>OX456986.1:92689277-93889277 GCA_949752695.1 Melanostoma scalare
TATTCACACAACACAGGTGTTTATTGAACGAAGTGTGTGCAGATGCAGAGAGAAAAAAAATGCACTCGCTCACTCACATATAACGAAAAGGCGAAAATATGTTGACCGTACGCATGCATGTGACGCACGCGAAGCCAGTACAAAAAATTCCCGTAAGCTGTATAATACACAGAGCCGCTGCCAATATATACGAAGAATGTGAAAACGAACCAAAAGTGTGTGTGTGTGTGTGTGTGTAGTTGTGTTGATTCTCCTCTCTTCACGCATTCGACCGTTCGAAAAGGAAGAAACAACACAACTACAGACACATACGATTTTTGCGGACAAACAAAAAAAACTATTCTTACCGACTGACTGCTCAGAGAAGAAGTGTTAGATTCAGTTTTCTTTCTTCTTAAACTTATTGGCAAAAGAAATATCTTCAATTTTGCTTTCAAATGTTTAAATAGCGTCTTTTCCGTTTCCGCTGAAATTTTTCGAAATGGTAGTACTAACGTAGATTTATAGATAAACTTAAATTATTTTTCAGTAGACTTACCTAAGTCGGGCTTATGGCTCAATATATCCAATAGAATCGGAAATATTAACTTTTGTATCTTTCAATTAGAAATGATTTGACTTATTGAAATTTTCTTCAAAACAAATTTGAAAGCTAAGCAAATGAATAATAAAAATAAAATCATTAATCGGCCGAAATAGGTTGTTTTTCTCATTTTTATCTATGAAAATTGTAAAATAAATTTTAAAAAAGTTGCCTATGTCCGTCACATTAACATTTCGAATAATTTAAAAAAAAAACCAAGTGAATCGGTGACTTAATTCTCGAGATTTTTGCGGACAAACAAAATATCATCTTTGCTTTATATATATATACTAGCTGACCCGCCCGGCGTTGCTCGGATCTAAGTTATTTAAAAAAAAATGTCAGGAACACCCGCTGGACTAAGCTGAAAATAGCCGGAAAGTTTCTATATAATATATAAATGTTAATGGTAGATGTCCCTTATCACTAAGGGGTATGAAAAATAGATAGTAGCCTATTCTCAGACCTACTGAATATGCGTATAAAATTTGGTAAAAATCGGTCAAGCCGTTTCGGAGGAGTTCAAGTTCGAACACCGTGACACGAGAATTTTATATATATGATAATGTATGAAGATTTTTGATTGACTTGAAATAATCTCAATCAAATCTATTGTAGTGTAATAACATTCATTCGAAAAGAACCACAACCAAAATACGAGATACAAACAAAAAGCACGTTTTCATTGATACTTGAAATCATAGTAAAACGATGTACACAATTTTGTTGTCCCCTTTGGCCAACAACAGCTAAGTGCAAAGACATCGTTTTGACTACGTTGCTTTGTGAGTGGCACTGAATGTATTTTGTTACACTACTCCCGAATGCAAGTTTGACAACATTAGAAATGAGACGACTGCCCCAATAAGTTACTTATGAAAAGTAGAATGCTGATGCATTCTTATTTGCAATATAGTTCGTAAGAGGGGATATCCCAAATCTATTTGTAAAATAAGTTAGGTATAAATAGCTGTAAGAAAATGTAAATAAAATCAATTCCATTCCTTACACTGTGAATTCATTATTAAACTGCGGCTCTCTAGCCATCAATTTGAAGCGAGCTGCGCTTATACAGCAAAAGTAGGAAAGTTAACAGTTAGAACTTAACATGGCGATCCTGCCAACTTGTTCGGTTAATTTTTAATTACCAACAAGAAGCGGACCAAAAATAAGTTAATTTTCAAACGTACAAATTTCAAGTTGAGTTTTAAAGATGTGTATACAATATACATATTTGCATGTTTTTGATAGTCTATATTAAAACCAATAAAAACAGACTAAATATGTCTGCACCAGCATTTAAAGATCTTCCAAAAGTTGCCAATGAGCAACGACCTTAAAAGCCAACTCAAAGATTTCAACACCATCATCATCTACATTACATGACGATCTTTTGTGGATTTCAGTACACCAAGAAAACCATCAGAGAAGAAAATGAAAGCAAAGTGGAGTAAGAAACGCATTCGTAGGTCGAAGCATAAACGCAGGAGGATGCATAGGATGCATGCAAGGTTGCTTTTAAAAGTAACTTTTGAAAATACGATTGTGTGATATTTCTTTAATATTTTAAAAGAATCTTGAAGCGAAAAAGAGAAATAAAATAAACCAAAAAAAAAAAATTTAATTTCCGTTCGATGAATAGAAAAAAATATATATATATACATACATACATTGTGAAATATAATATCGAAATCAACATTCTTACTATAAAAAAAAATGTGTACGCAAGCTTATTTTAAGAAATAAACAATTTCTAAAAAAGAAATCACTATTACTATTGGAAAACAAAAAAAAAACTTAACCTAAAAAAAATGGCAGAATTTAATATGATAACAGCTACAAAGCTAATTACAGAATTTAACGGTGAATCAAAAAACCTTTCAAATTTTTTTGGGCTTATTGAATTCTATCATGATACTTTAGGCGGAGAAAGTGAAAAGAAAAAATTAATTAAATTTGTTATAGCAACTAAAGTAACTGACAAAGCAAAAAACAGGCTATCACTCAACCAATCTCGAGTTATGAAGTATTACAATTCAAAAATAGTTTAGTAGATGAAGATCGGTTTAAGAAAATAGAAAAGGAAATAAAAGTAGATAGTTTAGATGACAACGCTAAGACAGAAATACTTAAATTATGCAAGCAATTTCAAAATATATTTCACTTAGAAAATGAAATACTAACAAAAAATAATTTTTATGAACAGAAAATAACAACAATAGATAAAACACCAGTATACATAAAAAATTACAGACCCCCGCATGCTAATTTGAATGAAATCAAAAACCAAGTTGAAAAGTTGATAGATGAAGATATAGTTGAACCATCTATAAGTCCTTATAATTCACCTTTATTAATAGTTCCAAAAAAGGACAAAGAAGGTAACAAAAAATGGAGATTAGTAGTTGATTTTAGGTCTTTGAACAAAAAAGTAGTTGATGATAAATTCCCACTAACTCGTTTGGAAAACGTATTAGATAAATTAGGAAAAGCAAAATATTTTTCAACTTTAGATATGACAAGTTCATTTCACCAAATTCCATTACATCCGAAATCCAGACCATTGACAGCATTTTCTACGGACACTGGTCACTTTCAATTCAAAAGATTACCTTTTGGATTAAAAATTTCAACAAATAGCTTTCAGAGAATGTTATCAATTGCACTTAGTGGACTGCAAGCATCTGCATTTTTATACGTAGATGATATAATAATTTTTGGATCAAATCTTAGAGAGCATAATAACAATCTAACAGAAGTTTTTAAAAGGTTACGCAAATATATGTAAAACTAAACCCAAGCAAATGTAATTTTCTACGTCCAGAAGTAGTTTATCTTGGACATTTAATAACTGCAAAAGGTGTAACTACAGACCCAGATAAATACAATGTTATTAAAGAATATCCTAAACCAGATAATGTAGATGAAGTTCGAAGATTCGTAGCTTTCTGTAATTACTATAGACATTTCATACAAAATTTTGCAGAAATTGCAAAACCACTAAACCAATTATTAAAGAAAAATCAAATTTTTAGCTGGATACAAAATTGTCAAATTGCTTTTGAAACACTTAAATTAAAACTAATGTCACCACCTATCCTATCTTACCCAAATTTTTCAAAACCATTTATACTAACAACAGATGCATCAAACTATGCACTAGGAGCGATTTTATCTCAAGGAGAAGTAGGCGATGATAAGCCCATTGCATATGCCAGTAAAGCATTAAACAAACATGAACTAAATAAATCTGTAATAGAGAAAGAATTACTTGGTATTCATTGGGGAATTAATCATTTCAGACCTTATCTGTATGGAAGAAGATTTATTGTGTACACAGATCACAGACCATTAGTTAGTTTATTTACACATAAGAACCCTTCATCTAAGTTGACTAGAATTAGAGTAGATTTAATGGATTACGATTTTGATATAGTTTTTAAACAAGGAAAAATGAATACAAATGCTGATGCATTATCTAGGATAAAAATAAGTTCAGAAGAGTTAAAAGAAATGATACCAAAACTAAGTATAAATGTCCTAACTAGAGCAATGAAGCTGAGAAACATAGAAAACACTAATGAAAAAGAAGAAAATCCGGAAACTATGCCACCAGTGGAGACTGATCACCTTCACATATGGGAATGCATATCAATTTCAGACACTAGGAATATTAAGAAGTTGCAACTTGAGAATATAAAAAATTTAATGGGTACCCAAAAAGAAAGAATATATGCAGTCAAAGATAGAATACATGTTGGATACAGTGATAAATCATTATCAGATTTAAAATTGATTCTGAGGAAACTGTTGTCCTATGCAAAGCATGTGAAGTTAGAAAAGCTAGCGTTAGCAATGAATAATGAAATATTTGAAACAATATCAGTGCACAAATTTAAGAAGATATTTAATGAACTGCAGAAAAATGAAAAAGAAAATTGTCTAAACATTATATTATACAATGCGCCAAAAAGAGTGCATGATATAAAAGAAATGAATGAAATAATAAAAAGGTATCATGATGATAAATTAGGAGGACATATAGGTATAAGAAGATGTATAGCAAAGCTTAAGCAGAAATATGTATGGAAGAATATGAATAAGATGGTTAGAAATTATATAAATAAGTGCAGAATTTGTAATGAGGTTAAAATAACAAAATATACAAAAGAACAATTCACAAAAACAGAGACACCAAATACATCATTTGAAACAATAACAATAGATACAGTAGGACCACTCAGACCATCAAATGGATACAGGTATATTCTGACAATTCAATGTGAGCTTACAAAATTCATTGAAGCATTTCCATTAGTTACAAAAGATGCCGTTTCAGTAGCAAAGACTATAGTAGAAAAATTCATTTTAAAATATGGTTGTTTTAGGAAATAAAAGAAAACTAGATAAACCCTTCAAAGGTCCATATAAAATCATTACACAAAATGGTCCAAATAGTATTATAAGCATTGAAAACAAAAACAAAGAAGTACACAATAACAATTTGATTAAAGCCAGAAATGCAAACTAACAATAAACATCAATAGATAAAACAAACCTAAATCCATATATATGTACTAGACTGCTTTTTTTTTTGGACTAATTTTTTTTTTTTCACTCCCATCCCGAAATTTTGTGGAAAATACCTAAAAAAAACTCACAAAAAATTTGAGCCCTTGACATTAACATTTAGTACTCGACCAAGGCATGCAAAGATTTCCCATATAAAATACACGTAAACTTAAACTTTTTTTCTTAAAAACTCTACAGTTCAGAGGCATTTTATGGTATAGTCTAGGACATTAGTAGGTTTTCTTTAGAATTGTGTGCTCTACAAAAAAGCTCATTACGGTGAAGTTGTAACTCACACCGGCGAGTTAGTACCGGCCACCAAACCTAATTTTTCCGTAAAATATTTTTTTTTGCCCCTATCTCGTAAATGACAATAGCTACAAAAGAAATGTTTTTTACAAACTTGTAGGAAATTTAATTTTCTACAAAAAAGTTTCGAGAATCAGTATGCTAACATCGATATTTATTGAGATATTGAGCTTTTAAGTTGAGGAAGTGTGGAATTTTAATTAATTATTATTATTATTATTATTAATTAAAATTCCATACTTCCTCAACTTAAAAGCTCAATATCTCAATAAATATCGATGTTAGCATACTAATTCCCGAAACTTTTTTGTAGAAAATTAAATTTCCTACAAGTTTGTAAAAAACATTTCTTTTGTAGCTATTGTCATTTACGAGATAGGGGCAAAAAAAAATATTTTACGGAAAAATTAGGTTTGGTGGCCGGTACTAACTCGCCGGTGTGAGTTACAACTTCACCGTAATGAGCTTTTTTGTAGAGCACACAATTCTAAAGAAAACCTACTAATGTCCTAGACTATACCATAAAATGCCTCTGTACTGTAGAGTTTTTAAGAAAAAAAGTTTAAGTTTACGTGTATTTTATATGGGAAATCTTTGCATGCCTTGGTCGAGTACTAAATGTTAATATCAAGGGCTCAAATTTTTTGTGAATTTTTTTTTAGGTATTTTCCACAAAATTTCGGGATGGGAGTGAAAAAAAAAAAATTAGTCCAAAAAAAAAAGCAGTCTATATGTACATACAAAAAAAAAAAAAACCGAATAACATTTATTTAAATTTTACAAATGTAAACAAATATCATTTTTTAAAGGGGAGGGATGTAGTGTAATAACATTCATTCGAAAAGAACCACAACCAAAATACGAGATACAAACAAAAAGCACGTTTTCATTGATACTTGATATCATAGTAAAACGATGTACACAATTTTGTTGTCCCCTTTGGCCAACAACAGCTAAGTGCAAAGACATCGTTTTGACTACGTTGCTTTGTGAGTGGCACTGAATGTATTTTGTTACACTACTCCCGAATGCAAGTTTGACAACATTAGAAATGAGACGACTGCCCCAATAAGTTACTTATGAAAAGTAGAATACTGATGCATTCTTATTTGCAATATAGATCGTAAGAGGGGATATCCCAAATCTATTTGTAAAATAAGTGTAACGAAATATGGATTTGGTCTGGAGTATTGTATGCGAAAGTGGTTGTTTTGAGTGTGGGATAGTGGCAACACTACTTTGATCCCAAATTGGTTTGTTTTGAGTTGACGTGCGAATCGGTTTTGTGAGAGAAAGCTCAGGGAACGGGAGTAAGTCCCGCCTCCGTTAAAGATTCTCGTCAACGGAAAACCGTAGAGGAGAAGTTGACGGTTTTAAATCTTTTTGAACCGCTTTAGCTGGGAAAGGTTTGTGAACGGTCGAAAAGCGAGGATCGCTGAGTTGCATTAATTGCTTACGACTGATTTCGAGTTTTAAGTGTGAATTGCGGACTTATTCTGTGGGATTTTTTTTTTTCACAGTGTGAGATTTATTGAAAGGAAAAAGGCAGAGAGAACCAGTGGGTTTTGGTTGTAATTACCAAATCTGGTAGTCGCCTCACGGTATACCGAAGCCGCCTACGGAAAAAAAAGCTGTGAGCTGTGAATTCGTAAAAATTCATTATTATTGGATATTTGGATCTCTTAACCGAATTAAAACTCTGAGAAGATCAAGGAAATCACAAACTAATTGTTGGCTGAGTAGGCTGAGCGCTCACCCATAAAGGGAGCTGCGGCAGCAGACCCGGGTTCACATCCCGGCCAATTCAATTTAATTTTTTTTAATTATTGCACCACTTTGGTGACTTTCTTTTATTTTTTTTATTGGCCCATAAGGCATATAATAGTGTTTAAAATTTAATTCGAGAACCGTAGTACGGGTATATATATCTAAATATATACATATACCGGGATATACCCAGAAAGTGCGCTAGTGGGCGGGGCGCGAGCTCACCAACTTATTAGAGTACTTTATATATAATCAAATAATTTTTCCTTTAAAACAAAAGTAAGCCAACAGTGCGTGATCGTCTACACCAGAATCAAGCCTACCATCGTAGTCCTGCCCGTATGCTGTGGCCACAACATCGTCAGCGGATATAAAATAGAAAAGCGGTGAGTCATTATTGTTTGATTCGAATTATTTGATTTTTTATATATAAACTTTGTGAGGGGGTTGAGTTCTGGGGGACCATTGCATATAAGTAGTTTAGGCGCGGTATATTCCGACGAGTAATTTTTAATATATATATAGATAAATAGACTTGGAAGAGGAGAAATCAATTAGAACATTTAGTAATACATACTTAAAATTTATATAAGCACCCACTGAGGTGAAGTATGTTAACTTAGGCTTACTTTTGTTGAAGAATTAAATGAATATTTGTATGATTAGAAAATGAATATTTGTGTGTTGATTGCTAGGATGAGTTGCTAAGTGGTGTAAGGCATAAAGGGGTGAGTGGAAGATTATAGATGGACTGAAGGATAAAGGAGATGGCAAATTAAGGGTCACTTAGGCGAGTACGGTGACATGGTAGGGTGGGTGGAGGAGAATTCTCGCGGATACCATACTAACAACTAATGGGTAACAAGACTGGCATGATTTCTTTTTTGTAAACGGGTTACAGGGGTCAAGTCCCACACCCAACGACGAGCAGGAGCCGGACCAGCATGCCAGCGCGACCCCGACGACCAAAAACGGCCCGTTACAAAATGGCGCCCATGAACGTGAGGCCTGCCTGTAGAGCAGGAGTGTGCAGCGAAACAGTTTTTTTTATATTTTGAGCCGTTCAATATTGCTTTGCTTTATTTTTTTTTAGTTAGTTTCAGTTTTTTTTTATATCTTAGAATTACTTAGTCTAGGGTATAGTTACGTGTCAAAGACAATTTCATAAGTCCGGTTGATTGGGGTAGTGCCCCGATTACTGCTGCGATGAAAGGAGTTTTTGGCGAAGTCACATCAAGAGGCAGACTTGAGTTCAAGTCGAGATGTTGGTGGGATGCTGATGTTTTCGTCAGAACGAAAGGATGTTTTTTTTCTTTCCAAATCAATCCGGAGAGTCGGTAGAGACTTGATTAGGAGTTTGACTGTCCTTCGGTGTAGTGGTTGTTGCTGCACAGTTGCGGAGTCATCTGCCGATCGTTGTGGTTGGTAGATGTCCTGAAACAAATAAATAATTGCATTTTAATTTAATATATGTAGAGTAGTTTCAGAAATTTTATTAATTCATTTTTAGCTTGCTCAGTTTTCTTCTGGGTAAGTTGGCTCATAGAACTTTGCCATCTCTTAGTCCAATAGTCCATTTTTGTTCTTCTGGTTAGCTCACCCCGAGCCAGTATATGAAAAATTGTTGTTGAAGTGTGTTTAGGTGCCTTAGGTAATTTTAGTTGTATTTGCTGAAATTAGAACAAGAAAAGGAAGGATTAGAAGGTGTTTACAGTGGAGTTGATAGTTAAGGAGTTTTTGAGTCAAAGATTAGTGAGGTTATTAGTGGATTGATTGTGTTTGAGCTGGAAAGTGTGAAAGGTGGTATTGTGATGTGATTTTTATTTCCCAGCCGAGGTATGACTCACGGCTGTCCAGGGTCGGCGAATGAAACCACTAAAACTTCGCATAGAAGGTCAGAAACTCTTTATTATTTCAAACTTGTCTTTTAATATTTATAAACGCAAGGTTACAAACAATATATATATATTTAGGTCGCTCTTATGCGCCTTCTTCGACAGTGTGGTATAATATGGCCTTGGTAACAGGCCCTCTCGTCTGCTGCTGTCGTTGTTGCTCCTCTATGGCGGCTAGTCTTAATTCGGCGGTGTACCTATAGGAGAGAGCGGATTAGTGTCTGAGTATTGTTATATGCCCTCCGGCAACGATCACAGGCGCTTTACTGTCCCTGTGCGGTAAGATCACAGCTACCCCTCAACGAGGTTAGCATGCGAGTATTATTATATGCCCTCCGGCAACGATCACAGGCGCTTTGCTGACCCTGTGCGGTACGATCACAACTACCCCTTAGCGAGGTTAGCGTGCGAGTATTATTGTATGCCCTCCGGCAAAGATCACAAGTGCCCTTCGGCTCTGTGTGAAGATCCCAACTTCCCCTCACGGGTTAGCGGTCAAGTATTATTATATGCCCTCCGGCAATGATCACAAGAACCCTTGGGCCCTGTGGAGATCCCAGCCTCCCCTCACGAGTTAGCGGTTGAGTATTATGATATGCCCTCCGGCAAAAGATCACAGGCGCTTTGCTGTCCCTGTGCGGTAAGATCCCAACTTCCCCTCACGGGTTAGCGGTCAAGTATTGTTAAATGCCCTCCGGCAAAAGATCACAAGTACCCCTCTGGGCCTGTGTGATGATACTTCTGGTAGTTCGGCGGCGGTGCTGGCTTCGGGACTCGGGGATGATACGGTAGCTCTCCGAGCGGTATTGCTCTTGGTTGCTTATTCCGTCAGATCTATGGAATAGACTAGTTTTAATAAAGTCAATTTACTATCGACAAATTGCTCTAGGCAACGAGCAGCCAGCTGAAAAGAACGTTTTCTTTTATTAATGACAGGTATTATTTAAGGCCCCTGACAGCAACGAAGGCCAAGACTTTTAGGTCTGACTGATCACAAGTATTTGGTACGGCCCTGTGTGGCACGAAATATCATTTGCAACTAAATATATTTTATAAGCATACTCACTCTACCAGGAGATGTGCACCATTGCGCTGGTGCCGGCTGACTCCATTTTCTTAGCTCAGCTCGCCCTATTTATACTCCTCCGGCGTGCGCTTTTCCATACATTTTGTTGTTGCCTCCTATCGTTTATTTTATATTGCCTTATGTCTCCACCGCTGCTGTGCTTATCCATAGCACACCCAATGTACTCTGTTGCTGAAGTCTACACTAAACACACGGTGGTCGTGTGCTGCTGTGCATTGGCCAGTGTGTCGTGTAGGTTGTACTCTACACTGTTGGAGGAACATATGTTCCATATTCTCCACGGCTATTCATTTAGTGTAGCATACCCTGGGGGTGGGGTATGCGGTTGGTGCCTCGGATATTCTCTGACGTGTAATTCCTGGTTCCGGCTTGTGCCTTAGATAGCATTTGGTGGTCATTTCCTGGTTCCGGTTCGTGCTTCTGGTATAGGTGTTTTAGCTCTTGCTACTGGATGGCGTGTGGGCAGCTAGCTCAAAGGCAGCATGTAGCGATGTATAAAATGCATCGTTACATACCACCCCCCTTTTGGAGGCGAGAACCTTCTCGTCTTAACCCCCTTATATCTATTTTTTTTGTATTTTTTTTCTTTTTATTTTTTTTTGTGTATTTTTTTGTTTTATATTTTTTTTTGTATCTTTTTTTTTTTTTTTTTTATATATTTTTTTGTATATATTTTTTTCTTTTTTATATATATTTTTTTTTTGTATATTTTTTTCTTTTTATATATTTTTTTGTATTTTTTTTCTTTCTTTTTTTTTTTTTTAACAATCTTAATTAACAAACAAGCATCCTTGCAAAAAAACAAACGAAATCGAAAAATATCCTTGCAAAAAAAAGACTTAAAGTGCTCCTTGCACAAAAAAAAAATAACTGGTACGTGCTTCTTGCACTAAACAAAAACTATACGGTGCTCCTTTCACCTAACTTTTCGGACTTCTACGGCGGGTCTACGGGTCGAACGTAACCTCCTTCTTTCTTCCGGTGAGTTCGTGGATCAACACGGCGAACCCACGTCGAACGATATTCACCACGATCTTTCCGTTCCTCCGTCTGAAGAAGAATCGTTGTCGTCGGCGGTGCGGATTATATAACGCGTGCTTGGTTACCTCGACCCCCTTAAAATGATCCGGTTTATTGGGAGTCGGCCGTCTCTGGGTTGACGGGCGTGTGGTAGGCACGGAGGGTTTCGGTGCGTTGTGCGTCCCTGTGACCATAGCCGCGTCGCGAACTGATGAAAACATGCTAGTGCTTGGTTGCTTAAGGCCGCGCACGGATTTTAGCAGCCTTGTCCGTACCACAGCTCGGGTTGCTTTTATCTGTGCCGCCTTTGTGTCCTGTGCAGTGCCCTTCCTTCCCGCAGTTCCACGGCTGGTTGATGGCCTTACTGCGGCTGCCCTAGTCAGTTGCCTGACCTCTGGCTCCTTTGGGGTGCGCGCAATGCGCTTCTTTGGGGTTGCGGTGCCGGCGGTTGTCTTGTCGCGGGGTTCCGGATGCGGTAATTTAGGTAGACAAATCGGTTGTCGTTGGCCGGGATTTAAACGAGGGGACATCGTCCCTTGCCCTTTCCAGGGCTGCGCTATTTCTTTTTCCTTTTCGCAGGAATTCATGTTGGTCCTTTGGCGGTCACTGGCTGGATGGCAAATATCCACCTCAGCCCTTGCTTTTATACTGCATTCTGATGATGAGGACCTTTTGAGATCCTTTATGTTAGATCTTATAGTATTATTTTCTTGTTGAGCGGTATCCTGAGACTTCGTTTGTCCCAACTGGTACAACGTTTTTAATCTTTCGCTCCGGACGGCAGGCGTTGCGGTTACTCTATGCGTATCGCATGACAGTGCCAACACATTGTCTCCACCAAACAGTCGGTCTCTTGGTTCTTCAGAGCTAATGTCAGACCACGGGATTTCATGACTTCGCAAAGTCATACGGAAATCAGCCTTGCGTAATAAATCTACACCGATGACCATGTCATACGCTAGGTGGTGCATATACGTCACTTTTCCATGAATGTCTTGGTCGGCGATAGCCATCGTGAGTGAATAGTGCTCTCGGCTGACAACCACGTCTCCGTTGGCGAGGTAAGTGAGATGACGATAGTAGTGGGCGGGTATCTTCGCTCGGCGTAACAACCGACGCGTATTTTCATTAATAAATGACATGGTGGCTCCTGTATCTATCAAGGCCCTTACTGGTTGACCATGGACCTGTACCGTCACAAAACAACGTGAGTCAAACTCAGTTGATTTCGTTTCTGGCGGTGGCTGGTATTTCCTACAGCTGTCCTGCTGTTTCTGGTGTGTTCGGGTAAGCCGTCTATTCAGTCTTACTTGAGTCAGCTTGGTCGGCTTAGTCGTGGTTGTGGTCAAGGCGCTTGAATTAAGTGCACTTGAATTTCCTGGTTTTCGGTACCAGATTTTTCGGGTTGAACAGCGGTTAACTTGACTGCTCATAACTGCGGCCCTGTGCGGATGACATCTACAGTCCTCGGTTAGTATCCCGTCCTCTCCGCAGTAGGAACAAAAGAGTCGGAAAGGCCTCGGGCAGTTTCTTTTGCTGTGTCCACGCTGCTTACAATTCCAGCAGTGCGTGGACCGGTCGTACTGGTTAGCGGGTAGTATCTGTCTAAAAGGATTGGGGCGGTTGAAATCGGGGCGTTGTGCTGGGAACCCCTGTTGGTTGTCAGGTAGCGGGCGGTACGGTGGTGCGTTGCGATTCAGGGCTGGCGCTGGACGAATCAGCGCCTGGCGCGAGTTACGATCTTCCCCTTGTATATGTTCGTACTCCTCCGCCAATGTCATAAGCTCTTCGAGCGTCTTAAAATCGCGCCTTTTTATGTACAGATGATACTCTGCTCGCAAACTGTCATAAATGCGGTCAATATTGTCCGTCTGACTTATGCGGGGATGGCGGTGGATCAGGTATTGCGTGCCCCGGATGAAATCTTTTGCCTTCTCACGGGGGCCTTGCTTCCTTCGCATGATTTCATCCTCTAATTTGCATAAGTAACGGGCGGGCAAAAAGTGTTCGAGAAAGGCGCTACGAAATTCACTCCATCCCTTGACATGGTCGCGATTAATGCGATACCACTCTAGGGCGGTGCCACGTAAGAGTTCTGGCAATGCTTTGACTACGTCGTCTGGTCTCAGGTCGTAACACATAGTCAATTCTTCAAGACGGTCTAAGAATTCTGGGGCGTTACCAGACGCGTCAAATCTTAATCCCCACTTTCGAACTGTATTCATTACTTCAGCTTCATAGCTGAGCACAATTCTACCGGTGGTTCGGACTGTAGTTCTGTCGTCTGAGCGGGTAAACCCACGTGAGGTACTCGCTTGGTCAGGTCGGTTTTCGGTAGGTGGGCAACCTTCGGTTGCCTCGGTAACGCAGCTAGGCGTGTGTGATGGCGCCAGTGGCATATACGAAGGTATTTCGAACCGTACTTCTGTATAGCCAGGCGATTTAGGTGCAGGTCCGGTATTGGTCTCTGATGCTGGAGTGTCGGCGTACTCCCTTGTGGTAACGACCTTCTCCAAGTCCTCACAAAGATTTTGCATCGATTTTCTTGTTCTGGCTCCTTTAATATGAGCGCTAAATCTGGTTCGAAGAACGGCTGTCGTCCCTTCGGTATCGAGTCCTAGTTGACTCATTCGGGCTTTAAGCTCTTCCTTACTGAGCAAGTAAATTGCTCCGATGCTCGCGTAAACATCAAAGCTTTCTTCGGTGTCTGACATGATTGGTTTATTTCCGTTTTCTGTTTATAGTTCGATAAAGAGTTTCTGTTCCTCGGGGGATGGACTTATAGTCCCTGCTCGGGCGCCAAATTGTGATGTGATTTTTATTTCCCAGCCGAGGTATGACTCACGGCTGTCCAGGGTCGGCGAATGAAACCACTAAAACTTCGCATAGAAGGTCAGAAACTCTTTATTATTTCAAACTTGTCTTTTAATATTTATAAACGCAAGGTTACAAACAATATATATATATTTAGGTCGCTCTTATGCGCCTTCTTCGACAGTGTGGTATAATATGGCCTTGGTAACAGGCCCTCTCGTCTGCTGCTGTCGTTGTTGCTCCTCTATGGCGGCTAGTCTTAATTCGGCGGTGTACCTATAGGAGAGAGCGGATTAGTGTCTGAGTATTGTTATATGCCCTCCGGCAACGATCACAGGCGCTTTACTGTCCCTGTGCGGTAAGATCACAGCTACCCCTCAACGAGGTTAGCATGCGAGTATTATTATATGCCCTCCGGCAACGATCACAGGCGCTTTGCTGACCCTGTGCGGTACGATCACAACTACCCCTTAGCGAGGTTAGCGTGCGAGTATTATTGTATGCCCTCCGGCAAAGATCACAAGTGCCCTTCGGCTCTGTGTGAAGATCCCAACTTCCCCTCACGGGTTAGCGGTCAAGTATTATTATATGCCCTCCGGCAATGATCACAAGAACCCTTGGGCCCTGTGGAGATCCCAGCCTCCCCTCACGAGTTAGCGGTTGAGTATTATGATATGCCCTCCGGCAAAAGATCACAGGCGCTTTGCTGTCCCTGTGCGGTAAGATCCCAACTTCCCCTCACGGGTTAGCGGTCAAGTATTGTTAAATGCCCTCCGGCAAAAGATCACAAGTACCCCTCTGGGCCTGTGTGATGATACTTCTGGTAGTTCGGCGGCGGTGCTGGCTTCGGGACTCGGGGATGATACGGTAGCTCTCCGAGCGGTATTGCTCTTGGTTGCTTATTCCGTCAGATCTATGGAATAGACTAGTTTTAATAAAGTCAATTTACTATCGACAAATTGCTCTAGGCAACGAGCAGCCAGCTGAAAAGAACGTTTTCTTTTATTAATGACAGGTATTATTTAATGCCCCTGACAGCAACGAAGGCCAAGACTTTTAGGTCTGACTGATCACAAGTATTTGGTACGGCCCTGTGTGGCACGAAATATCATTTGCAACTAAATATATTTTATAAGCATACTCACTCTACCAGGAGATGTGCACCATTGCGCTGGTGCCGGCTGACTCCATTTTCTTAGCTCAGCTCGCCCTATTTATACTCCTCCGGCGTGCGCTTTTCCATACATTTTGTTGTTGCCTCCTATCGTTTATTTTATATTGCCTTATGTCTCCACCGCTGCTGTGCTTATCCATAGCACACCCAATGTACTCTGTTGCTGAAGTCTACACTAAACACACGGTGGTCGTGTGCTGCTGTGCATTGGCCAGTGTGTCGTGTAGGTTGTACTCTACACTGTTGGAGGAACATATGTTCCATATTCTCCACGGCTATTCATTTAGTGTAGCATACCCTGGGGGTGGGGTATGCGGTTGGTGCCTCGGATATTCTCTGACGTGTAATTCCTGGTTCCGGCTTGTGCCTTAGATAGCATTTGGTGGTCATTTCCTGGTTCCGGTTCGTGCTTCTGGTATAGGTGTTTTAGCTCTTGCTACTGGATGGCGTGTGGGCAGCTAGCTCAAAGGCAGCATGTAGCGATGTATAAAATGCATCGTTACAGTATCAAGTTGAGTTTGTTTGGTTTAGTATAGAGTGAAATTCCAATTCTGTTTTCCCTGGGTATTGGGTTGGACTTTGGGGATAGATTGCCTGACACGTCTTAAGGGTAGGAAAGGGCGAAGTGGTACGAGGTTCTCGTGGGATGAGTAATCGGAGGTTATCTTTCCAAGACGATTACCAGGCGTGGCTAGAGAACTCGGAAGCCCGTTTTGAAAGATTCCACCAGCGTTTCAGGGAGTCAATAAATCGTTTTAGTTTTGATCGGTCCTAGAGTTTCTCAGAACTGAACTCAATAGATAGTTCATCAATGTCGGAAGAGGAGTTAGCGGGTAGGCCCAGTGGGAGTGGGAATGGTCCGAATCAGGATCTGTTGGAGAACGAAGGCCGGCAGAGGCAAATAACAGAGGGAGTGAGTCGGGAAAGAGGTAGCGACACTAATGGGAACTTGGTGGAAGATTTGGCTAATCGAATCGAGAGGAGTATGACTTCCAACCAGGTACGATTGTTCCAACAAATGGAAGTGTTCATGTCCGGGGTCATGAATAAACTGGAGCGAGTGAGTAATGCCTCCACAGCTTCTCCAATTCCCGGCCAACAGAGTTCGGCAGATGTCCCTATGGACCGGAACCTTGGCTTAACGTTCCGTGAACCGCCGGTTGCGAGACCACGACAGTCGATCTCACCGACTAGGTCCAATGCTAGGTCTTATCAGAGCGCATCTGAATACTGTCGATTGGATCGGTGGAACATTCGGTTCGATGGCCAAGAGGACGTAAAAGAATTCCTGTTCAAGGTCAACAGACTTCAATCTTCCTCGGCATATTCGGACCAGCAAACAGCCGCCAACTTTCATAAGTTGCTGGTGGGTAAGGCTGAGAAGTGGTTCTGGTGTTTTTTGCGAAAGCAACCAAGCGCTAACCTGGAGGAGATTAAAGCGGCCATGAACAAGGAATTTGGTTCAAAGGAGAGTGAGGTCGAGCTCTACATGCGGTTGTTGACCCGCAGGCAGGGAATTAAGGAGTCGTTTGACGACTTTTATGAATCGGTGGTTCGTTTGAACGATCGACTGAACGAGCCGTTTGACGCTAGAAAGTTGATAGATGTTTTCAGAAGTAACTCGAAGGAGAGGTTGGGTGAGATTTTGCTCGCTGCTGAGATAAATAATCTGGAGCAGTTGAGAAAGAAGGCTAGGGAAGCGGAACGTTTCATAGCGAGAAAGGCGGGGCAGCCTCGCACCGTTAGTGAAATTGAGGTGCCGGAAGTAGAAGAAGAACGAGCAGAGGAAGTGGCGGCCGTTAGCAAGCCATACTCTCGTCCGACATCCAATCTACTTTGCTGGAATTGCGACCAGCAGGGACATTCCTTTTACCAGTGCCCCTCTCATGAGAGAAGATTGTTTTGTTTTCTGTGTGGGGCTAAAAACATTAGTACGCCTGAGTGCGGAAAACATCAGGGAAACTCGAAGGGGAACGATCGAAGAGGTGGGGAGAGTCGTTCCTTTCAGAACCACCAGTAGATAAGTCTGTAGATGAGGAGGAGGGTGGTACGGTTGAGCAAAAGTCAAAAGAGGCTCCCGTGAGAATCCTGCAACGTGAAGTTTCGACATCGGAGGGTTTACCGGTGAAAAGTTGCACTCCAAAGTCGTTGCACGAGAGGAGAAAGATTTATGACCAAGCGAGGGAAAAAATTATGGGAAAGAGGGTGGCAAGTGCCCATATAGGGAAGTGTAGGGAAAGGTTCCGGAAGAGGAAGAGTTACCAAAAAATGATTCTGGAGACAATTATAACGTCAGAGACGGATGGAAGGATGTACGCGAGTGTACTGCTGAAAAGCGAACAGGTCTTGGGGTTACTCGACAGTGGGGCATCGATTTCGGTGATCGGTAAGGATAGTGAAGCGTTCATTAGTAGGAATGGCATTCGGATGACGCCATACAAAAACTTCGTCAAAACGGCAGATGGAAAATCACATGGTATAATCGGTTTTTGTGAGATTCCAACAACCCTTGACGGCGTCACGAAGACCATAACCTTTTACGTGATACCGAATTTGACCCAAAAGGTATATTTGGGAATGAATTTCTGGCGAGAATTCAACTTACTCCCCGCTGTCGAAGAGCTTGATTTAAATTTGAATAGTACTGAGGGAAAAGAGGAGTTGTTTGAAAAAGAATCTCCATTGGTACTCACCTCGGCTCAAACCATACGATTAGAGGCTTTGAAGAATCAGTTTCCAAATTCACTGGAACAAGGTCTTGGGCACACTCATCTGGAAACTCATACGATCGATGTAGGCGATTCAGTTCCCATAAAATGCAAAATCTATCCGTTGTCACCCGTACGTCAGGGTGAAGTCTATAAAGAAGTAGACAGTATGTTAAAGATGGGTATTATAGAAGAGAGTAACTCACCTTGGTGTTCACCAGTGTTGTTAGTAGAGAAGTCAGCAGGGAAATTTCGTTTGTATTTGGATAGTCGGAAGCTGAACAGCAAGACCAAAGCAGATGCGTATCCACTATCAAATGTTGAAGGTATCATCAGCAGATTAGAGGACACGTTTGTCATTTCGGCTCTGGACCTCACGGAGGCGTTCTATCAAATCCCGTTGGATGAACTGTCCAGGGAAAAGACGGCATTTGCAGTGCCTGGACGGCCTCTGTACGTATCCACTATCAAATGTTGAAGGTATCATCAGCAGATTAGAGGACACGTTTGTCATTTCGGCTCTGGACCTCACGGAGGCGTTCTATCAAATCCCGTTGGATGAACTGTCCAGGGAAAAGACGGCATTTGCAGTGCCTGGACGGCCTCTGTATCAATTCAGAGTGATGCCATTCGGGTTATGTAATGCAGCCCAGAGAATGTGCCGTCTGATGGACCGGGTGATCCCAGCTAGTCTTCGACAAAACGTGTTTATTTATTTGGATGACCTTCTGATATGCACTCCAGATTTCGATACGCATTTGCGAGTTTTGACAGAGGTGGCGGTTTGCTTGCGACGGGCAAATCTAACAATCAATTTGAGTAAATCGAAGTTTTGTATGCGCGAAGTCAAATTTCTTGGGTACATAGTAGGTCAGGGGTTCTCAAAACCAACCCGGAAAAGATTTCTGCGATGGTGAACTTTCCTGTACCGAAGACTACAAGGCAGGTACGGAGATTCATAGGCCTCACCGGCTGGTACCGAAGGTTTATTCGGAACTATTCGGATTTGGCAGCACCACTAACGGATTGTCTAAAAAAACAAAAAAAGTTTGAATTGTCGCTTCCAGCTAAGAAAGCTTTTGAAGATTTGAAACAGGCACTTACCTCGGCTCCAGTGTTGTCTCAGGCTGACTTCAAGAAGCCTTTTGTCATCCAATGTGATGCTTCGTCTGAGGGAGTAGGAGGGGTGCTTTTCCAATTGGATGATGAGGGTAATGAAAAGCCCATAGCCTTCATGTCTAAGAAACTGAATAAAGCGCAGAAAAACTACACAGTAACTGAGCAAGAGTGTCTCGCTGCGGTGCTGAGCATTCGTAAGTTTAGAGCGTACGTAGAGGGGATGCCGTTCCGGGTCATAACTGACCATTCAAGTTTGAAGTGGCTTATGTCACTCAAAGATCTGACAGGCAGACTTGCTCGTTGGAGTCTTGAACTACAAGGCTTCAATTTCGCTATTGAGCATCGAAAAGGTACACTAAACGTGGTCCCAGATGCGTTGTCGCGGATGGACATGGAGGAAATCTCCATACACGATATTGCTATCGAGGTAGATTTAGACTCACCTGAGTTCCAATCGGAAGAGTACAAAAACCTGCGGGAAAATATTCAAAATAATCAAGACGCACTACCGGACCTCGTGGTATCCGATAACTTTGTGTATAAAAGAGTTAGGTTCCGTAGCGAAGCGGGGGAAAGTGAAGATTCCCTTTGGCGGTTGTGGATACCCAATGCATTAACTCGTGGAGTGATGGAAATGGCACATAACTCCAAGTTGAGCTGTCACAGTGGGTTTTCCAAAACCTATTTGCGGATACGCGATAAGTATTTCTCTCCAAAGATGGGTAGAGACATTAAAATTTTCGTTGAGCAGTGTGAAATATGCAAAATGGTTAAAGCTCCGAATAAAGTTCTGCGTCCACCCATGACCAAGCAAATCGTAACCGAAAGACCGATGCAAAGGATGTATGTAGACCTGTTAGGCCCATATCCACGCACCAAAAAGGGCAATACTACGATTTTTATTTGTGTTGACCACTTCACCAAATAAGTTTTTTTGAAAGCGCTTCCGAAAGCCACGTCGAAGAATATTATCAAATATATTGAAACTGAGATTTTTCATGCGTTTGGCACTCCGGAGTTTGTACACTCAGACAACGGAAAACAATTCGTTTCGTCTGAGTTTCGAAAGTTTCTAGAGAGCTATGGGGTGCAACACGTCAAAACTGCATTGTACTCACCCCAAGCTAATATCTCAGAAAGAGTTAACCGGAGTGTACTGAGTAAACTTCGAGTATTCGTAACTGAGGAACAAGATAGTTGGGATAACTATTTGTCGTATATCGCGTGTGTGCTGAGGTCTGACAACCATGAATCGATTGGATGTCAACCCTACTGTGCACTTTTTGGCCAAAAGATGGTAAACCACGCGTCAAGTTACAAAATACTCCGAAGTTTAGGGGCACTGACCGATCCAGACATGGAAGTTAGTACACGCGAAACGAACTTGGTGTTAACCCGTCAAAATATTACACAAAATTTAATAAAAGCACACGCGACTTCACAAAAGACGTACAATGCACGATCGCGACCAGTTTCGTTTAAAGTTGGGCAAGAAGTATTCCGACGAAACTTTGCCCAAAGCAAGTTTACCCAGGGACTGAACGCCAAGTTGCTTCCAAAGTTTGTGAAGGCTCGGGTTCATCGTGTCGTTGGCAACTGCATGTATGAGTTGCAAAATCTGAGTGGGAAATCAGTAGGGGTGTTCCACGCCAAAGACATACGGCAGTAGGGTAAATTAAAAGGCAAGACAAGAGTAAACAGGATATAAACAAGGAAACACAGCCTACATATATAGGGATTTGAGAGTATACTTACGGAATAGACAACTCTTGAATGTCTCGTTCAAGTTGAAGTGTGGACTTTCCCTAAAAATTTACGGAGAAATAGCCCGGCTAGGTTTTAGTGGGTTCCGCCCCACGTTGTAAAGTTGTTCGGTCTGAAATAATGAATGAAAAGGGAGAATGATTGAATAGAGAATGGAGATCTTAAGTATACGAGTAATAAGATGACTTACCGCATTGAAAGATATTGAACACACAATTTTTGAAAAATCTAAAAACAAAAACACTCCGCGAATTAACAACAAATGTAAATAAACAACGTCGTGGGTTCTATTTGCAATTTCATGTGTCAGTTTTCATGGAAAGAACTAATAGCAACGGACAAACTTTCCAGTCTCCAAAGTGTTACCTGAGTGCGAAATCACACCCAGGTCGGCAGGAGTCTGTGGTGGATTGGAGAATGGTGAATAGCGATGCGTGGTGAAATGTTTGACGGGGAATAGTGAGGTACGGTGGTTGTTAGAGAAGGTTGACTTGCGAATGGTGGGTAATAGTGTTGAATGTTTCGAATATTGGTGATGAAAACTGTGAATGAACTGCAAAGCCCTGTGTAACGAAATATGGATTTGGTCTGGAGTATTGTATGCGAAAGTGGTTGTTTTGAGTGTGGGATAGTGGCAACACTACTTTGATACCAAATTGGTTTGTTTTGAGTTGACGTGCGAATCGGTTTTGTGAGAGAAAGCTCAGGGAACGGGAGTAAGTCCCGCCTCCGTTAAAGATTCTCGTCAACGGAAAACCGTAGAGGAGAAGTTGACGGTTTTAAATCTTTTTGAACCGCTTTAGCTGGGAAAGGTTTGTGAACGGTCGAAAAGCGAGGATCGCTGAGTTGCATTAATTGCTTACGACTGATTTCGAGTTTTAAGTGTGAATTGCGGACTTATTCTGTGGGATTTTTTTTTTTCACAGTGTGAGATTTATTGAAAGGAAAAAGGCAGAGAGAACCAGTGGGTTTTGGTTGTAATTACCAAATCTGGTAGTCGCCTCACGGTATACCGAAGCCGCCTACGGAAAAAAAAGCTGTGAGCTGTGAATTCGTAAAAATTCATTATTATTGGATATTTGGATCTCTTAACCGAATTAAAACTCTGAGAAGATCAAGGAAATCACAAACTAATTGTTGGCTGAGTAGGCTGAGCGCTCACCCATAAAGGGAGCTGCGGCAGCAGACCCGGGTTCACATCCCGGCCAATTCAATTTTATTTTTTTTAATTATTGCACCACTTTGGTGACTTTCTTTTATTTTTTTTATTGGCCCATAAGGCATATAATAGTGTTTAAAATTTAATTCGAGAACCGTAGTACGGGTATATATATCTAAATATATACATATACCGGGATATACCCAGAAAGTGCGCTAGTGGGCGGGGCGCGAGCTCACCAACTTATTAGAGTACTTTATATATAATCAAATAATTTTTCCTTTAAAACAAAAGTAAGCCAACAGTGCGTGATCGTCTACACCAGAATCAAGCCTACCATCGTAGTCCTGCCCGTATGCTGTGGCCACAACATCGTCAGCGGATATAAAATAGAAAAGCGGTGAGTCATTATTGTTTGATTCGAATTATTTGATTTTTTATATATAAACTTTGTGAGGGGGTTGAGTTCTGGGGGACCATTGCATATAAGTAGTTTAGGCGCGGTATATTCCGACGAGTAATTTTTAATATATATATAGATAAATAGACTTGGAAGAGGAGAAATCAATTAGAACATTTAGTAATACATACTTAAAATTTATATAAGCACCCACTGAGGTGAAGTATGTTAACTTAGGCTTACTTTTGTTGAAGAATTAAATGAATATTTGTATGATTAGAAAATGAATATTTGTGTGTTGATTGCTAGGATGAGTTGCTAAGTGGTGTAAGGCATAAAGGGGTGAGTGGAAGATTATAGATGGACTGAAGGATAAAGGAGATGGCAAATTAAGGGTCACTTAGGCGAGTACGGTGACATGGTAGGGTGGGTGGAGGAGAATTCTCGCGGATACCATACTAACAACTAATGGGTAACAAGACTGGCATGATTTCTTTTTTGTAAACGGGTTACAGGGGTCAAGTCCCACACCCAACGACGAGCAGGAGCCGGACCAGCATGCCAGCGCGACCCCGACGACCAAAAACGGCCCGTTACATAAGTTAGGTATAAATAGCTGTAAGAAAATGTAAATAAAATCAATTCCATTCCTTACACTGTGAATTCATTATTTAACTGCGGCTCTCTAGCCATCAATTTGAAGCGAGCTGCGCTTATACAGCAAAAGTAGGAAAGTTAACAGCTAGAACTTAACACTATGCACACAAAAAAATTTAAAGAAAAGCACCTACTTGTTGCACTGGGTATACCAACAACACACCAACACAATGAATTACAATAACAAAGCACCTTTCAACCACGACGTTCCTTGATGTATATAATATGTATGTACGCTGTACGGCAACCACAATAAATTCTCCACAATCAAATTTTCACCTAGGGAAAACAAAACACAGGCAAAGTAAAATATTCTCACAATTTTGCAAAATATAAAGAAAAACAATTCAAAAAAATTAAGGGTACTCTTCCCTAAAGTGTTCCACTAACAAAAATCACAACACACAAAAGGGAGAAAAAATATATGTTATAAAAAACACCACACAAGGCCCCACGTTTGGACGCCAATTGTTGCACTTTTTTCCCGACGAACCGAATCAAAACGAATCTAAATGAATCCACAACTTGGATTTTATTAAACTACATAATACTTTAATTAATCGTGCGTATGATTTATTAATTCAGACGAATGTTAATAAAATGTTAAACAAAATATATGCACACCGATGTGCCGCGGCGATGTTGATCAAACTTTAATTTTAAGATGAACTGTCAAATGACAGCTGGGTGGATTTCGATGGGAAAAGAATGCAACAGGTAGCAAGATAATATGCTGCCAATGCCAGCTGCTCAGCAAGGGGTGGTCCGTAGGTAGTTTTAATTAGAGAAAATCGATAAATTGATATCAAAAGAAATTAATGATATAAACAATGTTCTATCAAAACACAAGTAGGGTGTTTCACAAATTTAAGGGCGCCAGGAAATTTTTGCTTGGAATTTCCAAACCAACTTTAATGCTGAAAATGATCTTCAATTGAAATAAGAACAACGCGATTGATTTCCAAAAAGGAATAAAATATGTTTTATTCAGGAAACCTTTACGGGTATAGGTAGAAAACCTGAAATTTTTTCATAAACAAGTGGGGGTGTACAATGTATGTAGAATCTGGCAGATGGCCAGTTAACAATTTAAATGGTATGAAATTTAAGTTCGAAGATGGGTTTTACCTAGGTTAAAATGCAAACAACAAAGTATGTGCACAATGCACCCGCAAACAAACGACTCTTTGGGAATTTTCCCGAACAGACAAAAAGGTTAAATGGTGGTCGCGCGTCCTGCAATCTCAGGATGAATTACGGAGAACGAAGGTGTTAGATGTATTTAAAAAAAACACTTTGCATTTAACTACTTGCACTTTCCCAATTAAATTAAATCTAGTAGACTTTGTTTTTTTTCTTACAAAAATTGTCAGGGATATTTTCTATTAAAATTATTTCTTTCTTCCTTCAAGTTGTCTTTTTATATTATTAAATAAAATCTTTTTCTCCATAACTGTTTTGCTTTTATTATCCGTGGATCTTAACAGGTTATGGGCCCAGTCCATAACATTAACTGCAATTAAGCTTTGATATAAATTTTATTGGATAGTAAATAATTTTTGCCTCATTATGACTAGCTCAAATGTGCATGGTCGGATTCCTCTTTTGAATGGAGAAAATTTCATAACATGGAAGGCACAGATGGAAGCCATACTTCACCGAGGAAGGTTTCTCCAATACGTAAAGGGTGAAATCACAAGACCGTCAACTGCAGTGGAACAACAACAATGGGATGAAAAAGATTTGGATGCTCGTGCAGAGCTTCTTTTGGCAATGGAACCACATATTGTTGCTTTGGCAGCGAATTTAAGAACATCGAAGGAGATCTGGAATTTCTTGTTGGAAAGTTACGACAAAAAAGGACCTCGACAGAAGACTGAAGAATTTCGTAAATTCACAAATCTGCAAATGGCTGCAGGACAATCTGTTTCTGAATATGTTCGTGAATTCAAAGCAATAACCAATAGATTAAAGGAGTTGGGTGCCAAATTGGACGATGACCTACTAGTTGTAGTTCTTCTCGATGGATTATCGGATGACTACAGAGACATAAGATCTGCGTTTGACGTTCAAAGCGAATATCCAGATGTTTCGACTGTTTGCACAAGATTACTTGAAGTAGGGGACAGAAAGAAAGATTTTTCGAGTAACAATGTACTCAGTGCCAGGTTTTTCCCTTCACAAAAGCATCACAAGAAACCTCAATTTAAGGCAAAAACCGAAAATAATAATTTTCCTTATACTTGCAGAAAATGTGGCAAGCGAGGTCATATGGCTAAGGATTGCTGGACTAAAGCCGATCATACAAGACTTACTCAGAATGGTCAAGAACAACAGCATGGTTTCATCGTATAGGAACGTACAGCATCTTCGAAAGTAATTCATGGGCAATCAAATCAGAGGTTGTGGTGTCTGGACAGTGGGGCAACCTCACATATGTGCGCTGATGAATCAAAATTCATTACCCTAAATCCGAATGAAGCTGCTAACCATGTCAAGCTAGCAGATAACCACGTTATAAATGTTGAAGGAACAGGGACTGTAAAATCTAACATCAATTGTAAGAACTCAAAGGAGCCAATGTACCTGTACAATACCTTGTTAGTTCCAAAACTAACGGACAATCTCATTTCGATTAGTAAGGCCACGGATCATGGATATAAGGTGATTTTTGAAGGGGCTGGAGCTAAAATTTTCGATGGTTAGGATGACTTAATTATGAGAGCCGTGAAACGAAACGGTTTGTACTATATAGAGTCAAATGAAAAGGCACAAGTGAGTATAGATACAACAGGAAAATCTAGAACAAATTATGGATCCTTAATGTCTTGGCATAAGAAGTTAGGACACATAAATTTAGTATCTTTGAGACAGCTTATGGAAAAGAAAATGGTTCGTGGATTACCCGATAAATTTAAAGATGACAGTGACAGTTGTACAATTTGCATTCGAGCTAAGCAAACTCAAACAGTGTTTCCTACCAGCAACAACGAAAAGAAAACATCGCATCGCTTGGAACTTGTCCACTCCGACATATGTGGGCCGATGCGGACAGAATCCATTGGAAAAGCAAAATATTTTATAACGTTCATAGACGATTTTTCACGAAAAATTTTTGTTTATTTTTTAAAAAGGAAGAGTGAAGCTCTTCAAGCCTTCAAGAGATTTAAGGTTTTTGCTGAAACTCAATCTGGGGAGAAACTCAAGACACTCCGAACGGACAACGGGCTAGAATACTGCAGTAAGGACTTTCAAAAATTTGTAGAAGATTGCGGAATTTTACACCAGAAAACTGTGCCACACACGCCGCAACAAAATGGTCTAGCCGAGAGGGCTAACCGCACTTTAACCGAAATGGCAAGATGTTTAATGGACGAAAGCGGACTTCCCGAATTTATGTGGGCTGAATTAGTTAATACTTCAGCGTTCTTACGAAGCAGATGTCCAACGAAACCAAATGGAGATGTAACACCAGAAGAGCTGTGGAGCGGAAATAAACCGAATATATCTTTTTTGAAGGAAATTGGTTCAAAAGTTTTTACTTTAAAAAAAGACTCAAACCTTGGCAAATTCGAAAGCAAATCTGAAGAAGGAGTTTTAGTTGGTTACGCGGAAGAGTCTAAGGCTTACAGAATTTTGATAAAGAACAAGCGAAAAATTATTAGAAGTAGAGATATCAGATTTATCAACAATGAAAAAAAAACACCAAAGAAAACCAATTAAAACCATGCAATTTTTATACCTTCTCGTTTCCAGATAACTCAAAAACTTTTGATCAACTTGAACGCAATGAAAAACAAACATCCAACCAGACATTGTCAACTTTGAACCAAGAAGTAAACGAAATCGAAGATGACATCGTTCAGCAAGTTACCTCAAAACACATACGCACTGATCCTGAAAATATTAAAGAAATCTTTTGCTTGGAAGATGCAAGTGAATGGCAAGATGCGATGCAAGCTGAACTCAATTCATTATTGAAAAATAACACCTGGACTTTTGTTGACAGACCAATTGGCCGCAAAGTAATAAAATCCAAATGGGGTTTCAAAACCAAATATCGGCTAGATGGAAGTATTGAGAAGCGAAAGGCACGACTTGTTGCCAAAGGTTTTGACCAGATTCAAGGAGTAGACTATCACGATACCTACTCACCAGTAGCAAATATTAGTTCCATCCGATTGACTATGACAATCGCCGTGGAGAATGGTTTGAATCTTTACCACCTTGATGTTTCATCAGCATACCTAAACGGTGATATCGATACTCTTATCTTTATGGAACAGCCGGAAGGGTTTGAACAAGGCGATAAGGTGTTCAAATTAAACAAGGGAATTTATGGATTGAAACAGAGCGGACGGCTTTGGAACTTGAAGTTGGATGCAACTCTCAAAACTCTTGGTTTTAATGCTTCAAAATGTGACAATTGTATATATTTCAAATTTAAAAACGATCAAATAACACTAATCACAGTTTACGTGGATGATTTAATTGTTGCAACAAATGATTCCAAAGAGTTTGAATTAATGAAGCAGCGTTTATCTGAATGTTTCGACATAAAGGATCTTGGACATCCTAAACTCTGTGTTGGATTAGAAGTCGAACGTCTTAATGAGACTCTTTCTATTACTCAGAAAGGATTCATTAAAAATTTGTTAGACAAATATGGACTTACGGATTGCAAACCTGATCGATTACCAATGCGAACTGGTCTGAAGTTGGAACAAGACCCGAAAATCGAAGGAGAGCGAAAAGAAGTCAACAACACCAAATATCGCGAATTGATAGGAAGCTTGCTCCACCTTTCAACTTTTAGTAGACCCGACATAGCCTATGCAGTGAATGCTTTATCACAATTCAATAACGATCCTCGACAACAACATTGGAGCGCAGCACTGCACGTCCTCCGCTATTTACAAGGTTCAAAAAATATTGGAATTGTTTACAAGAAAACGTCAGAAAAGTTACACGCATATGCTGATGCAAGTTGGGCAAGTAATTTCAATGACCGAAAATCACAGAGCGGATTTTCATTCATTTACGGAGGAGGAACAATTTTATGGGCTTCAAAGAAACAGAAAATTGTGACTACTTCGAGTACGGAAGCCGAATATGTGAATCTTAGTTCTGTTGCAAAAGAAGCATTATTCTTACAAAATTTACTTGAAGAACTTGGACTTCATCAAGGACCAGTGACAATTTTTACCGACAACAAAAGTGCACAGGCTATTGCAACTAATTTGGGTATCCAAGGGCGAACCAAGCACTTAGATATCAGATACCACTTTGTCAAAGAAGCCGTTGCTGATAAAAGAATAAGCCTTGAATTTATTGGTACCGAAGACATGCCAGCAGATGCTCTAACAAAACCTTTGGCTTTACCTGCTCACAAAAAATGTTTTAAGCGATTGGGAATGTCTTTTTCCGATTAAAATCGAAAATATCAAATTGTGAAATTGTGGACGGGTGTTAGATGTATTTAAAAAAAAACACTTTGCATTTAACTACTTGCACTTTCCCAATTAAATTAAATCTAGTAGACTTTGTTTTTTTTTTCTTACAAAAATTGTCAGGGATATTTTCTATTAAAATTATTTCTTTCTTCCTTCAAGTTGTCTTTTTATATTATTAAATAAAATCTTTTTCTCCATAACTGTTTTGCTTTTATTATCCGTGGATCTCAACAGAAGGGTTACCGAAACCACAATATGACTCAATAATCAAAGCCAAAACAAACGTATAACTAACACTTTATCCACTTTTATAAAATTGAAACACTAAGGTATAAAAATACTTAGCTTTCTTCTGACGAATCCTGCCTGAGTTCTCTTGCCCGTACTGGCACTGCCAAACAAACACTATAACAATTTCAACTTGCACTACTTGCAAAGATTAAACACTCGATTATAAATTCTCCGAACACTTTTTCAATTCTCAAAACTTTCTGGCACTATGTCCTTTTCAGAGGTCAACCAAGAAGTGCCATCTTCTTGGCGGTCTCTTCGTTCATCGGCGCATTCAGCAAATTCCACTCACTTTGACCAATCAGAGTCGTGGAGATTCGTCACGGGGTATCTGCAGTACTCTCAGCAAATTCGCTGGAGTCTGCGCCGTAGGCGAAACGTATCCATCGCTCTTTTCTAAACAACTCGTCGCCCGAGAATTGTTTTGTCGTAAGCGCCAAAATGGGTTTTTTTAAACTGGATATGCAGTCTTATGTTTTCAAAGGTGCTCTTTTCATTTCTGTTGTCAGAGTTTGCCTATCTCTTACCGTTGCTGAGATAATTAGTATGCATTTTGTCGTATATCCCCAAAATAATCACCCCTTGAGTTTTGTTTTGTCGTAACCGCCATTTTTTGGCATATACGACAAAAATTCCATGTGTTTTCCCTCTTTTTTTTTCTTACTGTTGTTTTGTCGTAAGTGTATAGGCTTAATACATACAATCAAAAATGTAAAATAAAACCTTAAAATTGCTTTGTCGTACATACACTTACTCACATTATAATGTAGGCCTGATCGTATGCAAGTACGACAAAAATGAGAAAAAAAGGATTGCGGTTTGGTTTGTCGTACGTGTATAGATATTTCAACTTTGGCGGTGGTGCAGGAAGTATAAATACAAAGATATTGCCAGCGCAGTTTTAAAAATACTACATCAAATATTTTCTGACAATCCTTTTGTTGAAGTTCTGCCTCTTTGGAGTGACTCCTGCGTCCCCCAAAGTTAAAACAAGGCCATGTCCACTGCTGTGATTTTTCTCATTCAAAATTCAACATTCTTAAAATAAATTACACAAAAATTTTCAGCGCCTGGAGATTCTCTAATTCCAGAGGCAGCTTGGAAATATTTAGCCTGCCTTCGCTTATGCGACATCTTAAAAATATGAACGTAAAATTAAAATTAATTCAAATGTTGCCAACAGACTTCAAAGCATTTTCAATCAGAGTGGGCCAATTAAACTTTTCGTCAGTTCCATTTAGCAAAATAAAGTTTCTTAAACATATTAAGGACGAAAAATTTACACTCTATTATAAAACGAACAGAAGAGAAATTGGGTATAAAACAGCTTTAATATAGAAAAAGTCAATTTAATGACAAAATGAATTATCTTAAAAGTTTATTTGTTTTTGTGCCAAAGGCAGACTAAAACTACTACGAAGCCTTGTTCAAATCAAGAGCGTAAGAATGAAATCATCAATAATTTATTATTTGAAACTATACTTTTATACTATGGTGTGCTTATAAATCATACAGTGTTACTTATGTAAGCGTTAGGTTTACTAACAAAAATTACATTTTCGATCTCAAAGATCTAATTTTATATTTCATAGTCAGAAAATGACTTTTTCGTTAGTTTTTATAACCAAAATGTGAATGAAATTTTGTACCTGCAAATGAAAATATCATTGATATCTTATGGTCATAGGATGCCTTTTTGTTATTGTATTTTTTTTATTACTATTCAAGTAAATTTTTTTCACACCAAGATTTTGCCTATGAACACAAAAACTCTTGTGATGTAGATATGTATTCCTATTTTAACCTTTATAAAATAAATAAAATTTAATTGTTAACAATTTCTATATGATTTAAACAAGACGCTTGAATATTGAAATGTCGTACGTGCGTTCACTTTGTCGTACGTGTATGGGATGGAAACAAAAAGCTTATTTTGGTGGCGACAAACTCATTTTGGGTAAAAAGCTCTATAATTTGAAAACCAAAACAGTTAGGACAATTCTGAATACATAAATAAAAAGAAGATACTCCACACAATATATTCAAATTAAAAAAAGAACAACTTAATCGCTTCGTTTTCTTTTTATAGTAACGTAAACCTTTAAATGCGATTTCCCAAAATTGCGTTTTTGGGAGATACGACAAAACAATTCTCGGGCGACGAACTTTGTTGCTGAATCTCTCGGTCGGTAGAGATTCGAAACAACTCGCCCGAATGAACGAATCCAGACCTGTTTCATTTCAATCCATTCCAGAATAGAAAATTGAAAAACCATTACTTTTAACAAATTCCCTCGGCCCAACCGACCCAAGTTACACTGTGCAAGAAAACTATTTAAGCTAGGATTCAGTTAAAGAGGATTCGTCATTTTTCGCGAAAACTACTAAACTACTTCGGTGAACCTTCGCGCAGATTTGGGGGAAGGGGATAATCCTATAAAGAGTAATTTCCTTGCTAAGGTAAAGCACTTTAGGTTGGGCACTCGGCCTTTACGGTGGGCGCTCAGCCATTACGTTGGGCTCTAGGCCGTTTATATGGAAAAGGCTTCAAATGCCAAATTCTGATGGTGGTGAACGTTATAATGAACGTTGACTGATATCTAATCAGTGTGTTAGAGATGGGTAGCCATATCTCTACCTTTTATATAAATAGTAGGTTGTTAGTAACCTGCTGCTGCTGCTGTTGAAATTGTCCAGAACCTTCCTGGTTCTTACTACCGCTGCTGTTTGAGATTTTTCCAAAATGCTTTGTTGGGTTGCTTTGTACTCTGCCAGCACTTGAAGCCACAACAAAAGGAGGGGGTGAAAATGGGAAAAGGAAGAAAAGTAAAGGTCTAACTTGTTGTGGTAAAATATACCGCAACAGGCTAGTTGGTAAGGAGATTTCATTTCATTTATTTATTGGATAGCTTACATAGTAAGATACAATATCTTTTATATTTATGAAGCTTTTTAACTAAAAAATAGCAAGAGTTACTAAACAGAATTGTAATTGATTTTAGCTAAAAAAGAAATTTACATGGTATAAGGAAACAGTCTTATTGAGAAATAAGAAATATTGAAAAAAAGAGGGTAGTAAAAACCTAATAGAAAAAGAAAAAATAAATAAAAGTCATCAACAAAGTGTCTCAAGGTATCGTCTAAGTCTTATTTTGAACTGGGCTGCGCAGTGAATAATTCTTATGGCTTGAGAAAGGGAATTCCATAGCCTTATCACATTAAGGAAAAATTGACGCTCGCTTATTAAATATTTAAAGCGCACAGGAATCTGGTCCAGTGACCTAGCAGAGATAGGAAAACGAATGTTACTTACTTACTTACTTAAGGTGGCGCTACAGTCCGGGTCGGACTAGGGCCTCAACCAACATGCTTCTCCAGCCAGCTCGGTCCCTAGCTAGCTGCCTCCAGTTTTGCACGCAAAGTTGGTTGAGGTCCTCTCCTACTTGCGTGCGCCACCTGAGTCGCGGTCTTCCTCTACTGCGCCGTCCCTCGGGATTGGATTCGAAGACTTTCCGGGCCGGAGCGTTGGTGTCCATTCGCTCTACATGACCCAGCCATCTAAGCCGCTGGACCTTGACTCGTTTGACAAGGTCAGTGTCGCTGTACAGCCCGTACAGTTCGTCATTAAATCTTCTTCTCCACTCTCCATCTATGCAGACGGGACCAAAAATCACCCGAAGAATTTTTCTCTCGAAGCATCCTAAAGCGTTCTCGTCTGCCTTTGACAAGGTCCATGCCTCTGCGCCATATATAAGAACCGGGATGATAAGTGTCTTATACAGGGACACTTTAGTTGCTCGAGAGAGGACTTTACTACTCAATTGCCTTCTTATTCCGAAGAAACAGCGATTGGCAAGAGTTATTCTTCGTTTGATTTCAGCGCTGGTGTCGTTGTCTGAATTAATAGCGGCGCCTAGGTAGACAAAGTCCTTAACTACCTCAAAGTTATAGCTGTCAATCGTGACGTTTTGTCCAAGACGTCGGTGTTGGGTGTCCTTTCTTGATGACAGCATATACTTGGTCTTGCCCTCATTTACCACTAAACCCATCTTCTTCGCTTCCGTCTCAATGCTCATAAACGCGCCATTGACATCACGCTGCGTTCTTCCAATTATGTCAATATCGTCGGCATATCCGAGCAATTGAACGGATTTTTGAAAGATTGTGCCTCTTGTGTTGACGTGGGAGTTTTGCACTATTCTTTCAAGAACGATGTTGAAGAAATCGCATAACAGTGCATCGCCTTGCCTAAAACCTTTTTTGACATCGAATGTATCGGTGAGATCTTTTCCGACCCTGATAGAGCAGCGTGCGTTCTCCATCGTCATCCTACACAATCGGACAAGTTTGGTAGGGATGCCAAAACTAGACATGGCTCTATATAACTCCTCTCTATAGATGCTGTCATACGCGGCCTTAAAATCGATGAAAAGGTGGTGGGTATCGATTTGAAGCTCCTGGGTTTTTTCCAAGATCTGCCGTAGTGTGAAGATTTGGTCTATGGTGGACTTTCCTGGTCTAAAGCCGCACTGATAAGGACCAATCAGGTTGTTGACGAATGGCTTCAGACGCTCACACAATACGGCAGAGAGGATCTTATATGCGATGTTAAGAAGACTGATACCTCTGTAGTTGGCGCAGTTCAGAGGGTCTCCTTTCTTGAGGACCGGGGAAACAATGCTAAGGTTCCATTCATCGGGCATGCTTTCTTCCGACCATATTTTGCAAATGAGCTGGTGCATACTCCTGACCAGGTCATTGCCTGCCGCTTTAAACAATTCGGCAGTGAGGCCATCAGCTCCAGCAGCTTTGTTGGACTTTAGCTTGGATACTGCTGTCTTCACTTCGTTCAGGTCGGGTTGGCGGAATTGTTGGTCTACGTCGCCTAAATCGAATGGTTCTATCTCTCTAACAGCGGAATTGGGTTCATCATCGCCGTTATAGAGCTTGGAAAAGTGGTCTTTCCATATCCTCAGGATTGACTGCGGTTCCACCACGATGTTCCCTTGGTCGTCTTTGCAGGCTTCGGCTCGGGGCTTATAGCCCGAGGCTGTTGTTTTTACCTTTTGGTAAAACTTCCGAACCTCATTCCTGCTGTGGCACCCTTCTATCTCCTCGATCGCGCGCTTCTCATGCTCTCTCTTTTTCCGTCTGAGAAGCCGGTGTTCGTCTCTCCTCTTCTGCTTGTAGAGCTCGTAAGCAGTTCTAGTCTTTTTGTGCAGCGCCGCTTTGTATGCTTCCTGTTTAGCTGCATGTGCTTGCCGGCATTCGTCGTCAAACCAGGGGTTTCGTTGTGGTGGCCGTGTGAAACCCAGCACTTCAGAGGCGGCATCTCTGATGGCTGATTGGCAGTGCTGCCACTGGTTCTCTATACTTGATGCTGGCGGCAAAGGACTCCTTTAGAGGTTGTAAGAGACTCGATCGGAAAAGGACTTGGCGATCTCTTGCGATTGTAGTCGTCCAACGTCGAATTTTCTCACAGTATTTCCTTGTGTTGGCTTGGATCGGGATATCCGCAGTCGTACCTTGGCTACAACAAGGTAGTGGTCCGAGTCAATGTTGGCCCTCGGAATGTTCGGACATCCTCTATACTGGAGAAGTGTCGTGCGTCGATCGCAATGTGGTCAATCTGGTTGACGGTTGATTGATAAGAAGATTTAGATGTCCCTTTGTGGATATTGAGGTGCTGGAACCGCGTACTAGCTACCAGAACATCTCGCCCCGCAGCGAAATCGATCAGCCTGAATCCGTTATCGGAGGTGTTGTCGTGCAGGCTGTATCTTCCGATTATTCCACCAAAGATATCATCTCTTCCTAGCTTGGCATTAAAATCTCCTAGAACAATCTTAATGTCATAGCCAGGGCACTGCTCATATGTTTTGTCCAGGAGCTCGTAGAATACGTCTTTGGTGTCTTCATCCTTTTCCTCTGTGGGGGCGTGTGCGCAAATGAGGCTTATGTTGACGAATTTAGCCTTGATGCGGATTGTTGCTATGCGCTCGTTCACATAGTTGAAACTCAAGACTTTTTGCCTGAGTCTAGTTCCAACAACAAATCCACATCCAAACAATCGCTGCTTTTGCTCTCGGTAGCAATCGCCGTAGTAGATATCGCAGTCTTTTAATTTGCGTCTACCTGGTCCATCCCATCGCATTTCTTGGATAGCGGTAATATCTGCTTTGTAGCAGTTTAGGGCTTCCGCTAGTTGTTCGGCTGCACGTGGTCTATTAAGGGACCTAACATTCCACGTACAGATCCGAAGTTCGTTTACCGTTTTTCGTTTGCTTGGTTCGTCATCAGTAAATCCGTCCGTATCCGAGGCTTGTTGGTGCTTCGCAACTAACAATTTCTTTACGTGGCCGGGAAGTCACCCCGACAGCACGACCCCCAACCTGGAGGGCCAGATCCTTGTATAACTCCAAAGATGGGGAGCCGGATAAACCGTTCCTTATAGGCCTGAGCTCCAAATATGTTGTAGTAGCCCTATAAGGTGTTCACTAAGTAGTTCAACCTGACTGGAACTGTAGACGCCACCGTTGATTCCATCTAGGGAATTCCTCCGCTGCCGTCTGGATGAAAGAAGAGGTGCCTTAGTGGGAACACCTCTCCCCCCCTCTCTCGTTTGCTGCCACCAACAACCTTCCACTGGGGTTGAGACCCAATCTCCAGTTGAGGTACCCGATGTTCACCACGTGGAGGTGAGAGTAGGAGTTGATAGACAGAGGTGGGTTTTAAGAAAAACCTATGAACGCTAGGGTCCTCTTGGGTGCACGTGTCTACCATTTAAACATCCGAAACGAATGTTATTGTATAAATAAAACGGTTCGCGAGCTTGCAAAATATTGTGGAATAAAATAATTGTTCTATATATAAACAAATCTCCAAGAATTAGTCCATGTAGCGATAGAGCAAATGAGGAAATGTGGTCATATCTTTTTAATCCGTAAACGTAGCGTGCTATACTATTGTAAGCGATATTGAGTCGCCTTCGGTCTTCGTGGTAACAGTTTGAAAAAATCACACAGCCGTACATTATGATAGGTATAAGCAAGGTTTTAGCAAGTATTTTTCTGGTACTGATTGGTGTTAATAGACGCCTTGTTTGCATGTCGTGTTGTTTGGAAGGTTTCTTAAAAAAACCAACTTAATTCTTCGGGATAATAGAGCTAAAATTGACTGGGCAATGTGTTTCTTGTAGCGATATTATATCAGCGTTTTGGTCTCTTATTAGTAAATTCAATTCGTCGAAGATATTAAAAAAGCCTTTGATGTTCCATTGCAGGATTTGGTTGGTTCGAAAACACAAATTCAAGATCAAGAAGAAAGAGTGTGGTTAGTAGTTTTGAAGGTTTTTTGATGTTTATTGAGCTGGGTTTTATTGGGTTTGTGGTTGGCAATTGTATATTTGTATTGAAGTTCTGACCCCGCTGACTTCTGGTCGAGGTGCTTGGACCACTTTCGTGGTTCGACCATCTCGACAAGCGATCACCGGGGTTAGTAATTGCGGGTGGTTTTTTATTACTTGTAGATGTGTTCATGATTGATGTTTGAAGTTTCGGGGAAAAGTATGCGTTTTGCTGAAGGAGGCTTTGAGTTATATTTGATATTGGTGAGCGAATAGATAGGTCTTCTGAATTGGAGTCAGAGACGTTCATTCTTTCGTTTTCTTTTGTGGTTTTCATTGTGTTATTAGTTGGAATTGAAGTTATAGTTGATTTGTTTTGATTGTCTTTTGTATTTGGTTCTGTGGTTGACTGTTTTAGGTTATTGGCAATCTGTTTATTAGGTTGTTTGTTGAAATCGATTTTGTTTGAAGATTGAGTGAGTTAGAGGGAATAGATGATATGGTGAGTAGAAGTTACATTCTTATTTTTTGACTTTTCATGTGCGATGGCATTATCTGTTGATGATTTGATACCGATTTTCGCTATTTCATTGTAAGGTGTTACATTTGTGTTTTTTTCAGCTGGATTATTGAGATAATATAGGCGTCTCGCTTCAGACATGTTACATTTGTATCTCTATCTTTAATTGTTAGAATGCCCTTGTTTTTTTTTATATATTTGGGGCATTTGATAGAGGAGGATGGATGTGGTTCTGCGTTTGGTGGGCAGTTTGCACATAAAACACGTGTGCAACTTACAGGGATATTATTATTTTTTTTTAAGGTTGCAGGTTTCCTCTTTGATGCATCTTTTTATTGTAGATAGATAGATAGATAGATATATAATTTTATTTCCATAAAAAAGGTACATATAACAAAAACATTGTATGTGCTGGTATAAAATTAATTATGACAATAACATAAAGTTGCCTGTCAGGTTAAAAAGTAACAATAAAGAATTTAGCTTAGTGGATAATATAAATTAAGAAAATTCATTTAGGATCAGATTTCGATATTTTAGTGAAGATTTCAAAAACTTATAGAGATTAGAGTAGCAGCTGCCATTCAAAACATGGAAAAATTGTGTTCGGGAGAGTACGTCACTACCAAGAAATGTTCTTCTATAACTTCTAAAGATCGGGCATACTCCAACGAAGTGAAAAGTATTTTCAGAGGCATCCAAGTTACAGAGTGTTCATAAACCATTGGTGCTTCTTTGGAAAGCTCTTCCATTTAGATTAAGGAGTCCACAGCGGGTTTTTAATATAAGGCAGATCATATCACGTGGGTTGGCGTCATTAAAGTAGTTTGGAACTTCGGTTTAGAGCAAATTACAGTAGTCATCGTGAAATTGGGATTGCTTCGCATTGCTGACAAATCCATTCCAATGTTTTTCCTTAAGTTTCGACAAAAGTATGTTATGCAATCCTTTCCACTCATTTACATTTATGGTGAACTCAAAGTCAATTGACGTTTCGTGGAAAAGATCTAACCATTCCTTAGCCCAGAAGATTTTCTTTCTAATGATTGCTTCCGACAGTATTCTGGATAACCTACCGTTGGAATGATGCAGTGTTTTCCGTATATAAGAAAAATGTAACTCCTGGGTTGTTAGGAACGCTTTAGGAAGTCCAGTCTCGATATGTAAGGCATAGTTGGGCGTTGTATCTGGTAGGAGAAAACATCTTTTGATAAAAAATCTTTGTAACTTTTCGACTTGTATATGTTCGTTATATCCCCACACTTGAGCGCAGTACAACATAATTGATCGCGTAGCAGCATCATGAATTTTAAATTTTGCTGAGTGTTGAACTGATTTATTTCTGAGCAGCTTGGACCAAGTAGCGTTTATGGAGTTTTTGGATGATGCGAGCCTGTTATTTAAATGTTCGTTCCAAGACATGTTGTAGTTGAACACAACACCAAGATATTTATATTGGTTCGATACCGTAACTTCTGTGTCATTATAAAACCATTTCTCGCAAGCAGCTCTGCGTCCTCCGTTTCGAAAAATAACTATTTCGGACTTGCCAAGATTGACTGAAAGATTCCATTTGTTACAATATACTGTGAAGCTGTTAATGAGCTCTTGTAACTTCGAAGAACTGTCTGATAAGAGTACAATGTCGTCAGCATATAGGAGGACGTTGATACCAGTACTATCTATAGATAAACCCAGTGGAAGATTATCATGCAGATCATTCAAATAAAGAACAAAGAGCAGAGCACTCAGAACGCATCCTTGTTTGACTCCTTTTTCAGTAGCAAAGAAATCGGAAAAAACTTTCCCATCCCAGGCAGCAGCCGAAGTATCCAAATAAAGTGCTTTGATAATAGATACCATTTTTGTTGAGATTCCTAGTGCAGAAAGCTTGTAAAATAACGCTTCTCTGTTGATATTGTCAAAGGCAGCTTTGAGATCGATGAAAAACGCATAGAGTTTCTTCTTTTGACTAAGTTGAAGTTGTATTAGACAAGATAGATTATAAACTTGATCGACGGTAGAGTAGTTTGATCTATATGCAGCTTGAAAATCGTTAATTATGTTGTTTTCTTCTAACCATGTCGTTAGTCTATTAAGAAGAACAGTGGTAAATAGTTTATAGAGCGTGTCGAGGAATGACAGTCCTCTATAATTAGACACCACATTTGTATCTCCTTTCTTAAACAGTGGATATATGATCGATTTTTTAAACGAGTTTGGAACAATTGCAGTTTCAAAAATTTCAATGAATAGCTTATGAATTGCCATGACAAGAGACGGGCTTGCATTCTTATAGAATTCAAATGGTATTCCATCCATACCCGGGGCCTTATGATCCTTCGTAGACGATATTGAAGAATAAACTTCACTAAGCTCAATGATGTGGTCTAACTGAGGCGTAAGGACTAGAGGTGAACAGGAACTGATGGAACTATTGTATGGCGATGAGGACAGCAGGTTTTGGAAATAAATTTTGAATTCTGCGGCAGATAATTGAGCTGGCGTATTAAAAGTGACTCCGCGTATTTCTCTGGCAATCTTCCACCACTCTCTGGCTGTGTTTACATTTTTTAAACTGTTTGCAAGGTTTCGAAAATACAATTCCTTTTTCATTTTACATAAATTCCGGAATTTCTTATTAGCAGCGTTGTAATTAGTTCTACAAGTATCAAGGTTGAGTTTTCTAAAAGCTTTGAGGTGTTTAAACGCAGTTTTCCTGGCCAAATAACAAGCTAGATCGAACCAAGGTTTCATGGGCTCGAACCTGATTTTTTGTGTAGCAGGAGCACCGTTTGCTTCATAAATGCAGTTTTTGATGCCAATACAGCGTTCTTCAATACTATTAGTATGAATTATATTTGAAGGTACTAGTAGCTCAAGACGTGTCTAGGAGGAGTAGGAAATACATCTATTATCTGACCATTTTATTCGCGGTAGTGCACGCATATCATTTTTAGGCATGTTCGAATCAGGAGATTTTATAGAGCAGATAATAGGCATGTGGTCAGAGAAGGTTTCGCAACCAACAAAAAAATCATCTACCATATGTGACGCATCGTATGAAAGACAGCAGTAATCAATAACCGATGATGCCCTCGTGCTAACGAATGTAAATTCGCCTGTTTTGTCGTTAAATCCTCTTCCATTAAGAATAAAAGCACCAATATCTTCAAGAAATTCAATGAAGGTGTTGCAGTTGCTATCACACATTGAATCCTTAGAGCATCGCACTTCTTCCACAGAAGCTGGAGAAATTGAGTTGCATTCTATGGTGCCCCTTGTGCCAGTTCTTACGTTAAAGTCGCCACCAAGAATAAAGTTTTGCAAGTTGAATGTTGAGAAAAAGTTTTTTAGTGCTACAAAATCTCTGTTCCAATGACTACAGTTTAAATACAGTGGTATAAAGCTCAAAAGATTTCCAGCGAAATGTCCCTGCAGGATTACCATGTCATCAAGATTTGAAAACTTAAGTTTATAAAGCGATTCGATGTCTTTTCTGTAGCCAAAAACACAGCCTCCGCTTGCCCTCCCGAAGATATTTATTTTTGTTGCTGAGATCCATTTCAGCTTGAAACCGGAAAAGAATTTTTCAAATTTTTTAAAGTTTTCAGCAAGAACAAAGGTTTCAAAAAGAAAAAAAATTTCATATTTACAAATATATTTGAAAAAGTTACATAACAATGATTTATTAGCAAGACCAGCAATATTATAAAAAAGAACCTGACAGGCATGTGGTTGCTAATTAATTTTCTTATTATTTAATGGTTTTAAATCGACAGTAAAGTTTGAATCGGTTTTATGAAAAAGATTAACAATAAATACTCTATCAGCTTCATTGAATGTAGATATTACGCCCTCCTTGTTGCATTTATAGCGACGTCCATCAACCAAAATGGTCCACCGTTTGATTTCTAGGCGCAGACTGGAGTCAGTTTTAAGCAGGCATCTCTTTAACTGACGAAGATTGTAACTTTCGGCCCGTTCGCTTTGCGTAAGGTCTTTATTTATAGAAATTGAAGTATTTCTTAATCGTATAGATGAAGATAAAACAGATTTAACGTCACTCATATTGGAAAGTTCAAAAACGTATGATGAATTGCTTTGATTAACAGGGCCAATTTTTTTAACGTTGTTCATGGTTGCAGATACTTGTAGAGTAGTGTTGCATAATTGCTGAAACTCATGTTTGGCATCGTCTGCATTTTTTGCATTTAGTCCTCGAACGATGACATTCAGTCTTTTGGAGTACTTTTCAGCTTCTTCGACTCTTTTTTCCAACACTAATTCACTGCTTTTGAGGTTCTCTATCTCTTCTTTTAAATGCTTATTCTCCTCTTCAAGTGCAGCAACATGCTCAAAAATAACACTTATATCTTTCTTTGTTGCAATATCTTTCAACTTTTTATCTAAAAGCGCATCCATTTTCGATAAGATTGATTCCATTAAAGGATCGTTAGGCATGGCAGTGTTTGAGCAGTTTTTCTTCACAGAAATTAATTCAAACTCAGGAGATGTCTCGCGTAACTGTCTTTTTGAATTCAAATTTGAATTTACACTCATGTGGTGAATTGGTGCTGGTGGTTGTATTTGCTAGACAAAAAGGTTGTAATACAGACTACAATGAACGATCTTTTAAGCTTTTGTTAAAGTACAGCTGTGGTTGTTATATGTGCTGATTTGCTGAATAATGAAAACTTAAGGTGCAAGCTTTCGAATGAGATGATCAGACGTAGAACAAGAGTACATGGAGGGGGGAGTATAGATGAGAGTTGATCTTGATTTCAGCTTGTTACTCTTGCGGTGAATTATTTGATGAATGTCAACATGTAACAACTACTTAGATACGATCTACTCACACAATTATTCACGCTGCCGTTTACTGGTGGAGAGAATTAAAAGCACTCAAAGCTGTTTTTTTTTTTCAATTGTTTTGTGACCAAGTTAATGGATTTTAATAATTATTATTTTGTGCTTAAAATTTTATGGTAGATGCAGCTTTTTTCACTTTTTATATGGTTGCCACACTCTTATAAATGATAACTGCCACAAGTTATTTAAATTGTTACACTGTTTATAAATTTTGCGAATGAATTTTCCGGAGCGAATACAAAACACAGCCACTCACTAAGCACACGAGAGAGCTCTCTCTTTTCATTGTATGTCAAAGGATTTGGCATTTCCGAAACCGCATTGGGTTAGGGATATACTCTTTAACTCTTTCTTTGTAGAATCCTATTTCAACCGAGGCTGGGGCTTGGTATAAATCAAAGGTGAAGAGCATAAGGCCGGTGGGGTTTGTTTTCCTTCGATGTTTTTCGTGAACTTGAATACCTCAGTAACACCTTGGGCGGACATTTCTGAGATTATTTCATTTTCTGGGACGTTAATCAAGAATGGTGCGAATACTATAGCTTTACTTGAGTTGAGGTGGTCGTGGTATTTTACGGATATTGAGCATTGATTGGCTAAGGTGGAAGTCGCTATGAATTTTTCTGCATTTTTTTTTGTTTTTTCGCTAGGATTAGTATGTTTCCATCGCGGAGTTGGGTAATACTTTCATATTCCTTACTAATTGCATTTATGGCTTTTTTCAAGAAAAATACACTCACACTTGAGAGAGGTTTGTTTTCATCACTTGAAGATATTATAATAAATTTTAGGTTTTTAGGGTTGGTGAGTACGGCATTTGGGGGTATTGATCAAGGTTTGTAAATTGTTCATATCGTTTAAGTGGTGGAGGATTGATGGGCGGTGAGTTTAGGGGTGTATCCGGAGATAACCCCTTGAATCTGTTCCCATTCATTTTAGCCCGTCGGGATTGGCTCACTGTGGGGAGGTTAAGCACTATAGATCGGGGAAAATTAGCACTAACGGAGTTAAACAAGAGGTTTACCGGTGTAAGAAAGAAAGAGATAATGCACTAAAGGATGAAAAGCCCCTGATTAAAGAGACGATCTTATCGCAACGAGTGCTAGACGGAGACTGCCATTCGACTATTAATATATGGATGTGTACTAAATTTTGTTTAATTCCATACTTTTCCTACAAGAAATCGAAAAAATCGAACCTTCAGGTGCGACAGTGCCTTTAACAATAACACTATGCTTTGGAAATCGCTTTTTGTTTGCTGCAGAGCCTTAGTTTTATAATTATTTCACCTTTTATTTTATTTGCCTTTTGAAGCCCCTAGTTGGTGATTTTTTTTATTTCTACTATGTCCGCTTGACAATACTTTACCTATTCCAATGTATACTGCTTTCCACAGATCCGGAACTGAGAAGAACTTTATGGTCTCTTGTAGCCTTTCCCAAAATAAAGAAACAAGTACTTTTAATGGATCCGAATGCGACTTCTCCTAAAGATTATATAGAAAATACGTTGTTCTATATAAATCAAGAGTTTTCAGTGGTTAAGAACGGAAAATCTCAACGACGTGGCAAAGTAAGATTTATACAAGAAAAAGAGTAAACCTACATTTAAGTGTCGCATTTTTTTTATTCAAGTTGAACCTCATAGGCCGTCTTCAATTAAGCACGGAGAGATCTCATCTGGAAGACAATCATTCAATAGTGCAGCTCAGAATATTACGCACCCAAGAAGCAATCATTAAGATTATGAAAATGCGAAAACAAACCAACAACGCTTCATTGCAGGTAATTTACTAAACATATTGCTTTCCTTAAAATATGTTAATGTTTTAAAACATTGTTTCGTTAAGGCTGAGCTAATCGATATTTTGAAAAACATGTTTCTGCCATCTAAAAAAATGATAAAAGAGCAGTTAGAATGGTTAATTGAACACAAGTACATGCGCCGCGATGATGATGACATTAACACTTTTATATATATGGCTTAACACGAATGATATAATACCTATTCAATAATATGACATTGTATTTTCGTTTTTCAGTCCCTTTTTCCTAGTATTGCTTTCATTGCATAAGAATTTATATAGTAATATTACAATTCCATTATAAATATTTTTAAAATAAATGGGTTCAAGAAAGATGTTGATCAAACTGTATTTGTTTTTTTTTTCTGTACGTTGAAAATTTTGAATACTGTAACGAAAGTGGATCTAGACGCCGGAAGGGAGAATGGAAAGAATCAATTATTAAAAGAAAATATTTCGTGTTTTTATATTCTGGTTCCCGAGAGGGTTTTATTTTTATTTTTCTAATTTTCTATTTTTTTATGATTTTTAACAATCTTATAATTCTCCTTTCTTCAACTACCCAAGAGAAACTCGCCCTTAAGCGATTTTTATTTTTAGTGCGGCTTTTATAGGAAATGTCTGCTTTCCAACCACCTCCTCATCCTTCCAGTCTCTATTGTCGTTTTATTGGAAGCTTTCCAAGGCAATCTGTCATTTTAAATGTCATCACGAGTATCGCTTTTTAATGTTATCAGGCTCACTTTAAATCGGTTTGAAGTTATTTTATTCAAAATCGCCATCAAATTCCCAGCTATTTCATGTGCCATACTTGTATGCACGTCCATGTAATACACCATTTGATGTTTTTCACCTGTGATTGATTTAGATTAGATTTAGAATATTTTATTCATTTCAAGCTTAAAACTAAATTAACAATTGAAGTTGATAAGTTGAAAATAGAATAATACTGTCAATTCTTAACTTTAACAGTTAGTGATGAATGACACATCAGTAAATAAATAATTCAGAATAATAATTAGATGTGGGGTAACATCAGTGCAATGAATCTTACCGTGCTTAATTTGTTTAACTTACAAAAATAAATTCAAAGATAACGATATAATTATACTCTTAGTAATTCGAAACTTAAAAGGAAATATGTCTAAATGATCAAATCAAAAAAAAAAAAAAAAATTATGAAAGTGAAAATGCTAGAAGAATGATTCAATACAATCATAACTTAAGGTAAATAGCCAGCATTTTACTTTTTTGAAAAAAAGAGGAAGCAATTACAGTTTCTCTAATACTCAACGGCAACTTGTTGAATAGCTTTGGAGCTGTACTTGTATAAAAATGTGCAAAATGGTTATTATGTGCAAATGGGACACATACCATCCTCAGATTATTAATTCGTAAATTATAAATTTGAGAATTTCGGCTTGGAGCATTACCACTTTGAATAAAAAACTCCTTTAATACTTTAAACTGTCTCATTGGAAGAATATGCAGTTCTTTAAATAACGGCCAACTTCTAGCGTATCTATTCTTTCTACAAATTATTCTTAACAAATGCTTTTGAGATGTCAGTAAAGGTCCAAAAGTATTAGTATACGATCCACCCCAGCTAGTAATGCTATATTGTAACTTTGAGTGTGCAAGGCCATAGTATATGCTACGTAAAACTTTTTTGAACAAAAATCTTGTAAAAGATACAGTTTTCGAGTAACTAACAACATATATGATTTTAACGACTGGATATGTTCCTTCCAGTTCAACTTTGAATCAATCGTAACACCTAAATATTTAAACTGATTAACTAATTTAATACTGAAACAACTGCTAGAGCACTGTAAGTCAGAATTAAAGTTTTCTGTACCGCTCTTATGAACAGGAAAGGAAAATTGTTGACAATCATGCGCATGGAAGCAAGGACTAAACTCAAAGAGACCATTACCCGATATCTTTAAAGACATTAACTTTGTTTTCTCGCTTATAATACGACTATGCGAAGTAAACCACAGCCTCATAACTTCAAGATCTTCTTCAATTTCAGCAATGCATTCGAATAGGGTGTTAGATTCATAAGTTATTGCTATGTCATCAGCAAAGGCGGTTGAAGGCCCGTTTAGAGTGAGTTTGAAAAAAGAATTAATATACACCAAGAAAAACAACGGGCCAAGTACCGAGCCCTGGGGTACACCATTTTTAAGAACTCTTGGTTCACCTAAGACTCCGTTTATTTTAACTTTTTGCTTTCTCCCTTTTAAATATGACTCAAGCCATTCAAAAGTGTTTCCACGAAAACCAGCGTTATATAACTTACTCAACAGCAAGTTATGATCAACCATGTCAAACGCTTTAGACATGTCAATAAACAAGCTCATGGTTGATTTATTGTTATTGAGACTACGATAAAGTTGACTACAGACTCTCAAAATTGCATCTTCAGTCGACATTCCTGCTCTAAAACCGAACTGGTTATTGCAAAAAAATTTATGCTTATCTAAAAACGACAAAATACGAATCTTCATTAGTTTTTCAATTTTTTTTTAAAGTGTGGAGAGTAAGGAAATAGGCCTATATAGTCCAATCATTTTAGGTTTTATCTGCGGAAAAATTCCTAGAGAGCTGAATTTTTGTATACACCTTTATTACGTGCCGGCTAAAAAAGTTATAAAGGTCAAAAGGTCACGAAAACAGTTTTTCGCAAATATCTCGCGATCTATTGATCAGAGGTCAATAAAGGTCATTATACAAATTATTTGTCGTGAAATTGTCTACAAAAAATGTCTTTTGCATTTTTCTGTAGAATTAACCGCTTTCGGAGTAGAGCGCCGAGAAAGCGACTACATTATAACGATGCACTCGTTTCCTCACCACCTTCGAGGTATAATGCAGGGCGCGTTTTTCTTACATGGTTTCCCCCGTAGGCATAATCCATAATAAGTAATCGGCCCTATCGTGGTAACCGTCGGAGCGGAGTTTTCTCCGCAACGCATCCATTATCGGAGGTTCAATTTTGCTTCGAAGTAATTTATCGTAAGAAATTTTTCACAAATGCGGCAACGCATTGCGATGAACTTAAAGTTCAGACAGAGAAGTGCTAAATAACCGATATATCGAAAATGCGATATCTTTTCGATAGTTTCTTATAAAATTAGAACTATTATCGTTTTAAGCCATGAAAAATCGGCTAGAAAGTGTATTTTTTTTTTTAAATAAAAAGTTTTTTTTCAGATTTATTGCGATAGCGTTTTTTAGAAGTGTAATTTGATACACCGATTTTTAAGTCAAAATTATCGAATAGAGTCCCTTCCCTATTTCCAAACATATGTTTTTCATATATCCAAGTGTCAAAGAAAGAATAAATTGAAAACAATTGTATACTATTGTCGTAAAAATGGAAAGTGTTGCACTATTTTTGGACGCCGAATTAAACGAGCAAAGGACACAAAAAAAGGAAAATAGGACAAGACTGCGAAACGAAAGCAATATACGTGAGTTATCTCACGCGGCGTAAGTAAAAAAAGTATCGTAATCTAATACATATGTATATTTAATTCTACATTTTTCTTTCAGTTTCAAGAAAAACTTTCGCCTCAATAAAAGTGCGTTTGCTTATGTTTTGGAGCAGATAAAGGAAAAATATAAAACAAATCAAAGGTCTGATTGTGTTACTCCAGAGCATAAATTAGCAGCTTGCCTAAGATTTTTCGCCGAAGGAAACTACCAACATGGTGTTGGAAAAGATTTTGAGTGCACAGTTGGTCAATCGACTTTCTCCATTATTTTGAAGGAAACTTTGGATATAATGGAAGAGACCTTGTGCAGCAAGTGGATATCTTTACATATGTCTGAAGAAGAATGTGAATTGTCAAAAACAAATTTTTTCGAAAAAACTGGTTTCCCGGGAGTGATTGGCTGCGTGGATGGTACTCACGTCCAAATTATTGCACCAGCAGAAAACAAACATCTGTTTCTGAATCGCAAAGGACATTTTAGTCTTAACGTTATGATTGTATGTAAGTTTTTTTTGCTGTTATAAGATACTTATTCTGTTTAAAATTGTTTTTTATTTTAGATATGCGACTACAAAATGAAAATAAGAGCTGTTAATGCTAATTACCAGGGAGCAAATCACGACTCTCATATTTGGGCCTTAAGTCCTGAACGACGATATTTTGAAAGAAGGTATTTGAGCGGTTCAAGAAGTAGCTTTTTGTTAGGTAAAAATAATCTGTTACAGATTAATTTTTAATCAGTACAGATTAATTTTCTGTATTTTTTTTAGGTGATTCTGGATATCCATTGGAGCCCTGGCTTATGACACCATACAGGACTCCCATACCACAAAGCGCAAGAAGCCGTTTCAATATATGTCACAGAAAAGCTCGTAACATTGTTGAACGTTCCATTGGATTGTTGAAAGGTAGATTTCGTTGCTTGTTAGGAGCAAGACAGTTGCACTATTCACCTTTAAAAGCCGCACAAATCGTGAACGTTTGTTGCGCTTTGCATAACATATGCTTACATTTTGATTCAAGTTACGAAATATTCGACCATGACGTCAACAATATGGAAGAGGAACTGGAAACCCATGACATTCAGGCGAATTCGCTCCGAAGCGAGGCCGCTTTTATTAGAAATAAATTCACGTCTTCTAATAAAAAAAAAAATATCACAAGCTCATTTTTGCTTATTTGGTTCTTAAAACTATTTTTTTTAAAACAAAATGACTAGCCTCCTTGGCACTATTTTACATTCTTAGAAATAAACTAAACAATTAACATGAACAAGAAAAAAAAGTGTGAATGAAGAAAAAAAAATTAAACTAAAAGAAATCACTGCAGCAAAAACAAAAAACAAAACAATAAACATGAACAAGAAAAAAAGATCACTGCAGCAAAAACAAAAAACAATAAACATGAACAAGAAAAAACAGTATTAATGAAAAAAAAAAGTGAACTAAAAAAATCACTGCCGCAAAATTTTGTTTTCGGCAATTTTAAACTCCAATTTTCTTTTTTTTAGTTCAAGCTTCTGCACAGCTATTTGCCTCATCTCCCTGTTATGATTTTGCGTCTCTTCCAGCTTTTCTTTTTCTATTTTGCCGAGTTCGTCGATGGAGTACTGCAGCTTTCTCAGCGTACGATTGGTGTCACGAAAAAAGTGTTTCACTTCCTTTTGAAAGCTTTCTTGATTCTTTACTTGCTTTGTGAGCAACTGAATCGACGATGCAGGTCTCTGACGTCTGGTTTTACCATTGCTGGTTGCACTTTGGTTTTCCTTTTTGTTTCCGTTGGCGGTATTTGATGTGGACGGCTCATTGAGTGGCACTTGGTGCGATGTGTTGCCCACTCCAAAGGATGTTGCACCAATGCCACTGACAGAACTGGCTATATTTGTAAGGGCGATCACAGCTTCCTCTAGAGGGGTAAAGGACTTTTGCCTGCAAGGCCCTACACCAGTTCCAGCGATTTCTTTTTTATTTGCTGTGACTTTTTTTTTATATAGCACTTATAGTCACTCCACACCTACAAATACATAACACAATTTAATCACAAGGAACAAGGCACAAAACAAAAGATCGCAAACATACCTTTTTCCATCCTCCAACATCCCTTTGCCTTGGTCCCAATGAATTCAGCTGATTTGATAAATCTTCCCAGAACACAGCCACAGTTTCTGGCGTCCTTTGACTATAGTTTTGCGCTATATCAGGATAGTCGCTCAGCAGATTCACCATCCGCTCGTACTGCTGGGGACTGGTTTTTTCGTTTTGCCTAGAAACAGAAAATACATTAAAGAACACAATTACCACAAATAAAGTCTATTTCTGTATTACTTACATTTTTAATAAATATTTTTTTCTTAAACGAAAAACTTTCCGCAGCACAAACTTGTCGGAGGACGTCGGAGATATGTTTGTTTTTATCTGTCAAAAATAAAGCCAACGAAAGTACTTAATCGCAAAGCATCGCATATGAACGCAAAACGTTGTACTTTGTCGGAGAGAATGTCCGATCGGCCGATCGGAGAACTACAACGAAGCAAAAATGTCTCCGATCGGAGAGAATTCCGCTCCGACGGTTACCACGATAGGGCCGAATAAGAGTTATGTTTTTATTTACGAGCGAATAATTTTTTATTTGAATAAAGAAAAATACAGAAAAATTAACTTTAGTACATCATTTTTTTTAACATTCATTGTCGATATCTTCAGTTTCTGTGACAAAACGTCGAGTGAACTTATTCCTATATTTAAATCAATATCTTCATCATTTTCATCATTGGTTGACTCTGCATTTAAGCATGACTGGCCACAAACTTTTGACCATCTTAATCCAATTTTTCTGCATCCACATTTGCCGCTGCAACCTTTTGTACAATTACAGAAGATTGTGTTTAGTAGATTATATTATCGGATGTTGGTGGTAATAAAAGGCGCGTTTTATCGAAATTCTATGTGCACTTATGTACACTTCAGTAAAACATCGCTCATGGGAAAACAACAACTCCTTATGTCAATAGCCTAAGTGCACATAAATATCGCAGTAAGCTAACTGCACACAGGGATGGTTGGTAAATTTCTTTTTTTGGCACCCAGAGGTTGGCAGTCTTTGGGTTGTGTTCGTTCATATTTCTGATTTTCGACAACAGATTGAATAAGTCTGTTTCTTTACTTTTTGTGCACAGAAATTTTTTTTTTAAGGAGTGGTTGTAAAATTCTTTCAGAAAATCTATTAAAGAGCGTAATTGTCTTAAAAGTAAAGAAACGCCTTGAACAAACCATTCGCAGCAACGCAACACTTGGAAAAACGTTTGTTTGACAGTTTTTGTATTTGTTTTGGCTGTGCACGATTTCTGTCCACAGAAATTTTGGTGCCGGAAATTCGCAGGACGGGGAAATTTTTTTATTCTCTCGAGAGCACTCTCTTTTTTGTGCACTGCTACGAAAAATCGGAACGGGATTAGACTGACTTTCGCCGAATTTCGGTGCATTTCGTGCGAATTTTCAGTAAAGAAACACACCTTATGGCTAATAGAAGAGTCAGGTGGTGACTTAGTGGGGACATAAATAGACACGCAGTTACTAACACACACACACACACACACACACAAGGGAAGTTTCGCAATCGGTCAGAAAAAAAGAGCATCAGACAGAACACATAAGAACATCAGAACCAAGGCAACCAAAAACATGAGTCACAAAATGAATCTAATTGAACACAGCCATTGCGAAAAAAAATTAAAGTGACATTTGTTTGTTTACCTCGAAAGTAAAAAGTTGAAATGCGGCAAATAAATTGAGAATCGAGAATTAAATAGAGAAAAATACAAATGGAAAGTAAAAGGTATGCATTTATATCCTTAGAATGCAAATTTATTTATTTATTTATTTATTTATTTATTCATCAAGCAGAATATATACAAGGTCACTAATACATACTCTTATAGACTAATTGAGAAGATACATAGAAGCTGCATGCTTTGCTTTATATAATTAGATAAATACTTACAGACTAACCACCAGGATAAAGAACAATTAAGTGATACATCACATTTTTTTTAAATAAGTCACGACTAATATTATTTAGAAAGTCAATATGACTGCTTACTAGATTTGCTTGTTTCAAGCACCGTGTCATCGGTTCATTGAGTCCATAGTTTACTCTATGAAAAGGTTCAAAAAATAATCTATGAACTCGCAGCCCTCTTAGAGGAACATTTATTTTTACCAACGAAAGTAGAAAGGAGCAATCAATTCGATAAGCAAGAATATCACGAATAAAAACTATCTCAAAGTATCGTCTTCGAGTTTTAAGTTGTTGAAGGTCAAGGAGGTTACATCTTGTACCATAAGAAGGCATTCGAATATTCCAATTAAGTCTATATATTGCAGTTCTGGTAAAACGTTTTTGGATACTTTCAACTCGATTGGAATGAACAGCATAGTATGGGTTCCATACCACACAGCCATATTCAAGTACGGGCCTAACATAGCAGTAATATAACGCCTTGAGAGTGAAAGGATCCGAGAATTCTTTGGAATTTCGGGATATAAAACCTAATAAAGAGTTAGCTTTAGCTACAATATAGTCGATATGCAAAGTAAAAGTTAATTTGGAGTCAAAGATGACTCCTAAATCTTTTTTTTTGGAAACCATTTGAAGATTGATTCCGTTTATTGAATAGGTGAAATCTGACAATTCAAGGCCACGACGAAAGGTTATATAATCACATTTAGACACGTTAAGATGTAATTGGTGTGAAGAACACCAGCAAAGTAGCCTATCTAAATCGTTTTGAAGTAGAACTCGATCAGATACCGTTCTAATACATTTTTGTAATTTAATATCGTCTGCAAACATAAGACAGAGAGACGATTCAATGATTTGAGGGATATCATTAACAAAAAGAAGAAAAAGCAAAGGTCCTAGGTGGCTTCCTTGAGGAACACCAGAGGTAACAGATATTGGAAGAGACAAAGCTGAATTTAAGTTGACGTATTGGGTTCGACCTACCAGATATGATTCTAACCATAGCAGGAAGCTCGAATGAAAACCTAATGCAGATAGTTTAGCTACTAAGATATAGTGATTAACTCTGTCAAAGGCCTTAGAGAAATCTGTGTAGATAACATCAGACTGAAAACCACACTCAACGTTACTTATAACCTCATTACAAAGAATTGTTAAATTAGATACTGTAGACCTTCCAGAGACGAAACCATGTTGAAACGGGGAAATTATATCTTTGGTCATGAAAGTCAATTTGCTATAAACGATTTTTTCAAATAACTTCGGAATAGTTGAAATTTTACTTATAGGACGATAATTGGTGACATCTTGCTTGGGTCCCGATTTGTGAATGGGAATAATATAAGAGATTTTCCAATCATTCAAAAAATGGCCCGTTTTCAGAGATTCATTAAACAGTCGAGTTAATGGTTCAGAAAGAGCAGTAAAACATGATTTTAAGAGAATTGGAGGAAAACCATCAGGGCCCGATTTTTTATCACAATCAAGTTCACATAGGGCTCTTTCAACATCTGAGTTACTTAAAGTTATGGAACTGATATTGACTTGATTTACTGGAGTGGTAGGAGAAAAATTTGGAGGTGTGTTCGAAGAAGAATAAACCGACTGAAAAAAATTTGAAAACATATTATTTATTTCAATAGGGTCACTTGAATTCTTCCCTAAGTAGTGCATGCTGCTGGGAATACCATTTGAACCTCTTTTACTATTGACGAAGCACCAAAAACGTTTGCTGTTTTTCTTTAGATCCATTTCGGTGCGATAAATATAGTCTTTATAAAGAAAATTTTTTAGTACATCGAATTCCTTCTGTAGTCGCAGATAATTATTTAGAAAAGAAATATTATTATTAGATTTTCGAAAGATTTTATAGGCTTTATTTTTTTTGTTCGATAGGTTGCATAGTCTTTTATTGAACCAGCATGGTTTGGAATTCTTTCGAATGACAACTTTAGGTACAAAACGATCAATAGCTTCACGTAAGGAACTACTTAGAAAGTTATAAGCATCCAATAGACTTTCATTGTCAAAAATACAATGCCAATCAAATGTACTGATGTAATTACTAATCGAATGATAATCACCCTTATTAAATTCGTATTTAAACTTTTCTTTCTCATAATGTTTATGATAATGATAAGATTTAAAACTAATACAAAGAGATAAATGATATATTGTATTTGGAAAAACTGGACCAATAGTTGTGTTAGCATTTGAACATAGTTCTTTATCCACAAAGATCAAGTCCAGGAAGTGATCAAAACTATTACAAAACTTGTTTATTTGTAGAAGATCGAATTCGACTAAAGAATCGATAACAAGACATTCAGAATCACTAACAACATTAAATGGAATTAAATTACCTTCATCAGGGTCAAAAACCCAATTTACATTGCATAAATTGAAGTCACCTAAAATAATTGGACTTTGGTTGGGATTTAAATTATTTAAAATAAACTTGCAATTTTCGACATGCAATTTGTATAATTCAAAGGAACTACCTGGTGGTATATAACTTAAAATAATGAAGACATCTCTGGAACCGCTTATAGACACACACACAGCAATTTGATCAACATCCAAATCAGATGATAACGTAGGTAGCTGAATCTCGTGACATAGAAGAGAAGAGCGAACGGCAACAAGTACACCACCCCCTCTAATCTTATTAGTTTTAATCATGCATCTATCCTTACGAAATACGGTGAAGAGATTATCATCGAACAGTTCTGCATTTGAATAGTCATTGTTAAGCCAAGTTTCAGTTAAAGCGAAAATATCATATTGCATTGTAGATGAATACAAATTTAGTTTATTTGTTTTTGTACGTAGACCACCAGTATTTTGATAATAAAGGATAAAGTCTTTGTTAAAAGGTTGCATATGAGCAGTAGATGGTGTTATAGAGCAAGGCCCTCTCAGCTGTTGTTGGGTCGTTGTTTCTTGTTGCGAAAAAAATCATGAACTACTGTATGCAAAGGCCAAAATGATCTTTTGCATATCAAATTGTAGAGCTCAAGGTTCCTTCCGACTCTAATTTCGAATGAAGAGTAATCTTTTTCCGGTGTCATGATAAATTTTCGAATCGTAAGGTTCGACACGCAAACTGGTGGAACATTTTTCAAAATATAATTTTGTATTAAATCCTCCGAAGCTGATGGAGAAAGTCGAGAAACAAAAATACTCTTTACAGGTGGTAAAGCCGTGAGTTCTTCAATAAAACATTGATTCGAGGTAGAACTTTCAGTGGAAACAATTGTTACCGAGTTGGAAGACCCCTCATCCGTTATGGAAGCTATTGGGGCATCCAGTGGCTCACTAACATTGCATTCACTAGAAGAATTAGGTCTAAGAGAAGAGTAGTCACTTACTTGGGATTGAACGCTTAAGCTAACTCCTTTGCCAGCTGTTGAACGTAGTACTCTTGTACTTGAAGTTGGAGCTACAAGACTTTGAAGACTTTTTTGCTTGAATTTCTTTTGTTGATGTTTATGGTGTTGTTGCTGTTCCTGCGGCTCTAATTGTTGCTGTTGCTGTTGTTGTTGCTGTTGCTGTTGTTGTTGCTGTTGCTGTTGCTGTTGCTGTTGCTGTTGCTGTTGCTGTTGGTGTTGCTGTTGCTGTTGCTGTTGCTGTTGCTGTTGCTGTTGCTGTTGCTGTTGCTGTTGCTGTTGCTGTTGCTGTTGCTGTTGCTGTTGCTGTTGTTGATGTTCTTGTTGTTGTTGTGGGTGTTGGTGATGGTATTGGTGTTGGTGTTGTTGATGTTGCTGCTCCTGCATCGATTGATTATGTTGTTGCTGCTCCTGCAGCGATTGTTGTTGTTGTTGCTGCTCCTGCAGCAATTGTTGTTGTTGTTGCTGCTCCTGCAGCGATTGTTGTTGTTGTTGATGTTGATGTTGTTGTTGTTGTTGTTGTTGTTGTTGTTGTTGTTGTTGTTGTTGTTGTTGTTGTTGTTGTTGTTGTTGTTGTTGTTGTTGTTGTTGTTGTTGTTGTTGTTGTTGTTGTTGTTGTTGTTGTTGTTGTTGTTGTTGTTGTTGTTGTTGTTGTTGTTGTTGTTGTTGTTGTTGTTGTTGTTGTTGTGGTTGTGGTTGTGGTTGTTGTTGTTGTTCTTGTTGTTGTTGTTGTTGCTGTAGCTGTTGATGTTGCCATAGATGTTGTTGTGGCAGCTGCTGATACAGCTGATGCTGCTGTTCATATTGTTGTTGTTGTTGCGAATGTTGGAGATGTTGATTTTGGACAGTAGGTTTAGGTGACGGAGTCAAAAGTATTAGTGGTTGTTGAACAAATTTTTAATGTTTCTTATCCTTAGAACAATTGCAAAGGGTGCCAACACTGAAAGTGAAAATTGAAAGTGACGTCCGAAGTGAATATAAACCAAAAAATCGTTTTATTGAAAGTGTACATAAGTGCACATAGAAAATTTTCAATAAAACGCGGCTAAAGTAATTATTGGCTGCAGTATATTATTTTCTAACTCTCAACCCCACTGTTCTGGATCAATTTCTCTTCCTAGCCAGGTTTGTATTTGATAATACACTCGATAAATATGCTGCTGAGCTGCTGAAGAAGTAGGTGGTAATAATGGAAATTTTACAGCTGTACTTTGCCTTGTTAGCAAAGCTACAGTATTTGTAATTATCTATCAAAAGTTCTGATTTAGTTTAGTTAGTTTAGTATCACATCCGGTCATGGCATGTAGAAACAGAATATTTTTCTTGCAATGTGGATATTTGTTGAGGCTATCAGTCGAGTATATTTTTGTTTCAACATTATTTTTTCCTGTTTAAAAAAAAAAATTGATGTAGGTTGATCAAGTATTTCTGTGCGTGCTATGAGAAGTACCAACAGATATATGTCTTCTCCAACAATAATTGTAGCATTATAATCATTGTTTCAACTACTAAAACATCAGAATCATCACGTGATTGTCTTGTAGCAATACCAACTTCTTCGAACTTCTTAATAAGCATTTCAATTAATTTTCTTTTGTTAAATCGATTAGATAAGAATTTTTCTTGACTGAAAGGAACTTCCATCGATTCATTGAAGTGAACATCACAAGATGTAGAAACAGCAGCGGTTCGTCTTAGTTGTTCCATCGCTTTGATATTTTTACTGGTATCAGAGTAGGTAACCAAAAAATGGCTATAGTATTTGTTCCGAAATTATTTGATAAATAATTAATATATTTGTGAATGACAATATGAAATAAAAATAAATAAAAAAAACCTCTTATTTCCTATTATGGATTACTAGCTGTGCCCGCGACTTCGTCCGCGTGGAATAGTGACTTTCAGCAGCATTTTTAATTTTTAGGAAATAAAACTTCTAGCCTTAAAAATGGCGGTATTTCCAAAAAAAACATTCAACCCCTATTTCAACACCTTGTAGCCCTGTTAAAAATACTTTTGAGAACGTAGTTTTTGAATTCCCATTTCCGTTCCCGTGGGAATATAAGGATAGATATATAGCCTTTATCCTTCCGCATGTTCTAGACCATCTCTGTAGCTAATTTAATAAAATCTGTTTAGCAGTTTGAACGGGAGACATACGAAAAACATACCGACATAGCTACATTCGCATTTTAAATATTAGTAAAGACTCGCGTTCCCGTGGGAATATGGTGACCGTTTTCGTGGGAATATGTGGATAAGTTAAAGTTAATGTTACTCCGGGATTATGGAGCATTCCATGTGGAAGAATTTTTTAAATCGGTGCTGTAGTGTAAAAGTTCCCGTATACGTTCCTGCTCCCGTGGGAATATAGGGAAAAAATATATAGTCTATGTCTTTCCTCAGGTTCTGAACAATCTTTGTTTAAAATTTCATTTAAATCGGTTTATTAGTTTGGGCGGGAGATGGTAACATAGAACGACGGACAGACAGAGCTCCTTTCACACTTATTATATTAGTAAGGACTCCCGTTCCCGTAGGAATATGTGGATGAATTAAAGTTAATGTTACACAGGGATAGTGTAGCATTCTAATGGTGGAAGAATTTTTGAAATCGGTGTTGTATATAGGGACGGGAGCCGTAGGAATATGGGGATGAATTAGTTTTTATGTTACTCGGGGATAATGAAGCATTCTAACAGTGGAAAAATTTTTGAAATCGGTGTTGTAGTTTCTAAGTTCCCGTATGCGTTCCCGTTCCCGTGGGAATTTAGGGATAAATTGTAGCCTATGTGGTATTCTGATGTATAAAAGCTATATTATTGGAAAGTTTAAGTAAAATCCATTCAGTAGTTTTTGCGTGAAAGAGTAACCAACATACATCCACACATACAAACTTTCACGTTTATAATAGTTATTAGTAGGATGTCTACGGGGTAAACCATGTAAAAAAAAAACTCGCCCTGCATTCTACGTTCTACCCCTAAGGTGGTGAGGAAACGAGTGCGTCGTTATAATATAGTCGCTTTCTCGGTGCTCTACTCCGAAAACGGTTTATTCTACCGAAAAATGCAAAAGACATTTTTTGTAGACAATTTTACGACAAACTGTTTTTATAATGACCTTTTTTGACCTCTGAGCAATAGATCGCGAGATATTTGCGAAAAACTGTTTTCGTGGCCTTTTGACCTTTATAACTTTTTTAGCCGGCACGATATCAATGTCGATTTTTCACATCTTCATTACAAGGCCGTAATAAAGGTGTATACAAAAATTCAGCTCTCTAGGAATTTTTCCGCAGATTGGGGTTTAAAATATCTAAAATGACTGGACTATATAGTCCGCAACGTTTTTTCTGTTTCCCTTTATAAACAATGGAATAACCTCTGCACATTTCAAAATATCAGGAAAGCAGCCTCTTTTAACGCTGCTGTTAAAAAGGAAACTCAAAACATCAATGACGTACCAAACGATACTTTTTATTAAAGCGCTTGAAATTCCATCACTTGTGCAAGATTTTTTATTTTTTAGACGCATGACAACATTGTAAATTTCACTGGCGGTAATATCCGCTAAAACGAAACTGTTAAACTGTATATCTTCATGAATATTAGAAACACTTAAGCAATTGCATGCTGAAGAACTTACAAAAACTGGTTTGAGCTTTTCAGAAACTTCAGTAAAATACTCGTTGAAAATATTTGATATATTAAAGAAATCAGATTCTATAACACCCTCTAGTTCAATATTTTCAATTAAAACCTGGCTTCTATCATTTCCTAAAATGCTATCAACGACTCGCCATTCTTCCCTTACATCACCACCTGCCTTTGCAAATAAGTCAGCATAATACTTGTTGCGCGTGTCTTCAATATTTTTTACAACCGATTTGCAATAAGAGTCGTAATACTTTTTCAACTTAATATTATTTTGATGTTTTTTACATTTGCTGCCTAGCTTATTTTTCTTCCTTATTTGCCTCAGGAGATTATTTGTCATCCATGGCTTAAGATGTATATTTTTTTTAGTTGTTCCTTGACAAAAATGAACACGATTTTATGTGGCTTTGTAAAATGCTGACAAAAATATCAAAGGCAGTAGAGGGATTGCTTTCAGAGTAAACTGGATCCCAAAATTCGTATTTTAAACGTTCTCTCAAAAGTACATAATCAACCTTGTATCTACTTGAGTTTGAAATATTTTCTAAGTTTTTATCGTTAGAAACATTTTTGATATAGAGGTCAATCATGCAATGATCTGTTATTAACATATTAACATTTAGGTTGTTGTTTTGAGATCTAACAAAAATATGATCAATGCAACTCTTTGATGTTTCGGTCACACGAGCTGGTTCGTTTATTAAACTTTCAAGACCATTTACTGCCATTGTTAAAGAATAGTTTTCAGTATCTTTATCTAATACGTCAAACAAATTTATATTTATATCACCCAAAACTATAACGTTTTTCGATTTAATTGAAGAAAGAACATTTGCTAATTCATCAATGAATACACTTTTAACGTATTCGTGTTGTCTATAAATGCACAACAACGTATAATTTATATTATTAATTACAACCGACAGTTTCATAACATCCGCACTAGTTAAATTCAAGTTTAAACATTGACACACATAACCATTTTTTACGTATACAGCTACAAGAGACACCTCCAGCAGAGGTGTAGCTGTATACGTGATGGTGTTGCTGTATACGGTGATTGGTTTTATTAATTAATCGAACTATAATTAATCGCATCCGGGAGTCTGAACGGTTTCATTCACCTGGTGTGTCAGTCAATTGACTTTCAACCAAGTGGAATTCATGTGGAACTCGAGTTTGACGTCTCGTGGCTAACCTCATTTGCCTTCCTCAGTCCGATGGAGTCACACAAATTGGTTCGTATCCCTAATGTTTTGGTATAAAGACAGGTAAATAATTATTAATTGAAATCAATCTTATCTTTTTCTCGGGCAGGTGCATTGTTGGAGAAGGTGGATTGTTGGAGAAGGTGCATTGTTGGGGAAGGTGGCGGATCGTGTTGCAATGTATATCTGACACCTGACAGACGTGGGGCGCCGAACAATACACCACAGCAAGGAAAAAGAAATGATGAATTACATGAAATTTATAATTATAATTATACAATTATAAAAATGCACAAATGTTTGTATTGGACATCTCTGCATTTTCAGGGGCTGATTAAAGGTAAGTAGGTGGCGTGGAGCGAGTATCACAGGCTTGGGTGAAATTTCATTACCTAGATTTTTGTAGATTCGTCACACTGTCCCCCTCTTAAGACCCTGAGCTCCTGCTGAGTCCTTGTCGCGTTTTGAAAAGTGCTAAGCGATCTACGTGAACTACCTTAGTCTTTCGACTGCCCTCGCATTGGATTCTGTAGACTAGCTCTGAAAGTTTTTCGATGATCCGGACTGGGCCCTCCCAATCGCTTTGCAATTTAGGTGATATTCCTCTCCTGCGTTTTGGATTATGAAACCATGCCTCGTCACCTGGAAGAAACTCAATAGGTTTTTTTTTATGTCGTGTCTTGTTTTCATAGAATCGGCTGCAAGGTTAAGGTTATTTCGCGCTATTTCATGACTTTTCTGTAGCCTTAGCTTTAGTTCCTGTGCGTAAAGAGGAACATTTTCATGTGAGGTATTCACGGATCCAAAAGCTAGATCTGCAGGGAGCCTTACCTCACGTCCAAGATTGAGATAAGCTGGAGAAAACCCTGTCGCTTCGTGCTCTGCCGACCGGTAAGCTAGGAGGGCTGGTTGTAGATGACGGTTCCAATCTGTTTGATGACGATCTACAAATTTGGCAAAGTAGTCTAATAGTGTTCGATTGAACCTTTCCAACGAAAGTGATGATCGAAACACCTCGGACTCGAAATTTCGCCCCTGATCCGAATGTATCACCTGTGGGACTCCAAACCGACAAAATACTTGATCAACCAAAGGTCCAAGAACTGTTTTAGCAGTTTGGTTGGGAACGGCGAAGCATTCGGGCCATTTTGTGAAGTAATCCATGACCACTACGATATATCTATTTCCCTCTATGGTTCTAGGGAGTGGACCTAAGATGTCGATTGCAACGCGTTCAAAAGGACATCCTGGTCGACTGGGTTGGAGTGCTCCTCGGGTTCTTTTTTGGGGTCCACGTCGAGCAGCACAAGTTCCGCAGGTCATGCACCACACCTTAACATCTACCGTTCGACCTACCCAAAAGAAACGTTGTTTCACTTTGGATAAAGTTTTCTTTTGGCCTAAATGGCCACCGGAGGGGCTGTCGTGAAGTGATGTGAGAATTTGAGGAACACATGTTTTCGGAACTACGATGAGTTTCCTAGTTTTATCCTCGGTTTCTTCCCAAAGTCGAACTAAGATTCCATCCTCTAAACTAAGCTGATCGTACAAGGCCCAGTAAGATTTTAACTCCGCACTTTGGTTTGCGATGCTAGTTTTATCGGGGCGATTACCTTCTTCTTTCCATCTTATCAACGTCGCGAGAGATCTATCCTTTGTATATATATCGTATAGTACTATCACTTTCCAATATTTTTTTTGGAACTTGGAAGTCGAAAGTGGTCCACAAAATTTCCAATGTGGTCCACAAGCCTATTTTTCAAGAGCAGGAGGTAAGAGTAGGAAGCAAATAACAACGTTTAAATTTCATCATATATGCATTACTTTCTAACCCATAGGAAATGCTCACCTAAATTGATACATTCCACCATGAGCATAACAGCTGATCCGCTGGTGTTGGCGCACCCTAGTGACGAACAATGTTAATAAAAAATATTGGAAAGTGATATTACTATAGTTTCTATATACAAAGATCTATCCTTTCTCTGTTCTTCATAAAGGTTTCCTGAAATGGAAGTAATAAGAACACTTTTCGATGACTCTTCTTCTATCTCTTCGGCTCTCGAGCAATGTTTGCAGTCACCACACGCTCTTCGAGACAAAGCGTCAGCGTTTCCGTGTTGTGCGCCTGGTCGGTGTTCAATTTGGAAGCTATACTGCTGCAAGATTTCAAGCCACCTTGCCATTTGTCCTTCGGGGTGTTTGAAGTTACAAAGCCATCTCAAAGAAGCATGATCCGTGCGGATAGTGAACGTGCGGCCAAATAGGTAATGATGAAAATGACGTGTAGCTAGAACGACTGCTAAAAGCTCCCTCCTAGTTACACAGTAGTTTCTTTCTGCACGGCCTAGAGTTTTGCTGAAGTATTCTATGACGACCTCCTGATCTCCTTGTTTTTGGCTTAGTACCGATCCAATACCAAAGTTGGAAGCGTCGATATCCAAGATAAATTCATCGGTGCAGGTAGGGAAAGCTAAGATTGGTGCGGAGGTTAGTTTTTCTTTTAGCTTTTTGAACGCACCTTCACAGTTAGAGTTCCAAGAAAAACGGCGATTTGCCTTCGTCAGCTCGGAGAGAGGTTTTTCTATAGTTGAGAATCCTTCGATGAATCGACGGTAGTACGAACAAAGTCCGAGGAAGCTTCGCACCTGCTTCTTATTCTTCGGAATTGGCCACTGTTGTACGGCTTAAATTTTTTTGGGGTCGGTTACTAGCCCATCTTCTGATACGATGTGTCCTAGGTAGTGTACACTCTTTTGTAGGAAGCTACATTTGGATGGGTTAAGCTTCAAGTTGGCAGTTCGCAGGCGTTTAAAAATCTCTGCTAGGATCAGAAGGTGCTCCTCAAAGGTGTGACTATAGGCAACAATGTCATCTAAGTAAATCAAGACAGTCTGCCAGGACATTCCTTGAAATACTTTGTCCATCAATCGTTCAAAAGTAGCGGGGGCGTTGCAGAGCCCGAAAGGCATCACATTAAACTGCCATAGTCCATCTCCCGTCGAGAATGCTGTCTTTTCCTTGTCTTTCATCAATTTCTACTTGCCAGTATCCACTCTGGAGATCCATTGTGGAAAACCATTTGGCACCGGTCATGTTGGAGAGGATGTCGTCTATTCTCGGTAACGGATAGGAATCTTTTTTGTGTTGTCATTAAGGAGCTGGTAGTCCACGCAAAATCGGTATGTTCCATCTTTTTTTTTAACCAACACGATAGGGGATGCCCAGGGGCCTTTGCAGGGTTCTATAACATTTCTGTCCTTCATGTCTTGAACGAGTTGTGCCACTTCTTCTCGTTTTGCTAAAGGAATTCTACGTGGTGGAACTTTGATAGGCTTGGTGGTCCCAGAATCTATGGTATGCTTGGCTAGGCGTGTTCTCCCCTGGTCGTTGGGCTGGGATGAGAAAACATCCTGATAACAGAGAAGAAGGTCTTGATATTGAGTTACCTGTTCCTGGGTGATCCCTTCTGGCAGTATTTTCATTAAACTTTGTAGGTGTGTTGCATTTGAAGGGGTGCGAGGGGCGGTGTCACACACATCAGCAGCACATGCCTTTCCGACCACCAAATCTTTTGGTAAGATCACTTCTTCATTAGAAGTGTTAATCATCCGTATCATCAGTTGGGGTTGAGACGTATCGACCATAGTACGGGCTAGATGAACTCCTTCGGGTAATTGCATTCGAATTGCAAGCGGAAGCTACGTTGGGTTCGGGGGAAGAAGTATGTGATGAAGCGATTTGATTTGTTTCTGCTGGTGTTCGCTTCTCAACGCCGGCAGATTTTAGTTTTCCGACGAAGTTTTGTCTTTTGTGGCATCGTAGCGCAGAACGCTTTTATGACTGCGTTGATCAATTCGAGATGTTATCTCTTGCGCAACCCTCAGGGCCTCAGACAGATTTTTGGGCCGTGACACTGCGACTAGATTTTGAACTTGATCGTTTTGTATGCCTTCTATGAACTGGCTAAGGACTATCTCTTCGACAACTTTTTCAGCCCCATCAGGAAATGCAGAGGTTGCTAAACGCTGAAGATGAGCGGCGAACTCTGGCAGAGATTCCTTAGGTTTTTGGAGCCGGTTTCGTAGTAAGGTATAACTCGTGCGGTCGTCCAAGCTAAAACGCTGTCGCAGAAGTTCCTTCAGGACTCCGTACAAGAAAGGCTTCCCCCTGGGCATAGCACTTAGCACAGTCAAAGCTTATCCTCGAAGCTGCATCGCTAGCCCATGGGCTTTTTCATATTCGGTCCGCCCATGAAAAATTAGATACAATTTCAAACTGGGTCTCGTAATCAGTCCATGAAGCGGTTCCATCGTAGGGTTGTACTAATTTCGGGTTAAAAGGTCGGTATATACCTGTTTGGGATGTGGCCGGAGCCAGTGGGATCAAGAAAGGGTTCCCTGAACACTACCATTTGATGCACCTGTGGATAAGAGGTCATGTTTGCACTTGCCAGCTCAGCGGCATACAATTGTGAGGCTTCTTTGTCCGTGGCTGGGGTAGAACTCAGCGGACCCAGGGTTTTTCCCCGAGGAAGCTCGAAGACTCGGGCTGCTTTAATCCAACTTCTGAATAAAATAGGCGACACACGGTGAATACGAATTATAAAGTGTTTTTAATAACTGGTTAATTTACAAAGCTTTTACAAGAGCGTCTGTTGTCGGGCGGAAGATGCGTTAGCTTAACTGATAGCACGGTAGGGGCGGCAACTACTCCGAATATGGCTTCTGGCTTTCCTTCTATGCGATGGAGGTCGGTGCAGTCGTCTTGGGATGGTATGGCCTGGTTTAGCTATTTACAACTGGATCTGCTCCTGGAAATAAATAAAGTTAAATGTTAGGAACGATGCCCAGATTATGGCGCACCGCTTCTTGAAATTGACAGGGGGTCGGAGTGGTTGTAATAACCACGGATGGTGAATTAACCCAAAGAGACCGGAGTGGTCACCGTTTGAGAAATTCAAATCTTGGCCAAGAATTTACCAATGAGACCGGTATGGTGGTCACCGTTGACAAATTCAAAGTTGACGAAGAGAAAGTATGGAATTTACCAATGAGACCGGTATGGTGGTCACCGTTGACAAATTCGAAGTTGACGGCGAGAAAATGTGAAATTTACCACTGAGACCGGTATGCTGGTCACCACTGAAAAATTCAAAGTCGACGAGGAGAAAATACGGAATTGGCCAATGAGACCGGTATATTGGTCACCGTTGACGAATTCAAAGTTGACGGGGAGAAAATATGGAATTTACCAATGAGACCGGTATGGTGGTCACCGTTGACAAATTCGAAGTTGGCGGCGAGAAAATATGAAATTTACCACTGAGACCGGTATGCTGGTCACCACTGAAAAATTCAAAGTCGACGAGGAGAAAATATGGAATTGGCCAATGAGACCGGTATATTGGTCACCGTTGACGAATTCAAAGTTGACGGGGAGAAAATATGGAATTTACCAATGAGACCGGTATGTTGGTCACCGTTGATAAATCCAAAGTACGTAGCAGGAATAGAGAAACGAAAATATTATTAAAGAGGTATTCCCCCAATTAATAATGGTGATAGCTTCTCTCTTTTTTCGGCAAATTTCACTTGTACTTATAATGTTTTGCCCCACAAGTGAGTGTGAGGTATACGAATAAGCGAAATCTTTCCATTGCTTTACCCAACCACACGCTTACCTATCGTTGGTTACCTAACATCGCACATGAAAAAAATTAATTCCATCGCAGATGGCAGAGTGCTGGTCGCTGTTGTGTCGAATTAATTTTTGCATAGAGCCGCAGTCGTGATGTACACCAACCGAATAATGTATATGCACACACAATGGGTTTTCGGTGTTTGTTGTGATGCGGTGTATGATTTCACTTGGCTGCGTGATTTATTTCTATGTGCCCATGTCTTAAGTGTGGTCTTTGTGATTATCTGGTACGGCTCGTAGGGTGAGATGTAGGCGGTTCGGCGGTGGCAAAGAACAAGTGTGACGCATCGTCACAGATCCCCCTTACTTTGCAAGACGAGAACCCTCTCGTCTTAGGCCTCCTACGGAAAGAAAAAAGGATGAAAAAAAAAAATTTGGATTATGGATAACAAAAGTCTATCCCAGGAAAAGAAACAAACAGGAAAAAAAATTTTTTTTTTTTTTTTCTTAAATTAAACAGGTTTATTGGCTGCCTCGGACTCGTTCCGCTGCTCGTTTGACCCTCATGCGGCGTTTACACAAGGCGCATGTTATCTGAACCACTGGTCCAGTGGATGGGCGAGGATTGGTTTCGGGTGGAGTTCTGAAGTCTGGAGGTCGAGCGAATGAAGCGTATTGGCCGTGCAATCGTTGCTGGACTTGGATACGGCGCAAATCTACCTTATGTGGAATACACTCAGGTTTACGTGGAACTATGTCCGGTGCTGCTGCTGCTCTTGGAGGAGGACGGAGTGGGGACTTCCTGATACTGGAGAGTCGCTCGGCCTTCCTCTCCACGGCCCGAATGTTGGTCATGATGTTGACTGGGGAGGGCGGTGGACGGATAGGAGAAGCTTCAGCTTTTGTGGGCATTTTCGCGGTTGCTCGCCGCGATGTTGCGGAGCGCTTTTGTGCTGCTGATGTGGCGGTACGGGCTGGGGGCTGCGGCCTCAAGGATGCGGTACGCCGCTCTTGGCCAGGGGTTGGTATCGGTGGTGGTAGGTTAAAGCTGACTGGTGTTGCGCTCTGTTTCTTTCGAGTAAACTCGCCTGCTGCGCTGCGGGGTCCGTGTTCTCGCACGCTCGGTTCTAGACCGGTGGACGCTCGGGAGGGCGGTGAACTATTTCTTTTTGAATCCGGGCTCGTTATACCCGGTGAGCTTCCTGCAGCGGTGGTTGGCGGGTGAATGATTTGGCTGGCATTTGTTTGATCAGGACACATTTCAGCACTGGCGGGATAATTCGGTTCCTTGAACTTCGGTAACTTTCCGTGTCGGAATCTTTTCAGGCGTGTGGCATGCTTCGGGTTTTGTACATCGGTTAGCGCACCTAGGGTATCGGTGGACAAGGAAACCTTTCCCTTTCCCCTGGATATTTCTTGTCCTTCCAACGTCAACTTGCAGTCGGCTTGGCCTAAAATATCCATCCCTAAGATGGCATCTTCCGCTAGGTTCGGCATGTACATTGCCTCTCCCGTGACAACTTGTCCATTGACATTCAAACTGAGGTTGTAGTTTTCGTAGGCTTGCGTTGAGTGTCCATCGGCTAGCTCGATAGTGTGAGCCTGGTTTCGGGATGGGATACCCAACCTTCGGTACTCTTCCCTTAACTCCTTACCGATAAATGACCGTGTTGAGCCTGTGTCTACTAACGCGTAGTATGGACTTTTGGCGGTGCGTATTTGTATGAATAGCCGTGGGTCATCTTTGACTGGGGTTCTCGCCATGGCAACTGGATTACGGCGGCAGGGGCAATCTTTCGTAAGTCGGCCGTCCATTCCGCAATACGAACAGAACAACCGGAACGGTCGACGGCAATCCTTCTTAGTATGGCCCCTCTGTTTGCATTGCCAGCAATGGGTGGTTCGGTCATACTCGAAACTCGGGGATGATGACTGGCCGTGCGGTACTATGGCGTTAGTCTCGGGAAAGCGGGCAGGCGGCGGTACTCTTATGCGAGGAACGGCGATGGGGTTATAGTTCGGTTGGGCTGTAGCGTGGGCGCTAGGTCGGTCCTCCTTTTGAATAAACTCAAACTCATCCGTTAATTCTATTAACTCCTCCAAACTACGGAAATCCTTCATTTTAACGTACAGGCGATACTCCGGTCTGAGGTTGTCATATATTCTGTCCAGGTGGTCTGCGGCGGTCATACGTGGATGCTGGTGGATCAAGTATAAAAATGATCGGATGTAATCCTTAGCTTTCTCACGTGAGTTTTGACGTTTTCGCAGAATCTCGTCTTCTAGCTTGATGTAAAAGCGTGCAGGTAAGAAGTAACTGATGAAAGCGTGACGGAAGTCGCGCCAATCATGGAAGTCGTCTCGATTGATGCGCAACCATTCAAGGGCTGATCCCTTGAAGATGTCTGGTAGGGTACGCACCATCTGATCGAGGGGGATTTCGTAGCACTGTGCGAGTTCCTCGATCCTCTCCAAGAATTCAAGAGGCTGGCCGGAAGAATCGAATCGCAGACCCCACTTTCGCACGACGTTCATAAGCTCTGCTTCGTAGGTCAACGGGAACCGACGTTTGACCTGGGGGACGGGCGGTTGCCTATAAGTTGCCCCAATGTCGGCAGGTTGGCTAATCGAAGGTTCTGAAGTAGCACGTTCGGAGTGCTGTTGACGGTACGCTAATTGTGACGTAGACAGAGGAGAGGTAGGGTTAGCCGGTTGGAGTAGAGGAACTTGGAGGCTGGTCTGGTACACGGATGGCTTGACTTTGCGTGAGACGGTAGGATTGGTGTCTTCCTCTTCGGCATCGTTCCGAGCCTCAATCTTCTTTTCCCACTCCATGCATAAGTTTTGGGTGGACTTGTGTGCTCGCACTTCCTTCAGATGCTGGCTCAATCTCTGGCGTAAGTCACGTACGGTGCCGGCGGTGTTCAGCCCTCGCAAACTAAGCGTCTCGATGAGCTCTGGTTTCTTTAAAAAATATATGAACCCTAGGTTCTCGTACGGGTTGAACTCATCGGCGTGTTCGGAGATCTGGTCGGACATTTCGGGCTGGTTTTCGTTATTTGCCATGTTGGACGTCGCGTCGGTCGGTCGGCAGCGGTCGGATGCGGTCCGCGGACAATGCTGTAGTTCCAGGTAACGGGCGGTCGGTGGTTGAACTTTCAGCAAAGTCCCTGCTCGGGCGCCAATTTGTGGGGCTTCTTTGTCCGTGGCTGGGGTAGAACTCAGCGGACCCAGGGTTTTTCCCCGAGGAAGCTCGAAGACTCGGGCTGCTTTAATCCAACTTCTGAATAAAATAGGCGACACACGGTGAATACGAATTATAATGTGTTTTTAATAACTGGTTAATTTACAAAGCTTTTACAAGAGCGTTCTAAGTCTGTTGTCGGTCGGAAGATGCGTTAGCTTAACTGATAGCACTCCGAATATGGCTTCTGGCTTTCCTTCTATGCGATGGAGGTCGGTGCAGTCGTCTTGGGATGGTATGGCCTGGTTTAGCTATTTACAACTGGATCTGCTCCTGGAAATAAATAAAGTTAAATGTTAGGAACGATGCCCAGATTATGGCGCACCGCTTCTTGAAATTGACAGGGGGTCGGAGTGGTTGTAATAACCACGGATGGTGAATTAACCCAAAGAGACCGGAGTGGTCACCGTTTGAGAAATTCAAATCTTGGCCAAGAATTTACCAATGAGACCGGTATGGTGGTCACCGTTGACAAATTCAAAGTTGACGAAGAGAAAGTATGGAATTTACCAATGAGACCGGTATGGTGGTCACCGTTGACAAATTCGAAGTTGACGGCGAGAAAATATGAAATTTACCACTGAGACCGGTATGCTGGTCACCACTGAAAAATTCAAAGTCGACGAGGAGAAAATACGGAATTGGCCAATGAGACCGGTATATTGGTCACCGTTGACGAATTCAAAGTTGACGGGGAGAAAATATGGAATTTACCAATGAGACCGGTATGGTGGTCACCGTTGACAAATTCGAAGTTGGCGGCGAGAAAATATGAAATTTACCACTGAGACCGGTATGCTGGTCACCACTGAAAAATTCAAAGTCGACGAGGAGAAAATATGGAATTGGCCAATGAGACCGGTATATTGGTCACCGTTGACGAATTCAAAGTTGACGGGGAGAAAATATGGAATTTACCAATGAGACCGGTATGTTGGTCACCGTTGATAAATCCAAAGTACGTAGCAGGAATAGAGAAACGAAAATATTATTAAAGAGGTATTCCCCCAATTAATAATGGTGATAGCTTCTCTCTTTTTTCGGCAAATTTCACTTGTACTTATAATGTTTTGCCCCACAAGTGAGTGTGAGGTATACGAATAAGCGAAATCTTTCCATTGCTTTACCCAACCACACGCTTACCTATCGTTGGTTACCTAACATCGCACATGAAAAAAATTAATTCCATCGCAGATGGCAGAGTGCTGGTCGCTGTTGTGTCGAATTAATTTTTGCATAGAGCCGCAGTCGTGATGTACACCAACCGAATAATGTATATGCACACACAATGGGTTTTCGGTGTTTGTTGTGATGCGGTGTATGATTTCACTTGGCTGCGTGATTTATTTCTATGTGCCCATGTCTTAAGTGTGGTCTTTGTGATTATCTGGTACGGCTCGTAGGGTGAGATGTAGGCGGTTTGGCGGTGGCAAAGAACAAGTGTGACGCATCGTCACACAATGTAGGAGGCGGTTGAGTCGTCTGTGAATCTGAGTTTGGTGCCCTTGTTGTGTCGATCGGAGGAGGTGGGTGCAATATCTGTGGTATCCTGGATCCTGGACAACTAGTACTAGGATGAGCATGCTGTGGATTAAAGTCGATACTTCCAAAGAATCGATCCCCCGACAACGCATTCTTCGTGGACGTAGCGTCGCAGAGATGATGAGACGGTTGCGTTAGTGGCGGTGCGTTTGGTTCCGGTGGTGACGGAAGCTGTTGCTGAATTGGTCTTGGGAGTAGCGGTGGAACTTGTTGTAGTTGATGTTGTGGTTGGTTCAGCGGTTCACTCAATGTGATGTTTGGGCTGGGTAGGTGATCGACTTCACATGGGAGAAAAGGGTTGGTTGATGACCATGGTCGAGGGGAAGAATGGGAGGACACTGCTGCTGCAAAAGTCCTATTGCTAATTGTTCTCTCCAACTCCTCTAGTTTTCTCTCTACGCTTGTCTGCCGGTTGGCTAACTCAGCTTTCCACTGAGTGAGCTTCGCTTCCCAAAACAAAGTCTGGTTGTTCGATTGTTGTTCCAAGAGTGCTTTTATTTCATCCATATTCATTTTGCGGCGGCTTGAATTAACAAATTCTTGATACCCCACACCTGACACCAGTGTAACGAAAGTGGATCTAGACGCCGGAAGGGAGAATTGAAAGAATCAATTATTAAAAGAAAATATTTCGTGTTTTTATATTCTGGTTCCCGAGAGGGTTTTATTTTTATTTTTCTAATTTTCTATTTTTTTATGATTTTTAACAATCTTATAATTCTCCTTTCTTCAACTACCCAAGAGAAACTCGCCTTTAAGCGATTTTTAGTGCGGCTTTTATAGGAAATGTCTGCTTTCCAACCACCTCCTCATCCTTCCAGTCTCCATTGTCGTTTTATTGGAAGTTTTCCAAGGCAATCTGTCATTTTAAATGTCATCACGAATATCGCTTTTTAATGTTTTCAGGCTTGCTTTAAATCGGTTTGAAGTTATTTTATTCAAAATCGCCATCAAATTCCCAGCTATTTCATGTGCCATACTTGTATGCACGTCCATGTAATACACCATTTGATGTTTTTCACCTGTGATTGGTTTTATTAATTAATCGAACTATAATTAATCGCATCCGAGAGTCTGAACGGTTTCATTCACCTGGTGTGTCAGTCAATTGACTTTCAACCAAGTGGAATTCATGTGGAACTCGAGTTTGACGTCTCGTGGCTAACCTCAATTGCCTTCCTCAGTCCGCTGGAGTCACACAAATTGGTTCGTATCCCTAATGTTTTGGTATAAAGACAGGTAAATAATTATTAATTGAAATCAATCTTATCTTTTTCTCGGGCAGGTGCATTGTTGGAGAAGGTGGATTGTTGGAGAAGGTGCATTGTTAGGGAAGGTGGCGGATCGTGTTGCAATGTATATCTGACACCTGACAGACGTGGGGGCGCCGAACAATACACCACAGCAAGGAAAAAGAAATGATGAATTACATGAAATTTATAATTATAATTATACAATTATAAAAATGCACAAATGTACACAAATGTTTGTATTGGACATCTCTGCATTTTCAGGGGCTGATTAAAGGTAAGTAGGTGGCGTGGAGAGAGTCTTGGGTGAAATTTCATGGCCTAGATTTTTGTAGATTCGTCACAATACTTTTCGATCTGTCCACAGATGATTTCTCCGGAGTGGTTGTGTCCCTATTGGGAGTGTTCATATATCTCCGAAAATAATACGAAAATATGCAAAAAAAATTTTGATTTTCTTAAATTTCTGTACCAGAATACCCCCTTAAGATGAGATAGCTGCGAAATTAATTTCTTCTTGAATGTCGCTTATGTGATAGATGATAGTGCTCCGCAGCTCATTTGGTAGAGCATTCCATAAACGAACTGCAGATATATAAAAAGATCGTTATGCAATACTGTGCGTGAAACGAGATTAAATCAATTTCAATCCTTTTTGAGATTAAGCAAAGCTTAGAGTTTCTTTGAGGTACTTTGGACTACTACAATGGATTATATATTGGCGTTTCAGAAGCAGCCTAATGTGAAGATAATTATCAAGGCTCTTACTAATGCAGTCAATGAAGCATTTTAGGTCCGAATTTTTTTTACTGTGAACCGATTTGCATGAAATTTTGGAATTAGGCTCATCTTACCCTTAAATTCAAAAGTGAAAATGATTTGCACACCGCCACCACCCTGGGGGTGGTTGCCACCCCTTCTCGGGGGTGATTTTTTTTTTTTTTGAAATAACCTCGGATATCGATAGAAGGCCTAATTTTAAGCAAAAAAACAAATATAAAGTTTTTTGTTAAGTCCAAAACTTTTCGAGTTATTGGCAATTGAAAATTCGCAATTTGTTCACGTTTTTCATCTATTTATTGCAGATATCTCCAAAACTATACGTTTTATCGAAAATTTTATAATGAACAAAATTGTAGCAGGTAAAACAATGAACAGTTTGGTTTTTTATAAAGTATTCTAAGAACAATATTAAGCTAGATATAGAAGATCAAAACCATTTTTTACTTTGTCTGAAATTTAATGGTTGTAGTCAATGCCATTTAGCGGCGAGCAGATGCATTTTATGCATTCTAATACAAGAGGATGTTTTGTAGTGCTTGAAATAAGCTTTAAAATGAGCACTATTAAAAGTCTTTTGCACGTAAAATAAGTGAGCTGTAGTGCAAATAAGGAGAGCATCTAATGTTTTTTTCTTTTAAATCTAATATGAATCATAACATCGTCGGCATACAAATAAATCTGGCAGTTAGAAATGACTTCTGGGAGGTCATTAATAAATAACGAAAATAACAATGGGCATAACACCGAGCCTTTCCAAATTCCAATATTGGTAATGAAAGAATTTGAGGTCCCGGTTTCAGTTTTTATTGTTTGAACTCGATCTTTCAAATAACTACACAAGAGCTTGAAGGATGGTTTAGAAAAATTAAGCTGAAACTTATGGCTGCAAAAGAGAATGGAGTGTACTATCGAAGGCCTTAGAAAAATCTGAAAGCACCAATACCCTAAACTTGTCTGAGTCAAGAGAAAATCGGGTGTCATTTGTTACTTTAGCTGTCGCAGTTTCACAACTATGAAAGCTACGAAATCCAGATTGCCATGCAGTAAACAAATGCCTTTCATTGAGGTGTTACTGCACCTGTTCATACATTATTTTCCCATTTTACAATTTACCGAGAACAGGTAAGGTTAGGTGGTAGTGGCTAGAACGCAAGGGTCAATTGTGATACCACAGAGATCAGCAAGTTAATCACCTACTAATCTCAGAATTTGTAAGATTAACGAGTTAAACCCATTAATATTTCATTTCGGGACTGCCGGTTAATCACCTGCTAGTCGAATCACGCGGAACTTTTAATGTATTTTGAAAGACTTTTAGGGGCTATGTAAGCTAAGTCGCTAGTATCTTCGAAGAAGAATTCACCGAGATGAGTTTTCCTCCTATGAAGTGGTGCTGGTACACCTATTGTTGTACCTATCGCTACATGTAAACTCCTCTTAGACAAGACGCTTCAAGGATAACAAACACTAGATGGACTGAGAATAACAACTGCCTTGCAACCAAAAAAGTTTGACCGTGTGGAGATTCAAAACGCTCAAAGAGTTTGCTAGCCTTGAACCGCTTGTATCTAGGTTCTACCATAGGTGATCTAACGGGACACTGTCTAATAGGAATACACGCCATAAAACTTGGTGTCTATTCTAATGATTTCTGCAGAAGCTGCATGGACGAAGAAGAGGAAGAAATCGTTCAACACCTTCTTTGCTCATGCCCAGCACCACTTCATAGGAGGAAAACTCATCTCGGTGAATTCTTCTTCGAAGATACTAGCGACTTAGCTTACATAGCCCCTAAAAGTCTTTCAAAATACATTAAAAGTTCCGCGTGATTCGACTAGCAGGTGATTAACCGGCAGTCCCGAAATGAAGTATTAATGGGTTTAACTCGTTAATCTTACAAATTCTGAGATTAGTAGGTGATTAACTTGCTGATCTCTGTGGTATCACAATTGACCCTTGCGTTTTAGCCACTACCACCTAACCTTACCTGTTCTCGGTAAATTGTAAAATGGGAAAATAATGTATGAACAGGTGCAGTAACACCTCAATGAAAGGCATTTGTTTACTGCATGGCAATCTGGATTTCGTAGCTTTCATAGTTGTGAAACTGCGACAGCTAAAGTAACAAATGACACCCGATTTTCTCTTGACTCAGACAAGTTTAGGGTATTGGTGCTTTCAGATTTTTCTAAGGCCTTCGATAGTACACTCCATTCTCTTTTGCAGCCATAAGTTTCAGCTTAATTTTTCTAAACCATCCTTCAAGCTCTTGTGTAGTTATTTGAAAGATCGAGTTCAAACAATAAAAACTGAAACCGGGACCTCAAATTCTTTCATTACCAATATTGGAATTTGGAAAGGCTCGGTGTTATGCCCATTGTTATTTTCGTTATTTATTAATGACCTCCCAGAAGTCATTTCTAACTGCCAGATTTATTTGTATGCCGACGATGTTATGATTCATATTAGATTTAAAAGAAAAAAACATTAGATGCTCTCTTGTATTAGAATGCATAAAATGCATCTGCTCGCCGCTAAATGGCATTGACTACAACCATTAAATTTCAGACAAAATAAAAAATGGTTTTGATCTTTTATATCTAGCTTAATATTGTTCTTAGAATACTTTATAAAAAACCAAACTGTTCATTGTTTTACCTGCTACAATTTTGTTCATTATAAAATTTTCGATAAAACGTATAGTTTTGGAGATATCTGCAATAAATAGATGAAAAACGTGAACAAATTGCGAATTTTCAATTGCCAATAACTCGAAAAGTTTTGGACTTAACAAAAAACTTTATATTTGTTTTTTTGCTTAAAATTAGGCCTTCTATCGATATCCGAGGTTATTTCAAAAAAAAAAATCACCCCCGAGAAGGGGTGGCAACCACCCCCAGGGTGGTGGCGGTGTGCAAATCATTTTCACTTTTGAATTTAAGGGTAAGATGAGCCTAATTCCAAAATTTCATGCAAATCGGTTCACAGTAAAAAAAATTCGGACCTAAAATGCTTCATTGACTGCACTAGTAAGAGCCTTGATAATTATCTTCACATTAGGCTGCTTCTGAAACGCCAATATATAATCCATTGTAGTAGTCCAATGTACCTCAAAGAAACTCTAAGCTTTGCTTAATCTCAAAAAGGATTGAAATTGATTTAATCTCATTTCACGCACAGTATTGCATAACGATCTTTTTATATATCTGCAGTTCGTTTATGGAATGCTCTACCAAATGAGCTGCGGAGCACTATCATCTATCACATAAGCGACATTCAAGAAGAAATTAATTTCGCAGCTATCTCATCTTAAGGGGGTATTCTGGTACAGAAATTTAAGAAAATCAAAATTTTTTTTGCATATTTTCGTATTATTTTCGGAGATATATGAACACTCCCAATAGGGACACAACCACTCCGGAGAAATCATCTGTGGACAGATCGAAAAGTATTGTGACGAATCTACAAAAATCTAGGCCATGAAATTTCACCCAAGACTCTCTCCACGCCACCTACCTACCTTTAATCAGCCCCTGAAAATGCAGAGATGTCCAATACAAACATTTGTGTACATTTGTGCATTTTTATAATTGTATAATTATAATTATAAATTTCATGTAATTCATCATTTCTTTTTCCTTGCTGTGGTGTATTGTTCGGCGCCCCCACGTCTGTCAGGTGTCAGATATACATTGCAACACGATCCGCCACCTTCCCTAACAATGCACCTTCTCCAACAATCCACCTTCTCCAACAATGCACCTGCCCGAGAAAAAGATAAGATTGATTTCAATTAACAATTATTTACCTGTCTTTATACCAAAACATTAGGGATGCGAACCAATTTGTGTGACTCCAGCGGACTGAGGAAGGCAATTGAGGTTAGCCACGAGACGTCAAACTCGAGTTCCACATGAATTCCACTTGGTTGAAAGTCAATTGACTGACACACCAGGTGAATGAAACCGTTCAGACTCCCGGATGCGATTAATTATACTTCGATTAATTAATAAAACCAATCACAGGTGAAAAACATCAAATGGTGTATTACATGGACGTGCATACAAGTATGGCACATGAAATAGCTGGGAATTTGATGGCGATTTTGAATAAAATAACTTCAAACCGATTTAAAGCGAGCCTGAAAACATTAAAAAGCGATATTCGTGATGACATTTAAAATGACAGATTGCCTTGGAAAACTTCCAATAAAACGACAATGGAGACTGGAAGGATGAGGAGGTGGTTGGAAAGCAGACATTTCCTATAAAAGCCGCACTAAAAATCGCTTAAAGGCGAGTTTCTCTTGGGTAGTTGAAGAAAGGAGAATTATAAGATTGTTAAAAATCATAAAAAAATAGAAAATTAGAAAAATAAAAATAAAACCCTCTCGGGAACCAGAATATAAAAACACGAAGTATTTTCTTTTAATAATTGATTCTTTCAATTCTCCCTTCCGGCGTCTAGATCCACTTTCGTTACACTGGTGTCAGGTGTGGGGTATCAAGAATTTGTTAATTCAAGCCGCCGCAAAATGAATATGGATGAAATAAAAGCACTCTTGGAACAACAATCGAACAACCAGACTTTGTTTTGGGAAGCGAAGCTCACTCAGTGGAAAGCTGAGTTAGCCAACCGGCAGACAAGCGTAGAGAGAAAACTAGAGGAGTTGGAGAGAACAATTAGCAATAGGACTTTTGCAGCAGCAGTGTCCTTCCATTCTTCCCCTCGACCATGGTCATCAACCAACCCTTTTCTCCCATGTGAAGTCGATCACCTACCCAGCCCAAACATCACATTGAGTGAACCGCTGAACCAACCACAACATCAACTACAACAAGTTCCACCGCTACTCCCAAGACCAATTCAGCAACAGCTTCCGTCACCACCGGAACCAAACGCACCGCCACTAACGCAACCGTCTCATCATCTCTGCGACGCTACGTCCACGAAGAATGCGTTGTCGGGGGATCGATTCTTTGGAAGTATCGACTTTAATCCACAGCATGCTCATCCTAGTACTAGTTGTCCAGGATCCAGGATACCACAGATATTGCACCCACCTCCTCCGATCGACACAACAAGGGCACCAAACTCAGATTCACAGACGACTCAACCGCCTCCTACATTGTATGCCGCTGAGCTGGCAAGTGCAAACATGACCTCTTATCCCCAGGTGTATCAAATGGTAGTGTTCAGGGAACCCTTTCTTAATCCCACTGGCTCCGGCCACATCCCAAACAGGTATATACCGACCTTTTAACCCGAAATTAGTACAACCCTACGATGGAACCGCTTCATGGACTGATTACGAGACCCAGTTTGAAATTGTATCTAATTTTCATGGGCGGACCGAATATGAAAAAGCCCATGGGCTAGCGATGCAGCTTCGAGGATAAGCTTTGACTGTGCTAAGTGCTATGCCCAGGGGGAAGCCTTTCTTGTACGGAGTCCTGAAGGAACTTCTGCGACAGCGTTTTAGCTTGGACGACCGCACGAGTTATACCTTACTACGAAACCGGCTCCAAAAACCTAAGGAATCTCTGCCAGAGTTCGCCGCTCATCTTCAGCGTTTAGCAACCTCTGCATTTCCTGATGGGGCTGAAAAAGTTGTCGAAGAGATAGTCCTTAGCCAGTTCATAGAAGGCATACAAAACGATCAAGTTCAAAATCTAGTCGCAGTGTCACGGCCCAAAAATCTGTCTGAGGCCCTGAGGGTTGCGCAAGAGATAACATCTCGAATTGATCAACACAGTCATAAAAGCGTTCTGTGCTACGATGCCACAAAAGACAAAACTTCGTCGGAAAACTAAAATCTGCCGGCGTTGAGAAGCGAACACCAGCAGAAACAAATCAAATCGCTTCATCACATACTTCTTCCCCCGAACCCAACGTAGCTTCCGCTTGCAATTCGAATTCAAATTCTATCTTCGTAGGAGTGGCCAACGGAGCCGGCCTGTCACTGGAAGGCTATCTTCAGCGAAAGAAACACTACTTCCTAATTGACTCTGGAGCTGATGTGTCGGTCATAAGCGAGAAGCATCTTCCAAAAACTGTTCTACCATGTGGACAAAGAGTGCGATTAGAAGGAATTTCTGGAGGTACTCTTTGGTCATTGGGGTCAGCAGAAATCACTTTGATATTAGGTAAAAGAGAATACAACCAAACTTTTGTCGTAGTAGATTGCGAGATCCCTACAATACTAGGTATCGACTTCCTTCAAGATAAATTAATGCAGTCTGGATTTCGCAGAACTATCATTAGGAGTTCACGGAAGAAAATTTCCCCTACAACTGTCGCGAGCAGCTCTTAACCTTCTTCTTGTGACAAGAAATTCAGAAGTTCTCCCAGCCTGGTCAGAAATAGTCTTCCCGATACCATGGCCATTAAATCTTCGAAATACGTCAGCTTTGGTTGAGCCATGCGACGAAAATCAATTACCCGGAGGAGTTCATCTAGCCCGTACTATGGTCGATACGTCTCAACCCCAACTGATGATACGGATGATTAACACTTCTAATGAAGAAGTGATCTTACCAAAAGATTTGGTGGTCGGAAAGGCATGTGCTGCTGATGTGTGTGACACCGCCCCTCGCACCCCTTCAAATGCAACACACCTACAAAGTTTAATGGAAATACTGCCAGAAGGGATCACCCAGGAACAGGTAACTCAATATCAAGACCTTCTTCTCTGTTATCAGGATGTTTTCTCATCCCAGCCCAACGACCAGGGGAGAACACGCCTAGCCAAGCATACCATAGATTCTGGGACCACCAAGCCTATCAAAGTTCCACCACGTAGAATTCCTTTAGCAAAACGAGAAGAAGTGGCACAACTCGTTCAAGACATGAAGGACAGAAATGTTATAGAACCCTGCAAAGGCCCCTGGGCATCCCCTATCGTGTTGGTTAAAAAAAAAGATGGAACATACCGATTTTGCGTGGACTACCAGCTCCTTAATGACAACACAAAAAAAGATTCCTATCCGTTACCGAGAATAGACGACATCCTCTCCTACATGACCGGTGCCAAATGGTTTTCCACAATGGATCTCCAGAGTGGATACTGGCAAGTAGAAATTGATGAAAAAGACAAGGAAAAGACAGCATTCTCGACGGGAGATGGACTATGGCAGTTTAATGTGATGCCTTTCGGGCTCTGCAACGCCCCCGCTACTTTTGAACGATTGATGGACAAAGTATTTCAAGGAATGTCCTGGCAGACTGTCTTGATTTACTTAGATGACATTATTGCCTATAGTCACACCTTTGAGGAGCACCTTCTGATCCTAGCAGAGATTTTTAAACGCCTGCGAACTGCTAACTTGAAGCTTAACCCATCCAAATGTAGCTTCCTACAAAAGAGTGTACACTACCTAGGACACATCGTATCAGAAGATGGGCTAGTAACCGACCCCAAAAAAATTGAAGCCGTACAACAGTGGCCAATTCCGAAGAATAAGAAGCAGGTGCGAAGCTTCCTCGGACTTTGTTCGTACTACCGTCGATTCATCGAAGGATTCTCAACTATAGAAAAACCTCTCTCCGAGCTGACGAAGGCAAATCGCCGTTTTTCTTGGAACTCTAACTGTGAAGGTGCGTTCAAAAAGCTAAAAGAAAAACTAACCTCCGCACCAATCTTAGCTTTCCCTACACCGAAAGAAAAAACCTTGGTTGATTTAAACATGTTTCATTGTTAATCAACAATTCATCTAAATTTGTGAAATTAACCAAGTTTCGTGATGAATTCAAATAAGAGCGCATTTTCAAATCAAGTATGCTACCGTGATCAATTTTTTTTCAGGTAAGTATCATAAAAATATTTAAATTAAGTATGTTCGTAGTTGATTTGAATATTTTTTAATTTTTAACCAACAACGTGATTGTTGATTTCATACTTGATCAACAACAAACATATTTAACTAACAATTAAGGCTGAAATTACAAAAACTATCACGTTTGTGATTGAAATACCAAATACACTGTTGAACTATCACCAATATGTTTGATTAACAATGTTCATACTTCTTTAATCAATAAAGAATAGTTAAAGTATCAGTAACATTTTGAATTCCAATATTTTTCATACTTAAACCCACAGAAAACGTGAAGTCGCATAACGGAACTTCAATTCATTATGGTCAATTAGTCTTCTTCCGAGTATCAGTAAGGTATTCGAGAAAGTTCTCAATAGAGCACTGTCCACATGGGCTGAGGACAAAAATATTATTCCAGAAAATCAGTTCGGTTTTAAGGCGGGCCATGATACCATACATGCCACGTCTAAACTAGTAATCAAGTATGTTCGTATGTTCGTGAGAATTCAGCCACGTTTTTATTTGGTCAACAGTTTTAATGTAAAATTTCTATGATAAATGCTTGAATTGAAGTTTGACCTATCAAATGTATAGATCAAACTTCAATTCAGGCATTTATCATAGAATTTTTACATTAAAACTTTTGAGCAAATAAAAACGTGGCTGAATTCTCACGAACATACTTGATCAACAATGTTCACATTTTACCAACAATTCAGAATTGTTGACGAAACACAAACGTTGTTAAAGTATCATGGACATGTATGTTTCTAGTATCAGAACCGTTGTTGGTTAACCATGAAATTGAAAATGGCGTTGTTGATTTAAGCAATGAAAATTGTAGCATTTCAATAAATACAATGAAAATGCCAGCTTGTTTAATTTAAGTATGTTCCTGCTTGACGCAAAAACAAACAAGTTTCATGTTTGATTTTACCAAGGTTTTTCTTTCGGTGTACCTGCACCGATGAATTTATCTTGGATATCGACGCTTCCAACTTTGGTATTGGATCGGTACTAAGCCAAAAACAAGGAGATCAGGAGGTCGTCATAGAATACTTCAGCAAAACTCTAGGCCGTGCAGAAAGAAACTACTGTGTAACTAGGAGGGAGCTTTTAGCAGTCGTTCTAGCTACACGTCATTTTCATCATTACCTATTTGGCCGCACGTTCACTATCCGCACGGATCATGCTTCTTTGAGATGGCTTTGTAACTTCAAACACCCCGAAGGACAAATGGCAAGGTGGCTTGAAATCTTGCAGCAGTATAGCTTCCAAATTGAACACCGACCAGGCGCACAACACGGAAACGCTGACGCTTTGTCTCGAAGAGCGTGTGGTGACTGCAAACATTGCTCGAGAGCCGAAGAGATAGAAGAAGAGTCATCGAAAAGTGTTCTTATTACTTCCATATCAGGAAACCTTTATGAAGAACAGAGAAAGGATAGATCTCTCGCGACGTTGATAAGATGGAAAGAAGAAGGTAATCGCCCCGATAAAACTAGCATCGCAAACCAAAGTGCGGAGTTAAAATCTTACTGGGCCTTGTACGATCAGCTTAGTTTAGAGGATGGAATCTTAGTTCGACTTTGGGAAGAAACCGAGGATAAAACTAGGAAACTCATCGTAGTTCCGAAAACATGTGTTCCTCAAATTCTCACATCACTTCACGACAGCCCCTCCGGTGGCCATTTAGGCCAAAAGAAAACTTTATCCAAAGTGAAACAACGTTTCTTTTGGGTAGGTCGAACGGTAGATGTTAAGGTGTGGTGCATGACCTGCGGAACTTGTGCTGCTCGACGTGGACCCCAAAAAAGAACCCGAGGAGCACTCCAACCCAGTCGACCAGGATGTCCTTTTGAACGCGTTGCAATCGACATCTTAGGTCCACTCCCTAGAACCATAGAGGGAAATAGATATATCGTAGTGGTCATGGATTACTTCACAAAATGGCCCGAATGCTTCGCCGTTCCCAACCAAACTGCTAAAACAGTTCTTGGACCTTTGGTTGATCAAGTATTTTGTCGGTTTGGAGTCCCCCAGGTGATACATTCGGATCAGGGGCGAAATTTCGAGTCCGAGGTGTTTCGATCATCACTTTCGTTGGAAAGGTTCAATCGAACACTATTAGACTACATTGCCAAATTTGTAGATCGTCATCAAACAGATTGGAACCGTCATCTACAACCAGCCCTCCTAGCTTACCGGTCGGCAGAGCACGAAGCGACAGGGTTTTCTCCAGCTTATCTCAATCTTGGACGTGAGGTAAGGCTCCCTGCAGATCTAGCTTTTGGATCCGTGAATACCTCACATGAAAATGTTCCTCTTTACGCACAGGAACTAAAGCAAAGGCTACAGAAAAGTCATGAAATAGCGCGAAATAACCTTAACCTTGCAGCCGATTCTATGAAAACAAGACACGACATAAAAAAAAACCTATTGAGTTTCTTCCAGGTGACGAGGCATGGTTTCATAATCCAAAACGCAGGAGAGGAATATCACCTAAATTGCAAAGCGATTGGGAGGGCCCAGTCCGGATCATCGAAAAACTTTCAGAGCTAGTCTACAGAATCCAATGCGAGGGCAGTCGAAAGACTAAGGTAGTTCACGTAGATCGCTTAGCACTTTTCAAAACGCGACAAGGACTCAGCAGGAGCTCAGGGTCTTAAGAGGGGGGCAGTGTGACGAATCTACAAAAATCTAGGACATGAAATTTCACCCAAGCCTGTGATACTCGCTCCACGCCACCTACTTACCTTTAATCAGCCCCTGAAAATGCAGAGATGTCCAATACAAACATTTGTGCATTTTTATAATTGTATAATTATAATTATAAATTTCATGTAATTCATCATTTCTTTTTCCTTGCTGTGGTGTATTGTTCGGCGCCCCACGTCTGTCAGGTGTCAGATATACATTGCAACACGATCCGCCACCTTCCCCAACAATGCACCTTCTCCAACAATGCACCTGCCCGAGAAAAAGATAAGATTGATTTCAATTAATAATTATTTACCTGTCTTTATACCAAAACATTAGGGATACGAACCAATTTGTGTGACTCCATCGGACTGAGGAAGGCAAATGAGGTTAGCCACGAGACGTCAAACTCGAGTTCCACATGAATTCCACTTGGTTGAAAGTCAATTGACTGACACACCAGGTGAATGAAACCGTTCAGACTCCCGGATGCGATTAATTATAGTTCGATTAATTAATAAAACCAATCACCGTATACAGCAACACCATCACGTATACAGCTACACCTCTGCTGGAGGTGTCTCTTGTAGCTGTATACGTAAAAAATGGTTATGTTTGTCAATGTTTAAACTTGAATTTAACTAGTGCGGATGTTATGAAACTGTCGGTTGTAATTAATAATATAAATTATACGTTGTTGTGCATTTATAGACAACACGAATACGTTAAAAGTGTATTCATTGATGAATTAGCAAATGTTCTTTCTTCAATTAAATCGAAAAACGTTATAGTTTTGGGTGATATAAATATAAATTTGTTTGACGTATTAGATAAAGATACTGAAAACTATTCTTTAACAATGGCAGTAAATGGTCTTGAAAGTTTAATAAACGAACCAGCTCGTGTGACCGAAACATCAAAGAGTTGCATTGATCATATTTTTGTTAGATCTCAAAACAACAACCTAAATGTTTTTAGCGGTAGAGTTTACGATCTTCGAATAACAGATCATTGCATGATTGACCTCTATATCAAAAATGTTTCTAACGATAAAAACTTAGAAAATATTTCAAACTCAAGTAGATACAAGGTTGATTATGTACTTTTGAGAGAACGTTTAAAATACGAATTTTGGGATCCAGTTTACTCTGAAAGCAATCCCTCTACTGCCTTTGATATTTTTGTCAGCATTTTACAAAGCCACATAAAATCGTGTTCATTTTTGTCAAGGAACAACTAAAAAAAATATACATCTTAAGCCATGGATGACAAATAATCTCCTGAGGCAAATAAGGAAGAAAAATAAGCTAGGCAGCAAATGTAAAAAACATCAAAATAATATTAAGTTGAAAAAGTATTACGACTCTTATTGCAAATCGGTTGTAAAAAATATTGAAGACACGCGCAACAAGTATTATGCTGACTTATTTGCAAAGGCAGGTGGTGATGTAAGGGAAGAATGGCGAGTCGTTGATAGCATTTTAGGAAATGATAGAAGCCAGGTTTTAATTGAAAATATTGAACTAGAGGCTGTTATAGAATCTGATTTCTTTAATATATCAAATATTTTCAACGAGTATTTTACTGAAGTTTCTGAAAAGCTCAAACCAGTTTTTGTAAGTTCTTCAGCATGCAATTGCTTAAGTGTTTCTAATATTCATGAAGATATACAGTTTAACAGTTTCGTTTTAGCGGATATTACCGCCAGTGAAATTTACAATGTTGTCATGCGTCTAAAAAATAAAAAATCTTGCACAAGTGATGGAATTTCAAGCGCTTTAATAAAAAGTATCGTTTGGTACGTCATTGATGTTTTGAGTTTCCTTTTTAACAGCAGCGTTAAAAGAGGCTGCTTTCCTGATATTTTGAAATGTGCAGAGGTTATTCCATTGTTTATAAAGGGAAACAGAAAAAACGTTGCGGACTATATAGTCCAGTCATTTTAGATATTTTAAACCCCAATCTGCGGAAAAATTCCTAGAGAGCTGAATTTTTGTATACACCTTTATTACGGCCTTGTAATGAAGATGTGAAAAATCGACATTGATATCGTGCCGGCTAAAAAAGTTATAAAGGTCAAAAGGCCACGAAAACAGTTTTTCGCAAATATCTCGCGATCTATTGCTCAGAGGTCAAAAAAGGTCATTATAAAAACAGTTTGTCGTAAAATTGTCTACAAAAAATGTCTTTTGCATTTTTCGGTAGAATAAACCGTTTTCGGAGTAGAGCACCGAGAAAGCGACTATATTATAACGACGCACTCGTTTCCTCACCACCTTCGGGGTAGAACGTAGAATGCAGGGCGAGTTTTTTTTTTACATGGTTTACCCCGTAGACATCCTACTAATAACTATTATAAACGTGAAAGTTTGTATGTGTGGATGTATGTTGGTTACTCTTTCACGCAAAAACTACTGAATGGATTTTACTTAAACTTTCCAATAATATAGCTTTTATACATCAGAATACCACATAGGCTACAATTTATCCCTAAATTCCCACGGGAACGGGAACGCATACGCGAACTTAGAAACTACAACACCGATTTCAAAAATTTTTCCACTGTTAGAATGCTTCATTATCCCCGAGTAACATAAAAACTAATTCATCCCCATATTCCTACGGCTCCCGTCCCTATATACAACACCGATTTCAAAAATTCTTCCACCATTAGAATGCTACACTATCCCTGTGTAACATTAACTTTAATTCATCCACATATTCCTACGGGAACGGGAGTCCTTACTAATATAAGTGTGAAAGGAGCTCTGTCTGTCCGTCGTTCTATGTTACCATCTCCCGCCCAAACTAATAAACCGATTTAAATGAAATTTTAAACAAAGATTGTTCAGAACCTGAGGAAAGACATAGACTATATATTTTTTCCCTATATTCCCACGGGAGCAGGAACGTATACGGGAACTTTTACACTACAGCACCGATTTAAAAAATTCTTCCACCTGGAATGCTCCATAATCCCGGAGTAACATTAACTTTAACTTATCCACATATTCCCACGAAAACGGTCACCATATTCCCACGGGAACGCGAGTCTTTACTAATATTTAAAATGCGAATGTAGCTATGTCGGTATGTTTTTCGTATGTCTCCCGTTCAAACTGCTAAACAGATTTTATTAAATTAGCTACAGAGATGGTCTAGAACATGCGGAAGGATAAAGGCTATATATCTATCCTTATATTCCCACGCGAACGGAAATGGGAATTCAAAAACTACGGTCTCAAAAGTATTTTTAACAGGGCTACAAGGTGTTGAAATAGGGGTTGAATGTTTTTTTGGAAATACCGCCATTTTTAAGGCTAGAAGTTTTATTTCCTAAAGAGTTAAAAATGCTGCTGAAAGTCACTATTCTACGCGGACGAAGTCGCGGGCACAGCTAGTAATCCATAATAGGAAATAAGAGGTTTTTTTTATTTATTTTTATTTCATATTGTCATTCACAAATATATTAATTATTTATCAAATAATTTCGGAACAAATACTATAGCCATTTTTTGGTTACCTACTCTGATACCAGTAAAAATATCAAAGCGATGGAACAACTAAGACGAACCGCTGCTGTTTCTACATCTTGTGATGTTCACTTCAATGAATCGATGGAAGTTCCTTTCAGTCAAGAAAAATTCTTATCTAATCGATTTAACAAAAGAAAATTAATTGAAATGCTTATTAAGAAGTTCGAAGAAGTTGGTATTGCTACAAGACAATCACGTGATGATTCTGATGTTTTAGTAGTTGAAACAATGATTATAATGCTACAATTATTGTTGGAGAAGACATATATCTGTTGGTACTTCTCATAGCACGCACAGAAATACTTGATCAACCTACATCAATTTTTTTTTTTAAAACAGGAAAAAATAATGTTGAAACAAAAATATACTCGACTGATAGCCTCAACAAATATCCACATTGCAAGAAAAATATTCTGTTTCTACATGCCATGACCGGATGTGATACTAAACTAACTAAACTAAATCAGAACTTTTGATAGATAATTACAAATACTGTAGCTTTGCTAACAAGGCAAAGTACAGCTGTAAAATTTCCATTATTACCACCTACTTCTTCAGCAGCTCAGCAGCATATTTATCGAGTGTATTATCAAATACAAACCTGGCTAGGAAGAGAAATTGATCCAGAACAGTGGGGTTGAGAGTTAGAAAATAATATACTGCAGCCAATAATTACTTTATTACCACCAACATCCGATAATATAATCTACTAAACACAATCTTCTGTAATTGTACAAAAGGTTGCAGCGGCAAATGTGGATGCAGAAAAATTGGATTAAGATGGTCAAAAGTTTGTGGCCAGTCATGCTTAAATGCAGAGTCAACCAATGATGAAAATGATGAAGATATTGATTTAAATATAGGAATAAGTTCACTCGACGTTTTGTCACAGAAACTGAAGATATCGACAATGAATGTTAAAAAAAATGATGTACTAAAGTTAATTTTTCTGTATTTTTCTTTATTCAAATAAAAAATTATTCGCTCGTAAATAAAAACATAACTCTTATTCGGCCCTATCGTGGTAACCGTCGGAGCGGAATTCTCTCCGATCGGAGACATTTTTGCTTCGTTGTAGTTCTCCGATCGGCCGATCGGACATTCTCTCCGACAAAGTACAACGTTTTGCGTTCATATGCGATGCTTTGGGATTAAGTACTTTCGTTGGCTTTATTTTTGACAGATAAAAACAAACATATCTCCGACGTCCTCCGACAAGTTTGTGCTGCGGAAAGTTTTTCGTTTAAGAAAAAATTTTTATTAAAAATGTAAGTAATACAGAAATAGACTTTATTTGTGGTAATTGTGTTCTTTAATGTATTTTCTGTTTCTAGGCAAAACGAAAAAACCAGTCCCCAGCAGTACGAGCGGATGGTGAATCTGCTGAGCGACTATCCTGATATAGCGCAAAACTATAGTCAAAGGACGCCAGAAACTGTGGCTGTGTTCTGGGAAGATTTATCAAATCAGCTGAATTCATTGGGACCAAGGCAAAGGGATGTTGGAGGATGGAAAAAGGTATGTTTGCGATCTTTTGTTTTGTGCCTTGTTCCTTGTGATTAAATTGTGTTATGTATTTGTAGGTGTGGAGTGACTATAAGTGCTATATAAAAAAAAAAAGTCACAGCAAATAAAAAAGAAATCGCTGGAACTGGTGTAGGGCCTTGCAGGCAAAAGTCCTTTACCCCTCTAGAGGAAGCTGTGATCGCCCTTACAAATATAGCCAGTTCTGTCAGTGGCATTGGTGCAACATCCTTTGGAGTGGGCAACACATCGCACCAAGTGCCACTCAATGAGCCGTCCACATCAAATACCGCCAACGGAAACAAAAAGGAAAACCAAAGTGCAACCAGCAATGGTAAAACCAGACGTCAGAGACCTGCATCGTCGATTCAGTTGCTCACAAAGCAAGTAAAGAATCAAGAAAGCTTTCAAAAGGAAGTGAAACACTTTTTTCGTGACACCAATCGTACGCTGAGAAAGCTGCAGTACTCCATCGACGAACTCGGCAAAATAGAAAAAGAAAAGCTGGAAGAGACGCAAAATCATAACAGGGAGATGAGGCAAATAGCTGTGCAGAAGCTTGAACTAAAAAAAAGAAAATTGGAGTTTAAAATTGCCGAAAACAAAATTTTGCGGCAGTGATTTTTTTAGTTCACTTTTTTTTTTCATTAATACTGTTTTTTCTTGTTCATGTTTATTGTTTTTTGTTTTTGCTGCAGTGATCTTTTTTTCTTGTTCATGTTTATTGTTTTGTTTTTTGTTTTTGCTGCAGTGATTTCTTTTAGTTTAATTTTTTTTTCTTCATTCACACTTTTTTTTCTTGTTCATGTTAATTGTTTAGTTTATTTCTAAGAATGTAAAATAGTGCCAAGGAGGCTAGTCATTTTGTTTTAAAAAAAATAGTTTTAAGAACCAAATAAGCAAAAATGAGCTTGTGATATTTTTTTTTTATTAGAAGACGTGAATTTATTTCTAATAAAAGCGGCCTCGCTTCGGAGCGAATTCGCCTGAATGTCATGGGTTTCCAGTTCCTCTTCCATATTGTTGACGTCATGGTCGAATATTTCGTAACTTGAATCAAAATGTAAGCATATGTTATGCAAAGCGCAACAAACGTTCACGATTTGTGCGGCTTTTAAAGGTGAATAGTGCAACTGTCTTGCTCCTAACAAGCAACGAAATCTACCTTTCAACAATCCAATGGAACGTTCAACAATGTTACGAGCTTTTCTGTGACATATATTGAAACGGCTTCTTGCGCTTTGTGGTGTGGGAGTCCTGTATGGTGTCATAAGCCAGGGCTCCAATGGATATCCAGAATCACCTAAAAAAAATACAGAAAATTAATCTGTACTGTTTCGAAAGATTATTTTTACCTAACAAAAAGCTACTTCTTGAACCGCTCAAATACCTTCTTTCAAAATATCGTCGTTCAGGACTTAAGGCCCAAATATGAGAGTCGTGATTTGCTCCCTGGTAATTAGCATTAACAGCTCTTATTTTCATTTTGTAGTCGCATATCTAAAATAAAAAACAATTTTAAACAGAATAAGTATCTTATAACAGCAAAAAAAACTTACATACAATCATAACGTTAAGACTAAAATGTCCTTTACGATTCAGAAACAGATGTTTGTTTTCTGCTGGTGCAATAATTTGGACGTGAGTACCATCCACGCAGCCAATCACTCCCGGGAAACCAGTTTTTTCGAAAAAATTTGTTTTTGACAATTCACATTCTTCTTCAGACATATGTAAAGATATCCACTTGCTGCACAAGGTCTCTTCCATTATATCCAAAGTTTCATTCAAAATAATGGAGAAAGTCGATTGACCAACTGTGCACTCAAAATCTTTTCCAACACCATGTTGGTAGTTTCCTTCGGCGAAAAATCTTAGGCAAGCTGCTAATTTATGCTCTGGAGTAACACAATCAGACCTTTGATTTGTTTTATATTTTTCCTTTATCTGCTCCAAAACATAAGCAAACGCACTTTTATTGAGGCAAAAGTTTTTCTTGAAACTGAAAGAAAAATGTAGAATTAAATATACATATGTATTAGATTACGATACTTTTTTTACTTACGCCGCGTGAGATAACTCACGTATATTGCTTTCGTTTCGCAGTCTTGTCCTATTTTCCTTTTTTTGTGTCCTTTGCTCGTTTAATTCGGCGTCCAAAAATAGTGCAACACTTTCCATTTTTACGACAATAGTAAACAATTGTTTTCAATTTATTCTTTCTTTGACATTTGGATATATGAAAAACATATGTTTGGAAATAGGGAAGGGACTCTATTCGATAATTTTGACTTGAAAATCGGTGTATCAAATTACACTTCCAAAAAACGCTATCGCAATAAATCTGAAAAAAAACTTTTTATTTAAAAAAAAAATACACTTTCTAGCCGATTTTTCATGGCTTAAAACGATAATAGTTCTAATTTTATAAGAAACTATCGAAAAGATATCGCATTTTCGATATATCGGTTATTTAGCACTTCTCTGTCTGAACTTTAAGTTCATCGCAATGCGTTGCCGCATTTGTGAAAAATTTCTTACGATAAATTACTTCGAAGCAAAATTGAACCTCCGATAATGGATGCTTTGCGGAGAAAACTCCGCTCCGACGGTTACCACGATAGGGCCGATTACTTATTGTGGATTATGCCTACGGGGGAAACCATGTAAGAAAAAACGCGCCCTGCATTATACCTCGAAGGTGGTGAGGAAACGAGTGCATCGTTATAATGTAGTCGCAATCTACAATATTCAGCCCAATTGTTAGGCTTGTTAAGTGCTGTTTGTGGCAGCTAAGCTAGGGTTTGTGGATGCTTGCTTGAAACGGCAATTGCTACATCGTCGGCATAGGCTATGGTTTTGAAACCTTCGTCCTCTAGGTCGATTAGTAATTTGTTAACGACCAGGTTCCACAGTAGAAGAGATAGAAGTCCTCCCTGCGGGGTTCCTCTATGGGCCATTCTGCTTGTTTTGTAGTTCCCCATTTCGGAACTAATGATTCTGCTGCTGAGCATTGTTGTTATCATGTTCTTGATGTATTCTTCTTCTTGGCGAAGTACATCAAGAGCATTAGTGATTGCTGTATTGTTGACGTTGTTAAATGCACCATCCATGTCTAGGAATGCGACTAGAGTGTATTCTTTGTAGTGCAGGGGTTTTTCAATGATGCAAACCAGAGAGTGGAGTGCGATTTCCACTGATTTACCTTTTGTATAGGCATGTTGTGCCGTTGAGATCAGACTAGGTTTAATTTCCTGTCTTGAGTGTATGTCAATCATTCTTTCCAGCGTTTTAAGTAGAAAGGATGATAGACTAATAGGTCTTAAGTCTTTTGGGTTTACATGAGAACTTTTGCCGGCTTTGGGTATGAAGAGACGTATTTTTACTACCTAGACCCTACGTTCTCTCCAGGCCTAGGGAATATAGGCGTAGCTGATGCAGCCTTTTATGATCAGCAGGGAAACATATTAGTAGAGTCACAGTTGCTACTGAGGATCTGGAAAGATCACTTCTGCAGACTGCTTAACGGCGATGAGGTCACTCATTCCGCTGTCAGGCAGATTACCCCATTCAGCTTGGACGATGATCAAGAATGCCGTCCTCCCGACCTAGAATAAGTTAAGCTTGCCATATGCATACTTAAATCAAATAACACTGCAGGTGTAGATGGCCTTGATGCCGATCTTTTCAAAGCAGCTGGAGATCGGTTGGAAAGGAGCATGTACCAGCTGATCTGCATGATATGGTCGGAAGAAAGCATTCCCGATGAATTGAACCTCAGTATCGTATGCCCGATCCTAAAGAAGGGAGACCTTCACAATTGCGCCAATTATAGAGGGATAAGCCTCCTTTACGTCGCTTATAAGATCTTTTCTGCTGTAATATATGAACGTCTGAAACGGGCTTTTGTTGGCATGTCGGGTCTATGCTGGCATGCGAGTTCCCTATATATTAGCTCGTCGGTGGGGTAGGTACTTTGACCCTGGACACCCGTCCCAAAAATTTACCATGCCAGTCTTAGCAAAGATGTCGTTTGCTTGCGGAAAATCTCTTCTTTACCCTCCCTTCCATGATACCATATCCGCCAAGGTATCCATAACTGGCATCATAGTTTAGCATTCCACTCACCCTATTCCATCATCCTCATCCTTAAATAACCTCTTCAGTTAAATCCCATTATGTTTCTATGATTTTCATTTATCAATTTTATTTTGACTGCGATTCATGATCGATTGCAGAAGATAAATTTTAATCATACAAAACTTTTATCAATTATAGGTATATGCTTCAATTAAAAAAAAAAAAAATATAAATATGTACGTATTGAAATTATTTAGATATTTCAAGTGTGAATATCAATTCACCAAAGCATTTCTTTTAATTTTGATTGTATGTACAGTCACTCACACTCAAAGTGGGACACCTAAGAAATAAAATCTTCAATAAACTTCTTTACGAAAAAAAAATGCAGAGTTTCTCACTTTTTTAAATAATTTTTACTTTTATTGCTTAATATTGACCTTAAATTATTATAAAATAAAAACAAATATCAAAAAACAACCCCGATTTGTTTAAAAAAAAGATGAAAATGATCTGTCCAGTATTTTTTTTTTAATGCAGGTCACACTCAAAGTGGGACACCTGCTGTTTTCTAAGAAAACTAACGGTAATTGCCACGTTATCTATATTATTTAGTTGCAGTTTTTGTAGAGCTTTCATTGTGATAGCATTAAAAAAAAAGTCGAAATGTCAAGGCAAACAACCTTTGAAGAAAGGCAAATTGTGATTTTCAATTACCAAAAAGGAAAATCCGTTCGCAAAATAAGTGAAGTTGTTAAAAAAGTAAATCTATGGTGTTTAATGTAATAAAACGGTTTCGGAAGGTCGAAAAAAAATTTGCGATAGAGGTGGGTGGTTTCTTTTAAGAAAAATAAGAAGTGATCCCTTTCTGTCCGCCATTGACCTTTAAAAAATGTTAAAGGACACTGTTGTTGATTTTAGTGCAGAAACAGTTTGCCCGTTTCTAAGGAGAAACGAATTGAGCGGCTGAGTTGCGTCCAAAAAACCGTTAGTATAAGAAAAGAATCGTCGTTTAAGAATGCAATTGGCCAAAGAAATATCAGAAAAGAATAGTCGTTTAAGAATGCAGTTCGCCAAAGAAAATGTGACAAAGGATATGAGTTTCTGGTCAAAGGTGAGTCGCATTTTGTTCTCCAACTTCAATCATAATTCCGTCAATTCATTAAAAATCCTTTTTACGGACAAAACCAAAACTAATCTTTTTGATTCTGATGTCACATGCTCTTTGGCGAATTGCATTCTTAAACGACTATTCTTTTCTGATATTAACGGCTTTTTGTACGCAACTCAGCCACTCAATTCGTTTCTCCTAACAAACTGGCGAACTCTTTCTGCCCTTAAGTCAACATTTTAAGTGTCCTTTAACATTTTTTAAGGGCCAATGGCGGACAGCAAAGAATCACTTCTTATTTTTCTTAAAAGAAACCACCAACCTCTATCGCTAATTTTTTTTTTGCTTACAACACTTTTTGGTTTATTTTCTATTCGACCTTCCGAAACCGTTTTATTACACTAAACACCATAGATTTACTTTTTTAACAACTTCACTTATTTTGCGAACGGATTTTTCTTTTTGTTAATTGAAAATCACAATTTGCCTTTCTTCAAAGTTTGTTTGCCTTAACATTTCCATTTTTTTTTTAATGCTATCACAATGAAAGCTCTACAAAAACTGCAACTAAATAATATATGTAGATAACGTGGCAATTACAGTTAGTTTTCTTAGAAAACAGCAGGTGTCCCACTTTGAGTGTGACCTGCATTAAAAAAAAAAATACTAGACAGATCATTTTCATCTTTTGTTTAAACAAATCGGGGTTGTTTTTTGATATTTTTTTTTATTTTATAATAATTTAATGTCAATATTGCAATAAAAATAAAAATTATTTAAAAAAGTGAGCAACTCTGCATTTTTTTTCGTAAAGAATTTTATTGAAGATTTTATTTCTTAGGTGTCCCACTTTGAGTGTGAGTGACGTATGTAGGTTTTTACGTAAAAAAAAAAAGAAAGAAGTTAAATCTTCACAAAAAAAATCTGTGAGTGTTTCTATACACCACCTTTCGATTCCAAAATTATTTGGAACTTTCTTACTTCCTCTTTTGTCTGTATGTAATTACTACTATTAAAATCCCATCAATAAAAAAAACCCTCACCCAGAAATTCAATGTTCACGAATTTAAAAATCAATATGTGAATATAAAAAAAACTGATATCTTCAAAAGACTCACCCGAACTTACGCAGCCTCCTTGATGATGTGATCACAGCAAAAAGGTTGCTCCAACGGTGGTACCTGTCGCACACTTTACACAACTTTATAAAACTTCTAATATTTTTTCTAAATTCTCAATTGAAATTTCTTTAAAATTTGATGATCTAAATAAAAAAAAATAAGGTAATTTTATTAGTGCATATGCCTGCACTAACAGATTTCTTTAAGTGAACTTCTTCTTTCGTAAGTATCTTAAATTCAAAGCAGAAGCAATTTTAGTGTAAAAAAAATTAAAATACGAAATTGAATTCGAACGTAAATGGTTTCTACGCTCGCTCGTTTCCGACGAGAACCCCTTTATCTTCTCGCCACTCAGCTGCTGGAAATTCTATGTTCCCAAATGTGCTTGTCACCGAAATGCAGCCACTTCAGGAACCTCACTTTTCAATAGGAAATTTCTTCTTATAATTTTACTTCCTTCACCAGTTAGCAATTCCTATAGGAACAAATTTTACTTTAAATTTTCTTCTTCCACACTATAAAATGTCAGCGAGTTACCTGATTTAAATTCGGTAGGAAATTTATTTGAAAATTTCTTAAAAGAATTTTATTTTCCCTTCGTGGTTTCCAACTTAGGCAAACGTAAGTTGCGCGCAATCAAATTCTAATCGGAATTTTAAACTTATCAAAGATAAAGAATTATAAAACAAAAATTTTACTTTCGTAAGCGCTTTTGTGTTTCTTTGTCCTTTTTATCCTTTGGACTTTGATTCTTTGTTCTTTAACTTTGCACTTGCGTAATTAGGTAAAGGTTACTCTGAACCGTATGGATACCAAACTGGAACTAACAACGAGTGTCCGTAATCACGGGAACTTTTGCTTAACAGTCTGACAACCTACATGCATCCCGTTTGCCTCTCTTGATTCCCCGCTTTAGCTTTATTTATATTGGTGCTGCTTATACCGCAACAATCTTTCGCAACATATTGCTTAAGCATCGTGTAAATAGGTGCAGATATATCCCAAAAAATATAGGGAATTTTCTTTACCCATGGGAAAGGGAATTTGACAATGACGTTTAAATCTGTCATTCCTATTTTTTTTGTTTACAAATAGCAAATAGCAGAGGAGCAATTCGTGCGCGGCTTGTTTTCTTTGTAATTGTTTCGTGTTCGTTTTAATTTTATAAATGAATTCGTAACACGTCTGAAATCCCACGACAACAACTTGATAGATCCTTATCAATGTCGTTTTAGACCAGAGAAGTCCACAATAGACCAAATTTCCACATTACGGCAGATCTTGGAAAAAACCCGAGAATATAATAACGACTGTTGTGAACAGAACCTTGTGCACAGCAGATATAACCACACCACAACATATGTAACCATACAGCGGCTCAATTGAATATTTGCAACAACTTCTCAAGTTCAACTATGTAAAAACTTCACTGTCATTTGTCACTGTCGATTGTCATTAGAAATTTGCTCTTTTTCTGCAATAAATCATTATACTACCAAAACTCCACGTGGATACATCTCAAGTTTTATTCATTTACAAAATTGAAGACATTTTCAGCTGAAACTTATACATCATATTGATGATCATTTTTTGGTCAAAACATTTTGGTCCATTCGAGCCATATATATATAATCGACTATTAAGACTGAGTTGAAATTGGGAAGCTGTAATATAAAACAAAATCGAGCTTTGATATACTACGTGTTGAATGCGGTCTTTATCTGGAATGCCGTCAACGATCTGTGTCATTGTGAATTGCTGTAAATTGCTGTTTGTAAAACGGAGCATCTGTGTGTCATACGAAGTACCTGATCGTGGAATATTGTCTAGTGGAGTTCCTGCATTAAAGAAAAATGATTGCAAGTAATAAAAATCATTGATGTGAGTAAAATAATTAATTTTATTAAGAATAAAGAGTGTATAAACCAACAACCGTATTTTTCATCATTTTTGTGAGTTGGAGGAATTGCTGCTGAGTTGTATCCATTGTCCAGTTGTTCAGTGCCGTTATCGAGTTTGTGAAGTGCCGTTGTTGAGTGCCGCTATCAAAGGCAGTTGCCATGAGCAGTTATCCATTGCTGTTTGCCAGAACCGTTGTCAACAACTGTAATTCGGTGCCGTTTTCTTGGAACTATTTTGTTGCAGTCACATATACATATGAAGAAGACATTTTGATAAATCAAGGATATCAAAGTGAGTGAATAATCTTTATTACATTGATTATATTGATTATATTGATTTATCATATAATATTGAGTGTGTAACGATGAGTGATTCGGTGGAATTCAAGGTTTTTATTAAGACATGTTCGCAAATTGTGAAAAATAGCGAAAGATTCAGCAATTTGAAACCTGAACAGAAAAATAAAAATTATTTGATAGGGCGTTTGAATATTTTAGAACAAAATTTCGGAAATGTATGTGAGTTGTACGATGCATTTCAAGGCGCCGAGGAAGATGAAACAGTTTTAGATGAGTGTGAGGAAAGGTACGATGACACCATGGAATTTTGTCTGTCATACAAAGCTGGTATTCTAGACGAATTAGATAGGTTAGATAGTTTGCAATTCGCTGAAAATTCCAGAGATGAAGGTAAAGATTGCACTAAATCTCATCATAGGCGGGAATCTTTTGTGAATACCTTGGCGAAATCATCAAACTCCCGTGAAATAAGACTTCCTACGATAACTCCTCCAACATTCCATGGGGATTATAACAATTGGCGTCCATTTCATGATCTCTTCGTATCGTTGATTCATTACAATTCTTCCCTGTCGAAAATAGAAAAGTTAACATATTTGAAATCTTGTTTAAAGGGTAGTGCAGCTTCGTTGTTAGATTACCTTGAAGTCAACAATAACAATTATGACCAGGCATGGTCAATTTTGGTAACGCGCTACGACCATAAGCGGATTTTGGTGACAACTCAGCTTAAAACATTTTTCGATCAGCCGACAGTCAGTGTTGAAACAGCAGATTCCATCAAGGGCCTGTTAGACAAGTCAAAAGAGGTGCTTCATGCTTTGAAGAATTTGGGCGTTCCTGTAGAAAGTTGGGATGTTGTAGTCATTTTCACTCTCCTGCAAAAATTACCAACTAAAACTCAACAGTTGTGGGAAGAAAAGCTTGGTTTGAGTACAGAGTTACCTACCTTTAGAGAATTTTCAACTTTTTTGACAACTAGGTTTCGTTCTTTAGAGGTTGTTTGTCAACAAAACTCCAAACCCAAAGTAAACTCGGGTTCGAGTAGGGAACAGTCGAAGCTGAAACCAAACGTGCTGCACGTGAAGTCATTGAAGAAGGAGAAGTATAGCTGCGCAGTGTGTCACAAGGGTCAGCATTCACTTCGTTCGTGCCACTCATTTTTGAAGCTGGATGTTCCTGCAAGGTTAAAACATGTGAAACAAATCGGCGTTTGCGAAAATTGTTTAGCTTACAATCACAAATTATTTCAATGTCCCAGTGAAAAACGGTGTTTTCACTGCAACCAAAAACATCACACGCTTTTGCACAATTCTCTGCTTGCTCAAAATTCTAATTCCAGCCAAAATTTTCAAAATTCACAATCCAATCAAGCGAGTTGTTCCAGTTCAAATTCAACTATCTCCAATACACTAAAACCAAATACAAATTCACAATCCGGTAATTCAAATAATAATCAAAGTACAAATCAGTATAATCCAAACGCGAAACCATTCAATCCGAGTACTAGCCAAGCTGCCACTTCGCAAATTTATCACGTCTCAAATCCTTGGAGTACTATGGTGTTACTTGCTACAGCAGTCATCCAAATACAATCAGCCAACGGAGAATTCATCAGTTTGAGAGCGCTGCTAGATCCTGGTTCAGAATCAGCATTCATCACTGAACGAGCGGTACAACAACTTGGGTTAAAAAAATGTCGTACCTTCATGGAATTCTCTGGTTTGGGAAACAACAAAAGTGGTTCGTGTCAAAGCTTTGTCGATATGAAAATCAAATCTCTACATAACTCTTTTGAAACCGATGCTAGGGCGTTTGTTCTCAAAACTATAACAGGTTTACTTCCCAATAGGGAAATTCTGTCTGATCAATGGGGTCACATTCAGGGTTTGTGTTTGGCTGATTCTTCTTTCCATAAGCCTTCTAGTGTTGACTTGCTCCTAGGTAGTGGTGTCTTTTCCGAGGTTGTTTTGCCAGAAATAGTTAGGGGAAATGAGCCTGTAGCACCAATTGCACAGAATACTCAACTCGGGTGGATTGTTTTTGGCAATGCGCCAATTCAAACTTGCCGTGTCCACCTGCAGCTTGTTGACATCGATACCCAGCTTCGAAAATTTTGGGAAGTTGAAGAATCGCCATTTGAAGATCCAGAAACTGCAGAAAACATCGCCTGTGAAGAACACTTCAAAACACACACCAGACGTTTGCCAGATGGAAGATTTGAAGTCTCATTACCATTCAAGGATGGTGTTCGACCAGCACTAGGAGCAAGTCAGCAAGGAGCAGTACGAAGGTTTCTCCAGCTCGAAAGAAGATTCGACAACAATCCTCAACTGCAGAAGGAGTACTCAGCGTGCATCTCGGAGTATCTTCAGCTGGATCAGATGGAAAAGGTAGATGTCAGCCAAGGTGAAATTCTCCAATCACCATTCCACTATGTTGTACCACATCATGCAGTTTTCAAGGAGTCCAGCACAACCACGAAGCTTCGAGTAGTTTTCGATGCTGCCTTTAAAACTACAAATGGGACTTCGTTGAATGAAAATCTTTTGGTTGGACCTAAAACGCAATCAAATATAATGGATATCATACTAAAATGGAGAAAATTCAAGATTACCTTAACGGCTGACATCGAGAAAATGTACCGGCAGATCCAGATGAGACAACCAGACACCTTTTATCAGCTGATTTACTGGCGAGACAACAAGATGAATTCTCTGGAGCTGTATCGATTAAAAACCGTCACCTTTGGAACAGCATCCGCTCCTTATCTGGCCACTCGCACGTTGAACAAGCTTGCTGATGACGAGAAGGACAAATATCCGTTAGCCGCCCAGATGATACGTAACGATATGTACGTTGATGATTTGGTAAGCGGAGCGGACTCAGTACCAGAAGCTCAACAAAAAGTAGCAGAAATCAACCATCTTCTATCAACAGCTGGCTTTCACTTACGCAAATGGGCGAGCAATTCTGAACATGCTTTGATCAATATTGCACCCCAAGAACGTGAAGTTGATTTTCTATTGCCTTTCGATTCTTCTGAGCACATCAAAACTTTGGGCATAAAATGGCTTCCTTCCAGTGACTCATTCACTTTTCAGTGGGTTCAATCTGAAGCAACTGAGGTCACTAAGCGAACCATCTTGTCAACCGTTGCTAAACTTTTTGATCCACTTGGCTGGATTTCTCCGTGCGTGATTTCAGCAAAAATTATCATGCAAAAATTGTGGTTGAAGGGTTTAGCATGGGATGTTCCTGTTCCACTTGATCTGCAACAAGAATGGGTTTCTCTGCGAGCAGATTTGCCAAGTCTCGAAAAAATTCGAATACCAAGATGGATTTGTACTGAAAGGGAGAATTTGGAGGTAGAATTGCACGGTTTTAGTGACGCTTCTATGAAGGCATACGGGGCAGTAGTTTACCTCAGGGTTCTGAACAGAAGCAACAAAATTCACACTCATCTCGTTATGTCCAAAACAAGAGTCGCTCCTCTTAATACAGTTTCACTCCCTCGACTTGAGTTATGTGGGGCTGTCATGTTAGCTCGTCTTCTGTGTTATGTAAGAGATGTTTTACAGCTAGGCCAAATCAAAACTTACGCGTGGACTGATTCCACCATTACTTTGTGTTGGATAACTGCACCGCCAGCAAAATGGAAAACTTTCATCAGCAATCGAGTAGCCGAAATTCAGAGGTTAACTAACGTCGACATTTGGAATCACGTCCCCACTAAACTGAATCCTGCAGACTTAGCTTCGAGAGGAGTTTCGCCATCAGAATTGAAAGTCAACACTCTTTGGTGGCGAGGACCAGAGTATCTTCAATCAATTTGGAAGTTCTCGCTTCCAAGTCCAAAAACAACGTATGAAACTGAAGAAGAGATGCGACCAGTGAAAATCCAGCTACATTGCGCCGTAGTATCTGCAAACCAAGTTGCAAAATTATTTCAAAAAATCTCAGATGTAAAAAAACTGGCACGAATCATCGCTTATTGCCGGAGGATTGTACGCATTTGCCTGAAAAAAATTCCGATGATCCAGTTAATTGAACCACTTACCACCTTCGAGATACAAAGCGCAACATCCAACTGCATCAGAGCCGCTCAAAAAGAGATGTTTCCTGAAGTAATCCAAAACTTAATCAAGCATCCATCATCATCAAAACACTTTGGGTCTCTGCATCCGTTCATCGACCGAAACGGTATTCTACGGGTTGGAGGACGTCTTCAAAATTCAAACTTACAGTTCGAGCAACAACATCCAGTTATCCTCAAACCAGAACACGTCGTTTCGAAATTACTCATCCGAGAAGCTCACGAAAAAACGCTCCATGGTGGATTGCAGCAAATGGTCACCAATCTTCGCACCAAATATTGGATTTTGAATCTCAAAAGAAGCGTCAAGAAATACATTCATAAATGCGTAATTTGTTTTCGATTTAAAGCTAAGCCCATGCAACAGTTGATGGGGAATTTACCAACTGCTAGAGTCAGAGTCTCCCGGCCATTTACACACACTGGTGTAGATTATGCAGGCCCGATAGAGGTAAAGGCCTGGAAAGGACGCGGAGGCAAGATCTATAAAGGGTATTTCGCCATATTTGTTTGTCTAGCCACCAAGGCAATCCACCTGGAAGCTGTCAGTGACATGACGACTCAAGCATTTTTGGCAGCTTTCCGAAGATTTACTGCACGTCGAGGTGTCTGCACTGAAATATACAGTGACTGCGGTAAGAACTTTGTTGGTGCCAACACCGAGCTCCAGAAAATGATGAAGGCTGCGAAGATAGACTGGAAGCACATCGCAACAACGTTAACTAACGTCGGAACCAAATGGAACTTCATTCCTCCCGCTTCCCCCCATTTCGGTGGATTATGGGAAGCCGGAGTGAAATCCGTAAAGTTTCATTTGAAAAGGGTAGTCAGAAATGAAACCCTCACATTTGAGGAACTCAGCACGCTTCTAACAGAAATAGAAGCATGTCTAAACTCGAGACCTCTTTGTCCAGTTTCCGAGAACATCGACGACTTCACCATTCTCACGCCAGCACATTTCCTGTTTGGAACATCGGCCCAACTAGTTCCAGAAGCAGATTTGGCAGAAAAGGTTTCCAACCTTGATAGATGGAGAAAAATCCAAATTGCTGTGCATTCGTTCTGGAAGCAGTGGAGCAGCGAATATCTAGCTCGCCTTCAGCAACGACCGAAATGGTTGAAAACCGAAGTACAGCCTCAAATCTGAGACCTTGTTTTGCTGAAGGATGAACGTTTGCCACCTTCTCAATGGGCTCTTGCACGCATCACGTCCTTAGTTCCAGGAAAGGATGGGCTGACTCGTGTCGTCAATATAAAAACGCAGTCTGGAGAGTTCAAAAGACCAATTACAAAAATTTGTCTACTACCGTCCAATAAAACTGCAGATGAAAATGCAACTATCTAACCAAGGACGAAAATCTAACATGCATACAACAAACGCTCATGTAAAATTATCATACTTTTCAATCACAACAAGAAGTAATCATGCATCATATCATCACATTCACTCAACTCTAATGTTGCCAACAGAAAATCAAAATCTTCAACATCAGTCACTCACAAATCAATAAATTATTCAGAAATGTCGCCCACAGATAATCAAAGTATTCTACAAGCAAGATTGCCTTTTTGAAAAAATCAATCACTCACAACTCACACTCAATAACCGATACACTCACTCGCTATCGCTCGAAAATCAACCATCGATACACTCACTTGCTATCGCTCGAAAATCAACCATCGATACACTCACTCGCTATCGCTCGAAAATCAATCATCGATACACTCACTCGCTATCGCTCGAAAATCAACCATCGATACACTCACTCGCTATCGCTCGAAAATCAACCATCGATACACTCACTCGCTATCGCTCGAAAATCAATCATCGATACACTCACTCGCTATCGCTCGAAAATCAACCATCGATACACTCACTCGCTATCGCTCGAAAATCAACCATCGATACACTCACTCGCTATCGCTCGAAAATCAACCATCGATACACTCACTCGCTATCGCTCGAAAATCAATCATTAACTTGAAACACTCAAGCTTCGATATCGATCAAACTCACATTCGTTATCACTCTCACACGCAATTCACATGCACTCATACTCTACCAACCGATAACACACACACTCGATCGACATCACTCATATTCAAAATTATTATACTCACAAAAACTACATAATATTCATAGTAAATCACAGTAAAATCACCTTGAAACATTACAAATAAATTATTTCAAATAAACACACAGTCGAAAAAACAAATCAATTTCATCAATTAAATCACAGTCACAGAAATTTTGAAGAGCCTCATAAATCACAATCACTTCAAAATCATAGTCAGCGCATCAATTAAAATCAATCTTAATTCACCGAAAACAATTATAATTTCACTTAATGAATTTAAACTCGCCGAAAGATAACTTCATTTTCACTCAACAATTTTAATTCTCCGAAAGTAATTTTAATATCACTTAACCAACTTTAATTTCATTTAAAATCACTTTAATTCACCAAAATAATTGTATTCAGAGACGAAATTTTAATCTTTCAACCGAAAAATCGAGACACCCTATAAAACTAATCAAAATCATATGTAATTAATCAGGTTTCAATCATCTACAGTCCACTAAAAAGGCAAACTAAAAATTAATTAAATCAAAATAATTAAGCTTACACATAAAGAATGAACACCCTATTTCCAAACAACATAATGCAGAGCCAAACTAAACAATTTACAACCAACTTCGACAGTTTTTTTTTTGTATTTTTGCAATTTATTTTATAAATGTACTAAATATCTGTTTATCTCGTTTCATGAGTACTCTGAAGGAAAAATTGACAAACTTGCGAACGTTGTTCACAGCCGGGGAGGAATGTTGTTAACAGAACCTTGAGCACAGCAGATATAACCACACCACAACTGATGTAACCATACAGCGGCTCAATTGAATATTTGCAACAACTTCTCAAGTTCAACTATGTAAAAACTTCACTGTCATTTGTCACTGTCGATTGTCATTAGAAATTTGCTCTTTTTCTGCAATAAATCATTATACTACCAAAACTCCACGTGGATACATCTCAAGTTTTATTCATTTACAAAATTGAAGACATTTTCAGCTGAAACTTATACAACATATTGATGATCATTTTTTGGTCAAAACAACGACATTCACCATCTCTTTATCGATTTCAAGGCCGCGTATGACAGTATTTTCAGAGACGAGCTGTACTGAGTAATGTCTAGTTTCGGCTTCCCTACAGAACTCGTACGACTATGCAGGATGACTTTGGACAATTCACACTGCACCGTCAAGGTCGGTAAAGAACTCACGGAGACCTTTGATGTCGAAAAAGGTTTTAGGTAATGCGACAAACTGTCATGCGATTTCTTCAACAACATTCTTGAAAAGATTGTAAGAAACTCAAACGTCTACACCAGAGGAACAATCTTTCAAAAGACTGTGCAATTACCTGCCTACGCAGACGATATTGACGTAATGGGAAGAAAAAAGCGTGATGTCATAGGTGCTTTTGCGAGTATTGAAACTGTTAAAATAAGAGGTGAACGCCACGACTTCGTAATTCAGAATGATTATATATTGTTCTTAATGTCAAATTCAGGGATATATCAAACTAGTTAAACTTAAATGACAAGTACAGTAATTTACAAGATTATGTGTTAGGTTGCGATTACAACAACTCCTCCCCTACAGTTACAAGGATTCATCCTTTCAGCATCCTTCTGGAAACCTGACAGGTGGAACTCTAGGGCGTCGTGATCTCCTTAATTCGAGTTGAGCCGGTATTGAATCGTTTTGTGCCTTGCCGCCAGTCCACATTACAGAGGTGATTACCATTAGGCCTGGCGACAGCCCTAGGACAAAGATGGCATCGATCCGCGGGCAAAGGGAAGCCGCAGCCCAGAAGTTCAGGGAGAAGCAGGATTTTATACCAATTCCCAGACCCCAGCCACAACCTATCGCCATAAACCAGCCACAACCTATCGCCATGAACCAGCCACAACCGATCGCCATAAACCAGCCACAACCTATCGCCATAAACCAGCCACAACCGATCGCCATAAACCAGCCACAACCTATCACCACCAACCAGCAACAACCTGTACCCGTACCCCAACAACAACAGCCGAAACCAATAGCCCAGCCACAACACATTATCGCAACTCAACAACAACCTTTATACGTGATCCAACAACAACAACAGCCGTGGCCCAGGGAGCAACCGAGCACCTCACGCCAAGTGAGAATTCGCACCGAGGCGACCACGACGGCACCAGCTCCAACCCAGACCACCGGGAGAAGGATGGGAACCATGCCTGAAGATCCCTTCGAGGGCATTGACGTGACTATGAACCGACACTTCAACCCTAAATTCAGGAGGCAAAGGTTTGTTCTCCAACGACCGTTTGGAAAGGTGACGGTCATCATTCGCAAACCAGGACGGGCAACACTTAAATTTGGCAATCAGACCAAGGAAGTGGAGTACCTCACGAGAAAGTAACGGCCAAGACGTCTCAGGTCGCGCCCACCGAAACCATTAAGAAGGGAAAATTAAATTTTGTTTTGTTATTATAAGAAGAAAGTTTTTCATTTTGTTATTATTAATAAAGAGGAATTGTTATTATTAATGAAGAAGAAAAAAAAACAACATTAAGAATTTTTTTTTTAAGTTCATAAAATTTTTTTATTAATAAAGAGAAAAAAAAACAAAATTAAGGTAAATGTTAAGTTCATGAAATTGGAAAAGATTTTGTTTGTTTATTATTAATAAAGAGAAGAAAAAAAAAAAAAAAAAAAAAAAAAAAAAAAAAAAAAAAAAAAAAAAAAAAAAAAGGAGAAAGGAAGATTTTGTTTATTACAAGGAGAAGAGGAAAAAAAGGAAAAGGAAAAAAAAAGAAAAGAAACACACAAACAAACCAACAAAGCTATATAGATATAGTTCGACGAGTAAGTTACTCGTCTACCGAAGAAAGGGGGGAATGTAACGAAGTTACAAATACACACCCTACCGCCAGCCAATATACATACCATGGTTTTCATATGATATTTTTCATTCGCGCCATAGAGCTCACACTCACTGATTGCAGAAAACTTTATAAGGCACCCTGGGAAAATACTAGAAGCCAGAAGCCAGCCGTGTTGAAAAGTACCAATCTCGTGTACAGGCTACTTCCACTAGAGGAAAACCAGGGGTACGTAGTGTATCCAGAGATTCCCAATTTTTACGCAAGGTCTCCTTGGAGTTCCTAGCATAAATCCCCCCACTAGCCTCTTAAGGACTTTTGGGTTTTATTTTGCCGGCTATAAGCCGTTGATGCCAGTATTTTTACTGTTGATGCCAGGATTATTCCTGTTGATGCCAGGATTCTTCCTGTTGATGCCAGCGTTTGACTGTTGATGCCAGTATTTTTACTGTTGATGCCAGGATTATTCCTGTTGATGCCAGGATTCTTCCTGTCGATGCCAGCGTTTGACTGTTGATGCCAGTATCTTTACTGTTGATGCCAGGATTTTTCCTGTTGATGCCAGCGTTTGACTGTTGATGCCAGTATTTTTACTGTTGATGCCAGGATTGTTCCTGTTGATGCCAGCGTTTGACTGTTGATGCCAGTATCTTTACTGTTGATGCCAGGATTATTCCTGTTGATGCCAGGATTCTTCCTGTTGATGCCAGGATTCTTCCTGTTGATGCCAGCGTTTGACTGTTGATGCCAGTATCTTTACTGTTGATGCCAGGATTATTCCTGTTGATGCCAGGATTTTTCCTGTTGATGCTAGCGTTTGACTGTTGATGCCAGTATCTTTACTGTTGATGCCAGGAGTTTTTCCTGTTGATGCCAGGACTATTCCTGTCGATACCAGCTATTAAAGAAACCCATACTCAAGGACCGTTTTACCAGCATAGGAGTAAGGATCTACCAGCGTTGGAACCACCACCAGAATTAGTGATAAGAATTGATGAATATTATATTAGGTTAGTTTTAAGTCAAATAAAAGGATTGGACCTTCTTCATAACCGAAGTTTTACGTGTTTTCTTTGGTCGACCCTGGACCCGACGAGCATACCCCAGCTCTAGCGAAAAAAGCACATCACAACCGTTGCTTCTTTGGGTTAAGAAGGCAATTGAGAAACAAAACTCTCACCAGAAAACCCAACCTTAACCTTGTATAAGACTTTGATCATTTCAGTCCTGCTTACGGCGCGGAAAGAAAAATTCTCCGAATGATCTTTGGTCCCGTATGCGAAGACAATGTGTGGAGAAGAAGATAAACAACGAGCTGTATGAGCTGTACCGCGACATGGGCATAGCCAAAAGAGTACGCATCGTGAGGCTACGATGGTTGGGCCATGTAGAGCGGATGGACCCAAACGCTCCGGCTCAACAGGTTTTTGAAAGCACATTGCAGGGGAATCACGGAAGGGGAAAACCTCGTCTTAGGTGGTGCAACCAATTGGAAAAAGTCCTGAACCGGCTTAGGGTGCACAACTGGAGAGAGCTCGCCCGAAATCGAAGTCGTTAACGAAGGATGTTGGTTGAGGCCCAGGTTCAGCCCGAACTGTAATGCGCACCTAAGTAAGTAAGTAAATTTTCTTTTAATTGCGGAAGCCTATGGGTTTTGGTGTTTCACCTGTTGGACTAAATTGGATGTATCTGTGATCAGAGAAAAAATGATCCTTAGATACGATTCAGTTTTTAATCTTGTTAAAGATTGGTTGAGGTACAAAGGTAACATCTAAAACCTCTTGTCTGCTTTTTGTGACGAAGGTTGGTTCGTTACCGATATTGCAAATAAGAAGGTTAGTACTTACTAAAAAATTAAAGAGAGACTAACCCCCTTCATTTACGTCCGTACCCCCATACTGTGTGATGTGCGTTCAAATCGCTTCCTATCAAGAGATCCGCTTTATGTTTTGTTGCGCTTTTAATCACGCGCTCTAGCGTCTCTCCTGGTAGCGGCCCCGTTTGGTCATGGCCTAGATAGGCAGACGTGAGCCAGTAGGTCCCACTGGTGGTCTGCAGTTTTACTGTTGTGATGTCGCAATCGCTGTAATTAGGTAGTAAAAATATGTTAAGTGTTTTCTTTGCCAGTATGCAGGATCTTGGTTAACCTTTGTCCTTCACATACAGCAGAGAATAATGATTTTGCATGTGAACGGATGTGCCGTGGGGTGCGCTCTTCTGTTTACAAGAAAAGTTTAAAATATATATTCTTGAAAATGTTCTGCCTAGTTTGTAATAAAAAGATTGACCGCAGTGTTGTCGAAAAAATTAAAGGCAGTGATTGCGCTTTATATTCACACGGATCATGTGCTAAGTTAACTTCCGCTGATCTAGATTATTTGCTTAAAACTAATGACTCTTTTTACCGATGTGATAAATGCTCCTCTCGCCGTCGGAAAACTCTACATACATGCGATACTTCCATCACAGCTGCTGGATCGAGATCAAATGAAGCTCCTGACGCAAAAACATTCCCAGCTAATAGGGCCCATACACTACGCATGCATGCATGCGCAATCAGAGCAATATTGCTTTCGCCCTACACTACTCATGCAAACTGCGCAATCTTCATTCGTGTTTTTATAGCCGTGTAGACAAGTTGTAAAGATTTCAAGCCAAAACTCCGCTGCTGCTCTTCTCTTCATTCGAATTTTATCACTTGACTGAGCAATTTTGCCAATACACCACACATGCATGCATGCGCAAACAAGAAAATATCAGAAAATTCTGATTTTGCTCATGCCGCGTGCACAACCACTCAGTCAACACCATACACTTTCAATCGGCATGCGCAATCACTTGATTGTGCATGCATGCAAGTTATACCACCCACTGCACATTCAAATCAGTAATCAATCCCAAGGGAACAAATACACAAGTTCCTTTTTCTTTGTATCTCCAAGATACTTTGTTGCGAAAGCAACAACCTATTCCCAACGCAAAATGCATTTCAGCATTATGCGAACAAAAGAATAAATACTTCGTGGACACTTTTATTCTTTCTTCGTTGCAAACGCAACCAGATACCACATCCGTTAAGCATTAAAGAATGATGATTAATGCAATACCAATATCGCGTAGGCGTTGCTTCCCTAGCTCATCTGAAAATAAAAATTGTATTTTAAAGTCAGTCTTCCATCCGGCTCAACTGAGGAAAGAACCTCTCGTTAATTATAACACACCAAAATGAATTAATTGTAACACACCAAAGTGAATTAATTGTAACACACCAAAGTGAATTAATTGTAACACACCAAAGAGAATTAAATGAAATAAATATATTTTTTTATCTAAAACACGTACAAAGAAACTAACTGGCGCCCAACGTGGTTGTAACCTAAATATAATATTCATAAAAGAGTCTCAAAAGTCATAATAAATAAATATAAAATATGACATTCAAATCGGTACTCAAGTGAAGTCACCCGAATGAAACTCTAAAAAATATATAACGTTCAATCGCCGTGTGTAGTGAAAAAAATGAATGCTCACAAATGATCATTCCATGTGTAATTGTTAAAACAACGATCACTAAAGTGAAATATTTAAAAGCCATTGAAGTATATGACATTTAAATAATAAATAATAAAAAAAATAATAACAAATAACAATTAAATATAACAAAAAGCCCCAACGAAAGTAATACTAGGCAAAGGGCAGAACAAAACAAGTCGAAAGCCCCAACGTGTTCGAAAACAGACGACATACTACATACAGCAAAACGAATATAATACTGGACAAAGGGCAGAAAACCAGTCGAAAGCCCCAACGAGTTCCAAAACCGACGCTAACAACAAAACGAGTTTGAAAACTACAGCAACAACAAGATGTTATTGTAAGTGCCATAATAATATGAATATTGTAAGCTAATAAAAATTTTTTTTGAATAGAAAAGAAAAATCAAATTTTCTAATTTAAAGTTTTTGAGTTAAAGTTTTTAAAGTTTTAAGAAATAATTAAATTTTGAAAAGTCAAACAAACCTGGAGGCTTTATTGAAAAAATTTAAAGAGTTAAGTCTTTCAAACACCATGCAGAACGAATTAACTATTGAGTTGATAACTCAACTCATTGCCAATACAACGGCACCACTAATCAGTGAAATAAAAAAACTTAAACTAGAATTTGAGTCGAAAGACTCACAGGTAGTTGAGTACGAAACTCAAATTATCAACGAAGAAATAAAGTGCGATGAAGCACTAGATATAATAAAATCTCTCCCAGAATTTTCTGGAAAACATACTCAATATATAAGTTGGCGAGAAGCCGCTTATAACTGCATGTCCCTATATAAAATAGGAAGCAGAAAATATTTCGCAGCATTGACAATACTGCGCAACAAAATCACACAGAATGCCAACGATGTCTTAACCAACCACGGCACTGTGTTGAATCTCGAGGCTATAGTAGCTCGTTTAGATTTCGCGTACTCCGACAGGAGGCCAATACATATTGTCGAAGAAGAACTAAGTGTTCTTCGTCAAGGCAAGATGTCTGTTAAAGACTTTTATAATGCGGTTAACAAAAAGTTAACCTTGCTAATAAATAAAACAATAATGACGCACGGGACGAACAATTCAATAACGCGAGAACTGAACACGAAAAGCAGAACATATGCTCTGCGCGTGTTTATAACGGGGTTAAATCCTCCGTTATCAAACGTCATTCACTCTATGTCCCCGGTGGATCTACCCAACGCCTTGGCAAAAGCCCAGGAGTTGGAATCCAATGAGCAAAGAGCTCTATTTACGGAAATATTCTATTCATATAGAAACAATAATAAAAACAAAACTAATAATAATAATGATATAAATAATATTCCCCAAAATAAAAAAAATAACCATAGCAATACCCTTAGATATCCCAAGCGGGAACCAAACTCAAGACAAATTCACTCTGGTTTTAACCAAAAACCAGAACCAATGGAAGTTGATCCTTCCACTCAAATACAAACAAAATGGGGGCAAACAAATTTTAACCAGTCGCAAAATCTAAGAAATAATCAAAACAATTTTGGGGTTAACCCGAACCAGTTCCAGTCGGAACAAAGGAAAACTTTCCAAAAACGAAATAAAAATAGTATTCAGTCAAATCAACCCCAACCAAAAACTCAAAGAATAAATAATATTAGTGAAAATCATTTTTTAGAAGATTGGGGGCAGTCGGACTGCCCTACCTATACAAGGTCGACAGAGAAACAAATAGAGAATTAAAAATTTTAATTGATTCTGGGGCCACCGCATGTTATATTAAAACAGGTGTGTTTCCCAATAAAAAAGAACTGACCAATTATAAGAGGGTTAAGACTGTCAATGGATTTTCCATAATAAAATATTACCATAATTGTCAAATCTTTGGTATAGACCAAATTTTTTACGAGATCGATAATCTAGAATCCGATCTCTTGATAGGATTTAACTTATTGAAAAAAATTAATGCTATTATAAACCTAAAAGATGGGTTTTTAGAATATGCCAATAAAAAAGAAAAAATATTCGACTGTAAAAGTATCGCCTCAAAAGAGGGGGTATATATCAATCAAAATAATAAAAATACCGCCTTGGAAAGGAAAATTTCTAATAAAGAAATAAATAATAAAAATACCGCCTTGGAAAGGAAAATTTCTAATAAAGAAATAAATAATAAAAATACCGCCTTGGAAAGGAAAATTTCTAATAAAGAAATAAATAATAAAAATACCACCTTGGAAAGGAAAATTTCTAATAAAGAAATAAATAATAAAAATACCGCCTTGGAAAGGAAAATTTCTAATAAAGAAATAAATAATAAAAATACCGCCTTGCAAAGGAAAATTTCTAATAGAAAAATAAAAAATAAAAATACCACCTTGGAAAGGAACTCAACTCATATAGAATATGAAAACAATTTTAGAATTAAAAAATATCTAGAATCAGTTGCTGATGCAACTTGTCATTCAACTTTTAGTGTATTCTCCGAAGAGGAACACAGAAATAATTTTATAGAAAACCCTGAATTATGTGAGGAAAATATATCTCAATTAAGAGAATTTGTTATTAACACTATACAAAAAAGCCACTCCAATATAAACACAAGTTTACCTTTTCGAACTGACGTTCGTGCAAAAATTCGTATTGAAATAGATACTCCTATATGGAGCCGGCAATATCCTTACCCTCATTCTTGCAATGATTTCGTAAACGACGAAATAGAGAGATTACTTAAAGAAGGGATAATAAGGAAAAGTGTAGGACCTTACAATTCTCCCATTTGGATAGTTAACAAAAAAGGTTTTAATCCAGACGGAACTCGAAAAATGCGAATGGTAGTAGATTACAAAAAAATAAATAATCATACCATAGAAGACACTTACCCCATACCAGAAACAAGTATCATATTGTCAAATTTAGGTAGGTCAAAATACTTCTCCACAATAGACTTAGAATCCGGTTTCCACCAAATTCTGATGGATCCAAACGACATTGAGAAAACTGCATTCTCAATAAACAACGGGAAATATGAATTCCTACGTTTACCTTTCGGGTTAAAGAATGCTCCTCGAATATTTCAAAGAGCAATGGATGATATACTCAGAAATTACATCGGTAAAATATGTCACGTCTATATGGACGACATAATTGTTTTTTCTGAAGATTTAGATACACACCTTGAAAACTTAAAAACTGTCATCAACATACTTAAAAAGCACATATGAAAATATCGCTTGAAAAATCTAGATTTTTCGAAACAGAAATTGAATTTTTAGGCTACATTGTAGCGCATAACATCGTCAAGACTGACCCCAAAAAGGTCGAAGTGATTGAAAATTATCCAATTCCTACAAACTTACGCGAACTAAGAGGATTCCTAGGTGTCACAGGATATTATAGGAAATTCGTGGAAAACTACGCATTTATAGCGAAACCACTTACTAAACTTCTATCAGGAGAAAATGGTAGGACATCAAAACATATGTCAAAAAAAGTAAAAATAAATTTTAATGAATCTGAAATAGACTCATTCAATAATCTTAAAAAAGCTTTATCAAACCATATACAATTAGTTCAACCTGATTATAAAAAACAATTTACCTTAACCACAGACGCGTCCAATATAGCAATTGGCGCTGTACTGTCTCAAGAAGGCAACCCAATAACCTTCATTTCAAAAACGCTTAATTCAACCGAACGCAATTACGCTACAAATGAAAAAGAGCTTTACGCTATAGTGTGGGCACTAAAAAACTTGAGAAACTACCTTTATGGGGTTTCCAACTTGTTGATTATGACGGATCATCAGCCCCTATCATTTGCAGTATCGCCAAATAACCCCAATGCCAAAATGAAAAGGTGGCATGCCTTTATTCAAGAATTCTCACCTAAAATACAATATAAGCCCGGTACAACTAATAAAGTGGCCGACGCATTATCAAGAATAACACTACATAATATTTCTGATGTAGACTCTGAATTCGAGACAGAATCTGTTGATCTTGACGAAGTAGAAGAAAATTAAGTAGATATAGCAAGTACAATGCATTCTGCTGAGAGTCTAGACACTATCACAATTCCTGAAACAAAGAAACCCTTGAACCAGTTCAAGCAACAAATACTTATTCTTCATAAAGGATTTTCAACTATCCATGAGGCAATACATGTTTTTGGAAACACAAGACACCTCATAGAATTCGATAACGTAGACAATTTATTAATTATTCTTAAAGAATACTTAAAACCAAATCTTGTTACAGCAATCCACTGTACACCTGAAGATCTTTACCACATGAAAGAATCTCTCCTAAAAACATTTAACATTAAATTTTTCTACACCCGACATTTTGTCACAGATATTACAAATAAGGATGACCAGGCCATGATCATCGAACAAACGCATAATCGGGCACACCGAAATTATAAGGAAAATATTAAACAGATTAACAAATTTTATTATTGGCCAAACATGGTTAAGCAATTCAAAAAATATTCGAGAAATTGCGAAATTTGTAATAAACACAAATATGATAGACACCCCAAAAAAATTCCTATCGGCCATGCACCGATCCCTACCAGTGAAGGAGAAAACCTACATATTGATATTTTTTACGCACAAAAACTGAAATTTTTGACGTGTATCGACGCGTACTCAAAATACTTAACTGTAAGACTTTTAGATGATAAATCTGATATTGAAGGAAAAGTCCTAGAACTTCTCCAAATGTTTCCATTTGCTAAGCACATCACACTAGACAATGAGCCCAGTTTTACGTCTGCTCAATTTAAATCATTTATGATGAGACAAAATATTGAAATATTTTATTGTGACCCTCGGCATAGCACCACTAACGGTCAAGTAGAACGCGTTCACTCTACTTTAATCGAAATTACACGATGTATCAAAGAAGAGTTTAAATTAATTAGTGATTTAGAAATAATTCTAAGGGCAACTCAAGAATACAATAGATCAATTCATTCTTCAACTGACCTTAAGCCGGTCGATGTATTATTTAACAAAATACATCATAATCATTTACCGGATAAATTTTTTATTGTACAAAATAATATGCTTAGAACACATAACCAAAACAGAGTGCAAAAATCCTACCAACCAGGTGAAAAAATATTTGAAAAGAATTTTGGTGAAAGGAATAAATTAAAACACCGATATAAGAAACAAATCGTTCAACAAGATAATAAAAGAAATGTTGTTATAAATAGTAGGGAAAGAAAGGTTCATAAGGACAACATTAAATAATTTTAAGCGCATTATAGGCAACATAATCTTTCAGTAAACTAAAAAACTCCAATATTCAGTTTTTACAACGGTCCCCATGCTTTTATTACATAAACCATTTAATAAAAGAAAAATTTCTCTCAATTTTTTTCCTGTATTTCACAAAGCTTTTCCAAAAAACAGAGAGAAATAAAAAGAAGCTCTGAACGCAGAATCTATAAATAGAATAATGATTTTCAATATTTTTTACAGAAAAATATTACTACATGTCATTCTTGTACAATGGTTTAGTACATCGGCAGAAATAATAGAATACACCCATGATGACTACGTACTTATAAAAAATGACAATGCCCTTGTTTACGAAGACTTCGGCGAAATTTTTCATGTTTTTAACATTTCATACTATGAAAACATATTAACAGAAGAGAAAGAAAAATGTCTCTCAAATAAAAAGAAAGTTTATTACACTCATGAGGAACACCTCGAGCTCGAATCAGAGCTCTCATTAATCGAATCAGTAATGCTTTAATTAAAAATAAATAAAGTAAAAAGAGGCATAAACGAGTTGGGAACGCTATGGAAATGGATAGCGGGTACTCCCGACCATGATGATTTCATAAGGATATCAAATAAAGTAAATGACTTAATAGAAAACAATAATATTCAAATGTTAACAAATACTGAAATTTTTAAAGAAATTAAAACACTTTCAAGCCTCATCAATGACATAATAGGTGCAAAATCATCTGTCGAAAAAATCATAAGAAAGCAAAGATTACGGCTCGCAGCCAGAGATCTTCAAAACGTTCTGGACACTATTGTCCTTCCCAAAGCAAACATCCTAAATACCAATTTTCTACATATTAAGGAATTGAAAGACATAATTCGTCATGAACACAAATCAGTAACATTAACCGATTTACTGGACGTTTCCAGGTTCAAACTTTTGCAAAGAAAAGATTTAATAATTTTGTACATAAGTTATCCCATCATTTTGAATGAATGTTCACTGTATGAAGCCAGAGCCATCGCGCATAGCGATGGAAAATTGTTAATAGATGATAAGATTTTAAAATGTAATGATACATACTTTAACTCAAACAATTGTAAAAATGAATTAAACAATAATTTTTGTAAATTAAATCTGAATAGAACTTGTTTTACCGATATCTTAAATAAAATTAAGACTAATTGTACAAAAATCAAAGAAAACAACAAAAATATAGAAGTAATTAAAGATGGAGCTATAATTATTTCAGGAAAAAATATTGTAGATAAAAAAGTTTTGAATGGCACCTTTTTAATTATTTTTGAAACAAACGTAACTATTAACAATGAATGTTACGACAATCCTACCGAAAAGATTATAGAATTTATAAAAAACTATCATTTTAAAGATTACGAAGTAATTGAGTATATTCCATCAAATAATGATGAACTAAAATTTAAGAATATTAATTTTATAAACAATCTTTTTACACAATTTACTAATAGTTCAAAAACAAATAAAATAACAATTTCGTGTACCCTTATATTACTAACATTTGCTATATACAAAATATTTACTTTGTACGGGCGACGGAAGCATGAAAACACTCTGAAAAAACAGGAAGAAATACTTTCTGCAATGTCTGATAAAATTCGAATTTTACAAATTCAGCTGAATCGGGACGATTCAGTTTAACAGGGGGGAAAGTTATACCACCCACTGCACATTCAAATCAGTAATCAATCCCAAGGGAACAAATACACAAGTTCCTTTTTCTTTGTATCTCCAAGATACTTTGTTGCGAAAGCAACAACCTATTCCCAACGCAAAATGCATTTCAGCATTATGCGAACAAAAGAATAAATACTTCGTGGACACTTTTATTCTTTCTTCGTTGCAAACGCAACCAGATACCACATCCGTTAAGCATTAAAGAATGATGATTAATGCAATACCAATATCGCGTAGGCGTTGCTTCCCTAGCTCATCTGAAAATAAAAATTGTACTTTAAAGTCAGTCTTCCATCCGGCTCAACTGAGGAAAGAACCTCTCGTTAATTGTAACACACCAAAGTGAATTAATTGTAACACACCAAAGTGAATTAATTGTAACACACCAAAGTGAATTAATTGTAACACACCAAAGTGAATTAATTGTAACACACCAAAGAGAATTAAATGAAATAAATATATTTTTTTAACTAGAACACGTACAAAGAAACTAACTTGCATGCGGATATTAACGCGAGTGACTTGAGATGCTGTTTTCAGAACATATTAAAAAGAGCAAGCCGCTCAATGTTCGATGCATGTATGTTGAAAGCCCAATCTTCTGAGCACAGGATGATTTACAGCCAGTTAAATTTAAATCTGCAAGAGAATGCATACTTCCTTATCCAATTTCCTCTTAACATGATAAGCGTTATATTTAAAATTCGAGGTGAAATACTTAAACTGAATTATATTCCACATCGATCAGAACTGTCAATTTTGTGCGATCTCTGAAATCTTAAGGAGAGAGAAGATGTATTTCATTTCATCGGAAGATGCTCAGTTCTAAGAGAATTCCCAGTGCGACACTTTGGTAGAACTTTGACAGATATGAACGAAGTCCTTAGTATTTGGAATGGCTATTTAGGCTGAGAACTTTAGACTATACAGTAACTGCACTTAGATATAGAACGCGTATAATGGAGGGTGATTTTTAGTTAATGGTATGGAAATTGTATAAGATATAAAAATGATAAAAGAATAAAATATAAAAACAAATGTCAATCTGGTAGACGGCCCTAGGCCAAGCCAAACAAATTTTAAGGTATAATCAATCATTAATCATATCATATTCCGTAATCCTTCAAAATTATAAAAAAGTTTATCGAGCTCGAGTATTTCAAAATGTCGATTTCTTTTTTACACGCTCAAATTGTCAGATTATTGAAATATACATTCTCTTAATCTGACGCGCTTGAGTATTTCTGAGGATCGATTTTTTTTTACTAATCTGACGGTTTCAACGGCTCAACGTACACCCCAACATTAGGGGTTCATATATGGTAGGAGTACATTACAGAGCGCATCGTTTCTCCCCATATAATTTTCTGACGCGCTTGAGTATCGCGCAGAATCCCCTCTTGGGCTCCTCTACCATTGGGTATGCCGTCTACTCCTGCTGATTTCTATTTCTTTATTTTGTGAAAGATGTTTTCGAGGTTCATCTTAGAAACGAACGTGGTGTTATCCCCGTTCTCGGCGATGATTGCATTTGCACCACCCATAGTCTCTATCTTCTCTTGAGCATCTTCCTCTATAAAGTGGTCATCATCCAAGATGGCGTCATCTGGATCTATTCCTAGTGTCAGAAGTAAGTTTTTGTTCTCTTTGAATACTTTGCAGGTCATTTTGATCTTCTCTCCTAAAGATTTTGTTTATTTCCGGAAACATTCTCGGGTTGTTGGACTGCACAGCCTGAATTTTATTGTTCCAGAAAAGAGATATACGGCCCAATCGAGGTAACCGTCGCGTCGGAACGGAATTCTCTCCGATCGGAGACATTTTGCTTCGTGGTAGTTCTCCGATCGGACGATTCGACGCTCTCCGATAAGTTTTTGTTGCGAAGATTTTTGTTTTGGGAATGCAATACATTGCCGTATTTGTGAAAAATTTCGTACGACGACAACTACTTCGAAGCAAAATTTATTCTCCGAAAAAGATGCGTTGCGGAGAAAACTCCGCTCCGACCGACGCGACGGTTACCTCGAAAGGGCCGATAGACTTACTGCAGTTTTCTTTTATTAACTAATGGAGATTTTTGGAGATCTGTGACCTCAGAGTTATAATCTCCAAATCGAGTCGATCAGTAAACCTCCTGTGCAAGAATTTGAGTCTCGACAGGAGTCTACATTTTTGTTTGTAAAGTGTGTCGATTGTCGTGTTTCTGTATATGTTGCCCATATTTAGGAATTGTCCTGTCCATTGTACTACAGTATTTTTTTTTTTTTTTTATATATATATATTTAGCGTGCACATCAAGGGGTTAGGGTTATGACTACGCTCATAATGTTATAGAACACAGAGCATTTAGGAAAGGATTTGAAAGGAGACATCGATGCACGTTTTTTGAATTTTTGTGAATCGTAATGCAGGGGAAAAACAGGGCCACGTAGAGCATTCCACATTCGGGTGGTGCGACTAAGATATGAATCTCTATACTTGACTGTACGACCGAAGTTGGGCTCAAGGTAGAACTGATGAGCATTCCTGGCGAGGGGGGTGTTGCGGTTAAAATGTTTCAGGGGAGGAATACAGCTGGCTATTTCACAAGAGCACTGTTTGTAAAAAAAAACGATAAAAGGGACTGAGACAGGTAACGTTTCGACGATCAACGATGAACTATCACCTATCAATTTGAACGCTCTATTTTGTACCCTATCAAGCAGGCGCAAAGATGTTTGAGGTGCACCTGGCCAGATATGGGAGTTATACTCCAGTTTTGGGCGGATGAAGGCCTTATAAATTGTAGCCAGATCAGAAGGGGTGAAGAACTTCCTGCATCGTCTTAAGAAACCTAAGCATTTAGCAGCATTTTTAGCGACTTCAAATATGTGGTCATTCCAACGAAGATCATCGTTTACACAAATACCAAGTACTGACAGCTTTTCGGTTTCTTCGATGCAGGTACCATTCATGGATAATGGCAATGGGGGAATGTTAAGCTTCAACGACAAGAGACAGCATTGAGTTTTCGAAACATTGAATTCTACTTGGTTCATAAGACCCCATGAAACAACGATGTCAAGGTCAGAATTCAATGAGCTTATCCAGTTCCACATCCGAAGAGCAGGGACGTGAATTTGGAAACGAATATGAAAAGCTGAGGGTCGAGTCGTCAGCAAAACACTTAAGCGAATTATAAGTTGATGAAAATGAGGAAGAGAGTCGGAGACAAAACGGAGCCCTGGGGCACGCCAGCATTTATGAAGTGGGTATCAGACTTTAAGCTATCCAACACAATCTGTATTGAACAGTCGGAAAGGTAATTTCTAATCCAACGAAGAAGAGACTCATCGATACCAAAAGTACGCATTTTCGATAAAAGAGCCTGGTGCCAAACTCAATCAAATGCTTTAGAAATATCAAGCACAATTATAATTTTTTTTAGTATATATATTTCATCAGACAAAGATATAAACTTTAGTGATTACTAGAATATAACAATAGTTGGATAATTAAATAACAGATAAAATAGTTAACAACATTACCACCTTTAAAAATTATTTAATAACAAAAGAAATTTACTTTTAAATGAAAACCTACTCAAACTAAAATCAATCATTGCATGAAAAGAATCAACAGTTTTTAAACATCCAGTCAGTGGTTCATTGGCTGCATAATTTGTTTTGTGGTGTGGAAATTAAAGAAAACTTGGTTTCTAAGCATTCTTGCAGGAACACTGAACCCTATCAACGCCAAAATGTCAGAGCAATCAATCCGGCTAGTCAACAAGTCACGAATGAACATCACTTCAGATTACTTTCTTCGGGTTTTAAAATATTGCCTTTAACTAAACTTCCAAATAACTTACACCTGGTCTCATAAGAAGGCATTTCTATTTCCCAGTGAAGCTTTTTTTACTAAAGGGTTTTCCAATATGAGTGATATGATTTCTTTTTTGAAAAAAGCACACTTTCTGTTAAGGAAATTCAAAAAATTTTTATTTAAAGTGCAGCTAAATCAATACAATTATGTTTTAAATGAAACGTCATTCAAATGACCAACACGACTTCTTCTGCAGCAACAAATTCGATGAACCCAATTTTCGAGCACTTTTCCACTAAATCAAGTCGTATATCATGAATGGCACGTTCAATATTGACTTGTAAAGCTTGAAAAGAATCTGGTTTATTTTGAAAGACCAATGACTTCAAATAACCCTACAAGAAATAGTCTAATGGTGTTAAATCACGACTTCTTGGAGGCCATTTAATATCACTATTTCTTAAAATAATCAAATCTCTAAATTTTTCTCGCAATAATTCAATTGTTGCACTTGCTATGTGACACGTAGCCCCGTCTTGTTCAACCCAAATGTTGTCAAAATCAATATCTTCCAATTTCGCCAATAAAAAGTTGGCTATCATCGATCTATACCGCTCTTCCTTGACAGTAATGGTGTTACCAGCATCATTTTGAAATAAGTACGGAGTGATGATTCCACCAGCCCAAAAACCACACCAAACTGTCAATTTAGGTGAATGTAATGGTTTTTCATGTGTACAAATTAACTGCACTCGATGAGTATATTTTTGATACTGTCTTTATTTTCTTGTAAACCTATTCTATTTATACATTTTACAATTTATTGTAGAAAGACTTATTTACAAGATAAAAATATCTTTATGACCTGACCCTTTCTGTGTTCAGCTGTGTGTTGTGTGTGGGAAAATAATCTTCCTTTTCGCGAGTGGACTGTATTTTTTATTTATTTAAGATAACACACAGCTGCACACAGGACTTTCTTTTATGTTCATTCTGTTTATGAACATCATGAATATTTTGTGGATTCCATCGCCAGATTTATTTATTAACCCCACCAGTCAAATGAAAGTAACCCTCATCAGAAGTTGATTTTCTTAAAAAAAATCGTTATCAAGTTGTTCCAAGGCAAAATCAGAAAGTTCACGACGTTTATGGTGGTCCAATGGTTAAATTGTGAACACTTCTGAATGCAATAAAAAACAAATGACATATCATGACATACTACAAATGGCCGAAACGCCACTTCAAAATCATATCATACTTATTGGAAAACCCATTTAAACTCTTGTAAAGCGTTTTTGGATTTTCTCAATTCTAAACGATTGAACTTTATACATAGGATTCCAAATAATATTGCAATACTCCAAGTTAGACCTTACAAACGCATAGTACAGACTTTTCAATGTGTGAGGATCACTGAATTCTCTTGAATTGCGCAAAATAAAACCCAGCATTGAATTTTCTTTTGCAACTAAAAAATCAATATGTTTAACAAAATCCAGTTTTCGGTCAAAAATAACTCCAAGATCTTTTTTGAAAGTTACTTTTGACAAAAGTGAATCATTAATTTTACAAGCAAAATCTATTGGAGTATGATTCCGACAGAAGATTGAATTCTGACATTTACTTATATTAAGGGATAAGGAGTTTAACGAACACCAATTCGACAGTTTCTCAAGGTCGTCTTGCAGTTAGATACAATCATTATGAGTTTTTATAAAACGGAAAACTTTCAGATCATCTGCATACATAAGGCATTAAGAATTTGGAAACACACTGGGAATGTCATTGACAAATAATAAGAAAAAAAGCGGACCGAGATGACTCCCTTGTGGCACACCAGAGGTGGCATATATAGGTGAAGAGAACACATTTTTTATTCGAAGAAAATGGGTACGATCTCTCAAATAAGAATTTATCCATCTTAAAAATTTTATGTGGAAACCTATTTTATTAAGTTTCAAAAGAAGTACATCAAAATCAACCCGATGGAATGCTTTTGAAATCAGTATAAACAACATTGCATTGATACCCTTTCTCGAAGCCTTTAACTACAAAGTTTGAAAATTTTAAAAGATTAGTGCTGGTTATTCTACCGGTAACAAAGCCATGTTTATATGGAGATATAATATTTTTTAAAGACGGAGTTATTTTTTTATTTATCAATTTTTCAAAAATTTTAGGAATTGTGGAAATTTTGCATATTGGCCGATAATCAGAAACTTCCTGCCTATGTCCTGACTTATAAATTGGTGTAACCAAAGAACTTTTCCACTTTGGTAAGAACTCACCACTTTCAAGGGAACGGTTAAAAATAATTTCCAAAGGTAACGCAACTACTTTTGAACATCTTTGTAGAACTATCGGAGCGATTCCTTCCATATCAAGTCGACTGTCTTCTTTAAATTCAGGTAAAGCTTGTTCAACTTCAGAATATGAAAGCCTTAAAGATCCAAAATTGAAAGAATTATTAGAATTATTAAATTCATCTTGAAAAAGTAGATTTGAACTGCTTTCTGTATAAACAGACTGAAAATGTTTAGCAAAGAGGTTAGAAATTACTGTGATGTCAGAAGATGACTTGTTTCCATGACGCATTAGATTTGGGATACCAATGGACTGCCTTTTAGCGTTTGCTACGGTTCGGATAATCTGATTTGACCTAAGAGCCTTACTTGGCATGCTTGCATACGCACGGCTAGGTGACGTCGGATTGGGGAGTAGTTCTTGCTAATAGGCAGCCAGTCGCACCAAAGGAAAACTTACTTCATGCCAAGGTTTATAATAACTTCCTAACTGCGGACGGACATCTTCTCTTACCTTGCCAACTTCAACGGCGACAGGTGTTGGCGTCGCTAGAGGTCTCTGTCTCCCTCCCTACCTGCTTACGCAGACGCCTTGACAGCTCATGTACCTTGGTGAATTCTGTTGAACTGTCCCTAAATTTGCTTTCTAGGTTACGCTACGCAACGTTCATTTTGGCATCACAACTTCGCCCACTCACCCACATAATCTCTTCAATTTAAACATTACGATTTCTAAACCTACCGATTTTATTGATTGACTTTGTTTCATAGATATTCTAATTTTTGAATTAAACTTCAGTGCATGTAAATGTATGGTAGATAGGCATAAATTCCAATTCTATCGTAGTTCAATTTTAACTTAGATGTATATAGCATAATTCTTACTTGTAAGTGGGTGGTTCAAATTTTTAATTAGTTAATTTAGGAAAATTTTCAATTTTAAACAGACAAAAAAATTTGTGTAATAATGAAATACTAGCTAAAGGAACTTTGTCAAAACTTAGTGGTAGTTTGGCCTGTGAAAGAGAGAAAAAGTACTTGTTAAATCGGTCGGACTTACCACTTACGGGGATCCTGTGAACAGATTCCAATGTGTTCCAATTGAGGGAATATTCTGAGTTTGAATACAGCTCACCGCCAAACCAACACTATCACAATGAATTTTTACTTTTCCTTTTTTTTTTAATGAATTTTTCCAATTTCAATTTTTAACCACTCACTATGTTTTCTTTCTTTCTTTTTCTTATGCTTACTTTAAACTTGTTCTCTTATTTTCTTATTTTATATTTTACTTATTTTTTTTTTCTTAAAACTTTGATTTTGCTGGCACCTGATGCGTATGCAGGTTACATTAACGTCCCGCAACCCCCTCTCCTTCACCGCACTACACCGCACCTTACGTGACCCGATCGGGACTTAGCGAGCCGATTGGTTTCGCGATCTTTGATTGACTGAGGTTGAGTTCTGGCTTTCCTATTCGAGTACTGGTACTTTTGACTCAGTGTTTCGCTCGGGGAAGGATGCCATTACTCAACTGGAAGATGAGACGAAAGTGCTCCAGTTGTTAAATTTGCAGCGAAGACCTTGGCCTTGGCCTTGAACTTGAAATTTTGTTCGCTTTCTCTCCTTCGTCGTTTTTCTCTACCTCCACGAGGAAAGACCAGGGTGTAGGGGCACGTGGGGCAGTGTCAAAAAGCTGGTAATTGTGTGCTCCGCACAGAAGCGTCTCGTGAGACCGCTGAAGTTAAAACTTCTTGCGTCTTTATTTTATATTCTCCTGACCACTTGTTTGTTTTGCTTTTTTTTTTTTTTTGCTGGTTCCAGAGGGAATTTCTTCGTATACTATTCTAAAATATACTTCCTTATAGAAGGTGCTTACAAGTTTTTTTTTTCACTAATCAATTTAATTACCTGAGGAGAAGATCCTACTGGCTTGGTGGTTAAAAGAAAAAGACCCACTAAAGAGTTTTTTTGGAAAGCTAATCCTATGGTGTGGTTGGCACTCACTGTTTCCTGAGTGAATTCAGTGAATTAAACGAATTGATTCGAACTTCTAATTCCATACGCGTACCGCGTACTCAAGAAAACAGGGTGTAGCAAAATACTTCGTTTTTTTTGGTGTTTGGGTGTGATGGTTTAGATTCGTAACACGTTGATAAAGTTCCAAAAACTATTGCTATTCGATTTTAAATCAGATTCAACATATAATATATACTGGTTGTATAGAAATTTGTTAAGAGTATCAAAAAATTTTTGCAGTAAACGAAAAGTCTTAAAAGACTTTGGTCATTGTAAGATCTGCGAAATTGCTTATAAACCTTATTTTTCCTATTGTTCAGATTAATCAATCTTTTATTAAACCACAATGGTCGAGAATCACTTTTAGCTTTAATTCTTGGCGTGAATAAAGAAATGGCTTCTTCCATAATGCTCAAAAACGAATTATAGCACTCATTTAAGTTATTGTTGTTATCAGACAATGCATGCCAGTTAGTACCATTGAGATAGTTGTTGATTGAATCAAAATTTGATCTGAATAATTATATTTATAGTTAGTATGTGAAATTGCTGGTTTAAAATAAGTATAAAATTCTAAATGCAAACTAAAAGCCACATGAAAAATTGTGTTTGGAAAGAGTAACGACGTAGAGTTGTCGATGCTTACGCACAATTCTGAGTCTACAAAAACTAAATCGAGTATATTATTAAAAGAATTATTGAAAGGATTTATTTGCTTAAGATCAAATTGTGCGAAAGTGTCAACAACTTCACAATCGTTATTGAAAATTACATTAAAAGGATCAAGTACTTTCTTTTCCATTTCTAAAATTCATTTAATGTTCGGTAAATTAAAATCACCAACAATAAGTACTTTTTGATTTTATTGACGACTATCAAATATCAAACGACAATTCTATATGAGCACTATACAATTCTAAAGAACTACCAGGTGGAATGTAAGAGAGAATGTGTCAACAATGTAGACAATGAAGTCGACAATGTAGACAATGGGCGCGTTCATCACAAGTTATATTTTCAGATTAACTAACTTTTCTCGGCCTCTGACTGGCCAGACGTTAAGTTTTTCAGTTGACAATTCATCAGCTGTTAGTTTTTTCAGATTCAGTTTTTCAGTCAGGAAAAGAAGGCTGAAAATCTAGATTCAGTTTATTAAGCTGTCAGATGCGATAAGTGACATCAAAAAATTATACTTCCAAGTGATGGTGATTTTTTTGTGCGTGATTTTGATTGAAAAAATAAAATTAATTAATTCCAACTCCATTACTGATTGTTTTTTTCGCTTATGAAATGCTTATAGCAGTAAAGTCAACAAGTTAAAGAACTTTTTTTACATATACAAATCAAAACCGTCGCACCTGACATATCTTGTTAGATAACCGTTCAACGCAAAACTGAAAAAGTTTTTCAGTTAATCTTAAAATCTGAATTGCAATGAACGCGCCCAATGAAGTCGACAATAGGTTTGTTCGTTGAAGCCCTGGGGTTGCCCTAGGGTCGCCACAAAGCGTTTTTTGATAAACCTAAATTCACCCTGAATGTCAAATTGAGTGTTTTTTGAGCCATAGGTTTGCCATAGGTTTTCCCCAAACTCGCCCTAGCTTTTTGCTGTGGCGATTCGAGGGCTGTCAAATGGCATGTGTTTTTATTTAAATGACAGGGATGTGTGGCGATTTGTGGTTTAGCGTTTTTTGAGGACTGGAAAACCCAGTTTTTTTTGACAACTCATGGGGTTGTCAAGAAAACCTGGGTCAACCCTGGGGAAAGTTCAACGAACAGACCTAATGTAGACAATGAGGATATTTCATTCTCATCTGTCATTCTCGATTGTTCAATTAAATATCGAAAAATTGAGTTCTTTGATAATAAAATTATGTCTTGTCGACGCAAAAATAAAGCATTTGACGAATTGGGTTTCCTTTTAATGAAGTCCAACAACAAATATAAATTCGACCTGCGTATGCAGATAAGGTTCCAGGTCGAAAGAAACTTTCAACAACGCTTTTGGATCAGGCTTATGATAAATGTGTTTCTTCAATTAAAGCATCTATCAGTTCGGATTCTGTTTTGCTGATTGACGGCTGGAAGAATAGTTCCAGCAGCAGCAAGAATGTCGTCTCAATGCTACATTATGCTGAATGCGAACAAGCCTTTCTTCAGGCCTGGGACCTATCTGGAGAATCAGAGACTGCAGAAAAGCTAACAAACATACTTTCAGAATCTGTAGATATTGCAAAAGAAATTAATTCCACTCAAGTTTACGCTGTTGTGTCTGACAACGCCAGCACTATGAAGAGAATGAAAAAAATGCTGAGCATTTTATATGGCATAGCACTTGAAGTAGTCATATTGGAAATCTTTTAGCCAAAGACTTTGTAGCATCACTACAAAAATAACACCTTCGGCAACACTCATAATATATTATTTAAAAAGGTACCGCGTTCGAAGTACCGCACATTATATAACGTCACATGACATCAGCAGATTCGATAACTGAACCTTTGACACATTCTTCAATAACCAGCAGCAGAGTACAGTCGACTTCTACCTTTTATTAAATTCTCATTTTATATTATATACAAAAGCTAAATTGGTGACCCCGACGAATTTTCGCACGTGTTCAATGCCAATCCCATAAAAACTCAGGAATTTTTTACATCCGACGCTGAACTATGGTTTTCCTGTTAGAATCCCAGTTTGCTGTACATAGAATCACATCTGATAGTTCAATGTACCATACGGTAGTCTCCCAGTTAACACAAACTGTAGCCGAAAAAGTCCGAGGGTTTTTGCGACATCCACCCGCGTTAGGAAAATACACCGCCATCAAAACTCTGCTCATCAAAGAATTTACTCCAAGTAATCAGGGTAAGATTAAAAAGCTTCTTTCGCAGATGGAATTAGGTGATAAAAAACCTTCGCGACTTCTTGAGGAAATGCGAAACATCGCTGGAGAAACCGTTGAGGACAAATTTCTTGCAACATTGTGGTTAGCGTGCTTACCGATGAATTTGCAACAAATACTATCACCATGGAGTGACGAGACACTCGACAAGGTGGCGAAAATGGCAGATCGAATTATGGAAACAACAAACGTTGTGTCAGTTGCAACAACAAGACCACCGATCACTTCTCGAAAAGAAGATCCGCAGCTTTCACCTTTAGCCAGACTTTTATCACAAATGGACGACATCAGTAGACTTAACTTGCTTGAACAACGTGTTCGGCGAGATCGCACTCCATCACTTGGTAGACAACGTGACTTAGTGCGTCGCCGTCCAGAGAAAACAGAATATTGTTGGTTTCACAATAAGTATGGATCGGAAGCGAATAAATGTCGACCACCATGCACTTTCTAAACTAGAAAACCGAGTTCAAATAGAGGCGAATGATTTCGGTACTCAGCTCGCCTTTTCGTTTATGATGAAAGTACCGGTCGAAATTTCTTAATCGATACCGGGGCAGACTTATCCATCTTTCCACCAACAAAACGTCTGACCTCTCTTGCAAGCAACCAATCTAACTGTCCAAGACTGTACGCCGCAAACGGTTCCGAAATTACAGTTTATGGGCAAAAAAAAATCGCTCGGTTTACGAAGAAACTTTCAATGGCATTTTACTGTCGCGAACGTACAAGTGCCCATAATTGGTGCTGATTTTCTAAAATTTTTTAATCTTTCAGTAAATTTACGTAACCGGAAATTAATTGACAACACGACAGAATTATTCAAAATTGGCAGCATTGATTCCTCTCACACCCCTCAGGTAAAATTGATCGATAGAAATAATCCTTATTTTCGTCTCTTCTAAAGGAATTTAAAGACCTGTCCGAAAACCAGCCTTCTAAGCGCAGTGCAACTAAAACTGGAATAACGCATTGTATTCTCACAACTGGACGTCCAGTCACCGCAAAACCCCGTCGACTCCCACCCGAAAAACTCAAATCTGCAAAAGACATGTTCAATCAATTCTTAGAGCAAGGTATATGCAAACCATCACAGAGCAACTGGTCGTCTCCCTTGCACATGGTACCGAAAAAAGACAACACATGGAGACCTTGCGGAGATTATAGATGTCTTAACAATATCACAGTTCCAGATAAATATTCGATCGCTTATGAGCAAGATGGTGGATGGGCGTTGTACTATTCGGGTAGGCTCTGACTGGTGCCAACGTGGCGGCGCCCAGATGCTGCAACTTATAGTACACGTCAATTGTGCTTACTATACCTCCAAGCGGTATCCACTGGGACCTGGGATGCTCCGTCCAGAGCTGACCTGCTAAACTAGTAAGTGCGAGTGTTGACAAACGGAAACAACGAAACAAAAGAATTGTGATCGATCAACACTATAATTGCTCTGCGAACAATGACTGACTACACGAATCTCAGTGGTCTACGAGAGCTTTCGTGTAAATGTCCCAGCGGATGAATTCGAATTACAGAATCAACGGTGGACTTCAGCAGTCAAAAAGCAGAAACCCCCGAAGGAGCTACTCCAACATATTTGGTTAAAAGGTCTTTCAGGGTCTTTCAATACTAGGACAGGGTATTGAAGTAGAGATGGTGGTGGATGAGCTCCTGGTGAGCCAACGGCAGCACTCACACTCCTGCAGCAGGGTACTGACACTGGATATTCCAGCCCTTTATGTCCGAAGGGATCCAAAAGGACCTGGCCCTCCAGGTTGGGGGTTGCGCGTAGGGTTAACTACCCAACCACGTAAAAAAAAATTTGTTCTGAAACAACAAATAGCCTAAGATAATGATAATGATTTCAAAGTTGACGACCCAAGCACACGTAAAAAGGACAATGACCTCCGGATCTGCACGGGGAACGTAAGATCTTTTAACGGACTACGTGCAGCTGGAGAATTAGCGGACGCCCTGGACTGCTGCAAAGCAGACATAACCGCCATCCAAGAAGTGCGATGGAGTGGACCGGGCATAAAGAAGATGAAAAACTGTGACATCTACTATGGCGACAGCTACAGACAACAGAAACAACGCTTATTTGGGTGCTGATTTGTCGTTAGAGGAAGACTCAGGGATAAGGTGATTAGCCAAAATCCAGTCAATGAGCGTATAATGACCATCCGCATCAGGGCTAAATTCGCCAACATTAGCCTAATATGCGCCCACGCCCCCACAGAAGAGAAAGACGACGATTCCAAAGACTGTTTCTACGAGCTCCTCGAAGAAACGTATGAGCATTGCCCTAGACACGACGTGAAAATCGTTCTTGGCGATTTTAATGCAAAGCTAGGGAAGGAGGATATCTTTGGAAACACAATCTGTAAACATAGCCTCCATGACAAAACCTCCGAAAACGGACTGAGGCTAATCGATTTTGCTGCGGGGCCAAATCTTGTTGTAAGTAGTACACGCTTCCCGCATCTCAAAAATCGTAAAGGTACATGGCGATCTCCAGATCAGTTAACCGTCAACCAAATTGACCATGTTGCGATCGACGCAAGGCACTCTTCCAGTGTGCTAGATGTCCGAACTTTCCGAGGGGCCAACTTTGACTCGGACCACTACCTTGTTGTAACCAAGGTACGAATGAGGATATCGTGTTCACGACCTGCACGAACTAACGCTGTGAAGAGATATGAAGTCGGAAAGCTACAATCGCAAGAGATTGCCAATGCCTTTTCCAATCGAGTGTCCCTTCAATTATCCTTGAATCCCATGCCGCCAGCATTAAGCATTGAAGACCAGTGGCAGCAATGCCAAGAAGCCATCAGAACCGCTGCCTCTGAGGTTCTGGGTTTCATTCCGTCTCCAAAACGAAACCCATGGTTCGATGAAGAATGCAGGCAGGCAAATGCAGCCAAACAAAAAGCACGGCAAATGCTGATGCAAAAACGAACAAGGTCTGCTTACGATCAGTATAACGAGATCTACAAGGAGAAAAGAAGGGAAGAACACCGACTTCTCAAAAAGAAAAAGAAGCAGCATGAGAAGCGCTCGTTTGAGGAAATAGAGAGGTGCCATGACAGGAACGAAACTCGGAAGTCTTACGAAAAGGTAAAAATATCCTGCCAGGGTGGCAAACCCCGAACTCAAGCCTGTAAATACCAGCAGGGAAACATAGTTATAGAGTCACAGTCGCTACTGAGGATCTGGAAAGATCATTTCTGCAGACTACTTAACGGCGATGAGGACACAAATTCCGCTATTCAGCTTGGACGATGATCAAGAATGCCGTCCTCCCGACCTAGAGGAAGTTAAGCTTGCCATATGCAAACTTAAATCAAATAAGACTTCAGGTGCAGATGACCTTGATGCCGAGCTTTTCAAGGCAGCTGGAGACCAGTTGGAAAGGAGCATGCACCAGCTGATCTGCATGATATGGTCGGAAGAAAGCATGCCCGATGAATGGAACCTCAGTATCATATGCCCGATCCTAAAGAAGGAAGACCCTCACAATTGCGCCAGTTATAGAGGCATAAGCTTCCTTAACGTCGCTAATAAGATCTTGACTGCTGTAATATGTGAACGTCTGAAACCCCACGTAAACAACTTGATAGGTCCTTATCAATGTGGTTTTAGACCAGAGAAGTCCAATGGCAAAAACGGCCATTACTACACCTTTCGGATTATGGGAGTTTCACTTCATGACAGAAGGCCTTAAAAACGCAGCACAAACTTTTCAGCGAATGGTCGACGAGGTTTTGCGTGGTCTGGATTTTGTGGTACCTTACATAGATGATCTCCTGTGTGCCTCCGAAACACTTGATGAGCATCATCTCCGAATTATATTCACGAGGCTACATGAATACGGACTAACTGTCAACTTATCAAAGTGCGTATGGGGTTAGTCAGAGGTTAAATTTTTAGGTCATCTTGTGACACCTGCAGGAATAAAGCCGTTACCGAGTAAAGTTGAAGCGACCCAGGAGTATAAAAAGCCGCTCATAGCTAAGGACCTACGACGATTCATAGCTATGATAAACTTCTATCGAATTTTCATTGCTAGCGCCGCTTCAATTCAAGATAGACTTCAGAAACTCATCGAAGGTAACGTGAAGAACGACAAACGACTTATTAATTGGACTCCTGACTCCGAAGCAGCTTTTTACGAGTACAAAGAAGCGCTTTGCAATGCCACTCTTTTGGTATATCCTACTGCTTACTCCAAGCTCTCGTTGGCAGTCGACGCATCGAATTTCGCAATAGGCGCCGTCCTAAACCAGACAACAGCCAATGAAACTAAACCACTAAACCTTTTCAAAAAAACTAACAGAACCTCAAAAAACCTACTCAACATACGATCGAGAATTGATGGCCATATACGAAGCCATAAAACATTTCAGACCGTTTCTAGAAGGAAGAGATTTTATCATACATACAGATCATAAACCCTTAGTCTACGCTTTTCGTCAAAAAGCGGACAAAGCGTCACCTAGACAGGCACGATATCTTGACTTTATAAGTCAATTTTCGACTGACATTCATCACGTGTCAGGTAAAGAAAATGTCATTCCAGGCTTACTTTCCAGAATCGAAGAAGTTTCCCAAACTGATGCCATCAACCTCAACGAACTGGAAAAAGACCAATCAATAGATTCAGAACTACAAGGTCTGTTATTAAACAATAACTCATCTCTTGTCCTAAAAGCAGTTAAAAACACCGAAACAGCAACAACATTAATTTGTGACATATCAGGTATGTACGTTCGACCATTCATCACTAAAAAGTTTCGAAAAATCGTTCTAGCAAACATCCACAACCTTGCACATCTAGGAAATCGAGCGACCTTAAAGCTCTTACAACAAAGATAAACATTGCACCTTGTGCCAACGATGCAAAATTCAAGTGCACAACAAGGCACCACTTGAATCGTATAACGAGCCTTCGGAACGATTTCAACACCTACATATGGATATAGTCGGCCCATTACCTTCGTCAAATGGATATTCATACTTACTAACAATCATCGATCGATGGATAACAACTGATCGTGGACGACAGTTCGAGTCCAGTTTATTTCGACAACTCAACAACATCTTAGGAGTTCATCATCTAAAAACAACTGCATATCACCCGCAGGCAAACGGGATGATCGAGCGATGGCATCGCTCACTATAGCCAGCTATTAAAACGAAAATGCCAGGCAATTGGTCAGACGAGCTACAACTAATTATGCTCGGTCTTCGAGTCGCTACTAAGGAGAATTTGAACGCATCTCCGGCAGAGATATTATACGGTAAGGTCCTGAGAATTAGTGGTCAATTTTTTATATCTCCACAGGAAAACGTCAACGACTACGACTTTGTAAGAAAGCTTTCTCAAACGCTACAAAAGTACTGTCTAGTAGATCCGGTCCACCATAGCTCATCCAAACTGTTTTTCATTCAACCGTCTTTGAGCATTTGCACTCATATTTTTGTTCGTGAAGACGCAGTTCGGAAGCCTCTTCAGCCGCCATATAAAGGACCCTTCTTGGTGTCTAAGAAATACAAAAAATATTTCGAAGTCAACGTCAATGGATCCATACCAAAAATTTTAATCGACCGACTTAAGGCTGCATTCATCACAGCCAATGCAGAAGTTACTCCATCGACAAAACCATCAGTGGAAAGACAGCCATACAGAACGCGTTCCGGCAGACTGGTTAAACTGCGATGACCAGTGCCCTCGCGCTAGAGGGGGAGTAATGTAGCATCACTACAAAAATAACACGCTTCGGCAACACTCGTTATATTATGTAAATATGTAGGTACCGTGTTCGAAGTACCGCACATTATATAACGTCACATCACATCAGTAGATTCGATTACTGAACCTTTGACACATTCTTCAATAACCAGCAGCAGAGTACAGTCGACTTCTACCTTTTATTAAATTCTCATTTTATATTATAAATAGTTTTTGTTGAAATAAAATATTATAATTATTTACAAAAGCTAAAACTTAATCGACAAAAATATTAATGCCAAGGTTGCTTTGATTTTAAAAGAGTTCAAACAAGTAGATTTTGAAAAAATGGTAGTAAATAGTGGAGGCTCCAGAATTATACTACCCTGTGAAACCAGATGGTGTTCATACCGTGATTCATATAAATGCTTGGTAAAAAATTATGATATAATGAGAATTGAAGCAGCAGAATCAACTACAAAAAAAATAAAGCAGACTGTAGCTTTGTTGATGTTTGATGAAAACTTTATTGATGATTTTAAGAATTACATCGAGCTTCTCTTGATCCAGTCTGCACTTTAATAAACAGGTGTCAAGCGGTTGATTGTTCTGCTGGAGAAGCCGTTCATCTTTGGTTGAGTTTAAAACTCCCAGATAGATTTAAGGCGCAACACAAAACATCTTTGAAATCGCGCGTGGATATGACTGTAAACAAATATGCTCTCTCGGCTTATTATTTACATGCTCATTTTGACAATGGGTAGCTGACGGTAAGTCAAAAAGAAATCGTGTGCCAGTTTTTGTTTAAGCATCTGAATAGTTATGGAATGAAGATTGGTGATTGATTTTTTTAAGATTCTTTATGAAAAAGATATTAAAAAACCAATTGTTTTTTGGAATATGGCCTCTATAAAACATCCAAATCTGGCAAATTTGGCAGAAAAAACTTATTCTTATTCCAGCCTCTTCCGCTCAAATTGAAAGAGTTTTTTCAAGTTGGTCGCATGTTCATTCCATGTCGAGAAACCGCTTGACTTTTGAACGATCGAAGAAACTCCTTCATCTTTATTATTCACTGAGAATCGATGATAAACAATATAATTGTTTTGATGAAGACGTCGAAGACGAAAATGAATAATTTTGTATTTACGAGTATGTAGGTACATTTATAAGAATTTACGATTTTTTATTTTTGTTATGTCAGCTTTTCACTCAATGATTTTTAGAGCTCTAAATATTCCAATGACTATAGAAACAAAAATAAAAGAATTCCAAAAAATTAAAGACATAGCCAAAATTAATGGATATACTGAAGAATTGATTGAAGATTTAACAATTGCACATAGAAGAAAACAAGAATTGAGAAATTGTACAACTTTAGATCTAATAAGGAATGAAGGAAATGACGAAAAGAAATATTCAAAATTTTATTTCTATCCAGAAATAACATCTAAGATAAAACCAATCTTTAATAAATATAATATCCGTATGAGTGAGTGCAGCGAAATAAAAATAAAAAATCTGATTGGAGGATCTAAGGATAAAATTGACCAACTTCAAAAGTCAGGAATTTATTCTATCGGATGTAATGATTGTGCAAAAGAATATATAGGACAGACAAGAAGACCTATTCTAAAAAGATTTAAAGAACATTTTGCACATCTTAAATATAATGAAAAAGAAAAGTCAAATGTTGCAGAACATATGCTAGAAAATAGTCATAGCTTTAGTTTGCAAAATTTAGAACTAATAAGAAATGTAAATAGCAATTATGAATTAGATGCTTTTGAATCATTTTACATATTTAAAAACAAAAATAATCTAATGAATAGTGATGATGGACCAATCAAAGATGGACCATTTAATAGATTCAACTCAACTCAACTGTAATTTTGTTTAGAAACATTTTTGTTTATTATTAGTTTTTTGACAAATAATTTAATTTAATTTAATTTTATAAATCTCACTGACGATGGAAGCATTGCTTCTGAAATGTACATCTGAGGAAATAAAATAAGTGTTTTAACTGTTAAAAACTTTACTAATCTTTTCATTTATTGTTATTGACTCAAATAATAAAAATTTGTTTTGTTTATATGATTAAGAAGACAAAAAAAGTTAAAAAATTGAAATAAAATTGATTGTCTAAATTGTCTACATTGACATGTAGACAATCGTGTACTACATTTTTTGTCTACATGGAACAACACTGCTGGTACACTTAATTTAAAAGTTACAAATTTAAGTTTTGTTAAATCACAGTCTTTATTTACTAAGGAATAGCATTTAAATTGGTCTGCTGGTATGCTAGTTTTTTGAGAGATATGGCTAGTTATATCATTGGGTGTAATCTCTTTATTGAACTTAGCCAAGTGAACCCATTTATATACGGGCAAAGCACACAATGATGATGAAGAGTCAGAACCAATTATTTGTTTTGCCTTTGAGGAATTTTTTTTTGAATTCACAGATTTCCAATCTACATTGTTATTTTTTATTAAAGGAAATTGGGAATCTATTATAACATTGTTTGATGGATTAGAATCAGATAAACTAGATGAAGCTGGATTACTTATTTGAATTTGGATTTCAGTTTCTACTGTTTCTATTGATTCACTAGGAATCGACGATGGCGGTTTTGGTTTTTGAGAGACGATCGATTTAGTAGTGTTGAGGGCAAGTATGTTAGAGTCTCCCTCAGAGATTTTATGATTCCTTTTCGCAGATTTGCGGGGAGGAGAGTTATTAGACATCGATTTTATGAGAGCACTTAAATCGTTTTTAATCTCACAGACACTTGAGGAGAGCTCTTGGAAATTATTTATGAAGGTGGAGAAGTTAATAGGTTTGTTCGTTGAAGCCCTGGGGTTGCCCTAAGGTCGCCACAAAGCGTTTTTTGAGAAACCTAAATTCGCCCTGAATGTCAAATTGAGTGTTTTTTGAGCCATAGGTTTGCCTTTTTTTCCCCAAACTCGCCCTAGCTTTTTGCTGTGGCGATTTGAGGGCTGTCAAATGGCATGTGTTTTTATTTAAATGACAGAGATGTGTGGCGATTTGTGGTTTAGCGTTTTTTGAGGACTGGAAAACCCAGGTTTTTTTGACAACTCATGGGGTTGTCAAGAAAACCTGGGTCAACCCTGGGGAAAGTTCAACGAACAGACCTAATATTCACGAAAGTCACATTTCCAAACTAAATTGCGATTGTTTAGTGCTTTAAAATTGTCATCAGTTAAGTTCACACAATTTTTATGAAAAAGACGGTGGCAGTAAAAACCACATTCGACAACTTTAAAACTTTTTGAACGTTTTATTGCAAGATTGCACTTAGAACAGGTCTTAGACATTTTAGAGAAAACAAAGCACAACCGAAGCTAGTCAAAGTTAGTCGCAGACATTTAATAATCAATAAATTCTCTAATAATCTTACTTTCTCCAAAACAATGTAAAGATTGGTTCTACTTTTCGGTGAGATAAGCCATCAAATCACCAGCGGACCTTTTGCTACGAAAGCCGTACTGACGGTCATTAAGAAGCTTTCGTTCTTCAAGATATTTCATAAGTTGACGGTTTATCAACGTTTCCATGACCTTGGAAAGAAGGGACGTGAGTGCAATTGGACGGTAATTGGATTGGAAGAGGAAGATTCACCTTTTTTAGGGACCGGCTGGACAAATGCAGTTTTCCATCTGCTCGGAAAAATCCCAGCAGAATAGGAAAGATGGAAAAGTTCACGCAGTGGTTTTGCCAGCGTAGAAGAACACCTCTTCAGAATAACGGCGGGGATACCATCTGGACCAGCGAATTTATGTATGTTTAGATCTTTAAGGACTCTCGCAACCGAGCGAGTTCGAAAAAATTTCTGTTTCATCAAAGAATTTGCAGACTCGAGCTCAGGTGGAGCCAATTTGCTATAACAGTGGTTCCCAACCTTTCAGAACTAGCGACCCAAATTGGAGTTTTGGAAAACTCTGCGACCCAATGTATTTGAATAAATGTTGAATTATAAACCTCTCCGTATACATATTAGGTACATACTTAAGAATTTTTCAGAAATCTACTTTCAAAGTTCGCAATGGCAATAAATTCAAAACTAACCTAAATAAATAAAGTGCCAAATTTATTCAATTGAAAAGAGAATGTGTCATACATACAATATATTTATACAATAGTATGTACATTTGTACATATACATAGCATATTTGAAAATTAATAACAACTACAAAAATAATTATATTTACAATTATTTCCTAGTGGGCGGCGTACCCCACAGGCGGATCACTAGTGTGAAGCAGAAAAGTGAGAGAGTTGTGATCGCTTCAAGATCACTACTCGTAACGCCGGAAATGGAAAAGAAGAAGACAATTATTTCCTAGTGAGAAACTTGATATTGACATTTAGACATCAATTCTAGGGAGTGTTTTTATCAGGGCCAGTCTCATATCGTGCTTTACATCCAATTTATTCCTTGATTTAATTTTAATATTTACATTCTGAGAAAATACATCTTCGCAAAGATATGTCGAAACGAATGGTATTAACAGTTTTAAGGCATTGTTCGATAAATTTGGGTAACTTCTCTCACACTGCACCAAAAGTCAATCAATGACGTTGTTTCGAAAATGTCTTTAGCAAAAGAATTATTTCTTAATTCAATAAATTCATCTTGGAGAGTATCCGGAATTTCAGAAACAATTAGATTTGCAGAGAAAGGATTTCGGATTGGCGTGAGTTGAACATTATTCAAATAGTGGAAGTATGTAGCAATCTCCTGTTTTAAATAAGTCAGGTGATTGATGATACGGTTTTCTAATTCTTCCTTAGCATATTCATTTTCGGCTTGGGTCTCGCTGAGTTTGTGAAACATTGCTATGTTATGCTCAGTGCTCACTTACCCTTCTATTCCAGTTTTCCAGTTTTTCAACAAAACACTGCAAATGATCTTTGAATTGAATTATAGTGATATCATGTCCTTGTAATTTAAGGTTAAATTTGTTGAATTCTTCGAATATATCTGCCAAATATGCAACCTTAATCAACCAGTCATAATTTTTCACTATATCTGAAAATTGGTTTTTTTTTCGCATGTCTAAAAACATTTGAATTTCTTTTCTTAGTTCGAAGAAACGATTTATCGTGTTTCCTCTGAACAATCACCGCACATGTGAATAAAACAAAAGATTTACTACAAAGAACACATTTAGGCTTTTCGATGCAATTCGAGATCAATGAAGTGAAACCGAATTTTAAATAATCTTCACAATATTTTCTTTTTGCCATTGTTGCTAATAAAATAAATCCCTAGTCAAACATTTTTTTACAAAAACAGAAGAAAAGTTTCAGTGCCTTACCTTTTTTGAACAGTTTTTACAAATTTTTGCAAATAGAAACACAATATTTATTTAATAAAAGAACAAACAGCAAGAGAACTGACTTTCGCAATTAATCAACGTTTATTTGATTCACTGTTCAACGGTTTCATAAATCGAAAAGGTAACTTGATATAGATTTTTCACTCTCCGACTAGGAAAATATAACACTATTTTAACGTTAAATGACATAATTGAAATCGGCACTGAGGCACATACATAAACACTTACTTACAGTTTGAAGATAGAAAAAACACCAACTCTTAATGTTTTATTAGCGGTGTTCAAATTCACCCTTATTACGAATGGAGTTTTAATAAAACGCAAATAAAATGACTTACCTATAGGTTTGCCGTTTAAATAAAATAAATTTTGAGGGAATGGTAAGAGCAATGAGGAACAGATAGAGGGCTGAACTTATATTTTTATGAAACCAAAAATTATCGCGGCTGGAGCTCTGTAATTTTTTAGGCGTTTTTGTGAAACGCCTATCCCAATAAGGGTGATTATTACACTTAAAACAAGAAACACACTTGTTTGTTGTGGTGTTTTGTGTTGTGTTATGTGTTGCAACTGATTGTCTGTATACTATATAAGACAAATGTGTTCGCTCTCTTATAAAATACACACAAGCGGTTGCGACACAACACATATACCAGCATAAGATTTATTTTATACCTAAATATATATATATATTTTTTAATTTTTCAAATCATAAGATTTTTTCCAGAATGTCAGTATGTGCTCGCGACCCACGGAAAATGGCTTGGCGACCCAATTTTGGGTCGCGACCCATGGGTTGGGAACCAGTGTGCTATAAGGAAGTGTCGAGTTGGCAGCAAATTGAGCTGCCAGCAAATTGGCTTTGTCGATGGAGCTGACATACGGAGAGTCATTGAAGACGAGCGTTGGGACCGGCCAATGTGTCTTACCGTAGTTGTAAGAGCGCGTCGGCAAGTACTCCTCCGGTTCCACAAGGTTGTTCGGAAGAAGTATGACGGCGGCAAGTCCACAGTGGTCACTGTCGTACTCAACCGTCACCAAACAATTTTTCGTCCGTCGAAGAATATCGTCCGTCAGTTTAAGTCTTGAGTCTAAAAGCAATAGATTCAAATATGACTCACTTCGAGGATAAAGTGACCATCACTTCTGACTCCCCAGCAGCAGCCTTCGACACAGATGGCTGTGCGGCCGCCTTGGGGGAGGTTGTACCGTTTTCCCAGCTTTACCCGCCATTTGGGCGTAGGAAACTACGGGAACGACGGCGACGGCCCTTGGAGTCTGGCTGATTGCCTTCCCTCTTCCTTAGTAACTGTTGGAGTTTTTTTTTGACAAGTTAGCTTGATTTTAACTCTTGCGGCTCTGGCTCCGTATGCGTATGCGTATGCATTGTGTTCACGCAGTAAATGTGCTGATTTCTTGGTTTTCTGTTCTATCCGAAAAAAAAACATGAGTTCTGAGGAGGGAACAGAACAACTGTAAATAAACATTTTTATTCATTTCTTTTGCAAGATTGTCTTTAGCGGACAAAGCATCGAATCGTGAAGGTGCTGGTATTTGGGTTTTGGATTTCAGTGTTGTTCTTTTTTGTTTACTTGACGTTCTTCTCACCTTTCGATGAGCTTCCAAAAATAATTCTGCGCCATCCATGATTAACAGACTCACTTGCAATTTATTCCACCCACATATGTTTTATGTCAACTACATGCGTCAGTGTTTCCTTTACGAAATGAATTACATAAACAAAATAAATGTTACGATCGGAACTTCTCTACGATCGTATGTTTCTCCGATCTGTTACGATGCGATGATAGGGCTGAGAGTGTCTAAAGTAATATCAAGTAATTTTTCTTTGTTATTAAAAAGCCAACAGTGCGGAATAGTCGTTCGAGGAATTAAGTATACCATCGGAGTCCTGTCCGTATGCTGTGTCCACAATATCGTCAGCGGCATATACGGTTATTCATTATTACTTGATTCAAATTATTTGATATTACATATAAAGAAACTTTGTGAGGGTGTTGAGTCCTTAGGGGATCTTTGAAAATAAGAAAATTACAATTATAATAAATTTTTTATATATACATAAATTTGGAAGAGGATTAGAATTTCTGTGGTTTGATTTGTAGGATGTGTTGCTAAGTGTGGGATAGGCATAAAGGGGTGGGTAGAAGAAAGTGAAGGACTGAAGGTTAGTAGAGATGGCAACGTAAGGGTCACTTAAGCGAGTACAGTGACATGGTAGGGTGGGTTGAGGAGTTTTCTCGCAAGTGCCATAAAAACAACTAGATGGTAACAAAGACTGGCATGATTTTTTGGATACGGGTTTTAGGAGTTAAGTCCCGCACCCATCGACGAGCAGGAGCGGGACAAGAAAAATGGGCCGTAACAAAATTCAAAAGTATCAAGATATATTTGTATTTAACGTATCTCGCAGTTTCAGTGTTGATGGGAAATATCAAACCGGTTTTTGTTTTATACTTTCAGGTCCTGCTGTGAGATGGGAATCCAAAAAACAGCGAACAGTCGCAACATCTAGTGCAGAGGCAGAGTATATTGAACTATCAGAAGCTGACAAAGAAGTATACTCCATTCGCTTATTATTAGAATAGTAACATTTTTCTGTAGCAGAACCAACCTTAATTTATTGTGACAATCAGACTGCACAACAACTCGCAAACAATGGACGCAAGCAGTCACGAACAAAGCATATGGACTACAAGTACCTACCACATTATCAGAGAGGCAATTGAAAACGACGGAGGCTCAGTTGACATCGACTGCCTTCAAACTTAACTAATGGCAGCAAATGGGTTGATAAAAGCGGTTCCCAGAACAAAGCATTTGTTCTGCTTCCAAACTTGGAATGGACTTTGCTTTAAAATGTTGACGAGGAATGTTGAAATAAGCAACATTTAACTTTTATACTACCCTATAATATTGATTGTGCCAAAGACTTAAATATACTTTTCTTACGTGCTACAAATTCATACTGCAACTACGAATTCAGTATCTTGGGCGTAGTAGCTTTCAATGAATTATTACATTTTTCGTGTCTTATTTTTTATATTAAACTGAAGTCAAATAAAGTCGTATTTTAATCTTCTTTTATTAGAAGTATCATTAAATGACTTCAACATATTGTAATGTACACCCAACATTTATACCAATTTCCTAATCGAAAACGTTTAACCGAAAACACAACTGGCAACACTATAATGGAATGGTATAAAGGAAGACGTTGGTTGTGAGTGTGTGTGTGTGTGTGTAGAAATATACCGGGAGGGGAACTTGTCTAGACATCATGGTTCATAGCAAAACTACTACAAAGCTCTCGATATTTCACACTTCTATATAAAGAGGGAGCTGACGCAACCAGATGTCAGTTTGATTTAGAAAGTGATAGTGTGAATATTGAATAAACGTAATTGAGTTGAGTTCGAATAAAGTGTGTTACCGAATTTACTACGCGAACCGAACTTTAAACTAATGATTTAAAACGTTGGAAATCGTTTCCAAATACCACGAGCAAAATTAAAACGTAAACGATACAAAAGAATATATTTCCGCGAAACTAAATTGGGATGTCAATAATCCCGACATGCGCGCAACTTGTCTAAAAACGAAATGTCAAAGTGACACAGGTTCGTATTCGGCAACCAACAACACTTCAGTGCTGTCTCCCGTAGCTCAGCCCGATGGGTGGGTTCGATTTGATATTCCTTTTTAATCCGATTTCATTAAAAGGGAATATCAAATAATTATAAAATAATATCAAGTATTACTAAAACTCAATTTGATGAGTGAGAGTACCAGGGCGTACTAGCTCACTTCTAATATGGGCGCCAGGAAACCTTTTAAGATGGTGGTTTGCCTTAACCAAAGCTGAAATAATAGTTAAAGACGGAAGAAGAAACTAGGGTAGAATGAAATAAAACACTACTAAATTTCAGAAGGAAAATTATAGATTTTTATTATATTTTTAGGGGGTCTGGGAAACCTTGGTTGATACCTGGATAAAAACCCAGAATATTTTCGATATTAAGGAAAGGTACAAAGTTGTTTTCAAGGTTGGCAGGAGGCCAATTCTCGAAATAAAGAAAATGTAAGAAAGTTAGGCAAGATTATAAACAGATTGGTTTGTCGTTTGAACACAAGATAGGATCACTAAGGAAAGTCTCCGAGGACAAAAATAGAAGTAAAGATAGAAGTAAAGAAAAAAACGGTCGCGAGTCCCGCAATCTCGGGATAGCAAAAACGTTAGGTCAACGAAGGCCTAGCGGATCTAAGTTTTGTCGCAAATAAAGCGACTCTAAATTTGTTCGAAAAACCATTGACAAGACAAGGAAGGATCTTTCGAAACGCAAAATATGAATTAAAAGAAAGGAAAATACTTAGCTATTCTGGTGTTATTCACTCCTCCTGTTCTCCTTAAGAAAATACCTTCTCCAGACCTGTCTCAATTTTTCTCCTCAAAATTCTCAACTAGAATTTTGCCGCTAAATCGATTCAGTCAAATCTGTCTCTCAAAAAGGGGAAATCTTATTCGCTCCAAAAATATCTCGTTAAAACGCAAAATAATCGTAATAATTTTTCGCACGCTTTCTTCTGTATCTCTGCACACTTTCGTAACCAAAAGTCAAGAGACCATCAAGATGGCGGGTTTTTCTCCTCCATCCGGCATCGGCCACGCAGCCATCCTCATCAGACCTTTAAGCGTGGTGTTGTTCGGTCTCGCTTTTACTGCAGCATTCCGCCATTAGGCTAGGATGTGCAAGTGAGATGTCACGAATCAACTACCCGCGGTCCCTTGCGTTCAGGTGATGTGATCACCAGTAGCCGAGTGGACGAGTTCAACCCCTTTCAGAAAGACTTACTCCGAAAAATTATTTTACTCGCGCAAGGTCCCCAGCCCAAACCGGCCCAAACTAAAATACAGAGAAGATATTTTCCAAGAGAACGAAGAACAAAAGATGCTAAGTCTAAAAGCTCGAAGAATACTTTCCGTAGACCTTCGTTCAGATAGTTAGAAAAGAAGGGGGGATAAAAACCGAAACACGTCTTTTAGTGATTCTTCCTTGATGTTGACGATACTCAATTTAATTTTAATTGAAATTTACTAAAAAAAATTAGGTTGGTGTGAATATAGTTCACACATTGTTGGACATGGATCTCGATCTTCATGCCTTTCTCCTTTTATCAATGTTTGTGTTGGCCACCTGCCGTACGGCTATTGTGGACCGACCGTCACACAAGAAAAGTGTCTTCTACTGTGCAATCTTTTGCATCGAGGAACAATGTGACCTGAAAATGGCATTTCGAAAGTTTTAAAAGAACAGGTAATTAATAATAGCGGACTGTAGATCTATGTTTCAAGTAAGAATATATTTAAATATATACCAAGCGCAAGCACTTCGAAAATAAAATAGACACATTTTGTTCTATGCGGACAGCATGTCCTATTTATTTGAAAGACTATTATGCTCTGCCAGTATTACATCGCAGATCGGTAGACGATCTTCTCATCCCTGTTGGAAGATACAACAGCCCAGTAGGCATACGCAGACATGTGTGCGTATGGCTCCTCCTTCTTGGAATATTGAACATCCTGCCCACTTTAAACCTGGTGGTTTAACTATTTATTGGCGCTCCTTCTGAAACAGCATGGTTGAACTCAACCCTGGAGCAAAAACCCTTCCTGTGGAGAGATGGTCGTGTGTAGAGATGATCGTACGCCTCAGATGCGCACTATTCGATGGACTGTTTTCCAAGTTTAATTATTTCCTATTTTATAAAGCAAACAAAGTGTTCATATTAAATTATTATTAATATTTTTTTTTTTTTTTTTAAATAATGAAATAATAAAAGAATAGAATAGAAATAAATCGATACAACCATATTACGTATCTGCAGGCGTCTCTTGACGTCGGTTACCACATTAGCGACAACGTTCTGTTCTTCACCTTCAACCAGTGTACAATCATTGGTGCATTTGCGGTTGGCACACATTTTCGTTGAATGCCAACCTCCACATTATTAGACATAGTTTTGTGACCGGTCGGTCATACATCCGGCCGTTACAACGAATGCGAGCGCTCCGTACTCGTCCGTTTTTGTCGGGATACACCTTTGTAATGCGTGCCCGTTTCCAAATGCGCTTGGGCTGTTTCTATTTCGTACGCAGTTTTACCTCACTCAAATAGTCTTGGGACCATCTGCTCCAAACATTTTGTTCCAATTGATGAATTTTTTACCAACTATCGAGGCGATGGGATGCTACCTCCTTGACATCTGGACCCAGAGGACGAATTATTTGGCAGCCAGCAATAAAATGGCCTGGTGTAAGGGCTGTGAGGTCATTTAAAGCACATAGAGGTCGGGAATTGAGGCAAGCCTCAATGCGAACGAAGGCAGTGTAGAGGTCTTCAAACGTAAGGCTGCGAGTATACCAATTTCTCTTTCAGGTGGTACTTTGCACGTATCACACTCGCTTCCCACAGCCCATCGTGATGTGGTGCCAGAGGAGTATTAAAATGCCACGTAATTTTACGCTTAGCCACCTCATCCTGAAGTTCCTTCTCATTTGACCGATCTTCTTGTCGTGCAACTAAACGGTCTAATGCTGCTAGAAATGCCTTCGGGCTGAGGTCGCTGATTAACTCCAATTGAACAGCTTCAATGGGAAAAATCAATGAAGAGACATAGGTAGGCATTCGCTGTCACTGGAACATCCCGTCCTGAATATGCCCGAGTTCTACACGGACCGGCAAAGTCCAATGTATGCGAATATGCGTTTGGCGAATGCGTTTTATTGCGCATCGACCACCTGTCGCAGAATAAACGTACGAACCGCTGGACGTAAGGTGTTTATCCTGCCCACTTTGACTTAGTAGAGTCAAGACCATGACGAGGATAGTGAAAGTGTTCTTTTAAACATCTGCTTCTGATTGTTGAGCACGCGGAAGTTTCCGATTGTTCCATTTTGGCCATTTGTCCTCGGAAGAATTTCTCGTTTGGGCAACTGCTTCGTTTAAAAATATTGGCCTTGCGACCAACTGCTAAGTACATATGTTGTCTCTTGTGGACAACTGCTTCGTATAGAATTATTGCTTCGTGTAGAATTGTTGCTTCGTATAGAATTGTTGCTTCGTATAGAATTGTTGCTTCGTACAGAATTATTGCTTCGTATAGAATTGTTGCTTCGTATAGAATTATTGCTTCGTATAGAATTTTTGCTTCGTATAGAATTTTTGCTTCGTATAGAATTATTGCTTCGTATAGATTTTTTGCTTCGTATAGAATTTTTTTTTTTTTTGCTTCGTATAGAATTTTTGCTTCGTATAGAATTTTTTTTTTTTGCTTCGTATAGAATTTTTGCTTCGTATAGAATTTTTTTTTTTTTTTTTTTTGCTTCGTATAGAATTTTTTTTTTTTTGCTTCGTATAGAATTTTTGCTTCGTATAGAATTTTTTTTTTTTTTGCTTCGTATAGAATTTTTTTTTTTTTTTTTGCTTCGTATAGAATTTTTTTTTTTGCTTCGTATAGAATTTTTGCTTCGTATAGAATTTTTGCTTCGTATAGAATTTTTGCTTCGTATAGAATTTTTTTTTGCTTCGTATAGAATTTTTTTTTTTTTTTGCTTCGTATAGAATTTTTTTTTTTGCTTCGTATAGAATTTTTGCTTCGTATAGAATTTTTGCTTAGTATAGAATTATTGCTTCGTATAGAATTTTTGCTTCGTATAGAATTAAAAACAAAGAAAATGTAATAGATCCTAAAGACAGTCCAAAACTGCGGTGATGATTCTATCGGTTGACCACCAGCTGCATGAAAAATAAAAACATCGAGATGCAAAACTAGAAAAAAAGAGTTTAGGGACAAAGAAACCCAAAATCTGACTGCCACCGTGGTTTATGACTGCGCATAATTTAATGGATAAAAAAAAAAAAAAAAAAAAAGGTTCAATTCCTCTCATAACAAATACTGACCGTAATGGTAGTCTAAAATGGATCGACCAACCATCCAACGCGGAAAGAAAAAAGAAAAAAATCAACATCTTTACACTAACAATATGAGAAGATTGACCTCATAAAAGAAAAACAAAGAAAATATAATAGATCCTAAAGGCAGTCCAAAACTGCGGTGATGACTCTATCGGTCGACCACCAGCTGCATGAAAAATAAAAACATCGAGATGCAAAACTAGAAAAAAAAAGAGTTTAGGGACAAAGAATCCTAAAATATGCAAACAGTCGTAGGATCTACGATACTATGCAGCTGCACATCGAACCGATATAGAGGTACCTATACCATATATCCAAAGCAAACAAAACTTTGGCCGAATCGTTACTCCGAAATATATTAATGAATGACAGGGCAGGAACTACCTACTCATGCATTTTCTTCGGATGAACACGTGCAAGGAAAAACAAAGCATGTTGGGCAGATCTCATATTGTAAAAACAATCGTTATTAGCTAGACCTACCTACCTAAGAACGACAAAATAAACAAAAACTATTTCGCAGGGTAATAAAATCTAACAGTATTCCTAAGTTCTAAATAGCGACGAGATCTATGGCACCGTGTAGCTGGACATCGAACCGGCAGATAGGTTTACCCAAAAAAAGAAAATCAAAGTATGATAAAGCAAGGGTTGGTAACTACTTTTGCGTTTGATTCGGAAGAACACGTGCAAGGAAAGGCAAAGCCAGTTGCGCAGATTTCATATTATATAGGTATGTGCATATGTTTAGGCTGGCCGTCATTTAAAAACAATCATTATTTGTGTTTGACCCTGAGCTGAACTTGTTGCACTTTTTTCCCTACAAAATAAATCACCACCGAATCCAAACGAATCCACAACTTGGATAATAGGTAACTAGTCTATTAATTAATCACGACGATTGATTAATTAATTATTTAAAACGCGCGAATATAAAATATGCACAACGATGTGCCGCGGCGATGTCGATCGAATTTTAGGTTTTATGATGAACTGTCAAATGACAGCTGGGTGGATTTCGGTGAGAAAGAAATGCAACAGGTAGCAATATTATATGCTGCCAATGCCAGCTGCTCAGCAAGGGGTGGTCCGTAGGTAGTTTTATTAGTTATGATAGAAGAATTAATACGAACAGGTATTAATGATAAAGAATGCTCTATCAAAACACAAGTAGGGTGTTTCACAAAATAAAGGGCGCCAGGAAATTTTTGTTTGGAATTTCCAAACCAACTTTAGCACTGAAAATGATCTTCAAATGGAATTAAAATGCGATTCTTTTCCAAAAGGAATAAAGTTATGTATTGTTCAGGAAACCTTTACAAATATAGGTATAAAACCTGGAATCTTTTCGTAAACAATTGGGAGTGTACAATATATGGAAAATCTGGCAAAGGCCAGTTGACAGTTTAAATGGTATGAAAATTAAAGTACGTAGATGGGTTTTTACCCAGGTTAAAATGCAAAACCACAACTTGTGTGCACAATACACCCGCAAACAAACGACTCTTTGGGAATTTTCCCGAACAGACAACAAGGTCGAAGAAAGGTCGCGCGTCCTGCAATCTCAGGATTAATTACGAAAGCGAAGGGTAACCGATACAAACACTCTGACTTAATAGTCGAACCAAAATAAACGCACAGCTAACACTTTTTCTCACAATTAGAAAATACTTAGCTTTTTCCTGACGAATCCTGCCTATGAGTTTTCTTGCCCGTCCTGGCACTAACTCTCCTGAATTCCTGCCTGCGTGGAGCTTTCCTGCACAGATTCCAAAAACAGTGTTGAACTTGGCCTTTCTGCCAAAGTGTCAACACAAACACTATCACAATTAAACTTTTGCACTACTTGCAAAACTCTAACACTCGATTATATAATTTCCGAATACTTTTTCAATCCTCTAAAACTTTCTGGCACTTTGTCCTTTTCAGAGGTCAACCAAGAAGTGCCATCTTCTTGGCGGTCTCTTCGTTCATCGGCGCATTCAGCAAATTCCACTCACTTAGACCAATCAGAGTCGTGGAGATTCGTCACGGGGTATCTGCAGTACTCTCAGCAAATTCGCTGGAGTCTGCGCCGTAGGCGAAACGCATCCATCGCTCTTTTCTAAACAACTTTGTTGCTGAATCTCTCGGTCGTTAGAGATTCGCAACAACTCGCCTGAATGAACGAATCCAGACCTGTTCCATTTCAATCCATTCCAGAATAGAAAATTGAAAAACTATTTCTTTAAACAAATTCCCTCGGCCCAACCGACCCAAGTTACACTGTGCAAGAAAACTATTTAAGCTAGGATTCAATTAACAAGGATTCGTCATTTTTCGCGAAAACTACTAAACTACTTCGGTGAACCTTCGCGCAGATTTGGGGGAATGGGGATAATTCTATAAAGAGTCATTTCTTGCTAAGGTAAAGCACTTTAGGTTGGGCACTCGGCCTTTACGGTGGGCACTCAGCCATTACGTTGGGCTCTAGGCCGTTTATATGGAAAAGGCTTCAAATGCCAAATTCTGATGGTGGTGAACGTTATAATGAACGTTGACTGATATCTAATCACTGTGTTAGAGATGGGTAGCCATATCTCTACCATTAGTTCAAATATTAGATTCACAGTAACCTGCTGCTGTTGCAATGGACTTTCTCCAGAACCTTCCTGTTTCTTATTATCGCTGCTGCTTGAGTCTCCAGCCGTCCACTGGCTCAATGAAGGGGTACCTATTTGGGTTGCTTTTCCAAAATGCTTTGAAGTACACCACTAGCTGATGGACTAGGGTTGCTTTGTACTCTGCCAGCACCTTGAAGCCACAACAAAAGGAGGGGTGAAAATGGGAAGAGGGAGAAAAGTAAAGGTCTAACTTGTTGTGGTAAAATATACCGCAACAAATCCAACCCTTACCTGCCAAGAAATGTTCTTGCAGTTCTATAAAACTGTAAGACATTTCTTAAAGCCAATGGTTCAAGGAAAAACGAAATATAGGTATTTTCCACCAGGGCGTAAAATCGCCAGCCTTTGAAAGAAAACGCGATATGGAGAAATATTAAAAAAAAATAAAAAAAATAAAAAAAAATAAAGCTAAAAACTACTTTAAGGCTCAATTCTCCAGGGATGCATCGGTGTACGATTTGAGATCTTTCGCATGCCAAGTTCCGCGTTCTTTACCATTACTATCTTCTAAGACATATGTCCAAGGTGACACACGCTTCTTTATAACAAACGGACCGACAAACTTCGGTGCTAACTTGGCTGCGTAATAGTTCGCGGCATCCGACAACACAAAATTTCGACGCCAAACCTGCTCGCCAACGAGATATTGAACATCTCTTCTACGGAGGTTGGAGGAGTGGACGTGCGAATCGCGCACGCAACCTTAGACAGCTGCGCATCCCATATCCGGTGGTTATCAGAGACGTATGCTCTGAGCGTTGTTTTGATGATTTGGTTAATCCTCTCCGCTGGATTAGCCTGTGGGTGGTAATGGGCTGTAAATCGAATTTGGGTAGAGTAAGAATCGCAAAGAGATTTCAGTTCTTTAGATCGGAACTGAGGGCCATTATCACAGACGACAACCTTAGGAATACCAAAAAGGAGAAAGACATTGTCCTCTAACTCCCGGCAAATTGCCTTGGCAGTAGCAGACCTTAACGCGAAAAGAAGGGGGAATTTGGTGAAATAATCGACGACAGTCAAAATGTAGATAAAACCTCTACTTGACTTTGGAAGGGGACCAACGAGATCTACACAGATCATTTCCCACGGTGCCTTTATTCCTACTCTCTCAGTCATCAAACCAGCTGGCTTTTCATTAACCGGTTTTACCTGTTGGCAAACTTTACAATTCCTAACATACTTAGTAATATCGCCTCTCATTTTAGGCCAATAGTACTTTCCCCCTATCCTAGCAAAAGTTTTCCTAACTCCCATGTGTCCTGCTAAAGGACTATCATGGCATTCCTGTAATATAGCTAATCTATCCTGCTTTCCTACCACTTGTTTCCATTCTTGATTATTTTCATGAACAACAACATGATTCGATTTAATCAGTTTGAACAGTTGACCTTGTTCTACCCTCCACGCTGGGTAAGCTAGCGGATTTGACTTTATCGCTGAGATCATTTTCGCAATCCAAGGGTCTTGATCCTCTTCTGAGATCTCGGCTATTACCGGAACTCCTCGAGATAACATGTCTGGAACTACATGTTCTTTGCCCTTGCGATGGATGATCTCAAAGTCAAACTGTTGAAGCCGAACTGCCCAACGTGCTAATCTTCCCTGCGGATCTTTAAGGTTGTTCAACCATATGAGCGAATAATGATCAGTCACAACCGTGAATCGAACACCTTCGATGTAAGGTCGTAACTTCTCGATTGTCCATAGTACAGCCAAACACTCTTTTTCCGTCGTCGAATAGTTGCGTTCACTCCTATTTAAAGACCTACTAAGGTAACAGACAACCTTTTCCCCATCATCGAAGTTCTGTGACAATACGGCACCGATTCCGTAGTCCGACGCGTCTGTTTGTACGACAAAAGGTCGTTGAAAATCAGGGCAAGTAAGTATTGGTGCTGTGACCAGACACTCCTTAGCCTTCCTAAAACTAGTCTCACATTCATCAGTCCAGATGAACTTCCTACTCTTCTTCAATAAATCTGACAGTGGTCGAAGCAAATTGGCAAAATTTGGCACAAATCGACGATACCACGACACTGTCCCTATAAAACTCCTAACCTCTTTCACATTCCTCGGTGCTGGAATCCTAACCATGCTTTCCACTTTTTCCGGGTCTACATGTAGCCCATTTCGATCCACTACATAACCTAAAAACTTCAACGATGGCCTACAGAAGTTACACTTCTCCTTACCCTGCTTCACTCAACCTTTTCAAAACTTCCTTCAGGATTTCAAGATGCTTCTCGAAAGTATCCGTCAGGATAATGATGTCGTCTAAATAGACGAAGACGAACGGCTCTAGATCGGCACCCAAAACTGTGTCGATAAACCGTTGCCATGTCGCAGGCGAGTTATGAAGCCCGAAAGGCATCCTTCTAAACTGAAAAAGACCTCTCCCGGGAACCGTGAAAGCGGTGTAGGGCTTAGACTCCTCCTCCATTGGAATCTGCCAATACGCTGATTTTAGTATTTAGTATTCTTATTAAGCTTCCTAAAATCTACACAAAACCTAAAAGACCCATCTTTCTTTTTAACTAATAATATTGGAGATGACCAAGCACTGTTGGATCTCTCAATAACTCCTGCTTCTAACATCTCATTGAGTTCCCTATCAATATGTCCCTGCATTGCCGGAGAAACCGGATAATACCGTTGTTTAATCGGTTCCGCCGACGTCCTAATCTTGTGCTCAATCATAGTTGTGCACCCTAATCCCTCTGGCATCTTCCTAAAAGCTTCCTCAACCATGGCTTCCAACAAACTAGTCTGATCTTTCGTCAACTCTGAACGCTCAGTAATCGAGCAAATCGAGCCCAAACACTCTTGGTCCGAAAAACTCCACATACGTGATCGCAAATCCGGGACGATTCCCGACAGTGCCCAAAAATCTGCACCTAGTATCACGGTATGCGGCAGAGTTGGAATAACTAAGCAGTCTATAAGAACTGCCTTGTTTTCAACCACGATTGGTAAGTTCACTGACCCTAAAACTTCTACTCCTGCTCCATCTGCCAAGCATACAGAATGGATATTCCCCTCTTTAACAACTAATCCTAAATCTTGGAGAATTCTCCAGCTATCCCTACCTAAAATTGTTCTAGAAGCTCCTGAATCTAACAATCCCAAAAACCTAGTCCCGTAAATGCTAACTCCTAAAAATGGTCTCCTATCATCCCCGTTTGCCTCCAACGTAAACCCTAAATGAATTTTAGCCAACTGGTTACCAGCAGGCAACCTAGCTCCTAATGCCTCCGGAACTCTCGCCCTGCTGGCGCAAGAGTCCGTTGCCCATTTCCCGATGAACAACGACGACAGTTATTGCGGCTGACATCTTCAGCGCCACAACCGAAGCAATGCTTTTTAGCGGAACACCTGCTAGAGAAGTGACCTTCCTTCCCGCAGTTAAAGCATCGAAGGAACCTATCAACTTGAGTGGATCTATTAGGTGGAGACCTTCTAGCTTCCACTACTTGGACAGGCTGCTCATCTCTGCTAACCGCTGCCACTTTCGGTACTGCTGGACCAGCTGAGTAACCGAATTCGGGTTCAACGCAATTTTTATTTCGAGCGGGAGGCTCAAAATTTTCTACATTCGCCCTAAGCGTTTCTAAGTCCCTGCCTAATTTCGATAACTCCTTCACAGATTGAGGCTTTTGGAAACCAATCTGTTTCTGATAGAACGGGTCCAAATTCTTCATTAGGATAGCCACTTTCCTACGTTCGGATAATGGCTCCCCTAATCTCCTAAACATTGTACGCATGGTAGCGAGATATGCTCCATACGTCTCCTCCTTCCCTTGGGTCCTACGGTTGATTTGTTCCATCAACAGATCATCATAATTTGCTGGTAGGAATTCGTACTTCAACGCCTCTACGAATTCCTGCCAATCAGCTATGTCTTCCCTAACTGACCTATACCACAGTAGGGCTTGACCTGTCAAAAGATCAACCACTGACTGGAACAAACGGGTTTCTGAAACCCCTCGAGCTACACTAAGTTCTTCTACCCTTTCTAAGAATGAGTTCACTGATGTGCCACATCGCTCACCACTGAACTGTACATTCCACCTACTAATCCTTTCCGTAAATCGCTCTAGCGGTTCGGAAATCCCTACTCTAACACTATCTGACCTCTGTTGGAATCCCTCGTTGCACACTGGTCCTCGTGTGTTCATCCGATTTTGTTGGGGAGTGTTCTCCACCAACTGCCTACCACTCGTTCCTGAAGAAGAAGCATTGTCTTCGTTCGACGCATGCTCTTCTTCGTCTGTCAACCTAGCTAATAGGAGAAGCAGCTCACTCTTCAGAGATTTCTGCTCTCCTATTTCCTCATCTCCTTCTGCCTGCGCTTTTCCTATCCTATTTAAGCTCCATTCTATCTTCGTAAGGATCTTCAAGTATTCCCCCGACTTGGGATTTCTTGGCTGATCCTTAAGAAGAACCCTAATCTCCCTAATCTTTTCCTCAACTGCATCCCTATCCTGAACATAACTAAACGGGTACTTCCCGTAGGCCTCAACTGAACCGCGACGTTCCAACATCCGAGAAGATCTTAAGGAACTTCTCATAACGTCCACAGTTCCCTTCTCTAATCCCCTACTCAACATTTCGTACACAAGCTCCTCTTGTGACAAACGGTTGATGTCCATGGTGAATAATAATAATATAAAAAAAAAATTTAAAAAAGTTAAAAAAAACAGACGCAATTGAAAAACAACAACGAAAATTTAAAATAAGAACAAAATAAAAATGTATTTAAAAAAAGTATGAAAAATAGTAATATAAAAGTATCTGAAAAAAATAGCACCAAACAAATTTAAAAAGGTATTGAAAAAAAAAAAAATATCGCCGACGGCAACACTTGGTTCTCAATAAATTAATTTAGCTCACACCAACACACTATGTGAGAGAGCGAGACAGACTTATGCTTAATATGGCTGGAAAATTGCCACACAAACTGTCAAACGCTTTTATATTTTTATTTTAAGAAATAAAAGACCGAACGAAATATCAAACTAATATCAAAATTATTTATATAAAAATGAGCCAAACTATAAGAAAAATAAACACAACAACCTACTTGTTGCACTGGGTATACCAACAACAGTGACACTGAATCAATCCAACAACGAAATTCCTTTAATGATCGAGTATGTATGTATGTAGAATGTAGATAGGTAGGTACGGCGATCACAATAATTTTCCAACTCTTGAATTATCACCTAGGGAAAACAAAACACATCCAAAGTAAAAAATTCACACAATTTTACAAAATATAAAAAGAACAATTCAAGAAATTTAAGGTACACTTCCCTAAGGTAGAAGTTAAAACACAACAACACCACAGGAGATAAAAATATATGTATGAAAAAAAAACACCACACAAGGCCCCACGTTGGGCGCCAATTGTTGCACTTTTTTCCCTACAAAATAAATCACCACCGAATCCAAACGAATCCACAACTTGGATAATAGGTAACTAGTCTATTAATTAATCACGACGATTGATTAATTAATTATTTAAAACGCGAGAATATAAAATATGCACAACGATGTGCCGCGGCGATGTCGATCGAATTTTAGGTTTTATGATGAACTGTCAAATGACAGCTGGGTGGATTTCGGTGAGAAAGAAATGCAACAGGTAGCAATATTATATGCTGCCAATGCCAGCTGCTCAGCAAGGGGTGGTCCGTAGGTAGTTTTATTAGTTATGATAGAAGAATTAATACGAACAGGTATTAATGATAAAGAATGCTCTATCAAAACACAAGTAGGGTGTTTCACAAAATAAAGGGCGCCAGGAAATTTTTGTTTGGAATTTCCAAACCAACTTTAGCACTGAAAATGATCTTCAAATGGAATTAAAATGCGATTCTTTTCCAAAAGGAATAAAGTTATGTATTGTTCAGGAAACCTTTACAAATATAGGTATAAAACCTGGAATCTTTTCGTAAACAATTGGGAGTGTACAATATATGGAAAATCTGGCAAAGGCCAGTTGACAGTTTAAATGGTATGAAAATTAAAGTACGTAGATGGGTTTTTACCCAGGTTAAAATGCAAAACCACAACTTGTGTGCACAATACACCCGCAAACAAACGACTCTTTGGGAATTTTCCCGAACAGACAACAAGGTCGAAGAAAGGTCGCGCGTCCTGCAATCTCAGGATTAATTACGAAAGCGAAGGGTAACCGATACAAACACTCTGACTTAATAGTCGAACCAAAATAAACGCACAGCTAACACTTTTTCTCACAATTAGAAAATACTTAGCTTTTTCCTGACGAATCCTGCCTATGAGTTTTCTTGCCCGTCCTGGCACTAACTCTCCTGAATTCCTGCCTGCGTGGAGCTTTCCTGCACAGATTCCAAAAACAGTGTTGAACTTGGCCTTTCTGCCAAAGTGTCAACACAAACACTATCACAATTAAACTTTTGCACTACTTGCAAAACTCTAACACTCGATTATATAATTTCCGAATACTTTTTCAATCCTCTAAAACTTTCTGGCACTTTGTCCTTTTCAGAGGTCAACCAAGAAGTGCCATCTTCTTGGCGGTCTCTTCGTTCATCGGCGCATTCAGCAAATTCCACTCACTTAGACCAATCAGAGTCGTGGAGATTCGTCACGGGGTACCTGCAGTACTCTCAGCAAATTCGCTGGAGTCTGCGCCGTAGGCGAAACGCATCCATCGCTCTTTTCTAAACAACTTTGTTGCTGAATCTCTCGGTCGTTAGAGATTCGCAACAACTCGCCTGAATGAACGAATCCAGACCTGTTCCATTTCAATCCATTCCAGAATAGAAAATTGAAAAACTATTTCTTTAAACAAATTCCCTCGGCCCAACCGACCCAAGTTACACTGTGCAAGAAAACTATTTAAGCTAGGATTCAGTTAACAAGGATTCGTCATTTTTCGCGAAAACTACTAAACTACTTCGGTGAACCTTCGCGCAGATTTGGGGGAATGGGGATAATTCTATAAAGAGTCATTTCTTGCTAAGGTAAAGCACTTTAGGTTGGGCACTCGGCCTTTACGGTGGGCACTCAGCCATTACGTTTTGCTCTAGGCCGTTTATATGGAAAAGGCTTCAAATGCCAAATTCTGATGGTGGTGAACGTTATAATGAACGTTGACTGATATCTAATCACTGTGTTAGAGATGGGTAGCCATATCTCTACCATTAGTTCAAATATTAGATTCACAGTAACCTGCTGCTGTTGCAATGGACTTTCTCCAGAACCTTCCTGTTTCTTATTATCGCTGCTGCTTGAGTCTCCAGCCGTCCACTGGCTCAATGAAGGGGTACCTATTTGGGTTGCTTTTCCAAAATGCTTTGAAGTACACCACTAGCTGATGGACTAGGGTTGCTTTGTACTCTGCCAGCACCTTGAAGCCACAACAAAAGGAGGGGTGAAAATGGGAAGAGGGAGAAAAGTAAAGGTCTAACTTGTTGTGGTAAAATATACCGCAACAAACTTAATTGAGAACAAAAACCCAAAAAATAAAGAAACAGAAAAATAAACAAAAAACCCTTTCGCAGGTCCATAAAACGCAACAGTATTCGGAAACCAAATCAGATCTAGGTATACCCATAACCATTATACTTTAAGTAAACAAACGCATAGCAAAATCTTCAGTTAAACAAAAGAAAGATAATAAGTCAAGGGTAGTTTCCAATCCCTTTGGTTGGATAAACAAGCTGTACTGTACATGTTGCTCAAATATACATATATATCATAAATTCTATATATTTACACGCCGGAGCAGGCTATCACTGAAAAACAACTTTTGTTTTTGTTCATAGTGAAAATACATATACCACTGCACCAATATAGCAGCACATTGTGCAAAGGACATGAAGAGCCGAGATGAAAGCCACGCCCATGCTAACATTCGTTCAAGAAATGTGAGATGAAAGAATGCAAAGCAAACGTTATGCAACATCAACTGACAAGATCCCTACCATCATGCGCATTTTCCGTACTTGCAGAAATTCAAATCTCGTCATCTTCCCAAAAGTGAAAAACTACGAGTGCTCTAAACAGTGCACAACCACATAGCTACATACGTATCTAGTATTGTAATAAGTATCGTTAAATCGGCATAATACAAAGAGAACATATACATACATATAAAGAAAGCTATTTTGTAATACCTATAAGCCAAATGATATTGACTTTGGCACTGGTATTTTCATTGATATCATAACCATTTTTTAAAAAAGTTATTTGAAGGTAGGTAGGTACTGACCCATGTGTATTTGTATTCACTTGTATGAGAATTTTAAAGACCACAAGTTGGTTTTGCTATGGAATTGTTGCTTTTTGTAGGCTTTTTTTTTTTTTTTTTGCTTACCAGTACCAGTAAGCTCACTAATTCACTAAACTTGCTTGTTATTATAATTGTTTTATTTTTTTTTTTTTTTACTTATTTTCTTTTTCACTTTCACGTAGTAAATCACTATAGGTATGTATACCTCCCTAGTTTGTTTTTTATTGTTATTGTTTTGTTTTATACTTATTTTCTTTATCACTTTCACGTAGGTATACAGTTTTCAAAGGGGTAGCCCAATGTTCGGCTCTGAAGGACCTTGATTAATAATAGCGGACTGTAGATCTATGTTTCAAGTAAGAATATATTTAAATATATACCAAGCGCAAGCACTTCGAAAATAAAATAGACACATTTTGTTCTATGCGGACAGCATGTCCTATTTATTTGAAAGACTATTATGCTCTGCCAGTATTACATCGCAGATCGGTAGACGATCTTCTCATCCCTGTTGGAAGATACAACAGCCCAGTAGGCATACGCAGACATGTGTGCGTATGGCTCCTCCTTCTTGGAATATTGAACAACAGGTCTCTGGCTGATGGACCAGGTTTCAACTGAACTCTTCTACTACTTCCGAGCAGCTATGTATAAAGTTTATTAGCGGGAGAAGAACGGCGGATAGAACTTGTTGTGGTAAATTTTACCGCAACAAATCCCACCCTCACCTCCTCGGAAGTGAGCTTACATTTCGTAAGAACTGTAACAAACTTCCAAAGATGTGCCTAGGATTAAAAGGTGTGTGAGAAGGACTTCCCATCAGAAAAAAAAACTCTAAACAATTCTCAATCACGTTTCTGTGAGTTATAAGATTACAAAAAAAATAAGCTTCGTTAAAATTAATCATTCTCGGATGCGTCGTTATACGGTTTCAAGTCTTTGACGTGCCAAGTCCCGCGCTCTTTATTATTATTATCTTGAAGTACGTATGTCCAAGGTGACACACGTTTCTTAATCAAAAACGGACCGACAAATTTCGGTGCTTGTTTGGCTGCATAATAATTCGCGGCATCCGATAACGTGAAATTCCTTTGCCAAACCATATTGCCTGTGTGATATTGAACATCACGCCGTCGAAGGTTATAAGCTTCTGCAGCTCTCTTAGATGCTGCCTTCAACTTCGTCTCAATATCTCTTCTCAGTTCCCGAAAACGTTCAGTGATCTCATCTAGATCTTGAACATCCTCGGAACTCTCTCCTACACTCGGTGCTTCCTGACCCGTAGTTACCATGTCCCTCCCAAAATTGGAATGCGAATTGCACACGCCACCTTGCTTAGTTGTGAATCCCACACTCTGTGGTTTTCAGCAACGTAAGCTCGTAACGTCGTCTTTAGGATCTGATTGATCCTTTCTGCAAGGTTAAGACGCATATGCGTCACAAAGCGTTTTGAGTTCCTTAGAACGGAACTGTGGATCATTGTCACAAATAGTGACTTTTGGTATGCCAAAAAGCAGAAAAACATTATCCTCAAGTTCCCTACAGATTGCTTTGGCCGTAGCCGACCTCAGCGCGAACAGAAGTGGAAACTTCGTAAAGTAATCAACTACTGTTAATATATACATAAAACCCCTACTAGATTTCGGAAGTGGCCCTACTAAATCTATGCAAATCATCTCCCAAGGTGATTTGACTCCTACTCTTTCCTTCATCAAACCGGCTGGCTTCTCATTAATTGGCTTAACCTGTTGGCAAACTTTACAACTTCTAACATATTTTGTGATATCGGCCCTCATCTTTGGCCAGTAAAACTTCGCCGCAATTCTGGCAAACGTTTTCCTAACTCCCATGTGACCCGCTAAAGGACCATCATGGTTCTCCTGTAAAATACCTAACCTCTCATTTTTCCCTATCACTCTCTTCCATTCCTGATTGGTTTCATGAACTACTATATGATTGGGCTTGACGAGTTTGAACAACTTCCCTTGCTCAACCCTCCAAGCCGGATACCTAAGTGGATTCGTAGTAACTTCTGAAATCATTTTTGCCACCCAAGGATCTAAAACCTCTTCTGAGATACCACCCAACTGCGACACCCCCCGAGAGAGCATATCCGGAACCACATGCTCCTTTCCCTTACGGTGAATAATTTCATAGTCAAATTGCTGTAACCTAATGGCCCATCTAGCTAACCTACCCTGCGGATCTTTCAAATTACTTAACCATATCGGTGAGTAATGATCAGTTACTACTGTAAACCTAACACCCTCGAGATAAGGTCTCAATTTCTCAATAGCCCACAGTACCGCTAAACATTCCTTTTCTGTAGTGCTATAGTTACGCTCATTCCTATTCAAAGACCTACTAAGGTAACAGACAACCTTTTCCCCTTCCTCAAAGTTTTGCGATAAAACTGCACCGATCCCATAATCTGAAGCGTCTGTTTGTACGACGAATGGTCGCTTAAAATCTGGGCATGTGAGTATAGGTGATGTCACCAAACACTCCTTTGCCTTCCTAAAGCTATCCTCACATTCCGTTGTTCAACTAAACTTCCTATTTTTCTTTAGAAGGTCCGTTAAGGGCCTTAGCAAATCTGCGAAATTCGGTACGAAACGTCTGTACCATGAAACTGTCCCTATAAAGCTCCTAACCTCTTTAACATTCCTCGGTGCTGGAATCCTAACCATACTTTCTACTTTTTCTGGATCTACATGTTATCCATTCTGATCAACTATATACCCTAAAAATTTCAAGGATGACATACAAAAGTTGCACTTCTCCTTGCTAACCTTCAAACCTGCCTCACATAATCTTTTCAAAACCTCATTCAGAATTTCGAGATGTTTCTCAAAAGTTTCTGAAATGATGATAATGTCGTCTAAATAGACGAAAACGAATGGCTCTAAATCGGCACCCAAAACCGTGTCGATGAATCTCTGCCACGTCGCGGGCGAGTTGTGAAGGCCGAAAGGCTTTCCCCTAAACTGATCCCTTCCAGGAACCATGAAAGCAGTAAAGGGTTTCGATTCTGCCTCCATAGGTATCTGCCAGTAAGCTGACTTGATATCCAGTGAAGACAAGAACCTAGCACCTCGAAGCCTATCTAAAATCGCATTAATATATGGAAGTGGGTACGCGTCCCTATCCGTATTCTTGTTTAGCTTCCTATAATCCACGCAGAATCTATAGGAGCCATCTTTCTTTTTAACTAATATTATTGGAGATGACCAAGCACTAGTCGATCTCTCAATAACTCCTGCCTCTAACATTTCATTAAGTTCCCTATCTATATGTTCCTGCATTGCCGGGGAGACCGGATAATACCTTTGTTTTATCGGCTCCGCCGACGTCCTAATCTTATGTTCGACTAAAGTCGTACACCCTAAGCCCTCAGGCATCTTCCTAAAAGATTCTTGAATTAATGTTTCTAATGTTCCTAATTCCCTAACACTCAATTCCGAACGTTCTGTAATAGAACAGATCGAAATTGAATTATCCTGTTCTGAAAAATTCCAGATACGGGACCTCAAATCCGAGACAATACCCGACAGCGCCCAGAAATCTGCGCCGAGGATCACCGCATGTGGCAACGACGGAATGACTTAACAGTCTACTAATATGGCCCTATCCTCAACTATAATTGGAAGAGAGGTCGTCCCTAACACTTCGACTCCTGTTCCATCTGCCAAACACACGCAGTGAACAGTGTCCTTCCTACTGATTAGCCCTAAATTCTGCAGGATTTTCTATGCGTCCCTACCTATTATAGTTCGAGTAGCTCCTGAATATAATAATCCTAAAATCTCGAACCATAAACACTAACTGTTAAATAAGGTCTCCTATCACTACCGTTTGCCTCTAAAGTAAACCCTAAATGAACCCTATCTGCCAGCTGGTCTCCAGCAGGCGACCCTCTCACTGTCTGCGGACTTCCCGCCCTGCTGGCGCAGGAGCCCGTTTCCCATTTCCCGAACACTTCCTACAATTTTGCCTAGTCACCCCCGCAGCCCCGCAACCAAAACAACGCCTAGGAGCGGAACAACTACTTGCAAAATGGCCTGTTCCATTGCAATTGAAACATCTAACCGAAGAATTTTGCCGACTTGAAGATGGGGCCTGACGATTGATTTCGTTGTTCTCCGCAACAACAGAAACCGAAGGATGATCAACACCTACGTATGCTAGATCCGGTTCCAGCAAAGTCCTACTACTCCTAACATTTGGTGGGGGAACATAAGCCTCAACATTTGCCCTAACCGCTTCTAAATTTCGACCTAACGCCAAATCAGACACACAGCTTGGCTTAGCCAACCCCAGTTGGGTTTGGTAGAAAGGTGTCAAGTTCCTTTGGATCATTGACAACTTCTTTTTCCGAAATTGTCTCATTCAAACGACCGAATAAATTTTGCATCGTAGCAACGTACACGCCTATCGTTTCATCCTTCCCTTGAGTGCGGTGCCTAATCTCCTCAAGAAGCTGGTCATCATAATTAGGAGGTAGAAACTCCAGTTTCAACTCCTTAATTAATTCTGGCCATGATTTCACAGACGTCCTAATTGCCCTAAACCAAATCAATGCTTTCCCTACAAAGAGCTCCACCGCTGCTCTAAAAAGATAAGCCTCCGAAATACCCCTAGCCATTCTTCAACCCTTTCTAGAAAAGAGTTCACTGAGGTGCCACAGCGCTCTCCAGTGAACTTCACCTCCCACTTCGCAATATTGTGAAATTTCCTATCTACACTGTCTTGACTACAACTAGTATTTACCCGAGCACTAATATCTTGAGGTGCAGCTGAATGCTGCTTTGCGACCTCACAACCCCTTTCTGAACCTTTATCCTGCACAGTTACTTCTTCTACTAAGTCCTCATCATCATCCACATCCTCATCCTCATCCTCATCCCCATCCAAAATAGTCATCGCCATCACCACGTCATTCTTCAATTTCAATTTACTTTCTCATCCTTCTCATTCTCAGGAATGCTCCTATCCAACCTACGCAGACACCATTCAACTCTACTCAATATTTTCACATATTCCTTCGAAGTCTCTGACTTCGGAGGATTCTCTAACAATTTATTAATTTCTCCTAACTTCTTCTCTACTGGCGCTGAATCTTGTTCGAAAGTGAACGGATAAGATGGTGAAACAAAAGAATTTCTACGCTCTAGTTTAATAGCTAACCTAAGCGCTTTGCGCATATCCTCCACAGTCCCTACATTCAACCCTCTACATTCAACTTCATAAATGATTTCATCCTGAGATAATCTATTCACTGGACTTAACTCCATTTTATTACTATCTAAAAACTTCCTAGCCAAATCTTGTAAGAAAAACAAAAAAAACGCAAAGAAAGTAAAATAAAGCAATTATTTGTAAAATAAAACCTCGTTTAAACGTTTGCCGCAAATTGAAAATATACTAAACCAATTAAAATAAAATAATAAAAATAATGGAAAAATAATTCAAACAGTAAGTGGTTAAAAGAAAAATTAAAACAAACCAAAAGTACTAAAAAGTATTAATACTTTCAGTAACAGCCCTGATTTTTCGTTACAACGAATTTATGCACACTAACACTAACGAAACCACGTATGCGAAAATGGCGACTCTCGTAATTCGCGAAATGTCAAAAAGAAAATCAAAATAATCAGCCCTATCACAGATTCCATCGTAGAAAACTTCCACACGGAAAGCTAAGTTACGATCTACGAAAATTTGTGATCACAAAATACGAATGGAATCGAAGAAAGCATTTCCAGTTACCACACTAAATACCGCCATGCTGGTTATCGAAATCAGCTGTTTTACACCAAATGCGCAAGATCATTCATTGTTTTCTGCAAAACACAACTTTTTTCGTATATATGGACGACGATTTTACATTCCACTTGGATTTGGTGATACTGAATCTACGAATTTCGAAATTCGTTCCATTTCGAATGGATTATGTGATATTAACATCGGGAAATTTAGACTTTTTTCGATTACAATGGAATTTGTGATAGGGCTGATTAATTTATATTGCAGCAGCAAAAAAACAACAAATGACCACTGATGTATGTATATATTCTATGTGTCCACTGCCTATTCCACAGATTCAATCCCAAGATTCCAATCCTGAATCCAATGTTCCCAGGTTTTGCACCGTCGAACAAGGAAGAAAACTCTCAAGCACTCTAGGGGAAAAAACACAAAGTAAATGTTTCTAAAAAAAACACTTTAATAAAAACTTCCCTAAATGCAGCACACAAGGGAAGGGTATATGATACACAGTATATAAAAAAAAATTGCACGAAGCCCCACGTTGTGGACGCCAATTGTTACCGAATTTACTACGCGAACCGAACTTTAAACTAATGATTTAAAACGTTGGAAATCGTTTCCAAATACCGCGAGCAAAATTAAAACGTAAACGATACAAAAGAATATATTTCCGCGAAACTAAATTGGGATGTAAATAATCCCGACGTGCGCGCAACTTGTCTAAAAACGAAATGTCAAAGTGACACAGGTTCGTATTCGGCAACCAACAACACTTCAGTGCTGTCTCCCGTAGCTCAGCCTGATGGGTGGGTTCGATTTGATATTCCTTTTTAATCCGATTTCATTAAAAGGGAATATCAAATAATTATAAAATAATATCAAGTATTACTAACACTCAATTTGATGAGTGAGAGTACCAGGGCGTACTAGCTCACTTCTAATATGGGCGCCAGGAAACCTTTTAAGATGGTGGTTTGCCTTAACCAAAGCTGAAATAATAGTTAAAGACGGAAGAAGAAACTAGGGTAGAATGAAATAAAACACTACTAAATTTCAGAAGGAAAATTATAGATTTTTATTATATTTTTAGGGGGTCTGGGAAACCTTGGTTGATACCTGGATAAAAACCCAGAATATTTTCGATATTAAGGAAAGGTACAAAGTTGTTTTCAGGGTTGGCAGGAGGCCAATTCTCGAAATAAAGAAAATGTAAGAAAGTTAGGCAAGATTATAAACAGATTGGTTTGTCGTTTGAACACAAGATAGGATCACTAAGGAAAGTTTCCGAGGAAAAAAATACAAGTAAAGATAGAAGTATAGAAAAAAACGGTCGCGAGTCCCGCAATCCCGGGATAGCAAAAACGTTAGGTCAACGAAGGCCTAGCGGATCTAAGTTTTGTCGCAAATAAAGCGACTCTAAATTTGTTCGAAAAACCCTTGACAAGGAAGGATCTTTCGAAACGCAAAATATGAATTAAAAGAAAGAAAAATACTTAGCTATTCTGGTGTTAATCACTCCTCCTGTTCTCCTTAAGAAAATACCTTCTCCAGACCTGTCTCAATTTTTCTCCTCAAAATTCTCAACTAGAATTTTGCCGCTAAATCGATTCAGTCAAATCTGTCTCTCAAAAAGGGGAAATCTTATTCGCTCCAAAAATATCTCGTTAAAACGCAAAATAATCGTAATAATTTTTCGCACGCTTTCTTCTGTATCTCTGCACACTTTCGTAGCCAAAAGCCAAGAGACCATCAAGATGGCGGGTTTTTCTCCTCCATCCGGCATCGGCCATGCAGCCATCCTCGTCAGACCTTTAAACGTGGTGTTGTTCGGTCTCACTTTTACTGCAGCATTCCGCCATTAGGCTAGGATGTGCAAGTGAGATGTCACAAATCAACTACCCGCGGTCCCTTGCGTTCAGGTGATGTGATCACCAGTAGCCGAGTGGACGAGTTCAACCCCTTTCAGAAAGACTTACTCCGAAAAATTATTTTACTCGCGCAAAGTCCCCAGCCCAAACCGGCCCAAACTAAAATACAGAGAAGATATTTTCCAAGAGAACGAAGAACAAAAGATGCTAAGTCTAAAAGCTAGAAGAATACTTTCCGTAGACCTTCGTTCAGATAGTTCGAAAAGAAGAAAGGGGGGATAAAAACGGAAACACGTCTTTTAGTGATTCTTCCTTGATGTTGACGATACTCAATTTAATAAAAAATTTAGGTTGGTGTGAATATAGTTCACACATTGTTGGACATGGATCTCGATCTTCATGCCTTTCTCCTTTTATCAATGTTTGCGTAGGCCACCTGCCGTAAGGCTATTGTGGACCGACCGTCACACAAGAAAAGCGTCTTCTACTGTGCAATCTTTTGCATCGAGGAACAATGTGACCTGAAAATGGCATTTCGAAAGTTTTAAAAGAACAGGTCTCTGGCTGATGGACCAGGTTTCAACTGAACTCTTCTACTACTTCCGAGCAGCTATGTATAAAGTTTATTAGCGGGAGAAGAACGGCGGCTAGAACTTGTTGTGGTAAATTTTACCGCAACAAGTGTATATCGAAGGTAGATACTGAATAAAAGTGGTAGAATTAAATTGAAAGATAGAGTTTTATTTTTGCGAACTAAGCGCACGTTACATTGGTGTCATAAGTGTAAATAAAACTTATTTGATAAAAAAAAAGAAAAGAAAAAAAAAGACAAGTAAAGTGTAAAAAAAAAAAAAAAGTTAAATACAGTGAAAATGGGTAAGTTGTTGAAAGAGCTCAACTACATTGAGCTTAAAAGTGAGTTAGGTAAGCGAAATCTTTCTAGATCGAAAAATAAGCTCGTCCTGCGCTTGCGCAACTATTTGGAACAGCAAGGGGAAGACGTAAGCACATTTGTTTTTGAAACAGAAGTGGAGTAAGAGGAAGTAAGTGAAAGTGTAGATTTTTTTAATATAATGAAGCTTTTATTAGAACAAAAGACGGAAAAGCAGAAGGTTCTGGAACAGCTTGAAGCACAACGAAACGAGCAAAAGAAGCTGGTTGAAGAACAACAAAGCGAACAAAAGAAGGAGCAGCAGAATGTTCTTGAACAACTTAAAGCACAACGAAACGAGCAAAAGAAGGAACAGCAGAATGTTCTTGAACAACTTGAAGCACAACGAAACGAGCAAAAGAAAGAAAAACAGAATATTCTCGAAAGACTTAAGGCGCAACAGAATGTTTTAGAAGGTCAGAAAAACATTCTAGAAGGTAAATTGGGTAACATTGAAAAAAATGTATGTGCCCTAGACGAACGCGTTGAAGGTGTGGAAAAACAGCTTTCTGTTGTAGAGAATCGCTTGGAAAGCCGATGCGATAAACAGTTCTCTGTTCTGTCCAAGGATCCGGAAAATTAAAATTCGAGAATTTGCTAGAGAGTTTGCAAGGAAAAAGAAGATGAAACCCCCAACATTTGATGGACAGTATTCTTGGCCAGTTTACAAGAGACAATTTGAGGCAGCCGCGACAACAAATGGCTGGGATGACGAAGACAAGTACATAGCAGTGACTCTTGCTCTTAGAGGTCCAGCAGCTTAATTACTTCAAACTGTTCCAGCTGGTAAGAGCGGTGATTTCTGTTCTCTCGTGGCAGCTATAGATAAACGGTTTGGAGATAGCCACTTGAAAGAAGTCTTCCGAGTCCAACTCAATAACAGAGTCCAGAAAAGGGGTGAAAGTCTACAGCAGCTCCAAGCAGACGTCGAAAGACTGGTTCACCTGGCATACCCGGATGCTGGAGAAGAAATCATCAACCAGCTTGCTGTTGAGTCCTTCGTTCGTGCCATTTCCGATATAAATCTTCAGAGGTTTTTTTTTTTTTTGCAACAAGACCGGGCACTTACAGCGTCAATGCCGACTACCAAATAAAGCCGCTTGTCAACATTGTGGAAGCAAGAGATCCAACCTAGAGCAAGGTAACAACAACACCAGCGTCTATCAGCCCGTTTCCCATCAGGGAAACGAGTAAGAACCAACTTCGAGGGGCAGAGGCTGGTTTCTTGTATCGATGCTGATCCCCAGAACCACCATCCAGGTCTCTCAGACCAAACGAGACAACAAAAGTCTGACTGTGGAGACTACTATTAATGGGAGCAAACACGTGGCTACCATCGACACCGGTGCCACAGCATCCATAGTACGTCGAGACCTGGTAAGAATGACGTGGCTTCATAACACCAATAGCTACCGTCTAAGAACCGCAACGGGAGAAGCAGCAAGAGTATATGGAGAAATGTGTCTTAAAATCCGACTGGCTGATCTAGTGTTTACTCATCAATTCCTGGTGGCAGATATATGTGATGAGTGCATCATTGGAATCGACTTTATGAAACAGCACGGAGTTATTTTGGATATCGGTAATCAAGTTTTGAAATACCAAAATAAAGAAATTCCAATGACCTATTCGAATGAAAATACGTCAACACTGAGGACTGTCATCACGGAAGATCTGATCCTGCCTCCTTCTTCTGAAGTGTTCGTTTGGACAAAACTTGAAGGTGAGTTTGGAAGCCTTCGATACCTCATGGTGGAACCAGACCCAGAGTGTTCCTCCCAAAGCGTCATCATTGGGAAAACTCTGGTAGCACCGAAAAACAAAATGGTCCCCGTACGATTACTAAACACCAAACCGTACGATGTAAGGTTGAAGAAAGGAGAAGTCGTTGGACGTTGCGAATCGGTTGCAGCAATTACGAAGATCACAGACGAAGCCCCGAGAAAAACTATAACTCCGGAGCAGCTCAAAACCATCAGAGCTAAAATACTGAACTCATCCAACCTTGATCACCAACAAACAAGGATGGCTGAAAATCTCCTACAAGAGTACACTGACATCTTCACATCGCAAAAGGGACAATATGGTAGGACACAGTTGGTGCAGCATCGCACAGGAGATGCAAGACCGATTCGTCAACCCGCAAGACGCCTTCCACTGGCCAAACAAGGTGAGGTTGAGGAAATGATAACAACAATGAAGAAGGACGGTCTTATCGAAAACTCCAAAAGTCCTTTGGCGTCACCAGTGGTGCTAGTGAAAAAGAAAGACGGCAGCACTCGTTTTTGTGTGGACTACCGAAGGCTGAATGATGTGACTAAAAAGGACAGCTATCCCCTGCCCAGAATCAGTGATACCCTGGATGCCATGGAGAGAGCCCAGTGGTTCTCGACGCTGGACTTGAAAAGTGGATACTGGCAAGTTGACATCCACCCAGATGATCGGGAAAAGACGGCGTTTTCTACAGGTAATGGGCTCTGGCAGTTCAAAGTTATGCCGTTTGGGCTATGCAACGCTCCGGCAACATTCGAGCGTTTGATGGGGTGCGTTCTTCAAGGACTGACGTGGAAAGCTTGCCTAGTCTACTTGGACGATGTCATTGTTTACGGGAAAACATTTGACCAACATTGCAAGAATCTAAAAGCCGTGTTTCAGAGACTTCGAGAGGCTAACCTTAAACTGAATCCGGAAAAATGTGCACTTTTCAAAACCGAAGTTAAGTATTTGGGACACATCATCTCTTCCTCTGAAGACTGATCCTGAAAAAGTTGACTCCGTCAAAAATTGGTCAACACCACAGGACAAACATCAACTCCGAAGCTTTCTTGGTCTTGCCACATATTACCGACGTTTTGTTAAGAACTTTGCTGGAGTTGCAAAAAGTTTGCATCAGCTCACCGAGAAAGGGAAGCAGTTTAAATGGTCTGGTGAGTGTGAGAAATCTTTTCAGGAACTCAAATACCGCCTCTGTAATGCTCCAGTGCTGGCACATCCAACACCTGGCAAAACATTCATCATCGACGCAGATGCAAGCAACGTTGGAATCGGGGCGGTACTATCCCAAGTGCATGATGGCGAAGAGAAAGTGGTGGCCTATTACAGCAAGGTCCTCTCGAAACCCGAAAGAAACTACTGCGTGACCAGAAGGGAACTGCTAGCTCTTATCTTGGCAACAAAGCACTTCCATAAGTACATCTATGGACAGAAATTTCTTCTGCGGACAGACCATGGTGCTCTGAACTGGCTGTTCAACTTCAAAAATCCAGAAGGTCAAGTCGCAAGGTGGATAGAAATACTGCAGACTTATGATTACCAGATTCAACACCGCAGAGGAAAGTTGCACTCAAACGCCGACGCATTATCCCGAAGACCTTGCAAAGTGGATTGCAAGCATTGTAGGCGGCAAGAAGACAAAGAAAATATTACCGCTCAGCGACTAAGAGCTGACCCCATATGCGGATGGAGCAATGAGGAAGTGAGGACCGCTCAACAGGAGGATCCAGATATCGAACCCATTCTCGCATGGAAAGAAAATGAAGAGAAACCTGAATGGGGAGACATTTCTGACAGGAGTCCAGTTCTCAAAGCCTATTGGGCACAGTGGGACTCACTATATGTGCAAGAAGGTGTCCTCAGGCGAAGATGGGAATCCGCTGACGGTAAATCATATGTGATGCAGCTGATCGTACCGCAATCGAAAGTCAGTGAAGTTCTTCGGGAGATGCACGACGGACCTTCTGGAGGCCACCTGGGAGTTAACAAAACACTGGAGAAGGTGCGACATCGGTTCTACATGCTAGAGATGACGTGGAGAAGTGGTGTCGAACATGTGAAAAGTGTGCTGCAACCAAAGGACCTGGTAGGAAGATTCAAGGTAAGATGCATCAGTACAACGTTGGATCACCATTTGAGAGGATTGCAGTAGATGTGGCTGGGCCTTTTCCAGAGACCAACGCTGGAAACAAGTACATTCTGGTTGTAATGGACTATATTAGCAAGTGGCCTGAGGCGTATGCCATCCCAAATCAAGAAGCCAAAACGGTGGTCGACCAGATTGTGTTTAACAGGGTGAGTAGGTTTGGCGTGCCTATGGAACTCCATTCCGACCAAGGGAGGAACTTTGAGTCAAACATCTTCCAAGGAGTGTGCGGACTACTTGGCATTAATAAGACGAGAACCACACCGCTTCATCCACAATCTGATGGGATGATTGAAAGATTCAACCGGACCTTGAAAGAACACCTCACCAAGGTCGTAGGCGACTACCAAAGAGACTGGGATAGGCACGTACCGCTATTCCTGATGGCCTATAGAAGTGCAGTACATAGCTCGACAGGACAAACACCATCTGACATCCTGTTCGGAAAAACCATGCGGCTGCCCAGCGAACTTAAATTTGGATGCCCCACAGAGGAGCCACAGGACACGAACGAGTATGTGGATGACCTCAAGGAGAGACTCGCTGACATCCATAAAAGAACAAGGGAACGGATGAAAACCTACAGCGACCGGATGAAGACACGGTACGACACAAAAGCGACAACGGCAGGATTCCAAGCAGGAGATCGTGTGTGACTTTATAATCCTCATCGTCAAAAGGGATTGTCACCGAAACTTCAGCAGAACTGGGAAGGTCCTTATACTGTTGTCACGAGGATTAACGACGTGGTTTACCGCATCCAAAAAGGACTAAGAGGCAAGTTAAAAGTAGTTCATTGTGACCGGCTGCATCGATATAGTGGCGAGGCTGCAGATGAAATTATTCGGGACGAACAATCTTAAGGAGGGGGCAGTGTAATGTACACCCAACATTTATACCAATTTCCTAATCGAAAACGTTATAAAGGAGGAGGTATAAAGGAAGACGTTAGTTGTGAGTGTGTGTGTGTGTAGAAATATACCGGGAGGGGAACTAGTCTAGACATCATGGTTCATACCAAAACTACTAGAAAGTTCTCGATATTTCACACTTCTATATAAAGAGGGAGCTGACGCAACCAGATGTCAGTTTGATTTAGAAAGTGATAGTGTGAATATTGAATAAACGTAATTGAGTTGATTTAGTAGTGTATTGACCAATTAGATTTATAATTGCTGGTGGAAAATGTATTTTCCTTCGGCTTTTTTTGGTCACTTTAGGTTTAGCAAAGAAACAAGATGGATCTTTTGCTTTTTCCCGACGTTTCGGCAAGGGATGTTGCCTTCTTCAGGGGAACTTTTATTATAAAAACAAAAAGGTAAAATATAGTATAGGGTGACGTGGTCATAGATGCACCACCCTCTTTTCAAATGATCATAACTTTTTTAAAATAAGTCGTTTCTAGTTGGCTTTTTGATATCCTTTTTATATATTAGTTCTGAAAATATTTACAAAATTCAACTGTCGATATGATCTGAAAATTTGAAGTAAACATAAATTGTTCGAAAAATGGCAAATGGTGCATAGAGCACCATGGTTGGTACTAAATGCACCAGTCATATGTCCACAATGAACCAGTGTGCTTAATGCACCACAAATTGATTTAAAGCATTACTATTTTTTATTAAAACAAAAGTAAACAGAAAAACAATAAATAAAAATAAACCGAAAGACTTCATATCACACAAAAAATTAACAAAAATAAATTATTCTCAAAAAAAAGAAACAAAACTAAATAACAAATAATAATTCCTTTCAACGAATATTTAGTGAACCCAGGGATTCGGAAAATTTATATAAGGAGTGCTGCCGTTTGGCAGGTCCCGATACAGTAGGATCATTGAGTGTGCATTGAGCACTATGCTTGTGTGGTCCATTTTGCACCACCATGGAATTTTTGATACAAATTATAGCTGTTCAAAAAGAACGTAACAAAACTACGCACTCTTCACATGAAAATAAGAACAAAAGTCCAAGCAAATCTTTTAGTACTTTCAAATGAACTAACACTGGAATTTCATGGAAATATTACAAAAATTAACTCACCCTCTTTTTTTCGTTTTTCGCTATGAAAGTAAAAAAATCTCCGCACACGTGCGACAGCTAAGAGAAACACTACCAGACTGAACTCTACCGTGGTAACTGGAAGTAACGGATACATTTGAGTGAGCCATACGCCAATACAGTGGCGTATTTGGCAAATATAGCTATGGTGCATCTTGCACCACTGGTGCATTTATGACCACATCACCCTAAAGTATATACAACAAAAAATAATCAAAGAAAACTTAAATTTTTAAAAAAGATTCTTAAAACATTTCAAATAAACAAACAAAGTTTGACAAAAAAAAAAAAAAAATTGTTAAAGCTTAAATTAAACTTCTCTGCGTGAAAGTTAGATTTGGTTTGACAAAATTTAACGGACAGGATAACAGAGTTTACTTAGAGACAAAAGAGCAGTATATGGACGAGATGTTTTGAGAATCTTGCTTGCGATTCATGTTGTTCTTGTTGCTGATGATATGCAAGGTTTCCAGTGTATATCTCTTAGAGATATGTTTCTCGGTTTGAAGAACTTGGGCACCGTCAAAGTCTGGGACATGTTTATTTTCAATGGCATGTAATGCGAGAGCTGTTTTTGCTGGATTGTTGTTGTTTATGTCCGATTTGTGGTTTGAGATGCGTTGGTGTAAAAGTTGTTTTGTGGTGCCAATGTAGCACAAATTGCATGGTTCGTCAGCTTTCCCTTTGCAATCAATTTTGTAGATAACGTCCGAGCACTTATCTTTTTCGGTTTTGACCTTCAATTTCGAAAAAACATTTCCAAGTGTGTGGTTGGGTCTGGTTGGCCAGTTTTACATCAGGTACATTCTTTTTAATAATTTTTTTAAAATTGTCTGTCAGCCTTGGAATGTAGACCAAGCTATTGAAAAATCCATCAGTTGTTGCGTCTGCCTACCGTATGTGGGTGCAATCTATTGCACCAATAACATGCGGAAAACCACTTATTGCCTGGAAGCCATTGACTTCTTTCGCTTGGTCAGAAACACTTGCTGGCATTTTAACAAATTGGGGTCTTTTTGAGGCAAATGCCTTTGCAACCCGCTGACATATTGTGCAAAGGGTAGGCTGGCTAAATCCATGGATGTCAGCTGCATCGTCTTGCATCTGAAAAAATTTAATGAAATAAAGAAGTGCTTATATTGAGCCAGAATGATCGTAGAAACTACAAACACATACCTCATTTCGACCCCAATATCTGATTGCAGCCATCACTTGAAGATCGGCAGGAATATGGCCTCCTCTGTTTGATCCTTCGAGCTCAGATCTCACAAGATTAATTAATTTTTTCATATTCAATTTCGAGAATCTATATTTTTGCCTAAACTGTTTCTCATCCAGTTCGAATGGATTGAATCTTCGTTAATAGAATTTTGGTGCCCTTGCACTTCTATATGAACTTAGCACATTAAAAACATTCAAATCATGAAGAAAATCTTCCATATTTTTGATTTAAGAAAAGTTTTTTTTAGAAATTATATTACCTACAAAACAGAGATTGACACTGATTTTCCCGAAACGTCACAATGAATTTTTAATTTGGGTTTAAGAGACCTTTAAACGTCATTATTGGCATTTAAGTTAAGAGGGCTCTTAGCAAGGTTACTTAAATGTGAAATTTGATTATCGATACGGATTCGTTACTTAAGTGTAACTTAAAGGTCAATTAAATCTAATCGATGATTAAAAGTTCTTTATAGATACGGCTGTTGCTGTTTATAACCGGTAAGTTAATGGCATCTCTTGCATCACATTTAATCAATTCATTTTATTGAAAATCTGTCAGTTCAATTGATGTTGAAGATGGATGTACTGGCTTTGGTTTTACTTCAAGAAGAAGAAGAAGAAGCAGTAAGGCGAAGAAGGGCTCTTCTTGCAACACGAAGGTATCGGAGGATATTAAGGGATCGTTCAAATCCCTTTCATATGGACAAGCATTTGTAAGTAATTCGATAATATTAGATAAGGAGTCAGTGTTTTACAAATTTTTGTATTCATTTTTAAGATTTCTTCAGGCGTTCAGATTGAACAAAGAATCATTTGCATACATTTTAGATGAGCTGCAAAATCTTTGGAGCACACATGGATCCCTTACTTCAATAGCAAAGCTCTCCGCCTGCGGAGAGCACCTGTGTCCTAAATGGATACAATTTGATACATCCGAAGCGAAAATGCGAAGGACAAAGCGGAATTTTTTTGACAACACCGGATTTCTTGGAATTATTGGATGCGTAGACAAAAACGAGTTTTAAAATTTTTTTTTTTAAAAGTTTTTTTTTCGTTATTGGATTCTTAAGTGATTCTTAAGTGAATAAAAGTAAAGAGAAAATTCATCCTTTACTTCGTAAATTCACTTAAGAATCCAATAACGAAAAAAAACTTTAAAAAAAAAAAAATTTAAAAAGTCGTTTTTGTAATTGTTGGTTTTCTCAAAAACTACAGGTTATTTTGGCATCCGAATTTTTGTGTTTGATCAAAAATAAATAAGAGCATTGAAAATAAGCCAAAAATACTACTTAATTACGTAAAATTTTGAAAAAAAAATGGTTTGAAGAAAAAAAATTAAGTTTTTTTTTTCAAAATTTTGACTTTGAAAATTAATATTTCAAAAACTATTCATATGAACAACTTATTTTTAAATTTTATTTAATGTATAGGTTTTTGGCTTTTCAAAATGCTATAGCATGACTCTGTAGGTATTACCGTTATTTTTAAATAATATTTTTTTCATTTTTAGTGATTAGGGGGAAAATGAACCCCCCCCCCCTCCCATACAATTTTTTGCTTGTCTAGGTCCAACCTACACACTTTATCTTTTTGTAACTCCTTATGCAAATCACCCTGTATAACCATTTCCTTATTATGGCAAATCAACTCATCAAATTTCTTCATTTTTTCATTGTGTAGTCGCTGATTCATTTTAGTTTGCATTTCTATCAAGCTATGCGTTTTTGATGATGAGCTCTTATGAGTTGGCTCCTCGGAGGCAGCTTCGAAGATTTCGGGATGTTGAACAACAGAAATTCCTTTAGGCGATTTATTATCAATGAAGATACTGTTTCCACTATATCGGCTCTTTTTTGGAGTGGAAGTGATTTGATAGTTTATGGGTGAACTGACTTCAACTTCAATATCATCCAAAAGCGGTCTCTTGGTTGAAGAACGGGTTGTTTGAGAATCGTGGCTGTCTTGTGTTTCGATCTCTTGGTTTTCAATACAAGTTTCAAATATTAAAAAACTCGGCGTTAGATCCTGTTTTGCGTGTTTATTAGAGGTTTTCTGATTCGAATACACTGAAGTTGTAAGTTGGTTAGAATTTTTTTGTTTGTTTATTCCAAACGACCTGGATTCCTTAATGCCGTTAACTGCTTTATTCATAGCAGTTAGCCTAACCACAGTTTCTTCTTAAGGCGAAAGGTATAACTCATGACTTTGTCCACCTCCAGTTTTATTTACTTGCTTTTTGTTTTGAATTAGTTTCTTTTTAATAAACACTTTGAAGTCCGACCACACTTGTAAAATAAAAAAATAAATAAATAGGGTGGCGCAACAGAGCGAGGAGCCCCTGGGCCTAGCGCATTTCTCACAACCATGCCTTGTGAGGGAATGGAGGGGACCTACAATTTTTCGCCGGTTCCGAACGGCTAATTGAGAATGCGCTTTTCATGGCAATGAATTTACTAACGGAGGACTTGCCAATTCCTCGCGAAAGGCGATAACCGTGGAAAAACATTTTTGCATTTTGCCTCTGCTGGGATTCGAACCTCGAACCTCTGGGTTAGCAGGTGGACATGCTAACCATTACGCCACGGGTACCACATTTGTGGACCACACTTGTAAGAAGTCATAAAAAAACAATCTACAATATCCACGGCAATTTCTTAACTATTGATTACCTTTAAATACTGCCCGATTGTCAGTTTTAAGCCATCCTTTTGCTAGGTCAGGATGCTTATCCATAAAGGAGACCAATAGTGAGAATTTTTGTTGTGAAGTATGCTTTCCCCTAAATTTTGTTTAGTTTTTGTGTAAATATAATAGCTAAAGTTTTTTTTCGATAAATAACAATAAAAGCTTACATTTTTAATCAACCGAATATGAATCCGCGAACAAAAAGATGGCCGGATTGTAAACGCCAAGCAATTCGAACATTGTAGATCCGTTCGATTTATAGAACAACCATTAATCCGCAAATCATCACAAAATACGGAAAACAGAACTGCGAAAATTCGAAAACGCGAACTTTCGGTATTCGAACGAAAATCAGAACAGCCATGTATGAGCAGACATGTATTTAAGTCAAATCTTTTATTGATACCAATGTCACTTTTCATTGGACGAAAAGAACCGTCCAGGAGCGTCCAGGAGCGTCCAGAAGCATTCTCAAACCGTTCCATTGGTGCAAAAAGATCGCTTCTCATGATTCTGAGGGATGACAGCCGCTTCTCGATTTGAAATGAGAATCGACTCAAGAAGCTAACACATGTTACTCAAATATCAAAAACAAAGTTTTCTTCAAGGTATATTTTTTAAGAGCCATAGGCGTTTCACTAACACAAACAAAATTACGTTAACCTGAATAGAAACAATTTTGGGTGTTCCATTGGTTTTTAAAATGAGTGCTTCCCCGAGTGAAACCAATGGAATGCGACATAAGCAACCCGAATGGTGGAATTGATTAAAAAAAATTAAAAATATTTATTTATTTATATTCTTATTTATAATCTAGTAATCATTGAAGTTTTATTATACTTTGTTAGGTGAAATAAACTAAACTCAAAAAAATGTTTAAACTAGCTTATATAATAACTTAATTAACTAACTGACCCTAGACGGAGACGGGTACTTTAAATTGCTCAATAACTTAATGCTAATGCCTTTCGGCTTAAAGATACTTTATGAATTTATTACTTTAATGAAAAACTAAGAAAATTTAAAAACTTTGTTCTTTTTATGTATGTATGTATAATTTATTTAGTTGAATTTAACTATTATATTACAATTTTAAATTTATTTTTGTATACAATATTAATTATTAATTATATATTTATAATGTTTGGTTTTTTATGTGCATTGTTAATTTCTTTTTAAAGCTATTAAAGTTAACTTCACTTTTAATTGATTGTGGTAATTCATTAAATAATTTAAGTCCACGATAAAATAGTGTATTTTGGGATCGCACATCTCTATACAGTTGGAGTCTGAAGTCATCATTAGATCTGAGATTGTATGGTTGCACATCTCTTATATAGTTGGTATTTCTTCGCCCGAGAATTGTTTTGTTGTAAGCGCCAAAATGGGTTTTTTTAAACTGGATATGCAGTCTTATGTTTTCAAAGGTGCTCTTTTCATTGCTGTTGTCAAAGTTTGCCTATCTCTTACCGTTGCTGAGGTAATCAGTATGCATTTTGTCGTATATCCACAAAATAATCACCCTTGAGTTTTGTTTTGTCGTAACTGCCATTTTTGGCATATACGTCAAAAATTCCATGTGTTTTCCCTCTTTTTTTTTCTTAATGTTGTTTTGTCGTAAGTGTATTGGCTTAATACATACGATCAAAAATTTAAAATAAAACCTTAAAATTGCTTTGTCGTACATACACTTACTCACATATAATGTAGGACTGATCGTATGCAAGTACGACAAAAATGAGAAAAAAGGATTGCGGTTTGGTTTGTCGTACGTTTATAGATATTTCAACTGGGGCGGCGGCGGTGCAGGAAGTATAAATACAAAGATATTACCAGCGCAGTTTTAAAAATACTGCATCAAATATTTTCTGACAATCCTTTTGTTGAAGTTTTGCCTATTTGGAGTGACTCCTGCGTCCCCCAAAATTAAAACAAGGCCATGTCCACTGCTGTGATTTTTCTCATTCAAAATTCAACATTCTTAAAATAAATTACACACAAATTTTCAGAGCCTGGAGATTCTCTAATTCCAGAGGCAGCTTGGAAATATTTAGCCTGCCTTCGCTTATGCGACATCTTAAAAATATGAACTTTAAGAACGTAAAATAAAAATTAATTCAAATGTTGCCAACAGATTTCAAAGCATTTTCAACCAGAGCGGGCCAATTAAACTTTTCGTCAATTCCATTTAGCAAAATAAAGTTTCTTAAACATATTAAGGACGAAAAATGTACACTCTATTATAAAACGAATAGAAGAGAAATTGGGTATAAAACAACTTTAATATAGAAAAAGTCAAACAAAAGTAGCCGGGCAATTCCAACAAATTTGTTCTCTCAAAATCGTCTTGTTTTTAGCAGGTAACAAGTCAAAACTATTTAATGACAAAATGAATTATCTTCAAAGTTTATTTGTTTTTGTGCCAAAGGTAGACTAAAACTACTACGAAGCCTTGTTCAAATCAAGAGCGTAAGAATGAAATCATCAATAATTTATTATTTGAAACTATACTTTTATACTATGGTGTGCTTATAAATCATACAGTGTTACTTATGTAAGCGTTAGGTTTACTAACAAAAATTACATTTTCGATCTCAAAGATCTAATTTTATATTTCATAGTCAGAAAATGACTTTTTCGTTAGTTTTTATAACCAAAATGTGAATAAAATTTTGTACCTGTAAATGTAAATATTATTTATATCTTATGGTCATAGGATGCCTATTTTGTTATTGTATTTTTTTTATTACTATTCAAGTAAATTTTTTTCACTCCAAGATTTTGCCTATGAACACAAAAACTCTTGTGATGTAGATATGTATTCCTATTTTAACCTTTATAAAATAAATAAAATTTAATTGTTAACATTGAGAAATTTAATTTTTTTAATTGGTTCTCATACCAAATTCTATACGATTTAAACAAGACGCTTGAATATTGTAATGTCGTACGTGCGTTCACTTTGTCGTACGTGTATGGGATGGAAACAAAAAGCTTATTTTGGTGGCGTATACGACAAACTCATTTTGGTTAAAAAGCTCTATAATTTGAAAACCAAAACAGTTAGGGCAATTCTGAATACATAAATAAAAAGAAGATACTCCACACAATATATTCTAATTAAAAAAAGAACAACTTAATCGCTTCGTTTTTTTTTTATAGTAACGTAAACCTTTAAATGCGATTTCCCAAAATTGTGTTTTTGGGAGATACGACAAAACAATTCTCGGGCGACGATTTGACGTCAAATATTCCGGTAACAATTTATGCTTCATTTTGTAAACAAAGAGTAATGTGTTGAATGTTACTTTCTGTTTTATTTTTACAACTCATTTACTGCTTTAAAATGGTTGCAGAACACTCCTGCGTACAAAGAAATGCATTTGTTATGGTCAGACATACAATATCGCTTTATTGTAGCTAATTGTTACAATATCACCTATAGGTAATATACGTGTTGGTTATTGCTCTCGGATGCCAAAATAAAACAGACTTGGCTGGTAAGTCGATCGTTTATTTCTATAATTTTGAAATATAAAGTTTACAATCAAAATTAAGGTTAGTTTTTACTTACAACGTTGTTTTGTCCTCGACCGTATTTAACCAAATAAACCAACGTGTTGAAAATTTTAGGTTAGAAAAATTAGGTAGTGACAACGTAACAAAAATGATAGTTCTTATTTTAGCTAATAGTGACACCTTTTGGTGATAATAGAGTTCACTTTGGGTGTGTTCGAGGTCGCTAGTTTTAGGCTGCCTTCAGTTCTTAATATCCCGGCCCCCGTGAATCGCTTCCATAGATTCACCCACTTCCAGCTTTGCCAGCTTAGAAACTGGCCTTTTCAATGTTCCGGTAGATGTTTGAATTTCCGCTGAACGTACTTGACCATCACGTCCTGGAAACACTCGAGTAATTCGACCCCGCTGCCAACAGCTCCTAGCCATAGTAGAATCGCAAATGATTATCAGATCTCCTACTGCCGAAGGTGCCTCCACTTTATACCATTTCGTCCTGCGGGTTAGGTCCGGTAAATATTCATTTATCCATCTGTGCCAAAAGCGATCTTTGAGCGCCTGAGCAATCCTCCATTGTTTGCGCAAGCAAATGGGTCCGTTTCCTTGAAGTTCAGGTGTTTGGGTAGAATTGGCACATCCGAGAATAAGGTGCTTGGATTCGACGGACAATTGAATCTCCATTGGATGCCTCTCCCTGATAGAAAATTCTCGATTGCTGATTGATCAAACATGTCCAAGTGAGTTTTCATTTCCTTGTCCGCTCCTACAAAGTTGGTCCCGTTATCACTCCGAATGCGTACTGGAACACCCCTTCTGTTAACGAAGTTTCTCAAACATAGAATGAATCCGTCCGTGGATAAGTCTGTTGCCAGCTCCAGATGAACGGCCCGGATTGTGAGGCATGTAAATAAAGCTATCCAACGTTTCTCTCTTCTTCTGCCGATAGCCACAAGTACAGGTCCCATATAGTCGACTCCTGTGAACGTAAAGGGTCGAACGAATGGAGTAAGACGATCCTCTGGAAGCTGACCCATCTGAGGTGGTTTTGGTTCTGCTTGACGATTCCTGCACTCCTGACAGTTCTTCGCTATATTTTTTACCAAGGTTCTCAGGTTGGGTATCCAGTACTTTCGGCGAACTTCACATAGAATGGTCTCATGGTTTTGATGATGAAATGTTTCATGAACATCCTTAACGATAAGTTTTGACAGCCAGTTATCCTTCGGCAATATTATAGGTCTCCTTGACTGTAGGGGAATGCATACGGCGGAATCTATTCGGCCTGACAATCGAATGACTTCGTCTTTGTCCAGACTGGGTGATAATTTGAAGATGTGACTTGATTTGTGGATCTGTTCTCCTTTCTTAAGTGTCTGATACTCTTGTTTGTAACATTGTTTTTGGACCAAGCGGCATAAAACGATTTCAGCATACTCCATTTCCGAAGCACTAAGAATTTTGCTCTTGGGTCGATTCTTTATCTCAGTTAAGACACGAATTATCCAGCACAGGACTCTTTTTAGCTTCAAGAATTTGGAAAATTTAGTGAGATCTATTTCATGGCTACTTACGTGGAAAACATTCGTGTTGGTCCTGAAGACCGTGCGTAGTTCTTCTTGGGGCGTAGAGAAAGAATTCGTTTCATCAGGAACCAATGGCCACCTTGACTCATCTTCTAGTAGGAATTCGGGACCTGATATCCATTTTCCTCCCGGTTGGTAATTGAACAGATTTTTTGTACGTGTGGCTATATCGGCTGAGTTAAGTTCGGTTGGAATCCAACGCCATTCACTTTGGTTCGAAAGTTCCAGTATTTCGGCTATTCGGTGACCCACAAACGGTTTATACTTCTTTGGATCGTCAGAGTTGATCCAGGCCAGGACTGTTCGTGAATCACTCCAAAATATGCTCCTTGAAGCCCGCATGTTGTGGGATTGAATACATCTTTGGCGAAGTCGCACCCCCAAGATGGCAGCTTGGAGTTCCAGGCGAGGAACGGATAAGAGCTTCTTTGGTGCACATCTCGATTTGCCTTCTATCATGGTAAGGTGTACTGAACCATCCTGGTGAGTGAACCTCCAATAGGCAGCTGCGGCAAATGCTTCTTCGCTTGCATCAACTAGTATATGTAGTTGAACTTCAGCCGTATTATTGATGGATGGTGAGTAGCATCTTGGGAGTTTAATGTGCTGCACTGCATCCAACGTTGTAATCCATTTGAGCCATCGCGGTTGTATCTCATTAGGTATTTCTTCTTCCCATGTGATATTGGCCTTCCATAACGATTGTAACATCATTTTCGCATAATAACTTGGTTGGATAGTGATCGCCATTGAAGAGCTCCGGTTTAGTTTGTCGAAAATTTAAACGAAATGTAAAGACATCCTCAGCAGGGATCCAGTGCATTCCCAGCACCTTTTCAGAGTGGTTGGCAATGTCCATATTGGCAATGGAACTCTGATCATGGTATTCCTTCTGTAGTCCCTTATGTAAGAAAGAAGAGTTGGAAGAGAATTTGCGAAGATCGAATCCACCGGCTCTATGAATCCAGATGACATCCTTTGTGACCGACAGTGCTTCTTCTTTATTGTTAAAACTGCAGACAAAATCATCGACGTAATGGCTTTCGATGATAACTCTGGCAGCTTCCGGATGATACTCGGCAAACCTTTGGCCATTTAAGTTCTTTATGTACTCGGCTGAGCACGGAGAACATGTGGCCCCGAACACCATCACTTCCATGACATAAGTATCTACCTCTCCAGAATCATCCTCTCTCGGCCACAGAAAACGTTGCGAATCCTGATCCTCCTTCCTGATGGTAATTTGATGGAACATTTCACTAATGTCAGCACATACAGCAATTGGCTTCTCACGGAATTTGTGTAGGATGGCAACCATGTCCTGGCATTGTTCTGGACCTCTAAGTAGATTTGAGTTGAGTGAAATGGTTCCAACTTTGGCAGCAGCATCGAAGACTAGACGAAGTTTCCCTCCCTTGTGGGAATTTCTTACGCAGAAGTGTGGAAGATACCATGTTCTTGGCCCCTTCGTTTCGATCTCGGCTGGTGTTAACTTACGTGCATATCCTTTCTCTACGTAATTCTTGATGATGGCTTTATAATCGGCAGCATATGATTGGTCCTTCTTCCAAGCTCGTTCCACTGTACAGAGTCGTTTCTTGGCCATTGACAGGCTATCTGACAAAACTATCCCGTCAGCCTTCCAAAGAAGTCCGGTTTCGTAACGGTTCCCTCTCCGATTGGTGGTTTCCTCAAGTAATTTCCTTGCACGCCTTTTATCTTTCGATTCAGGAATATTCGAAGATGGAACCGGGTCCACTTTATCCAGCAGGAAGTATTCATTTACCAGCTTTGCGAGGTCATCTTGATTGCTGCTTTCACCTGTATTGTCCTCTTCAATTTGGAAAATATAGTTACTGTCATCTTGGTTTCGATCTGATGAGCCATAAACGACCCATCCGAGTAATGTTTCGACCGCAACTGGGCCTTCGGGTCTGCAAAGTACTGATGAGTTGCCCATGATTAATCTCCAATTATCTAAACCTATTAATATTTGCGGCAAAGCGTTTGCATATGTGTTGATTGGCAGAGTATTACCTTCTTTTCCAACAGGCAGGTTGTCTAAATTCATAGTTTGCATCGGTAATGACAAATTACCATAGGTTCGGACGTTCTTCAGTTCATACTTCTTGCTACCGTCATCTATTCCACTTATTTCCAGATTAACCAGGCTGGATGGCTGTGAGACTTCTTTTTGCCCGATCCAATTTAATGACATCGAGTATTTCCTACCAATAAGACCTAATTTTGTAACGATGTTGTCGTTAAGAATCGAAACCGACGACCCGTCATCGAGGAGCGCAAAAGTGCTAACTTCACCCCTAGGTCCGTACAGCTTGACAGGTAAAACTTTAAACATAACTTTTTTCTTAGTAGGCGAATTTGCATGGAAATTAGAATCGCTCATTTTCTCTGACGTTCGTTCATTTTCTCTATCTGTTTTGTTTGTTTCGTGAAGCAGATGGTGATGGTATCGTTGACAGTTTTCTTTTTCACATCGCCTTTTCCTGTCACACTTCGAAACTACGTGCCCTGGCAGTAGGCATGAAAAACAAATTTGTTTCTTTTTTACGAGACTCCACCGGTCATTTACATTTAATTTCTTAAATTCTTTACAATGGACTACATGGTGTGATAAAGAACATAGGATACATACTTTAGCATTGCTGATGGCGGTAGGTGCAACATTACTTCCTTCTTTGGTGTGAAATATTGAATTTTTATCCTGGCGATTACTTCTAGGTTGGCTTCCGACTGCGGTTCGTTGAGAAAGATGTAAAATATTGGCGTATTTGGCGTATTCCTTCAGCCATCCACAGAACTCTGGAATACCTGCGTAGGGTGTGATTTTATCCGAGAACTGCATCCACTCCAGCTGTTTGAAGAGTGGCAACTTGGATATTAGCACATCTAGTAGCATGGGGTTGGATAAATGTTGTTGACTTCCTAATGACTCCAACAGTGTGCATAAATTCTGCACCTTCGTAGAAAAAGGCATCACAAGATCAAGTCTGTTGTCCGGGATAATTGACCACGATCGTACCTTGTCCAATTGGCTCCTTATTAATCGTTCAGGGCGTCCAAAAACAGCTTCCAATTCTTGGATTACAGCTGGAACACATCTAGGGTGGATTAAGATGTTCTCCACTGCTCTCTTGGCATCATTCTTGAGACTTTTTTGAAGACGAAGCATGTTTTCCAGTTGTGTGTATCCAAACGCTGCTGTCGATTCGTTGAACGAAGCAATAAACATAGGCCATTCTTCAGGAAGACCACTGAACACAGGCAGGTCGTGTAGCTTGGGTCTATATGAATGTGTCGCATAGGTTTGCGTCGACAACGGCTGGTGGGCATAGGTTGGAAGCGGCATTGTTTGTCCATTGGGACTTTGATTTAGTGGTGGCGACTGCGGAACTTGGTGTGTGAAGGTAGGGTTTCTCTGAACAGTGTCCTCGGCGTACGATACAGCTGGCTGGGCATAGCTTCTATGGCGACTTCCACCGAGTTGTCCACCCGGGGGTGCCAGGTTAAATAATTGCACTGGCTGTTGGCTTGACCCTGGCTGACTTAAAACACTGTGTGGCGGTGATATGACTGGCTGAAAATCATTAATCAACGGAAATTGTGGCATACTATTGGAGGTGGAAGCCTGGTTAATGTTTTGTGATCTAGCAAGCTCATTATTAAGGCTGATAGATATGTTTTGCATAGATTTGTTAGTCGCGCTTAGCAATAATTGCATCTGTTTAATTTGATTGCTAAACTCAATTCTAACCTCTTCAATCTTCTTATTGAAGTCGTTAAGACGCGATTCTGAATCGCCTTCTGGCATATTAGAAGATGTAAAGGTACTTACGGTTTCGCTGGATGTTGTTAACGTAGTCGACGTTGGCACACTTACGCTGTTGCTGAGCGATATTAATGCTTCAGCATTTTGTTGCATATTGGCTGTTGCTCCGGCAGGTGGTGGCGAATCTGTGGCTAAACTGGCTGGCGGTGGCAAATAATTTGTGGCTAAACTGGCTGGCGGTGGCAAAGTTGTGGCTAAACTGGCTGGCGGTGGCAAAGCTGTGGCTAAACTGGCTGGCGGTGGCAAAGCTGTGGCTAAACTGGCTGGCGGCGGCAAATTCGTTGCCGAACTGGCAGGCGGTGCCTTTGCAGGTGGTGACCTTCCCATTGGCATACTGCTGGTTGCTGTGTCGTCGGACGTGACAAACTCTCGAAACCTCGATGGTGGAATGCCTTTGGTACTTCTTTTGCTTGTTCTTCTCGGATCTTGGGTAACCGACATGTACCCGGCAGAACCAGAAGCTTAAAGCAAATCAGAACTAGGCGGCTTTACTGTGTGATTTGAGTTCTGGGTATCTGGCGTAAGGAATACCCGGCAAACTCTTTCCAACGGCAATGAAAATGGAGTTCTGGCGGCAAAGAAAATGGAGTTCTGGCAGCAAAGAAAATGGAGTTCTGGGTATTTGGCGTAATGAATACCCGGCAAACTCTTTCCAAATCGCATCAATGAATTTCCAATCGAGCTATCTATTAGCTTAGATTTCCAATCAAAAATGTAGAATTAGGAATAAAGATGTCCGTTCTTGGCTGTAGTGGCGGGATAAACTTCAATTCCTTAAACGAACCGGTCGGTGGCTCGAAATAAGACTTCGACTTTCGATTGGTTGGTGGTTGTTCGGCACGAACGTTAAATAATTTTGTTGGTTATTGTTCTCGGATGCCAAAATAAAACAGACTTGGCTGGTAAGTCGATCGTTTATTTCTATAATTTTGAAATATAAAGTTTACAATCAAAATTAAGGTTAGTTTTTACTTACAACGTTGTTTTATCCTCGAGCGTATTTAACCAAATAAACCAACGTGTTGAAAATTTTAGGTTAGAAAAATTAGGTAGTGACAACGTAACAAAAATGATAGTTCTTATTTTAGCTAATAGTGACACCTTTTGGTGATAATAGAGTTCACTTTGGGTGTGTTCGAGGTCGCTAGTTTTAGGCTGCCTTCAGTTCTTAACAATACGTATATGCCTATATAATGTTAAAAAATACAAAATATATATATTAAAAAAGGTATTTAATATTCTTTTGATCATGTTTTTTGTTTTTTCTTAAAACGACTCATAACTAATTGAAACTGCATAAGACTATTTAAAACCAGAGCAGCCACAGTAGCTTATTTTTTGAAATTCTGTTTATATTTTACGATTTTGTTTTGGGTTTAGATTCCACTTAAATTTTTATTTTTTTTATTTTGTTTAAAATTTTTTTTTTGTATATTTTTTGATTATTTTCTTTGACACTGTGCCCACCTCTTAGCTCTTACCCTAAGGCTTAGAGGAAAAAATAACAAGAGGGAAAACCACACTAACACATTGATACCTCCCCACAAGCTGGTGCACGCACTCATTCACAAATTTCACTAACACCACTTTATATTCGGATCTCAACACTGGGCTTACACAAAATCTCACTAGCAACACTTTATATTCGGATCTCAACACTGGGCTTACACAAAATCGTACCAATACTACTTTATTCTCGTCTTGGAACCGGTTTTTGTTTTTTTTTTTAGTTACCTTAAGGCTACGTCTGGCAGAATTTTTGGAATTAAAACTTTTTTTTTTGGTTTGGAAATAAAAATTTAAGCATCAAAATATTAAAATATTTTCTTTCTTGTTAAAGATTTCTCTGAGTACTCTCCTCCCTTCTATTTTTTTTTTTTTTTTAAGGCCGTGTGTGAATCGCGTTAAAATTTGCGTTAAAACTTCTACCACGATTAAAACTTGAGGTCTTGTTTGAGGTGGGATCAAATTAAGCCATTTGCTGTGTGAATTGCGTTAAAACAATTATTTTAACCAAGATTTCTGCGTTGGTTAAAAAAATTTCCCTCGATAATTTAAGGAATTTCCCTGAACAAAAATTGGTGTGGTAGCACTGAAAATTAGTGGTGGTGGTAGCACTGAAAATTAGTTTTAGTTTATTAGTAATGAGTCCCAATAAAATCGGTGTAGTTGCATGTTTATGAGTTTTCACATCTTGTCCAGCTTTACAAAAAAAAACCCTGGGGGCCTACCATGTAACTTGATTCTACAATAAAAACGTTCGAATGCCTAAAACTCTTCATCCGTAATTCTTAAGGACAAAGGAGAAAATGTGAAACTTGTACGAAACTCGGAAGTTTTTGTCGAAAGCAATTGGTAGAACTGAAACTCGATTCTATTCTCATTCTCAGATGCATTAAAAAGAAGAATCAAAAATAATTTTCGAATGATTCGAAAGTAGAATCGAGTTACATAGTAGGGTCCCTGCCCTTAAGAATTTTTCAGTAGTGTGGTGAAAACTAATTTTCAGGTTATGTTTTAAATTGCCAAGCGTCAAATGAAAATAAACTCACCATGCATATACTTCCACAACTTTTTCGCTCCTTTTTGCTGCAGCTCACACGTTTTAGTTTTAAATTCATTTTTATTTCATTTTCTTAAATCTACTTAGGAGCTACCAAAAATGTATAAAACTAGCTTATATAAAACTTAACTAACTTACTGACCCTAAGCGGGTACTCTAAATTACTCAATATTTTGATTCTAATGCCTTTCGGCCTAAATATAACTTATGGATTTACAAACTAGAACTATGGTTAAAAACTAAGAAAATTTAAAAACAAAAACTTAGTTTGGATCATATTTTTTTTTTTGATTTTATTAAAACTACTTAAAACTACTTAAATCTATTTAAATCTACTTAAACCTAGAGCAGCCACAGTAGCTTTTTTTTGTTTTCTGTTTCGTATTTTTTGGAATTTTTGTTTTATGATTTTTTTGGAATTTTTATGTTTTATGATTTTTTTTTTTGCTCTTTTTTTGGTTTTTAAATTTTTTTTTTTTGGTTTTACAAACTAGAACTATGGTTAAAAACTAAGAAAATTTAAAAACAAAAACTTAGTTTGCTGGATCATATTTTTTTTTTGATTTTATTAAAACTACTTAAATCTATTTAAATCTACTTAAAACTAGAGCAGCCACAGTAGCTTTTTTTTGTTTTCTGTTTCGTATTTTTTGGAATTTTTGTTTTATGATTTTTTTGGAATTTTTATGTTTTATGATTTTTTTTTTTTAGATTTTTGTACTTTTTTGGTTTTTAAAATTTTTTTTTTGTATGCCACTGTGCCCACCCCCTATACCCTAAGACTTACACGCTAAACCTGTGTAAGCCAGCCATTGGCGACTCGCTATCAATATCAATTTGAGTTTCGTGCTCAGACAACCACCAGAACATATTTGACATTTTAACAACGTCACGACGATCGCGATCTGAGACCGCCCTACTGAACCGAAGGAGCTCTTCAACGTCTCCACCTACTGCGGTGACGTCTCGATTATAAAGGAGCCGTCGTTCCACCGACTTACGGCAGACGTGGTAGATTAGCGGAACCGCCAACCTATCCTGAATCAGCCCTTCCATATCAAAAAAGAGGAAAGCCTCCGGTGGGACAAATCCACTGAAGCGTGTTCTTTCCATATACTCTCTGTTGGGATGCAGGTTGATCCCGGGGTTGTAATAGGTGGATCACGATCAATTTGGAAAAGATCTCGATGAGGGTTAGCAAGCCAAAAAAAGCACAATTAAAAATGGGTGAAGCCCACAGGAAGGACTTAAAACTTAAGATAAGTTAGGTGGTGTACGCCACCTGGGTGTGATTAGTTACATTTTAAGTAAAGGAGGAAACAAATTAGTACAAAATACGGGAAGGTAAGGTAGTTCTTTAAGGAAATAAGATTTGCACTTAAACATTACCGCCCGCCTTGCAGGAGTATACCTGCAAAGTATAATTCGTAAATACTTATATATATATAATATATCTAACCACTATATCTGAAGCAAACTTCAGATTGGGAACCATTGAAATACCGAAGGGGTTCCACTCACTTCGGGGGGAAGGAAGGGTTAGTAGAGGATATCTAAACTTTTTATAATATGTAAATGCAATTTTAATAAGCAAAGGTATAGAGAAATAAGATTCAGTGTACTTATATATTAAGGATTCAATTGAAATATACTTTCATATGAAATCATGCGCAGGATACGTATTCCTTAAAGATATTTTTGTGCAATTATAGATAGATATTAGCAAAGATATAAATTGTCTGCAAGTTAATTGAAAATTTTAAACTAGGTTTCGGTTGGAACAACACATAACTTTACAATGGGCCTGGTTATATCTCGTTGTCGTTGCCTGGAAACACATGCGTAACACGACCTAACCGCCACTCATTTGGGGGTAGGTTTTCTTTTTTGACAACCACAATATCACCTATTTGTACATCACGCTGAGGATGTTTCCATTTGTATCTTTTATGAAGTTCTTTAAGATACTCCTCTTTCCAGCGTTTACAAAATTGTTGCTGGATCACTTTCAACTTTTCCCAACGATTAAGTAATGAAATTGGCGATTCTTCAGGAATGGGTTCTGCTATAGATATTAAAGGACTTCCAATAAGGAGGTGTCCTGGTGTTAGCGATAGGCTATCCGAAATGTTTTCAGATACCGCGCTAATCGGACGTGAATTGAGACACGCTTCAATGCGGCAAAGCAGTGTCGAAAATTCTTCAAAGGTGTACTTGGTACTTTGTGCAACCTTTTTAAAGTGGGTCTTAAAACTTTTGACGCCTGCCTCCCAAAGGCCACCCATGTGAGGCGCACCAGGTGGAATAAAATGCCAGGATAGCGAATGGCTGTGAGAGCTCAGTACGTCAGATGCGGTTTGCTGCAAATGTTTCTTAAAATCTTCTTTAAGAGCTCGGTTAGCTCCAATAAAGTTTGTTCCGTTGTCGGAATAAACGTCCTGAGGAGCTCCTCTCCTCTAAACAAACCGATGGAATGCCGCTTGGAATGCAGCTGTTGACAACTCAGTGACTGCCTCTAAGTGTATAGCTTTTGTAGAAAAGCATACGAAAACACAGACGTAGCCCTTTGTTACTCGACAGCATCTTCCAAAGTATGTTTTTATATCAAAAGGACCAGCAAAGTCCAGTCCAACTTTTGAAAATGGTCTTGAAAACTCGCACCTCTCCGGAGGCAAGGCAGCCATAAGTTGCTTTTGTAAGCTTTTCTTGTGCAGCACACACGTTTTGCAGCGGTTAACAGAAGCTTTTATCAGGTTCTTAAGATTGGGAATCCAATACCCTTGGCGCACAAGAACAAACATTAATTGATTTCCACCATGCAGAGATATCTTATGGATGAAATCTAAGAGGAGTTTTGCAAACAAGGAATTGTAAGGCAAAATTGTTGGATACTTTTCGTTCCAAGATAGATTTGAATTGGCTAGGCGACCGTTTATTCTCATTACACCCTTATGGTCGAGAACCGGATTAAGTGTGAGGAGTTTGCTTTTGCTTTTTATTGGTTGATTGTTTTTCAAAAGTTCGTATTCCGAAAAGAAATGAAGCTTTTGAGAAAGAATGATGAGTCGTTCTTTTACAAAAAGAATCTCTTTTCGAGTTACATCAAGGCTTTTATAGCTTGGTTTGAACTTGAACCTTGGATTCGTCCGATGAAAGAATCGAAATATATAAGATATTACTCTCAAAGCATGCGGAAAATTGGAGAACCTTTGCAGTATATCTTCTGTGTGATGGGTAAGGAAAACTTTAATAGGCTTAGACTCTAGGTCAGCTTCGGTAAATGAGCTTGGAGTGTTGGAAGGCCAAGAAAATTGATTGGATCGGAGCCAGATCGGACCGTTCCACCACAACTCATTACCTAAAAGTTCACCAGGAGCCATCCCCCTAGTTGCCAAATCAGCTGGATTATCTTCTGAAGCGACGTGTCTCCATTGGATGTCACCAACATTACCTTTTATAAGGCTAGTGTGATTTGCTACAAATGTTTTCCAACTACAAGGTTCTTTGTCTAGCCACGCAAGAACTATGGACGAATCTGTCCACAAAAAAGTAGAAACGTTTTTAACATCAAACGCCTTTGAGGTAGTTTTGATGAGCTTAGAGAGTAAAACTGCACCGCAAAGTTCCAATCTAGGAAGCGAAATAGTACTCACAGGTGCAACTTTAGTTTTCGAACACAAAAGGTAGCAACTACTTTTAGCGTTGACCTTGGTTACTCTCACATAAACTGCGGCAGCGTATGCCATCTCAGAAGCATCACAAAACCCATGAATTTCTGTTTCACTGTCGGTAAATGTTTCCAACCATCTAGGTATTTGGAGCTTTGAGATTTCAGGCAAAGTTGTTGCAAAAGATTCCCAAGTAGCTAAAGAATGTGGAGTTAGACTCTTATCCCATTCAGTTTTATCTTTCCATATCTGCTGCATAAGGATCTTTGCCTTTATGATAATTGGTGAAGTCCAACCAGCAGGATCATAAAGTTTGGCAATGTGCGAAAACACCTCTCGCTTAGTACAAGCAGATGAAAAGGGAATTGGTTTTGTTTTGAAGTAGAACAAATCCAGTTTTGCATTCCAAAACACACCCAGTGTTTTGACCGAACTTTGATCATCTAAATTCAAAAAAAGATCGCTGACAATGTGATCTCTAGGAATGTTTTCAAGCAGAGATTTTGTATTGGCTGTCCATTTACGAAGGACAAACCCAGCAGAATTAAGTATAGCTATGATTTCTGCTTGCGCTTTCAGAGATTGTTCAATGGAATCAAAACCTGAAAGCAGATCATCGACGTAAAAGTCATTGTGAATCATTTGAGATCCTAAAGGGTATTTAAACTTCTCATCCTCAGCCAGCTGCAGTAGTGTGCGTATTGCCAAATAAGGCGCACAGTTGACACCAAAAGTGACAGTCTGCAGCTCAAAATCTTCGATGTCCTTTTCTGGAGCACTTCTAAAAAGAATTCTTTGAAATGAGGTGTGGGAAGGATGAACTCGAATTTGTCTATACATTTTCGTTATGTCAGCGTTGAATACGTATCGATGTTTACGCCAACGAAGCATGAGTGTTACAAGATCCTGTTGCAAGCTAGGTCCTGTGTGAAGTATGTCATTAAGACTATTGCCTGTTTGAGATGGATTCGACGCATTGAAAACCACTCGTAATCTTGTTGTAGAGCTTTCTGGCTTAACAACAGCGTGATGGGGCAGATAGTAAGACATAATTTTACCATCGCAGAGAATCTCTGTTGACGGAACTGGTTTCATATGATCAATGTCTAAATACTCCCGAATTACATTGTTGTACTCAGCTTCTAGCAAAGGTGTACCTTTAAGACGGCACTCAGATGCCCTGAAACGCTTTTCACATATATTCCTGGAAGGACCAAGGCTTAAAGAACTAGGAAACTCATCTTTGAATGGTAATTTAACGACATATCTACCGTTAGGCTGTCTGTAAGTAGTTTCAGAGTAAAATTGTTCACATAACTTATCTTCAAAGGAAATTGGTTTTGAGTCAGAAATCTCTTCTAACTCCCAGAACCGGTTGACTTCCTCATCAAGAGAAACTTGGTTGAAATTCGTTACGAAATTCGAAAGCTTGGTATCGTTCGGTTTTTGAAGGGGACCAGAAACGATCCAGCCCAGAATTGTATTTTGCGCTATTAAATTTCCTTTAGTATTGCGACGGAGTCCTTCTTCAATAATATGCGGATAAATATCAGCGCCAATGAGTAAATCTACTTTCGAAGATTTGTGAAAATGAGGGTCAGCAAGCTTTAATTCTAATAATTCTGAAAAGTCCAGTGAATCAACAGACTGAGAAGGAAGCTTCCCTGTTGGATTATCAACAACTAGAGCTTGTACAGGAATCGCTTTCGAATTAAAGTAGGGACCTATATCGAAATGACATAACATCGTAGATGTTGTAGTAGTAGTAGAGTTTACCCCTGATATTGTTGCATTTATTGACGTGAATGGAAGACCTAAACGTAGTTGAGCAGCTTTAGAGATCAAAGTTATTTCCGATCCAGGATCAATTAAAGCACGAAGAGTGAATTTGAAACCCTTTGAAGAGACCGTTACTAAAGCTGTTGCCAAAAGAATTTGCTTTGAAGATTTTGAAAAATACGTTTGAACGTTGGAAGAATTAAATGATGTAGTGGACTGTATTGGTAATGGGGATTCTACTTTGAAATCTGTTTGATTTGGCGTTTTAGCAATTTCTTGCAAATGAAGAAGTGTATGGTGTCGTTTCTTGCAATGGTTGCAAGAAAACTGGCTTTTACATTGTGGTGTTGTGTGAAAAGCTGTTAAACAATTAAAGCATAAGTTGTTTAACCGAACTACTTTAATTCTTTCTTCAACCGATTTCTGTATAAATGAAGGGCACATACGCACCGAATGGTTGTCTTTGCACAACAAACAAGTAGATTTTGTAATTTTATTATGATGCGTTTTCAACTTTCTATGTATTGGAAGCTTTGATACAGGAACATTCTGTTTCGGTTGGGAAGAAATTTGAAAATCGTTGACACTTTCCAACACTTTACAGCGCGAAACTAAAAACTTATTCATTTCTTTCCATGTTGGTATTTCAGCTGGGTTATCCAGGCTTTGTTCCCACATAGAAAGTGTTTTTTCTGGAAGATGACTTGAAACCAAAAACGTTAAAAATGCATCCCAAGACTCGGTTGGAATTCCGTAAGAATCCAACGCACATAGACAATCACTTACGACTCGATTAATTTGTTTGATACTCTTATCGGTTTCTATAGAAACTTTTGGAAGATTCAAAAGATTCTTCAATTGTTTGTTTACAAGTATCCTCTTGTTTTCATACTGCTCTTTTAAGGCATTCCAAGCAAGTTCAAAATTAGCATCCGTTAATTCAAACTTGTCCACAATCGCGTGGGCATCATCACGTGTTTTAGCTAGTAAATGATAAAGCTTTTGCACTGCGCTTAAACGAGGGTGCTTTATATATACTGCCGTGAACATGTCACGAAACGACGGCCAGGACAAATAATCTCCATGAAATGTTTCTGAATCACACGCTGGAAGCCGAAAAGAAGTATTATTTTCAGACGCTTTTGCAAGATTTCTTACTTGCAATAATACTTCAGATACACCTAAGGCAATATCCACACTTTGACTATGAGATTCTGTTTCCTTTGCAGGCAAACTACCTAACGTATCAGTAGCACTAAGAATAGTTTCAAGACATGCGATATAAGTTTCTGTCGAAAGCTTGTATTTATTTTTCACTGCACTTAGATTTTCTTGTGAAAGTGGTTCCGCCGTGTTACGAACGCACGTTGAATATGCAGATTTAACATCTGACCACAAACTCGAAAGCTCAACTTTCCTTGCTTCTAACGAGTGAAGCGATAAGGAATTTAAATTCACCTCTCTTAAATTCGCGAAATACTCTACTAACGTATCGGCACAAAAAATGAAATTCTCCATCTGAGACTTTTAACCCTATACTATTTCTCAAATATAAATAGAAAAAAACCACTTAAATGGATCAAAGTAATGAACTTAAACTTTTTTCAATTATAAGTAACGCTTAGCAAGAATTCTGTCGCTTTCAGATATGTAAATGAAGATCTAACTTGTTCACTTAGATTGAATATTAATTTTGTAATTTTAAATAAGATTTGGATATTGAAAGAAGAATCATACATAAATTGCACAAGAATACTTGAAAGCGCACGTACCTGTTGCTGGTGAATTTGAACCGGTGCGTGTTTGATGGTGCTTATCTTGCTGCACTGTCGATCGTTGAGCTTCCACTGCCTGATTTGTACACAGATGGGAGAATGGTAATCTGGTGGATTAGTGTAGATAAGAAATTGTGTGTATGCTTATGGTGCTTGAGAGATGTATGATTGACGTTGTTCTATTGATGATGAATGGATAAATGATAATCTGGAGCAAAATTGAAAGCGTGTTGTTTGATATCAAATGGTGAATTTATTATTGGCGATCTGCAACGGGGTTGGTGATCGCTGATCGTTGTTGTCTTGGAATATTGATGTGTGTGAATGTGGTGATAGTGAACAAATGTTAGATCGATGATCGTAATGCTGTTCACTTGGAATTGAATGATTTTTAATGAAAATGAAGATGATCTCGAATGAGATTGATGATCGGTGATCGCTTTGATTTTTGGCAAGTAGTTTCAGCGGAGCTGAGAACTTTTCCTATGGATGTGGTCGAATTTCACTTTGTGTGGTTTTTGGAGGATGATTGGGAACGTGATTCCGCGTGGACTCCAAATTCACAGCAATTCAATTCGGCTCGAATTGGACCAAATGTTGGGATGCAGGTTGATACCGGGGTTGTATTATGTGGATCACGATCAATTTGGAAAAAGAATAAAAGAAAAATTGTAAGTTTTGTCTTAATATAAAATTTATCTTTATTGTACGATGTACGACTTACCTCGATGAGGGTTAGCAAGCCAAAAAAAGCACAATTAAAAATGGGTGAAGCCCACAGGAAGGACTTAAAACTTAAGATAAGTTAGGTGGTGTACGCCACCTGGGTGTGATTAGTTACATTTTAAGTAAAGGAGGAAACAAATTAGTACAAAATACGGGAAGGTAAGGTAGTTCTTTAAGGAAATAAGATTTGCACTTAAACACTCTCTATTGGGGTAATAAGCCCCAAAAATCAGGCCATTGGTCGAGGTCATCGATCTTGCCGTGTGACCACGAGTCAGTTTTATAATGACGTTGTCGATCCTGTTTATTTGAGCCCCGTTGTAAAGGACCTCATTGGAATAATATTTTTTGTACTCCGACTCTGGTGTTCTGTGTAATCCAAGACAGGTACGCAGACACTGTCTCTCAAACACCCAAATCTTTTCCATTTGAGACGCTGTAACATTGAACCACACAGGGCACCCATAGACAATCATTGGCCTTATGAGGGCTATGTAGCAAATCACCTTCACTCTGCTATCAAGTTGACTGCTGTGAAACAGTCGCCTTGTCAGAGCAAAAGCTCCCTTAGCCCTGGCCAGAGCCGCATCCATATGTGTGTTAAAATATAGATACTGATCTAGCCAGATGCCGAGGTACTTGACTACTACTTTGCTTGGCAGTGGGTGGCCATGTAGATCAACGATCACCAGCTTTCGCCAGTTCTTTCTCGTATCCCATGAGGCCCGAGCAAACGGGGTTCTAAACACAGTTGTTTCCGATTTCTGAAAGTTGATTTTCAACTTCCACTCATCGCAATATTGCTGAATCTTATCGAAGTCACGCTGTAAGAGACTTCTGATGTCTTCGATCCTTGGACCTGTTCTGTACGCAATGAGATCGTCGGCGTACGCTATAGCATGGTGAAGAGAACCAATTAGATCGCCAGTGAAAATGCTAAATAAAATATACGAATTCACCGCTCCCTGTTGCAGACCGTTCTGTATTTTAAAAGTTCTGGTAGAAGTTATATTGCAACTTTTAAAAACAAACGTTCTACCATGAAGCATGTCATTCAGAATATAAAGCAGTGGTTTACTCATGCCATACCTGATCAGCTTATAGAAAAGACCGTCTAACCAAACGGTATCGAAAGCCTTCTCCAAGTCAACCAGACATGCACCCGTACACTGCTTTTTAGCTTTGTTCCATTGAATATCAGATACTAGTTTATGGTATCATGGCCCGCCTTAAAACCGAACTGATTTTCTGGAATAATCAGCCTTATTATGAGTTTCACGTGAACAGCTTTTCGCCCGGAACATTTTTGTTCGCCCGGAATTTTAAAAGCTATTATGAGTTTCACCTGAACAAAATTCCAGACTTACAATTTTTCCGCTTTTGTTGTTTACTTGTTCGTCTCACAAAAATAAGTGAAATAAATTGGTCTCAACGTTTTCGCATTTCACGGGGAAAAATAGCTCATAATAAGGGAAATTTTTCGAACATGGAAAATTTTTCCCCCGAAACTCATAATAAGGGAAAAGTGAAATGGGATCTTTTTCGGGCGGAATGATTTCACGTGAAACTCATAATAAGGCTGAATATGTTTGTCCTCAGCCCATGTGGACAGAGCTCTATTGAGAACTTTTTCGAATACTTTGCTGATACTCGGAAGAAGACTAATTGACTGGAGATTTGCTGGATTGGAACCATCCTTACCTTTTTAAGGAGAGGATGGACCACTGCCGTCTTCTAACTGGATAATATGCATTATTCAGCGCATTGTTGAACAACGTGGTGTATATGTCCACCGCTTCCGAAGGGAGGTTTCGCAGCACAACATTGGGTATGCCGTCGACTCCTGCTGACTTCTTTTTCTTTATTTTGTGAAAGATGTTCGCGAGGTCCATCTTAGAAACGAACAGGGTGTTATCCCCGTTTCGCTCGGCGATGACTGCATTTGCAAGTCGGTCGTCATTGAACCTAGTGAAACCAGAATTCTCAGTTCGCCAATGCGAGATCTCGTCTATGATAGAAGTGTCCGACAAAGGCTCTGTTCTCAAGGTCGTCATTCGGGCGAATGCACTCATTCACCTTATATACTTGCTCGAAAACAGCACCCACAGTCTTTACCTTCTCCTGAGCATCTTCCACTATAAAGTGGTCATCATCCAAAATTGCGTCATCTGGATCTATTCCTAATGTCAGAAGTAAGTCTTTGTTCTCTGTCGTCCTTTGGAGTTTAATACCCTGAAGGTCATTTCGATCTTTTCTCCTAAAGATTTTGTTTATTTCCGGAAACATACTTGGGTTGTTGGACTGTACAGCCCGAATTTTGTTGTTCCAGAAACATGAAATGGAAATTCTATAGTTTTCTTTAATAAGTTGTTGTAGATTTTTGATCTGTGACTTCAGAGTTCTAATCTCCAAATCATGTCGGTCCGTAAACCTCCTGTGCAAGAGTTTGAGTCTCGACAAGAGTCTACTTTTTTGTTTGAAAAGTACGTCTATTGTCTATTTCTGTACATGTTCGTAGTGTCATGTTGCCTATATTTAGGAATTGTCCTGTCCATTGTACTACGGATTGCATCCTCCATACTTTGCAGGTACCCATCGATCTCAACGTTCGACAGATTCCTGTTGCATGGCGGCGCAATACCGTTCGAACGAAGTTCCCTAGAGACGGCACCGGAAAAGCGCGGCCAACGTGTCTTACCGTAGTTGTAAGAGTGCGTCTGCACGTACTCCTCCAGTTCCACAAGGTCGTTCGGAAGCAGTATGACGGCGGCAAGTCCACAGTGGTCACTGTCATACTCAACCGTCGTCAAACAATTTTTCGTCCGTCGCAGAATGTCGTCGGTCAGTTTAAGTCTCGAGTCTAAAAGTAATAGATCCAAATATGAGCCACTTCGAGGATATGAAGGCCTGTCAGTAGCCAACAGGTCGACTTTACACTCAATATGGTGAAGCCCCAGCCAATTTGATAGCTGGGTCCCCCTTGGATTGGCTAATTGATTTCCCCAATCTTGGTGTTTAGCATTGTAATCACCGGCCATAAGGAAATAGTTTTCTTCTGAGTTCAGTTTCAGAGTTCGAAAGAGTGATTCGAGCTCTGTTATAAAACATGAATTTTGAGAAGCCTCCGGCGCATAGATAGTGACCACATACAACCGCCTCCCCTGATGGAGAGGGATGCATACGATACACGCTTCCAGCAACTGGAATCAGCGTACTTCACCACTATATATTACTTTATGAGCAATGCCCTTACGTATGAAGATCGCAACCCCACCCGCGAAAGTCGAGTTAGGTCGGTCTCTTCTTACGATAATGTAATTTTTATCCGTCAATTTGTGATGCTGGTTTAGCCTAGTTTCGCTAACCATACATACATCGGGACGTTGGTCTTTTAACAACTCAAGGAAGTTGGCTCGTCGTTCTATCCTAACTAGCGAATTCACATTCACGGCTAGGATCTTGAAAGGCCTCTCCGGCAGCGCGCCCGTTAACCTAAAAATTGCGCAAGCGAAGGCATTGCACGGTAGATCACATCTACCCTACGCGCCTGCTCACTTATTTGCCGTGATAGATCGCTCATTTGTCCCTGAATGACACGCAAAGCGACCATCACCTCTGACTCCCCAGCAGCTGCCTTAGACACAGATGGCTGTGCGGCCGCTTTCTGGGGAGGCTGTACCGTTTTCCCAGCCCCCATGCCATTTGGGGGTAGGAAACTTCGGGAACGACGGCCCTTGGAATTGGTCTGGCAGTTTGCCTTCCCGCATCCTTAGTTGCTGTTGGAGCAGCTTTTTTTGACTTTTTAATCGTCTGGTATCGAGGACAACCCCGATAATTAGCAGGGTGTCCATCCCCACCACAAAGAACACACTTCAGTAGGGTCTTGTCTTCGACCCTGTCCTCCCCGAGCTTACACTCTTCATTATTGTGGTTTTCTCCACACTTAACGCACCTCGACTGCATATGGCAGTTGAACGCGGCGTGGCCGAACCTTTGGCCACGAAGACATTGTAAAATGTCCCCGTTCCTGTTTAATTTTTCCCATCTTACCATCTGGTAGTCTAGGGCGGAGATTTTCCTTAGACTCTCCAGACGGCTACTGGGTGAAAGGGTGACGAGGAACATCGGCAATAGCCGCTTCTCCCGTCTTTCCTTGGCCGTGGTGAACGACTTAACCCCGATAAACTCGAGATCGTCGCCCGCCAACCTGCGGAGTTCAGTTAAGAGTTCCTCTGGATCAGAGGTAGGCTCTACCCCTTTCAAAAGCATGCAGTTTCTCCTCTTTGGGAGTATACGAGAAATGTTCAGTGGTTGTCTTTGCTAAAAACTCCCGAACAATCTTATGGTCACCAATGCTATTGCATTGGATCGCATGTCTATCAACCCCGAGTCTCTTAATAGTAAAACTATCGCCAATGGCGGACTTACATAAATTTTTTGTGTCGTTGAATACCATCTTTAGAGTATTTAATGGGGGCACCCTGTTCTTGTTAGTGGTCTTCTTTTGTGGCTGCTGCTGTTGTTGCGCTGGCTGTTGTTGTTGTTGTTGTTGCTGCTGCTGCTGCTTTTTCGGCTTCAGCTTCTCTGCTGGCTGCTGCTTCTTGCTGAGGATCGATGGCGCGGCTTTTTTAGCTGCGGTCCCCCGTGGCTGCTCATCCTCATATGTAGCAGTTTTCTTTTCCTCTACAGCTATTTTAGCTGTGGCTCCGGTCGCATTTTTATTGACAGCAGCCTTTGTTGTGGCTGGCTGCTGTTGCTTGGCAGTTTTCTCTGCTGCTGCCTGCCGTTGTTGTTTTGGTTGCAACGGTTGCTTGGCCTCCCATTCCGCTTTCCTGCGGGCCTTTGCTTTGCTTTTATGGCCTCGATCTCCTCGAAAAGCTTCTGTATTGTTACATTTAACACTTGCAGTCACTTTTCTTCGTTCTTATCTATGTTTACGTCGTCATCATCTACACCGCCTCCGTCTGCTAGTGCAGCGAAGGAGTTGCCGCTACGGTTGTAACGGCCCTCGCCACCGTTTGACTCATAGTCATATGTTGAGTTCAAACTGACTATGGACTCTGTGCTGGTCGACATTCCATCGTCGTCGACCTCCGCTGCTGCTCCCTTCTTTGCCTTTTGCTTGGGCATCATGTTTGGCTTCGCTTTTAAGCGCCGCCTCCTCTTAATTGCAGTTGTTGCAACTGCTGTTGTTGCTGTTGATACAGCTATCTGGTCAGCGGCTGTTGCCGCTATCTGATCTGCGGATGTTGCCGCTTCTGTATTTGTTGTTGTTGTTGTTTCCGCCAACTCCAACATTCTTGATGATGATGAACCAGATAGGTCCATCAAAGAACCAGTCCATGAAAGCGGCTCCTCAAATTCTTTGAGGAGCCGCTCCCTCTCCTTTCCTTGGGCGATTTTCTTCAACCAGAAGATATGTACTTTTAAGTTTGCGTCGGGATCGAAATCGTGTCCCTCCACACCGACGAAATAAGAAAAAAGTACACTTTCTTTAATGCCACTGCTGGGGGTCGAACCTAGGACCCTCTGCACCGAACTTGAACACCTCTTTAGTCAGGCTACTGCCCTTGTTAAAATATCACTGATTTTATTACTTGATAATCACAAACCGAATTTATTAAATACTGCCAAAAGTCGCCAACACGTCTATGCGCTCTTGCAGTTGCTGAACGACTGCAGCTCACACGTATTCACAGATGGATGCTGCGATTACAAAAACAACAATGTAAACAAATCGAAGTTGCGGGGCAAGAGACGTAATGGTTTTCCCTCTTGTTCTTTTTCCTCTAAGCCCTAAGACTTACACGCTAAACCTTTGTAAGCCACCCATTTGCGACTGACTATCATCATCAATCGGCCCTATCGAGGTAACCGTCGGAGCGGAATTCTCTCCGATCGGAGACATTTTGCTTCGTGGTAGTTCTCCGATCGGACGATCCGACGTTCTCCGATAAGATTTTGTTGCGGAGATTTTAGTTTTGAGAATGCAATGCATTGCCGCGATGGGGAAAAATTTCTTACGACGACAACTACTTCGAAGCAAAATTGAATCTCCGAAAAAGATGCGTTGCGGAGAAAACTCCGCTCCGAGACGGTTACCCCGATAGGGCCGAATATCAATTTGTTGCTCGGACAACCACCAGAATATATCTGAAATTTATCAACTTCACAACGATCGCGATCTGAGACCGCCCTACTGAACTGAAGGATCTCTTCAACGTCTCCACCTACTGCGGTGACGTCTCGGTTATAAAAGAACCGTCGCTCTACTGACTTACGGCAGACGTGGTAGATTAGCGGAACCCCCAATCTATTCTGAATCAAACCTTCCATATCAAAATCGAGAAAAACCTCCGGTGGGACAGATCCACTGAAGCGTGTTTTCTCAACATACTCTCTGTTGGGGTTATCAGCCCCAAATATTTGGCCGTTGTTCGAAGACACCGCTCTTGCAGTGCGGCCACACGACAGTTTTATAATGTCGATCCTGTTTATTTGAGCCCCGTTGTAAAGGAACCCATTAGGGCAGTATTTTCTGTACTCCGACACTCAGGTGTTCTGTGCAATTCAAGACAGGTACGCAGACACTGTCTCTCAAACACCCGAATGTTTTTCATCTGAAACGCTGTAACAATGAACCACACGGGGCACCCATAGACAATCATTGGCCTTATGAGAGCCATGTAGCAAATCAATTTCACTCTGCTTTTAAGTTGACTGCTGTGAAACAGTCGCTTCGTTAGAACAAAAGCTCATCTAGCCCTGGCCAGAGCCACATCCATATGTTTGTTAAAATATATGTAGATACTGATCTAGCCAGAAGCCGAGGTACTTGACTACTACTTGGCAGCGGGTGGCAATGTAGATCAACGATCACTAGCTTTCGCCAGTTCTTTCTCGTATCCCTTAAAGCCTGAGCCAACGAGGGTCTAAAAACGTGGGCGAACACTCAGCCCCTAGGTTGTCAAAATTTGAACGTCAAATCCGAAGCAAAAATTCATCTCTCTATAAATAACTATTAAAATAAAGTTTCAAAGTGCAAATAAATTTTTGAAAATACACACATTGTATAAATTAAGAAAACCGCATTCACAACAAATTAAAGCTTGAGTAAGTTCTTTTAAATAAGCAATCTTTAAGAAAAAATAAACTCAGTTAAAAAGCTAACCTATAAATGGTCAAAAGAGGAATATCTCACACCTCACCAGAACACCCAGCAAACGAAAAACGCCATCAAAACATTAGAAAAACTGAAAATAAGATAGCAATGGGGTCTTCTTCTGGTCTGAGTGTTGAAAGAATGCAGGAAATTCTTCTTGAAAACAACCAAAACCTTGTTGAGCAGTTGGCTTCAAAGGCAGACCTGCAAGTATTCTGCAATCAAATCTCAGCCTTAAATATGCGTCAAGAAGAACTTGAACAAAAAGTTATGCATCTACAGCAACATAACAAACGTCTCGAAAGCCAGCTTGACAAATTGCTACAGAAAAATAGTACATATACCCACTGAAGAACAATCGGATATGAACGAAAAAGCAAAAGCCATTTGCGCTGGTCTGGCTGGTCTACCGCCGAATCAAATCTTTGAGTCTGCGTATGGAATACACAACCGAGATCCAAAGAAATCTACTATAATGATTAAAATGAGATCCAGAGAGTCTGTTTGGAACGTGTTGAAGAATGCCCACAAATTGAAAGGCACCAAAATAAGCATACAAAAGGACTTACCTTTTAACGTTAGACAACGCCGATCTAAAATCATTCCCATTATGAAGGAGCTCCGTGAAAAGAATGCATCGATAAAAATCTCTTTGCGAGACGATCAACTGCATATTCTCAAGAAAGTCTTTACTTGGGATTCCGAGCTTGGATTGAGGTGTGGTGAAAAAGAAGGGCTTGATGTTATTAGAAATAATTATGGCAACATTCTGTTAAATGAAAACTTATTTATCAATGAAACAAAAATCACAAACAAAACAGCTACAAAACAAATCACATTTCACCAAACATCAAATCTGACAGATGGTAATGTCAATCACGGCAGTGGTACCAAACTTAACCGAATGGCAAAAGACAAAAATGGTTTGGGTCTACCCACAAGTTCTAAGGCAAATGCACATGACGTATGATGTGAAGCAGTCTACCAGAATGCTGAAAAAATATTAGTGTTTAAGAAAATTGTTAGGAGCTGGGAATCCACGGGGGATGAACTTTGGTACTATTGAAAGGAGCAGTGGCACGCTTGTGGTTGCTCGGAACTAACTCGTCGGATGGGGGGATTCTTGCTCTTCCAATAGTACCTCCCACTCACTAAACAAAATTATCGTGCCTAGGATTAAGGAAGGAATGGAAAAGGAATAGGAAGGGAAGCTACTATTTAAGGATAGGACAAAGGAAAAGGAACAAAAAGGAAATGCAAACCTAGAGACGTGAGCTCCATCCAAGGACAAAAGAAGGTGGTGTTTCGACTCAAAAAGATTCAAATTTCTACTGAAAGAAATTTTCTTCCAAAAGAAAAAAAATAAAAAAAAATAATATAAAAAAAAACTTAATCCCTATCTAACCTACCTAACCCAACACCAAAATACCCTAAACTAACCTACTACCTACTTAATACTATTTGCTACTAAACTACTACCTTACTACTACCTTTCAAACCGAAAAACACCCTTGTCTCCTTTCATTGTCGGATGGAACTCTGCTGGAGGCTCCGACGCGCTCGTCAGATGTTGGAGACGAAGTCATGGCCAACCCACCCTTGCATCGGTCCGATACAACCAAATGCCATCTTCTTGGCCTTGTTTGTGAAGATGGCCCCTGAAATGACCTACCAGCTGAAACCTAGTCTGTTATGTTACGTCTTTGTCAGTCATATCGTCACAAACCAAAAGAAAATGAAACTTAACCACCAACCATCACCGTTCGCATTGGACGGCCTAGTTCAGCCATCACACACCTTTATGTTTGCTTTAGCAATCCATGATGTTTAACCAAACCAAACTTTTCAAAGAAAATCGTCTTTTGGAGGTTTTACATACATTTATTATTGTTCAATCAAAAAGAGAGAAGAAAAAAAAATTTCAATGCAATGTTTGCGATAAATCACACTACCCTATTTACTACAAATATGAAAAAAAAAAGGAAATTTTTGTGATATCGAACTTCATACTTTTATATATGTATATATAGGTATATCCAATACGATATTACGATCAAGAGTATTTTTTTTTTTCTTAATAAAAAAAAAGAACCAAACTTACAGTTTTCTTTGTTGCTATCCCCCGTTGTCCTGCCGGCAGCACTCGTGAGACACTAACACCGTTGTATAATTCAGGATATGTATACATATATATATATTATATATCGCCAAACCTCCTTTTTTTTCTGTGGGGTTTTTCTATTTTCACCCTCTTAACGATCAACAAAATTCACTATATACTTTTTTTTTCTCTTCTTTTTTTTTTTTTTTTTTTCTATTACTTTACACTTCTTTAACTCTTTACTTTCTTTATACTTCTTTTAATCTCTATGTAAATTTACTACTAATTTTTCTTATTTCTTCAAATTCATTTCTTATTCATTTTAATTCACTTCCAATTCTTTTTATTCTTCAATTTCACTTTTAATTATCTCTGTCCTTAAATTCACTTTTAGTCTTTTAATATTTAAGTTCACTTTTCTTGATCTGCTTCTCTATTCCTTAAATGTCTCATTTGTGATTCCTTCTTCCCTCTACTGCTCAGCCTCTTCCTATATGTATCTGTCTATATACTTCTTATACGGGTCCTTTTTGGTCGACCTTGACCTTGGCTAGGTCAAAAAAAAAAAAAAACCCTGGCAGAGGTTGTTTTACCAACCTATTAAATTTCAAATTCTTTATATCCTTTTAAAAGTAATTCAGTATATTCTTTCACATGGGTATGGTACGTTTCGTCATTTTTATCTCGTTTATTGTTGTTTCGCCCAAGTTGTATCGCAATTTGTTGTTTCGCATTTTGTTGTTAAATTTTTCGTTTGTTTCGTCTATCTATATTTCGATATTTCTCGCTTCGCTTTGCATTCGTTTCGTTTAAAGATTATTTAGCCTTTTATTACTTTATATTTGGCTCGTTTCGCTTTCTATTGTTTCGTTTTTCGATCAGTTCGCTTTTGTTTATATAGATTTTGATTATTTCGCCATCGTTTGATTGGTATTTTAATTTTTGTGGATGAAAAAAGAGGCTAGAGGTGTAAAAATTCGCGCGAATTTTTACACCTCTAGCCTCTTTTTTCATCCACAAAAATTAAAATACCAATCAAACGATGGCGAAACAATCCAAAATTGAACTGTATACCGTTTTTTTCGGTATTTTAACAGTTTGCTTAGCTTCTCATCAAACTTTATTGAAAATTGATTAGAACTTTCAAAGATATATCATATTTTAGAAGCATTTTCAGAACCAATTAGTCAGAAATAATATCAAATTTCGAAATATTTATTAAATTTCTGAAAAACCGAACCGCGCGATTTCACAAGCAATAGTTATCTGATAATGAGCGAATTAATTGAATGTCAAGACAATAGATTACCGTAGAGACAAAATGCGAAAAAACAGTTATCGAGATAAATAAAGTCTAAATAATCATTTGTAAGTTCAATGGAAATGCGAAAAAATGGTAAGCGAGATAAGAAATGCAAAGTAAGTGTGCAGCGAAATGATTGAAAATCCAAGTAACAGAAAAACAAAACAGGCAATGCGAAGTAAACAAAAATAATTGTGTCAAAAACAAAATAATAGAAAGCGTAATAAAATGTGCGAATCAATAGGCACCCCTTTCACATACCTCTGCCTTTTTCTCCTTTTTTTTCTCCTTACTAGCTTCTCGAAAGCTTTCCTCTATTTTCTCCAACTGTCTATATTAAATAAAATTAAAATCAATAGAATATGATCTTTCATACACTCTACCTAATCTAAATTTTCCTTACCTCCTTTTTTTATATTCTTTCTTTTATTTTTCCTTTTTTTTCTTTATACGGTCAGTGTCAAAACAAATTTATATTTTGATTCGACTTTACTTTACTCTATTTTACTTGGCTAGATTTGCCTTCACTTAATTTTAATTGGCTCGATACAAATTATCTTATGAGAAAAATCTTCACCGAACTTTCCTTGCCAGCTGTTCTTTTGAAAAAGAAAGTTCTACAATTTTCTTTTCTTTGTCGAACTCTTTTGCTACTCGGGTACATAAGCACTTGGTTCGAATTCCGTTGTCAAATCAAAATACATAATTACCTCTCTATTTGGATCAGTAGACAGCTGATTAACGTTTTCTATTATTCTTTAAAGTTTACCATATGTTTCTATGTTGCCATCTGTACTTCTCACTAACTGTCCACCCCCTTTCTTCACACACCTACATACATACCTATTTTCTCCTACCTTACTCTTTATTAAGCTATGACATTACCTAATTATATGCATACATTACCTATCACCTAATCAATGACACCTACATACACTAATCTACAAAAAAAACTTACATAAATCTCTCTCTCAAATGTCTTTCTACTTAATGCATTATTATATTGCTGAATTGCAATACTTCATTACTTTGAGTTAGAGGGAGATGGGTAGTGTGCGCAACCCAGATGGCAAGTGCGTAATCGAAGTGTCAAATCAAATATTAAGGTGTTTCGCGAATTTATGTTTCATATTTTTTTTGTCTCTTAGTTTAATATCGCGAGTTAATTCGTTTTTTTTTGTGTTTTTTTTCCTATTTCTCTTTTCTTTATTATTTAGGTGTTTTCATTTTCTTTTGAACTTTCACCGGTAAGTACAATTGCGTTCTTTTGTTTTTGTAAAACCTCAGGTGGGAGTTTGTTTACATATGTTACATACATACATTTTGTAGGCACTTGCATTTTGTAAACAAAATCTCATTCGTGTTCCTTGGTCAATTTAATTTACTTTTACAGTTTTCTAGGGTTGACTGATGACAAAAAAAAACAATCAACACCAAACAACAAAAAAGGAAAGAAATCATCGTATGAACTTCAGTAAGTAGGGTGAAGTTGTTTGATTAAATGATAATTCAATAGAGTATCTTTTTTTTCAGGTTTTGCTACGTAACAAAATAAGAATTTTAAGCTACAATGTATCAGGTTTAAAAAACAAAATTAATTTTGTAACATTTTTTAATTATGTCAAAAGCTTTGATATCTTTGTATTATATGAAACTCATCTACTAGAAAACGAAGAAATTAGATTTAAGAATATTTTTTCAAACTTTAAACTTATCTGGTCTCCTGCTGTAAAAATCTCACTATTTGGAAGAGGAAGCGGTGGAACACTATATGGAATTCGAGACAATATTGAAGGAATCTGTAGTAGCTTTAAAAAAGCGGGTGAAATAAGTGTAATAAACTTAAAAGGAAACACATTTGATGCCTTCTTGATACCAATTTATTTAAACTGCAATCATTGGCAATGCGATTTCGACAAACTTTGTGACTCATTACAGTCCTTGGATTGTACAGATGTAATGCTAATCGGAGATTTCAATGGTCGGGTAGGATTATCACAAAACAATTTTACTTCCGGATACAGCAGTAGCTTTTTGAAACCTTACCGGAAATCTAAGGACCCAATTTGTGACAACAAAGGAACGAAAATTCTTGAACTTGCTGACGAATATGACTTGCGATTGTTGAATGGTAGCTGCAAAGGGGACTTGGAAGGTGAACTCACCTTTATCAGAGGAACATCATGCTCAATTATAGATTACTGTTTTGTATCGAATACCTGGTATGCGATGCTGGATAGCTTTCAAGTCGGAACTGAGATAATCTTTCAAATTTTTGAAGCTTCTGAGAAGAAATAACTGCAATGTCTTTAAAACACTATATCAAGAAGCCAATAAGGAATACAAACACATGTGTCACATAAAGAGAGTAGCTCTTCTACAGCAAAATATCGCGCTCATAAACAACTCAAATTCTTCTGCTCAGTTTTGGAAAGCTGTTAAGTACGTAAATGGGTATACATCAAACATTTCTTCGTCCCTTAAATCACCACAACTTAAAACTCACTTCGATAAGCTACTCAACGCTCCACTTACCTCACCATTATTTCAATATGCGCCCCCCTTGTTTGTTGATACGAAATTAGACTCTGCGTTTTCAATTGAAGAAGTAAAAGAAGTTATAAACAACTAGAAGCCAAACAAAGCACCCGGTATTGATCGCATCCCGTTTGAATTCTTTAAAAATTGCACAAACGATTTTATAGTATCTCTCACAGCAGAATTTAATCGAATATTTAATTCTACAAATGTCTCTGATTCATTCAAGAAAGCAATTATTTTCCCAATTCACAAGAAAGGCGATTACACAGATCCGAATAACTACAGAGGAATCACATTTTTAAATACTTCAGCCAAGCTTTTTGCCACAATGATATACAATAGGTTATATGAATGGATTGAAGAAAAAAACATTCTTAAGGAATTTCAAGCCGGATTTCGAAAAGGATATTCTACAACTGACCAGATTTTCAGTCTTACCAATATTGCTGAATCATACATGCGGAAGAAGAAAAAGCTATACGCATTTTTTGTAGATTTTCGTGCAGCTTTTGATACAGTCCCACGTAAAGCACTCTTTTACAAGCTCTTCAAAATCGGTGTATCAAGCAAAACTATACAAATCCTGCGAGCTCTGTATGAGAACAATGTTGCGTATGTTTGGGATGGAGATCTAATCTCTGAGGAATTCAAAACGTCAATGGGTGTTAAACAAGGCTGTATCCTAAGTGCACTGCTTTCATCATATACATTAATGATATAACCGAGGATGTTAAAGGTGGAATTAAGTTCTATGACGTAACAATTCCTGCACTGATGTATGCAGATGATATTGTCTTTTTGTGTGACACTATCGAAGGTATGCAGTTAATGATAAACAGACTTAGCGCATACTGTAAACGCTGGAACCTTACTGTTAACCAGCAAAAATCCAAAATGATGATATTTAGAAATGCAGGAGGTCGCCATTCACAGTTGGAAAAATGGAAACTGGACGGTGAAGAAATTGAAATTGTACCCAGATACAAATATCTTGGAATTCTAATATCTTCGTCCTTAAGTTTAAAGCCGCACTTTATCGGAAAACTATCTGATGGTAAGAGAGCTATCTAAACAATTTGGGAACGTTGTTTCAAAAACAATTATATATCACCGAGTGCAAAACAAACTCTGTTCCATTCGACTGCAGCTGCAATAATGCTCTACGGAGCCCAGGTATGGGGCTACAAAAGTTACGATGAGGTGGAAAAATTTCTGCGCTACTTCTTGAAGAGAACATTTCGGCTACCAAAAAATACTCCTTATTATATGCTATATATTGAAACTGGAACTCCACCAATGCGCCTATACACTATTAAAATGCACTTCAATTATATCTTGAAAGTATTAGAGATGAATGAAGCCAGAATACCAAAAGTAGTACTAATGAAATCAAGTAAAAGTATTTGCGAAGAATGGCAGAAAGTAGCTTCCGAATGTGGTATGAATTTGACAGTGAATGTTAACGAACAACCTAAACTTTTAAAAGAAAAATTCAACACAATATTGGAGAACCTTGGCAGACATATGTATGTATGACCAATATATTGAAAAGCCAAATCATCACTATTTAGGAACTATTATTCCAAACTAAACCACTTTCTAAATACTAAAACATATTTCCTCGATAGCTACTCACCCGAAAAAATAAGTAATATCTTCAGAATGAGAGGCGAAATTGTCAACTTGAATTATATACCTCACCGGTCTGATTTACCAATACTTTGTGACCTCTGCAATATGAAACAGAGGGAGGATGTCTTGCATTTTCTCGGCATTTGCCCAATTTTAAAAGAATTCAGACTATTAATGTTTGGAAAATGTGTCTTAGAGGAGAATGAAGTTCTACGTATTTTAAATGGAGAAATAGGATGGGATATCTTATATGATTACTCAGTGGCAGCACTTCGTTACAGAAAGCGAATAGTAGAAGGAGATTTTTAGATTTTTTTTGTTTTTTTTAATTCGAAACTAACTTTATATACTTTGTCAACCTGGTAGACGGCCAAAGGCCAATTCCAATATGACTTTAGATTAAGCTTTTAAATTGTAAAAAAAAAATTGTATTGAAATAAAAGTCAACTAACTAACTAACTAACACTCAGCCCCTAAGCCAAATTCGTATCTTTGTTTTGCAGAATCTTTGCATAGTTTGTCTCTGTTTCGAGATTCAACTATCCAAAAATAGTGAATTTCAACACTTTTAGAGCTCGCCGTATTTTTTCCGTCGGCTGCTGGGGTGAAGAGTATGGCGACTGCCAATTCAGGTAATAATAGCTACCAAACACTGGTTCTATTCGCCATTTCCTAATTTAAAAGAAAAGGATTTCAACCTCCGCAAACTCAAAAACGGTTGTAAACTTAAAAAAAATTAAACTGAAAACAAAAATTCTACCAATTGTAACAATTACTTGATCCGCACTTCTCGACTGTTCTGAATATTTTGTCCAGCTTAAGCGGTTTATTTTATCTTACACCGTCAACTTCTCCTTTCCGGTTATCTGTTGACGAACTAATTTTAGCAGCGGAACTTACTCCCGTTTCCTGAGCTTTCTCTCATTTAACGGATTTAATACGGTGACAAGCTAAGCGGTAAAAAGCTTAGATGGTGGGACCATATTAGTGCTGCCACTTCACCACAGTCAAAGCAAACATTTTCACATTCATATTTCAAACAAAATCTATAATTCGTATTCACAAAATCCATAGAAGCACAAATTGTGAATTTAAATCTCTTAAAGATGAACTCGTGAAAGACATTTTCAAATGTAAACTGCAAGAATCTTTCAGTTATACAGGGTGCCCCGTAATTTGTGTAATATACTTTGGAATGTGATTCTTGGTCATATTTTAAGAAAAAAAATTGAATGAGAGGGGGCTCATCTCCCTCCATTTAGGCAATTTAATAAAAATTGACCATATTTTTAAAAAAATTATTAAAAATCAGCTAAGCCACTTACTTTCGCATACTTTGATGTTTCTCAAAGCTTATACTTTGATGTTTCTCAATTTATACTTATATTTTATAATTTAAGTATAATTTATGCTTATACTTTGTTCTTTAATAACATTTTAATTCAAGTTAATTAAGTGAATGGTTTTTGAGTAATCAAGTCTAAAAGTCAAATTTTTTGAAAAAAAGGTCAAAATTTTCTTCTTTAAATAAAATTTTCACTGTTTCTTTCATTAATATGATCATACTATTTTTCAGTCAAACACGAACGGAAAAACCTTTCTTAGTTTTTGAGAAGTTAAAAATAGGCAAAAGGTACAGGGCAATGATTTTTTTTAATTTGGCAGATAATTATTAGTTTTCCTTGGTAACAAAATCTATTACGCATTTTTGCCCTTTAAAAAAACACACTATAGAGAAACCCAGGGTTGATGACGAAACGATCGGTAATAGGGGTGATTATAACATAAGAACCAGGCCGCTGCTGATGAGATTCTGTAGAAAATCCAGTTTATTTTAACATAAATGTAACAGGAGATTTCAACCGAATGTTGAAAGGTTGCAAATAATGTTTGGCTTTCAAAATTCTTAAGGAAATAAAGTTAGAATTTTTCAAAGATAAAAAAAAATAAGCTAAAGGACAATAAAGTGATGAAGGTGATTTAAAACTGAATGAGGTACAGCTATTTTATTTCTTTTAAAAAACTAAACAAATCCAAAATTTTTAGATTTTATAGCTAATAGCAATTTCGTTCGTAGTATTGTTTTATTTGAATACAATGGGATGTAGAGCCTTGATATGCAGGTGTTAGCTGTAGGCAAGTGGTAGTCGTCTACAGGCCTTATAGTAATGGAAGGCAACGGTTGGAAACCTTCCTCTGAAGCCGGCAAAGCTGGAGAGCCAGTCCAAAAATAAAGCTATAAAAAACTCATAAGTAAAAAGTAAAATATGTGAAGCAAGATTTGCTTACGAGGTCCTGACGCTCCGTTGTATTCATTTTTTCAACAATACACCAGAGCCATTTCTTGAACCTTAATAGTTTTTCGGAGTTCTCACTGGATTCGTCATTAAATGTTGTGTAAGAAATAAGTGTGTTAACGTTAATGTCTCCGACACCATTAAGAAGCAACCTTAAATCTTCTGACGTTAATGAATCTAATGCACATTCAGGAATCACATCAAAAACACCTGATTTTATTGCCTAGAATATTGAAATAAATCGGTTAATACCAATAAGAGCTACTACTGTAAATGTGTCAAATTACTTCAAGTGCCTTTTCTTGCGATTTTATCATTCTATATTCACCATACCGACGAACGATTTTTTTTTTTTGTTTTGTTTTCCTATTTCTCTTTTCTTTATTATTTAGGTGTTTTCATTTTCTTTTGAACTTTCACCGGTAAGTACAATTGCGTTCTTTTGTTTTTGTAAAACCTCAGGTGGGAGTTTGTTTACATATGTTACATACATACATTTTGTACGCACTTGCATTTTGTAAACAAAATCTCATTCGTGTTCCTTGGTCAATTTAATTTACTTTTACATTTTTCTAGGGTTGACTGATGACAAAAAAAACAATCAACACCAAACAACAAAAAAGGAAAGAAATCTTCGTATGAACTACAGTAAGTAGGGTGAAGTTGTTTGATTAAATGATAATTTAATAGAGTATCTTTTTTTTCAGGTTTTGCTACGTAACAGGCTCGGTGGAAGTGGATGAGTGGTCGCGAGAACACTTACATCGTAAAAAAATTCATGCGTTGCAAAACACTTTGTTTGTAAATAGGGTCTCGTATCGTGTGGTAGAGCCTACTCCCTGAGTTAATTACTACGTCTCATGCTATCTTTTTATTTTCATACGTTAAGCTTAGACTCTCATTTTATAATATTTATAAACGAAAATAAACTTATATAACTGATAAATATAATATGTTCTGACTATTTATTTTTATTCCTATGCTGATTGTTCAATGTCTGAGTTGGGGGGGTGGTAGTTAGATCGTCTTCTATTCTATATTGCACTATGGATAATGAACGAAGTCGGACTAGTTGAACTTCACTAAATAAATTAACATATAAATACGCTGATAAATAAATAAATAAATAAATAAATAAATAAATAAATAAGTAAATAAATAAAACTATAGATATATAAATAAATAAATAAAAATGTATATATGTAAATAAATAAATAAATAAGCAAAAAAAAAAATATCACAGATAACTAAGGGAGGTAAAAAAAAAAAGGTTTATCACAGAAAAATGGGTGCTAATAATTAGCAATATCACAGAATGCGTTTTATCCAGCGGTGCTGTCTGATATCACAGTAAGCGGCTATATACTTATAGCTAAAAATATCACAGTAGGCTATATACTTATAACTAATAATATCACAGTAATAATTGTTATAATAAATAGATACAAATACATAATAAATAAATAAATTAAACATTTACTAAAACTATTAGGTACTATTCGACTAAAGACAACATCATCTGAGTGCGTCATGACCATGCGTACCTTAAGTGTGTAAGTCTTTGGCATGGAAAACTCCTACTTTTTCGCCTCTTAAGTTACCAACTTCATACAAGGAGTTGCCTATCTTTTTCAAAACTATGCTTTTTGTAAATTTAGCAGCGAGTTTAGCATTGTAATTCTCGGCAGCATTACTTTGTTTAAAATTTCGGCGATATACTATTTGTCCTGGTTGGTATACTACATCCTTACTTCTAGTGTTATAGATTTTCATGCCTTTTTGGTGCGCTAGTTTTAAATTTTGAAATATTTTCGCACGAATCAATTCCAATCGATCTTATCGGTTTAGAATCTCAACCTTGGATTCTTTCACCGCGTCAAGTCTTCGAAAGAGATCATATGATTTCGCATTTTGTATCATATGGAAACCAAACACAGCGTAATATGGTTCCACCGCGATTGCTTCGTGCATCACACTACGAAGTGAGAATGCAACGTTGCTAACGTGGAGGTCCCATTGCTTTTGGTTTGTGCCTAGATAGGCTCTTATTTTGGCTAACACCGATTGGTTTACTCTCTCTGAGGCATTTGCCTGTGGAGAGTAGATGGCCGTACGGGTGTGTCTTACACCGTATCTTTTCAAAAAGCTGGTAAATAATTCTGAGACGAATTGTTTACCATTGTCTGAATGGACAAATTCAGGTACACCAAAAACATGAAAGACGTTTTCTTCTAAAAATTTAACTAACTCAGATGATGTTGCTTTCCTAATTGCTTTCAAGAACACAAACTTACTAAAATGATCAAGTACTATGAATATGTGTGTATTTCCGTTTGAAGTCCGTGGGTATGGTCCTAAGAAGTCAATGTATAAGCGTTGAAATGGTCGTTCAGTGATTGTCTGTTGTCCCATCGGCGGTCGAGTCGTCTGGTTTACGGATTTATTGCACTTACAACTGTCGCATGAATTCACCCAGTGTTGAACATCGGTGGCCAACCCAGGCCAATAGTAAGACTGACGCAGTTTTGTTAATGTTTTGCCTATGCCTCCGTGTCCAGACTCTGGTGAGTCATGCGCGGTCTTTAACAACTCCTCTCGCAGTCCTTCAGGAACCCACAGTTTCCAGGCACGGTCCTCTTGTATTGCGTCACCTGTCCGTACGTCAGTGCGTTTGTAAACGTATCCGTCTGATATGCAAATGTCAGGAAGTCGGTCTTGTTGTTGTTCCACCATTTTCTTCAGTTCGTCGTACTCTTCGGATGAAAAGTGCGTGGAACTGAAGTCAATTCCAGGAGTCACGTCGGTTTTCACGATCTCTTCCATATGGATGCGAGACAAAGTATCAGGTACTACGTTTTGGACACCTTTCCTATGTTCGATGGTGAAATCGAACGCCTGTAGCTTAAGGCTCCATCTTGCCAACCGCCCTGACAGGTCTTTCTGTGTCATCAGCCACTTGAGACTGGCGTGATCGGTGATGATAGTGAAGGGTAAGCCCTCAACGTAGGCTCTGAACTTCTTCACCGACAGAATCGCCGCATAGCATTCGAGTTCTGTCACGCTATAGTTCATTTGAGCTGAATTAAGCTTCTGGGACATAAATGCCAGCGGTAACTCGTTCTTGTCGTCATCCATCTGGAAGATCACGCTCCCTACTCCTGTGGTCGAAGCGTCACATTGAATGTAAAAATGTTTCGTAAAGTCTGGGTTGTTGAGTACTGGTGCTTCTACAAGTCGTCTTTTCAGTGTGTCAAATGATGTCACCGCTTCATCCGACATTTCGAACTGTTTCCCTTTCTTCAGGCAGTCAGTCATTGGGGCTGCTATCGTCGCGTAGTTCGGGATGAAGCGTCTGTACCAGCCCGTCATGCCTAGAAATCTGCGGAGTTGTTTTGGGGATTTCGGGATTGGGAAATCGTCGATCGCCGACACTTTGTCACGACACGTTCGAATGTGTCCATCTCCTACTACGTATCCTAAGTACTTGATCTCCTTAAAACAAAACCTACTTTTTTCTACGTTAATAGTAAGACCTGCCTGACGCAAAGCAAACGCAACTTCTTCTAGGGTCTTGATGTGTGCTTCGAAGTCGGGAGAGCAAATCTATGCTAGATATATACCTAGTGTCTTGTAACCTGCTAATTATTCCCTCAATGTGTGGCAGAGGATATGCAAATTTCTTCGTTCTTGCGTTTACTTTCTAACTAATACGACTGGGGAGCTCCAAGCACTGTTGCTTTCTTCAATCACACCCATTTCAAGCATCCGATCAATCTCTGCATAAAGCAGTTTTTGAACGGCTGGTGAAATGGGGTAATGTCGCTGTTTGATGGGAATGTTTTCGTCGTCCACCTCTATGACATGTTCCTCAAGATTGGTTTTACCCAATCCGAGTACAGCGAAAGAAGGAAACAATACCTTGACGCTCTCCAGTCGCTTTGTCTGTTCTTCGGTAAGCTCGATGTTTTGTTGTTTCTCGGTGCTAGGCACTGTCGTCACATTGAGTTCACTCACAATATTTGGAGCAACATTGAATGAGCTCCAAAAATCTACACCCAAATAGAGAGGTTGTTGTAAGCTGGGGACCACGAATATTTTTAGGATCTTAGATCTTCCACCCCACGAGACATTTGCGTTGAAACTACCTTCGATTCTCTGTTGGTTTCCGTCAGCAGTTTTTATCGCATGTTGCATGTTCGTCATTTGTATGTTTTTTCTTTTGACAAAGTCTATTGCACCTTTCCCTAAACACGTCACTGAGGCTCCACTATCCAATAGACCTAAAATGTCCTCACCTTCTAATTGCACTTTTGTAAAAGGTCTATTGTCGTCACTTATTGTCAAAATTGAAGCTTCTATCCTGCTATGCATTCGTCTTTTTATTGCACTTATTTCCCTTAGCCTAGCTATTTTCTTATAGTTCCTACTTTTCGTCTTTGTAGTGTCCAGTTCTTCACCGAAGATTCGCTTTCGCGCTTCTTCATAGCGTCTCTTTCTTTCATGTAAGCTCAACCTAGGGTCAGGTCAATACCATTGGTCAAGTGAGTCACTGGGGTTTCAGTCTTTTCTATCTCTCTCTTTAATATCTTTACTTGGTCAGTTTGTCGTCTGTCTTGTTGTTCTCCGGGATTGTCATTTTCGTCGGCTGTTGGCTCCCGGATACACTGCCGACCCTGGAGTTTTCCTGACAGGTTTGACATTTATAGGGTATGTTACCTTGTCCACAACCAAAACAAGTCAAAGTATGAAACGTCGAGTTACATACTCCCGTCTGTTGTCTAATTCTGACATTGTCATTTAGTTTTTCCCTGTCATTGCTTATTGGTTTGTTTTTGTCATTGTATCGGTCATGTCTTTTATCGTTTCTATTCGGTTGGAAAGCTGCTACTTCTAGTTCTTCGTCATCTGACTCGTCATATCTCCTACTACTAACTTTCCTCTCTTCACCTAATTCATTAACAAATCTCCTCTTTGCGTCTCTAGCCGTCAAATGTTCTTCTGCTCGTCTACATTCCTCTCTCAATTCCCTTACACTATTGATAGAGCAACCAAATATCAACGTCGCAACTCTCTCTTTTAAATTTTTCTTCACCATCGATATCAGGTCCGGTTCGCTTGGTTTGACTTGCATTTGTAATGTCAAACTCCTGATATCGGCGTAAAACTCGTCAAATGTCTCGTGAGGCTGCTGTTTCCGATCCATAATCGATCGCAGGATCTCGAAGTCTCTTTTGTTCGGCTTAAATTGTCTGATGAGTTCACTCTTAAAGTCATGATAATTTAGGAGATAATCGTCCTGGTTCTCCTCCAGATATTGCCAGTACCATTGCTCTGCCGCTCCGGAAACGAGGTGGTGGAAGTTGGCAAACAGTTGATCGTCCGTAAGTCCTGTCTTCTTTCGTATCGTCTCCACTCTAAAAATAAAACTTTCAACCGACATGGTTTTTGACGTTCCATCAAACTTCACCCCCCATTTGTGAACATCAACCCTCGGGTGGTTGTCCCTAGATGAGTGATGAGCGTTTGATGGACCATGTCGAGGTTGACTATTTCTCGAGTGGCTGGCCCTTTCGTTCGTCAGTGTTTGGTCTTGGTCAGATCTCCTGGTCGTCGTGTTTCTGTGTTCCGTTAACGAGAGTTCTAGTGCGTTGAATTTCTGGTCCATTGTCGTCATCGTTTTGTCCAGTAGTTTCATAACGCTACTTAAGCCTTCTGCTAAGAAACCCATCGTCCTTGTCTGGCTTTCTCTCACAGCTAGATTCGCCACCGTCTCCATTCTTTCGTACAGGTCTGTCGTTGTTAAAATTCTTGGCCTTACAGCGTCCCCTATACTCGTGCTATTCTGGTTTTGTCTTTGTTCTTGTAGCAGTCTCGAATGTTCTTCTTGTAGTTTCCTGTTTTCTTCCAAAAGTCTGTCGCGTTCTGTCTGGCCAGGTTCGTTGTTTAAGTAGTCTTCTTCTTCACCGTGTTCTTCTTCATTTTCGCTGTGGTTCCTTTCCTGTTCGTACTGTCCTTGTTCTTGGTTCCTGTTCGTATCTGTTGGGTCTGTGTCTTCGTTTTGTAATCTAACGTTCAAATTTCTTATCATGTCAATTACGTCTTGGTCTGGTCTAGTACCGTCTGTCGCGTTTCTTGCTTCCGGAACGTCAACCGCCGGCACTGGCACACCTGATCTTCCTGCGATCGGGTCCCCAACCTGATTTGCCGAACTTCTTGTGGTTGGCCCATTTCTCGGAATGGCTCCTTGCTTTCGAGCTTTGTCAGCCATCCTACCACGAATCGGAACGGAATTCAAACCAAGTACCTTATTCCCAAGAACACCGAAAAGAAATTTTTCTTCAGTCTTTCCCCTTTCTTTTCTTTCAAGGGAATTTTTGCAAAAGCAAAAAAAATTACTCAAGAAAAATCAACGAGAAAAAAAAAAAAAAAAAACTAGATTCAAAATTCAACTCGAAGAACTGCAAAAAAAAAAATTTTTTTTTTTGTGTTGTAATTCAGAAAAAAAACCAAAATATAATCCAAAAAAAAATTCAAAAACTAAAAAAAACTAACCTATTAAACAAAAATAAATGCTGAAAAAAAACTAACCCTAATAAAACTTCAAAAATCTAAAGAATTCAAAAAAAAACTTTCAATCTTTCCTAAAAAATTCAAAACGAAGTGTAAAACCTTTCCTGAACCAGGAATAAAATAGTAAAAAAAAATTCAAAGAACGGAAAGTGAATTCAAAAAACAAAATAATAAAGTAAAAAAAAAAAAAAAATCAAAAAGTTAAAAAATAAAATCAAAAAAATTCAAAAATAAAAAATTTGGAAAAAAAATATGTATATATTAAATTATTCATAAATATAAATGTAAAAAAATATATATACAGGGTGATTCGCATAAGGTGTGACAAAAAGATAGGGTGTGTAGGTTGGACCTAGACAAGCAAAAAATCGTATGGGAGGGGGGGGTCCATTTTCCCCCGTTTAGGCGGGAGGGGCCATTTAAGAAAAAAATCACTAAAAATGGAAAAAATATTATTTAAAAATAACGGTAATACCTACAGAGTCGTGCTATAGCATTTTGAAAAGCCAAAAACCTATACATTAAATAAAATCTCAAAATAAGTTGTTCATTTGAATAGTTTTTGAAATATTAATTTTCAAAGTCAAAATTTTGAAAAAAAAACATAATTTTTTTTCTTCAAACCATTTTTTTTTCAAAATTTTACGTAATTAAGTAGTATTTTTCTGGCTTATTTTCAATGCTCTTACTTATTTTTGATCAAACACAAAAAACCGGATGCCAAAATAACCTGTAGTTTTTGAGAAAACCAAAAATTACAAAAACGACTTTTTAAAAAAAATTTTTTTTTTAAGTTTTTTTTTCGTTATTGGATTCTTAAGTGATTCTAAAGTGAAAAAAAGTAAAGAGAAAATTCATCCTTTATTTCTTAAATTCACTTAAGAATCCAATAACGAAAAAAAAACTTCTTTGATTTTGACTTTGAAAATAAATATTTCAAAAACTATTCAAATGAACAACTTATTTTAAGATTTTATTTAATGTATAGGTTTTTGGCTTTTCAAAATGCTATAGCACGACTCTGTAGGTATTACCGTTATTTTTAAATAATATTTTTTCCATTTTTAGTGATTTTTTTCTTAAATGGCCCCTCCCGCCTAAACGGGGGAAAATGGACCCCCCCCCTCCCATACGATTTTTTGCTTGTCTAGGTCCAACCTACACACCCTATCTATTTGTCACACCTTATGCGAATCACCCTGTATAAAAAAAAAAATAAAAAAAAAAAATAAAAAAAAACAAATCCAAAATTTCAATTCTTTTGTAGAAAAGGATTTACTAATTTTGTTGTTGTTGTTGTTGTTGTTGTTGTTGTTGTTGTAGGTATCTCAATGTTATGCTTAGGTGTGTGAGGCTGTACCAGGTTTCCTATCCGAATGCTTACTGGTTACTGGTAGATTGTTTCAAAGTTTTGGTTGTCTTGTCTAAGTATTTGTCGGTTTGTTTCAGCTGGTGCGCTCGGAGTCCAGCTGGTGCTTCAGTTCATCCCCACTTCAAAACCACTACATAAACCACGGCGTCTAGCCAGAAATATGGTTGGCTCCGAAGTGAGAATTTACTTCCACATGAATGAAGTTCTCGACGCCTAATCCTCTACCTCACGAGAAGTTGGGTAAACCCTACTCAACGGATAGCTGAGGGTCAGACGTCGTTAACCTCACTCTACTCTTGGCGTCATCCTGAATCAAAAGTGAACTACCTCACTAGGTCTCAGACGTAAAGCCTTCAGACTGGATAGCAGTCACCGATTCATGACCACCAAGAGTTCCCGTTCCCTCTGTCTCTAGATTTGCATCGGGTTTTGGGGAAAAAAAAAAATTAAATTGAGAAAAAAAAAATGAAAAAAAAGTGAAAATTATCTACGATAGGCCAAGGTCGGACTATCGTTAGGTCTCGTTGGGCGCCATTGTTAGGAGCTGGGAATCCACGGGGGATGAACTATGGTACTATTGAAAGGAGCAGTGGCACGCTTGTGGTTGCTCGGAACTAACTCGTCGGATGGGGGGGATTCTTGCTCTTCCAATAGTACCTCCCACTCACTAAACAAAATTATCGTGCCTAGGATTAAGGAAGGAATGGAAAAGGAATAGGAAGGGAAGCTACTATTTAAGGATAGGACAAAGGAAAAGGAACAAAAAGGAAATGCAAACCTAGAGACGCGAGCTCCATCCAAGGACAAAAGAAGGTGGTGTTTCGACTCAAAAAGATTCAAATTTCTACTGAAAGAAATTTTCTTCCAAAAGAAAAAAAATAAAAAAAAAACTTAATCCCTATCTAACCTACCTAACCCAACACCAAAATACCCTAAACTAACCTACTACCTACTTAATACTATTTGCTACTAAACTACTATCTTACTACTACCTTTCAAACCGAAAAACACCCTTGTCTCCTTTCATTGTCGGATGGAACTCTGCTGGAGGCTCCGACGCGCTCGTCAGATGTTGGAGACGAAGTCATGGCCAACCCACCCTTGCATCGGTCCGATACAACCAAATGCCATCTTCTTGGTCTTGTTTGTGAAGATGGCCCCTGAAATGACCTACCAGCTGAAACCTAGTCTGTTATGTTACGTCTTTGTCAGTCATATCGTCACAAACCAAAAGAAAATGAAACTTAACCACCAACCATCACCGTTCGCATTGGACGGCCTAGTTCAGCCATCACACACCTTTATGTTTGCTTTAGCAATCCATGATGTTGAACCAAACCAAACTTTTCAAAGAAAATCGTCTTTTGGAGATTTTACATACATTTATTATTGTTCAATCAAAAAGAGAGAAGAAAAAAAAATTTCAATGCAATGTTTGCGATAAATCACACTACCCTATTTACTACAAATATGAAAAAAAAGGAAATTTTTGTGATATCGAACTTCATACTTTTATATATGTATATATAGGTATATCCAATACGATATTACGATCAAGAGTATTTTTTTTTTCTTAATAAAAAAAAAGAACCAAACTTACAGTTTTCTTTGTTGCTATCCCCCGTTGTCCTGCCGGCAGCACTCGTGAGACACTAACACCGTTGTATAATTCAGGATATGTATACATATATATATATTATATATCGCCAAACCTCCTTTTTTTTCTGTGGGGTTTTTCTATTTTCACCCTCTTAACGATCAACAAAATTCACTATATACTTTTTTTTTTCTCTTCTTTTTTTTTTTTTTTTTTCTATTACTTTACACTTCTTTAACTCTTTACTTTCTTTATACTTCTTTTAATCTCTATGTAAATTTACTACTAATTTTTCTTATTTCTTCAAATTCATTTCTTATTCATTTTAATTCACTTCCAATTCTTTTTATTCTTCAATTTCACTTTTAATTATCTCTGTCCTTAAATTCACTTTTAGTCTTTTAATATTTAAGTTCACTTTTCTTGATCTGCTTCTCTATTCCTTAAATGTCTCATTTGTGATTCCTTCTTCCCTCTACTGCTCAGCCTCTTCCTATATGTATCTGTCTATATACTTCTTATACGGGTCCTTTTTGGTCGACCTTGACCTTGGCTAGGTCAAAAAAAAAAAAACCCTGGCAGAGGTTGTCTTACCAACCTATTAAATTTCAAATTCTTTATATCCTTTTAAAAGTAATTCAGTATATTCTTTCACATACCTCTGCTTTTTTCTCTTTTTTTTTCTCCTTACTAGCTTCTCGAAAGCTTTCCTCTATTTTCTCCAACTGTCTATATTAAAAAAAATTAAAATCAATAGAATATGATCTTTCATACACTCTACCTAATCTAAATTTTCCTTACCTCCTTTTTTTATATTCTTTCTTTTATTTTTCCTATTTTTTTTCTTTATACGGTCAGTGTCAAAACTAATTTATATTTTGATTCGACTTTACTTTACTCTATTTTACTTGGCTAGATTTGCCTTCACTTAATTTTAATTGGCTCGATACAAATTATCTTATGAGAAAAATCTTCACCGAACTTTCCTTGCCAGCTGTTCTTTTGAAAAAGAAAGTTCTACAATTTTCTTTTCTTTGTCGAACTCTTTTGCTACTCGGGTACATAAGCACTTGGTTCGAATTCCGTTGTCAAATCAAAATACATAATTACCTCTCTATTTGGATCAGTAGACAGCTGATTAACGTTTTCTATTATTCTTTAAAGTTTACCATATGTTTCTATGTTGCCATCTGTACTTCTCACTAACTGTCCACCCCCTTTCTTCACACACCTACATACATACCTATTTTCTCCTACCTTACTCTTTATTAAGCTATGACATTACCTAATTATATGCATACATTACCTATCACCTAATCAATGACACCTACATACACTAATCTACAAAAAAAACTTACATAAATCTCTCTCTCAAATGTCTTTCTACTTAATGCATTCAGCCTTATTATGAGTTTCACGTGAAATCATTCCCCTCGAAAATGATCCCATTTCACTTTTCCCTTATTATGAGTTTCAAGGGAAAAATTTTCCATGTTCGAAAAATTTCCCTTATTATGAGCTATTTTCCCCCGTGAAATGTGAAAACGTTGAGAGCAATTCATTTCACTTATTTTTGTGAGGCGAACAAGTGAACAACAAAAGCGGAAAAATTGTAAGTCTGGAATTTTGTTCAGGTGAAACTCATAATAGCTTTTAAAATTCCGAGCGAACAAGAATGTTCCGGGCGAAAAGCTGCTCACGTGAAACTCATAATAAGGCTGATTATTATATTGCTGAATTGCAATACTTCATTACTTTGAGTTAGAGGGAGATGGGTAGTGTGCGCAACCCAGATGGCAAGTGCGTAATCGAAGTGTCAAATCAAATATTAAGGTGTTTCGCGAATTTATGTTTCATATTTTTTTTGTCTCTTAGTTTAATATCGCGAGTTAATTCGTTTTTTTTTTGTTTTTTTTTTTCCTATTTCTCTTTTCTTTATTATTTAGGTGTTTTCATTTTCTTTTGAACTTTCACCGGTAAGTACAATTGCGTTCTTTTGTTTTTGTAAAACCTCAGGTGGGAGTTTGTTTACATATGTTACATACATACATTTTGTACGCACTTGCATTTTGTAAACAAAATCTCATTCGTGTTCCTTGGTCAATTTAATTTACTTTTACATTTTTCTAGGGTTGACTGATGACAAAAAAAACAATCAACACCAAACAACAAAAAAGGAAAGAAATCTTCGTATGAACTTCAGTAAGTAGGGTGAAGTTGTTTGATTAAATGATAATTCAATAGAGTATCTTTTTTTTCAGGTTTTGCTACGTAACAAAATAAGAATTTTAAGCTACAATGTATCAGGTTTAAAAAACAAAATTAATTTTGTAACATTTTTTAATTATGTCAAAAGCTTTGATATCTTTGTATTATATGAAACTCATCTACTAGAAAACGAAGAAATTAGATTTAAGAATATTTTTTCAAACTTTAAACTTATCTGGTCTCCTGCTGTAAAAATCTCACTATTTGGAAGAGGAAGCGGTGGAACACTATATGGAATTCGAGACAATATTGAAGGAATCAGTAGTAGCTTTAAAAAAGCGGGTGAAATAAGTGTAATAAACTTAAAAGGAAACACATTTGATGCCTTCTTGATACCAATTTATCTAAACTGCAATCATTGGCAATGCGATTTCGACAAACTTTGTGACTCATTACAGTCCTTGGATTGTACAGATGTAATGCTAATCGGAGATTTCAATGGTCGGGTAGGATTATCACAAAACAATTTTACTTCCGGATACAGCAGTAGCTTTTTGAAACCTTACCGGAAATCTAAGGACCCAATTTGTGACAACAAAGGAACGAAAATTCTTGAACTTGCTGACGAATATGACTTGCGATTGTTGAATGGTAGCTGCAAAGGGGACTTGGAAGGTGAACTCACCTTTATCAGAGGAACATCATGCTCAATTATAGATTACTGTTTTGTATCGAATACCTGGTATGCGATGCTGGATAGCTTTCAAGTCGGAACTGAGATAATCTTTCAAATTTTTGAAGCTTCTGAGAAGAAATAACTGCAATGTCTTTAAAACACTATATCAAGAAGCCAATAAGGAATACAAACACATGTGTCACATAAAGAGAGTAGCTCTTCTACAGCAAAATATCGCGCTCATAAACAACTCAAATTCTTCTGCTCAGTTTTGGAAAGCTGTTAAGTACGTAAATGGGTATACATCAAACATTTCTTCGTCCCTTAAATCACCACAACTTAAAACTCACTTCGATAAGCTACTCAACGCTCCACTTACCTCACCATTATTTCAATATGCGTCCCCTTGTTTGTTGATACGAAATTAGACTCTGCGTTTTCAATTGAAGAAGTAAAAGAAGTTATAAACAACTCGAAGCCAAACAAAGCACCCGGTATTGATCGCATCCCGTTTGAATTCTTTAAAAATTGCACAAACGATTTTATAGTATCTCTCACAGCAGAATTTAATCGAATATTCAATTCTACAAATGTCTCTGATTCATTCAAGAAAGCAATTATTTTCCCAATTCACAAGAAAGGCGATTACACAGATCCGAATAACTACAGAGGAATCACATTTTTAAATACTTCAGCCAAGCTTTTTGCCACAATGATATACAATAGGTTATATGAATGGATTGAAGAAAAAAACATTCTTAAGGAATTTCAAGCCGGATTTCGAAAAGGATATTCTACAACTGACCACATTTTCAGTCTTACCAATATTGCTGAATCATACATGCGGAAGAAGAAAAAGCTATACGCATTTTTTGTAGATTTTCGTGCAGCTTTTGATACAGTCCCACGTAAAGCACTCTTTTACAAGCTCTTCAAAATCGGTGTATCAAGCAAAACTATACAAATCCTGCGAGCTCTGTATGAGAACAATGTTGCGTATGTTTGGGATGGAGATCTAATCTCTGAGGAATTCAAAACGTCAATGGGTGTTAAACAAGGCTGTATCCTAAGTGCACTGCTTTTCATCATATACATTAATGATATAACCGAGGATGTTAAAGGTGGAATTAAGTTCTATGACGTAACAATTCCTGCACTGATGTATGCAGATGATATTGTCTTTTTGTGTGACACTATCGAAGGTATGCAGTTAATGATAAACAGACTTAGCGCATACTGTAAACGCTGGAACCTTACTGTTAACCTGCAAAAATCCAAAATGATGAGATTTAGAAATGCAGGAGGTCGCCATTCACAGTTGGAAAAATGGAAACTGGACGGTGAAGAAATTGAAATTGTACCCAGATACAAATATCTTGGAATTCTAATATCTTCGTCCTTAAGTTTAAAGCCGCACTTTATCGGAAAACTATCTGATGGTAAGAGAGCTATCTAAACAATTTGGGAACGTTGTTTCAAAAACAATTATATATCACCGAGTGCAAAACAAACTCTGTTCCATTCGACTGCAGCTGCAATAATGCTCTACGGAGCCCAGGTATGGGGCTACAAAAGTTACGATGAGGTGGAAAAATTTCTGCGCTACTTCTTGAAGAGAACATTTCGGCTACCAAAAAATACTCCTTATTATATGCTATATATTGAAACTGGAACTCCACCAATGCGCCTATACACTATTAAAATGCACTTCAATTATATCTTGAAAGTATTAGAGATGAATGAAGCCAGAATACCAAAAGTAGTACTAATGAAATCAAGTAAAAGTATTTGCGAAGAATGGCAGAAAGTAGCTTCCGAATGTGGTATGAATTTGACAGTGAATGTTAACGAACAACCTAAACTTTTAAAAGAAAAATTCAACACAATATTGGAGAACCTTGGCAGACATATGTATGTATGACCAATATATTGAAAAGCCAAATCATCACTATTTAGGAACTATTATTCCAAACTAAACCACTTTCTAAATACTAAAACATATTTCCTCGATAGCTACTCACCCGAAAAAATAAGTAATATCTTCAGAATGAGAGGCGAAATTGTCAACTTGAATTATATACCTCACCGGTCTGATTTACCAATACTTTGTGACCTCTGCAATATGAAACAGAGGGAGGATGTCTTGCATTTTCTCGGCATTTGCCCAATTTTAAAAGAATTCAGACTATTAATGTTTGGAAAATGTGTCTTAGAGGAGAATGAAGTTCTACGTATTTTAAATGGAGAAATAGGATGGGATATCTTATATGATTACTCAGTGGCAGCACTTCGTTACAGAAAGCGAATAGTAGAAGGAGATTTTTAGATTTTTTTTGTTTTTTTTAATTCGAAACTAACTTTATATACTTTGTCAACCTGGTAGACGGCCAAAGGCCAATTCCAATATGACTTTAGATTAAGCTTTTAAATTGTAAAAAAAAAATTGTATTGAAATAAAAGTCAACTAACTAACTAACTAACACTCAGCCCCTAAGCCAAATTCGTATCTTTGTTTTGCAGAATCTTTGCATAGTTTGTCTCTGTTTCGAGATTCAACTATCCAAAAATAGTGAATTTCAACACTTTTAGAGCTCGCCGTATTTTTTCCGTCGGCTGCTGGGGTGAAGAGTATGGCGACTGCCAATTCAGGTAATAATAGCTACCAAACACTGGTTCTATTCGCCATTTCCTAATTTAAAAGAAAAGGATTTCAACCTCCGCAAACTCAAAAACGGTTGTAAACTTAAAAAAAATTAAACTGAAAACAAAAATTCTACCAATTGTAACAATTACTTGATCCGCACTTCTCGACTGTTCTGAATATTTTGTCCAGCTTAAGCGGTTTATTTTATCTTACACCGTCAACTTCTCCTTTCCGGTTATCTGTTGACGAACTAATTTTAGCAGCGGAACTTACTCCCGTTTCCTGAGCTTTCTCTCATTTAACGGATTTAATACGGTGACAAGCTAAGCGGTAAAAAGCTTAGATGGTGGGACCATATTAGTGCTGCCACTTCACCACAGTCAAAGCAAACATTTTCACATTCATATTTCAAACAAAATCTATAATTCGTATTCACAAAATCCATAGAAGCACAAATTGTGAATTTAAATCTCTTAAAGATGAACTCGTGAAAGACATTTTCAAATGTAAACTGCAAGAATCTTTCAGTTATACAGGGTGCCCCGTAATTTGTGTAATATACTTTGGAATGTGATTCTTGGTCATATTTTAAGAAAAAAAATTGAATGAGAGGGGGCTCATCTCCCTCCATTTAGGCAATTTAATAAAAATTGACCATATTTTTAAAAAAATTATTAAAAATCAGCTAAGCCACTTACTTTCGCATACTTTGATGTTTCTCAAAGCTTATACTTTGATGTTTCTCAATTTATACTTATATTTTATAATTTAAGTATAATTTATGCTTATACTTTGTTCTTTAATAACATTTTAATTCAAGTTAATTAAGTGAATGGTTTTTGAGTAATCAAGTCTAAAAGTCAAATTTTTTGAAAAAAAGGTCAAAATTTTCTTCTTTAAATAAAATTTTCACTGTTTCTTTCATTAATATGATCATACTATTTTTCAGTCAAACACGAACGGAAAAACCTTTCTTAGTTTTTGAGAAGTTAAAAATAGGCAAAAGGTACAGGGCAATGATTTTTTTTAATTTGGCAGATAATTATTAGTTTTCCTTGGTAACAAAATCTATTACGCATTTTTGCCCTTTAAAAAAACACACTATAGAGAAACCCAGGGTTGATGACGAAACGATCGGTAATAGGGGTGATTATAACATAAGAACCAGGCCGCTGCTGATGAGATTCTGTAGAAAATCCAGTTTATTTTAACATAAATGTAACAGGAGATTTCAACCGAATGTTGAAAGGTTGCAAATAATGTTTGGCTTTCAAAATTCTTAAGGAAATAAAGTTAGAATTTTTCAAAGATAAAAAAAAATAAGCTAAAGGACAATAAAGTGATGAAGGTGATTTAAAACTGAATGAGGTACAGCTATTTTATTTCTTTTAAAAAACTAAACAAATCCAAAATTTTTAGATTTTATAGCTAATAGCAATTTCGTTCGTAGTATTGTTTTATTTGAATACAATGGGATGTAGAGCCTTGATATGCAGGTGTTAGCTGTAGGCAAGTGGTAGTCGTCTACAGGCCTTATAGTAATGGAAGGCAACGGTTGGAAACCTTCCTCTGAAGCCGGCAAAGCTGGAGAGCCAGTCCAAAAATAAAGCTATAAAAAACTCATAAGTAAAAAGTAAAATATGTGAAGCAAGATTTGCTTACGAGGTCCTGACGCTCCGTTGTATTCATTTTTTCAACAATACACCAGAGCCATTTCTTGAACCTTAATAGTTTTTCGGAGTTCTCACTGGATTCGTCATTAAATGTTGTGTAAGAAATAAGTGTGTTAACGTTAATGTCTCCGACACCATTAAGAAGCAACCTTAAATCTTCTGACGTTAATGAATCTAATGCACATTCAGGAATCACATCAAAAACACCTGATTTTATTGCCTAGAATATTGAAATAAATCGGTTAATACCAATAAGAGCTACTACTGTAAATGTGTCAAATTACTTCAAGTGCCTTTTCTTGCGATTTTATCATTCTATATTCACCATACCGACGAACGATTTTTTTTTTTTGTTTTGTTTTCCTATTTCTCTTTTCTTTATTATTTAGGTGTTTTCATTTTCTTTTGAACTTTCACCGGTAAGTACAATTGCGTTCTTTTGTTTTTGTAAAACCTCAGGTGGGAGTTTGTTTACATATGTTACATACATACATTTTGTACGCACTTGCATTTTGTAAACAAAATCTCATTCGTGTTCCTTGGTCAATTTAATTTACTTTTACATTTTTCTAGGGTTGACTGATGACAAAAAAAACAATCAACACCAAACAACAAAAAAGGAAAGAAATCTTCGTATGAACTACAGTAAGTAGGGTGAAGTTGTTTGATTAAATGATAATTTAATAGAGTATCTTTTTTTTCAGGTTTTGCTACGTAACAGGCTCGGTGGAAGTGGATGAGTGGTCGCGAGAACACTTACATCGTAAAAAAATTCATGCGTTGCAAAACACTTTGTTTGTAAATAGGGTCTCGTATCGTGTGGTAGAGCCTACTCCCTGAGTTAATTACTACGTCTCATGCTATCTTTTTATTTTCATACGTTAAGCTTAGACTCTCATTTTATAATATTTATAAACGAAAATAAACTTATATAACTGATAAATATAATATGTTCTGACTATTTATTTTTATTCCTATGCTGATTGTTCAATGTCTGAGTTGGGGGGGTGGTAGTTAGATCGTCTTCTATTCTATATTGCACTATGGATAATGAACGAAGTCGGACTAGTTGAACTTCACTAAATAAATTAACATATAAATACGCTGATAAATAAATAAATAAATAAATAAATAAATAAATAAATAAGTAAATAAATAAAACTATAGATATATAAATAAATAAATAAAAATGTATATATGTAAATAAATAAATAAATAAGCAAAAAAAAAAATATCACAGATAACTAAGAGAGGTAAAAAAAAAAAGGTTTATCACAGAAAAATGGGTGCTAATAATTAGCAATATCACAGAATGCGTTTTATCCAGCGGTGCTGTCTGATATCACAGTAAGCGGCTATATACTTATAGCTAAAAATATCACAGTAGGCTATATACTTATAACTAATAATATCACAGTAATAATTGTTATAATAAATAGATACAAATACATAATAAATAAATAAATTAAACATTTACTAAAACTATTAGGTACTATTCGACTAAAGACAACATCATCTGAGTGCGTCATGACCATGCGTACCTTAAGTGTGTAAGTCTTTGGCATGGAAAACTCCTACTTTTTCGCCTCTTAAGTTACCAACTTCATACAAGGAGTTGCCTATCTTTTTCAAAACTATGCTTTTTGTAAATTTAGCAGCGAGTTTAGCATTGTAATTCTCGGCAGCATTACTTTGTTTAAAATTTCGGCGATATACTATTTGTCCTGGTTGGTATACTACATCCTTACTTCTAGTGTTATAGATTTTCATGCCTTTTTGGTGCGCTAGTTTTAAATTTTGAAATATTTTCGCACGAATCAATTCCAATCGATCTTATCGGTTTAGAATCTCAACCTTGGATTCTTTCACCGCGTCAAGTCTTCGAAAGAGATCATATGATTTCGCATTTTGTATCATATGGAAACCAAACACAGCGTAATATGGTTCCACCGCGATTGCTTCGTGCATCACACTACGAAGTGAGAATGCAACGTTGCTAACGTGGAGGTCCCATTGCTTTTGGTTTGTGCCTAGATAGGCTCTTATTTTGGCTAACACCGATTGGTTTACTCTCTCTGAGGCATTTGCCTGTGGAGAGTAGATGGCCGTACGGGTGTGTCTTACACCGTATCTTTTCAAAAAGCTGGTAAATAATTCTGAGACGAATTGTTTACCATTGTCTGAATGGACAAATTCAGGTACACCAAAAACATGAAAGACGTTTTCTTCTAAAAATTTAACTAACTCAGATGATGTTGCTTTCCTAATTGCTTTCAAGAACACAAACTTACTAAAATGATCAAGTACTATGAATATGTGTGTATTTCCGTTTGAAGTCCGTGGGTATGGTCCTAAGAAGTCAATGTATAAGCGTTGAAATGGTCGTTCAGTGATTGTCTGTTGTCCCATCGGCGGTCGAGTCGTCTGGTTTACGGATTTATTGCACTTACAACTGTCGCATGAATTCACCCAGTGTTGAACATCGGTGGCCAACCCAGGCCAATAGTAAGACTGACGCAGTTTTGTTAATGTTTTGCCTATGCCTCCGTGTCCAGACTCTGGTGAGTCATGCGCGGTCTTTAACAACTCCTCTCGCAGTCCTTCAGGAACCCACAGTTTCCAGGCACGGTCCTCTTGTATTGCGTCACCTGTCCGTACGTCAGTGCGTTTGTAAACGTATCCGTCTGATATGCAAATGTCAGGAAGTCGGTCTTGTTGTTGTTCCACCATTTTCTTCAGTTCGTCGTACTCTTCGGATGAAAAGTGCGTGGAACTGAAGTCAATTCCAGGAGTCACGTCGGTTTTCACGATCTCTTCCATATGGATGCGAGACAAAGTATCAGGTACTACGTTTTGGACACCTTTCCTATGTTCGATGGTGAAATCGAACGCCTGTAGCTTAAGGCTCCATCTTGCCAACCGCCCTGACAGGTCTTTCTGTGTCATCAGCCACTTGAGACTGGCGTGATCGGTGATGATAGTGAAGGGTAAGCCCTCAACGTAGGCTCTGAACTTCTTCACCGACAGAATCGCCGCATAGCATTCGAGTTCTGTCACGCTATAGTTCATTTGAGCTGAATTAAGCTTCTGGGACATAAATGCCAGCGGTAACTCGTTCTTGTCGTCATCCATCTGGAAGATCACGCTCCCTACTCCTGTGGTCGAAGCGTCACATTGAATGTAAAAATGTTTCGTAAAGTCTGGGTTGTTGAGTACTGGTGCTTCTACAAGTCGTCTTTTCAGTGTGTCAAATGATGTCACCGCTTCATCCGACATTTCGAACTGTTTCCCTTTCTTCAGGCAGTCAGTCATTGGGGCTGCTATCGTCGCGTAGTTCGGGATGAAGCGTCTGTACCAGCCCGTCATGCCTAGAAATCTGCGGAGTTGTTTTGGGGATTTCGGGATTGGGAAATCGTCGATCGCCGACACTTTGTCACGACACGTTCGAATGTGTCCATCTCCTACTACGTATCCTAAGTACTTGATCTCCTTAAAACAAAACCTACTTTTTTCTACGTTAATAGTAAGACCTGCCTGACGCAAAGCAAACGCAACTTCTTCTAGGGTCTTGATGTGTGCTTCGAAGTCGGGAGAGCAAATCTATGCTAGATATATACCTAGTGTCTTGTAACCTGCTAATTATTCCCTCAATGTGTGGCAGAGGATATGCAAATTTCTTCGTTCTTGCGTTTACTTTCTAACTAATACGACTGGGGAGCTCCAAGCACTGTTGCTTTCTTCAATCACACCCATTTCAAGCATCCGATCAATCTCTGCATAAAGCAGTTTTTGAACGGCTGGTGAAATGGGGTAATGTCGCTGTTTGATGGGAATGTTTTCGTCGTCCACCTCTATGACATGTTCCTCAAGATTGGTTTTACCCAATCCGAGTACAGCGAAAGAAGGAAACAATACCTTGACGCTCTCCAGTCGCTTTGTCTGTTCTTCGGTAAGCTCGATGTTTTGTTGTTTCTCGGTGCTAGGCACTGTCGTCACATTGAGTTCACTCACAATATTTGGAGCAACATTGAATGAGCTCCAAAAATCTACACCCAAATAGAGAGGTTGTTGTAAGCTGGGGACCACGAATATTTTTAGGATCTTAGATCTTCCACCCCACGAGACATTTGCGTTGAAACTACCTTCGATTCTCTGTTGGTTTCCGTCAGCAGTTTTTATCGCATGTTGCATGTTCGTCATTTGTATGTTTTTTCTTTTGACAAAGTCTATTGCACCTTTCCCTAAACACGTCACTGAGGCTCCACTATCCAATAGACCTAAAATGTCCTCACCTTCTAATTGCACTTTTGTAAAAGGTCTATTGTCGTCACTTATTGTCAAAATTGAAGCTTCTATCCTGCTATGCATTCGTCTTTTTATTGCACTTATTTCCCTTAGCCTAGCTATTTTCTTATAGTTCCTACTTTTCGTCTTTGTAGTGTCCAGTTCTTCACCGAAGATTCGCTTTCGCGCTTCTTCATAGCGTCTCTTTCTTTCATGTAAGCTCAACATAGGGTCAGGTCAATACCATTGGTCAAGTGAGTCACTGGGGTTTCAGTCTTTTCTATCTCTCTCTTTAATATCTTTACTTGGTCAGTTTGTCGTCTGTCTTGTTGTTCTCCGGGATTGTCATTTTCGTCGGCTGTTGGCTCCCGGATACACTGCCGACCCTGGAGTTTTCCTGACAGGTTTGACATTTATAGGGTATGTTACCTTGTCCACAACCAAAACAAGTCAAAGTATGAAACGTCGAGTTACATACTCCCGTCTGTTGTCTAATTCTGACATTGTCATTTAGTTTTTCCCTGTCATTGCTTATTGGTTTGTTTTTGTCATTGTATCGGTCATGTCTTTTATCGTTTCTATTCGGTTGGAAAGCTGCTACTTCTAGTTCTTCGTCATCTGACTCGTCATATCTCCTACTACTAACTTTCCTCTCTTCACCTAATTCATTAACAAATCTCCTCTTTGCGTCTCTAGCCGTCAAATGTTCTTCTGCTCGTCTACATTCCTCTCTCAATTCCCTTACACTATTGATAGAGCAACCAAATATCAACGTCGCAACTCTCTCTTTTAAATTTTTCTTCACCATCGATATCAGGTCCGGTTCGCTTGGTTTGACTTGCATTTGTAATGTCAAACTCCTGATATCGGCGTAAAACTCGTCAAATGTCTCGTGAGGCTGCTGTTTCCGATCCATAATCGATCGCAGGATCTCGAAGTCTCTTTTGTTCGGCTTAAATTGTCTGATGAGTTCACTCTTAAAGTCATGATAATTTAGGAGATAATCGTCCTGGTTCTCCTCCAGATATTGCCAGTACCATTGCTCTGCCGCTCCGGAAACGAGGTGGTGGAAGTTGGCAAACAGTTGATCGTCCGTAAGTCCTGTCTTCTTTCGTATCGTCTCCACTCTAAAAATAAAACTTTCAACCGACATGGTTTTTGACGTTCCATCAAACTTCACCCCCCATTTGTGAACATCAACCCTCGGGTGGTTGTCCCTAGATGAGTGATGAGCGTTTGATGGACCATGTCGAGGTTGACTATTTCTCGAGTGGCTGGCCCTTTCGTTCGTCAGTGTTTGGTCTTGGTCAGATCTCCTGGTCGTCGTGTTTCTGTGTTCCGTTAACGAGAGTTCTAGTGCGTTGAATTTCTGGTCCATTGTCGTCATCGTTTTGTCCAGTAGTTTCATAACGCTACTTAAGCCTTCTGCTAAGAAACCCATCGTCCTTGTCTGGCTTTCTCTCACAGCTAGATTCGCCACCGTCTCCATTCTTTCGTACAGGTCTGTCGTTGTTAAAATTCTTGGCCTTACAGCGTCCCCTATACTCGTGCTATTCTGGTTTTGTCTTTGTTCTTGTAGCAGTCTCGAATGTTCTTCTTGTAGTTTCCTGTTTTCTTCCAAAAGTCTGTCGCGTTCTGTCTGGCCAGGTTCGTTGTTTAAGTAGTCTTCTTCTTCACCGTGTTCTTCTTCATTTTCGCTGTGGTTCCTTTCCTGTTCGTACTGTCCTTGTTCTTGGTTCCTGTTCGTATCTGTTGGGTCTGTGTCTTCGTTTTGTAATCTAACGTTCAAATTTCTTATCATGTCAATTACGTCTTGGTCTGGTCTAGTACCGTCTGTCGCGTTTCTTGCTTCCGGAACGTCAACCGCCGGCACTGGCACACCTGATCTTCCTGCGATCGGGTCCCCAACCTGATTTGCCGAACTTCTTGTGGTTGGCCCATTTCTCGGAATGGCTCCTTGCTTTCGAGCTTTGTCAGCCATCCTACCACGAATCGGAACGGAATTCAAACCAAGTACCTTATTCCCAAGAACACCGAAAAGAAATTTTTCTTCAGTCTTTCCCCTTTCTTTTCTTTCAAGGGAATTTTTGCAAAAGCAAAAAAAATTACTCAAGAAAAATCAACGAGAAAAAAAAAAAAAAAAAACTAGATTCAAAATTCAACTCGAAGAACTGCAAAAAAAAAAATTTTTTTTTTTGTGTTGTAATTCAGAAAAAAAACCAAAATATAATCCAAAAAAAAATTCAAAAACTAAAAAAAACTAACCTATTAAACAAAAATAAATGCTGAAAAAAAACTAACCCTAATAAAACTTCAAAAATCTAAAGAATTCAAAAAAAAACTTTCAATCTTTCCTAAAAAATTCAAAACGAAGTGTAAAACCTTTCCTGAACCAGGAATAAAATAGTAAAAAAAAATTCAAAGAACGGAAAGTGAATTCAAAAAACAAAATAATAAAGTAAAAAAAAAAAAAAAATCAAAAAGTTAAAAAATAAAATCAAAAAAATTCAAAAATAAAAAATTTGGAAAAAAAATATGTATATATTAAATTATTCATAAATATAAAAAAATGTAAAAAAATATATATACAGGGTGATTCGCATAAGGTGTGACAAAAAGATAGGGTGTGTAGGTTGGACCTAGACAAGCAAAAAATCGTATGGGAGGGGGGGGTCCATTTTCCCCCGTTTAGGCGGGAGGGGCCATTTAAGAAAAAAATCACTAAAAATGGAAAAAATATTATTTAAAAATAACGGTAATACCTACAGAGTCGTGCTATAGCATTTTGAAAAGCCAAAAACCTATACATTAAATAAAATCTCAAAATAAGTTGTTCATTTGAATAGTTTTTGAAATATTAATTTTCAAAGTCAAAATTTTGAAAAAAAAACATAATTTTTTTTCTTCAAACCATTTTTTTTTCAAAATTTTACGTAATTAAGTAGTATTTTTCTGGCTTATTTTCAATGCTCTTACTTATTTTTGATCAAACACAAAAAACCGGATGCCAAAATAACCTGTAGTTTTTGAGAAAACCAAAAATTACAAAAACGACTTTTTAAAAAAAATTTTTTTTTTAAGTTTTTTTTTCGTTATTGGATTCTTAAGTGATTCTAAAGTGAAAAAAAGTAAAGAGAAAATTCATCCTTTATTTCTTAAATTCACTTAAGAATCCAATAACGAAAAAAAAACTTCTTTGATTTTGACTTTGAAAATAAATATTTCAAAAACTATTCAAATGAACAACTTATTTTAAGATTTTATTTAATGTATAGGTTTTTGGCTTTTCAAAATGCTATAGCACGACTCTGTAGGTATTACCGTTATTTTTAAATAATATTTTTTCCATTTTTAGTGATTTTTTTCTTAAATGGCCCCTCCCGCCTAAACGGGGGAAAATGGACCCCCCCCCTCCCATACGATTTTTTGCTTGTCTAGGTCCAACCTACACACCCTATCTATTTGTCACACCTTATGCGAATCACCCTGTATAAAAAAAAAAATAAAAAAAAAAAATAAAAAAAAACAAATCCAAAATTTCAATTCTTTTGTAGAAAAGGATTTACTAATTTTGTTGTTGTTGTTGTTGTTGTTGTTGTTGTTGTTGTAGGTATCTCAATGTTATGCTTAGGTGTGTGAGGCTGTACCAGGTTTCCTATCCGAATGCTTACTGGTTACTGGTAGATTGTTTCAAAGTTTTGGTTGTCTTGTCTAAGTATTTGTCGGTTTGTTTCAGCTGGTGCGCTCGGAGTCCAGCTGGTGCTTCAGTTCATCCCCACTTCAAAACCACTACATAAACCACGGCGTCTAGCCAGAAATATGGTTGGCTCCGAAGTGAGAATTTACTTCCACATGAATGAAGTTCTCGACGCCTAATCCTCTACCTCACGAGAAGTTGGGTAAACCCTACTCAACGGATAGCTGAGGGTCAGACGTCGTTAACCTCACTCTACTCTTGGCGTCATCCTGAATCAAAAGTGAACTACCTCACTAGGTCTCAGACGTAAAGCCTTCAGACTGGATAGCAGTCACCGATTCATGACCACCAAGAGTTCCCGTTCCCTCTGTCTCTAGATTTGCATCGGGTTTTGGGGAAAAAAAAAAATTAAATTGAGAAAAAAAAAATGAAAAAAAAGTGAAAATTATCTACGATAGGCCAAGGTCGGACTATCGTTAGGTCTCGTTGGGCGCCATTGTTAGGAGCTGGGAATCCACGGGGGATGAACTATGGTACTATTGAAAGGAGCAGTGGCACGCTTGTGGTTGCTCGGAACTAACTCGTCGGATGGGGGGGATTCTTGCTCTTCCAATAGTACCTCCCACTCACTAAACAAAATTATCGTGCCTAGGATTAAGGAAGGAATGGAAAAGGAATAGGAAGGGAAGCTACTATTTAAGGATAGGACAAAGGAAAAGGAACAAAAAGGAAATGCAAACCTAGAGACGCGAGCTCCATCCAAGGACAAAAGAAGGTGGTGTTTCGACTCAAAAAGATTCAAATTTCTACTGAAAGAAATTTTCTTCCAAAAGAAAAAAAATAAAAAAAAAACTTAATCCCTATCTAACCTACCTAACCCAACACCAAAATACCCTAAACTAACCTACTACCTACTTAATACTATTTGCTACTAAACTACTATCTTACTACTACCTTTCAAACCGAAAAACACCCTTGTCTCCTTTCATTGTCGGATGGAACTCTGCTGGAGGCTCCGACGCGCTCGTCAGATGTTGGAGACGAAGTCATGGCCAACCCACCCTTGCATCGGTCCGATACAACCAAATGCCATCTTCTTGGTCTTGTTTGTGAAGATGGCCCCTGAAATGACCTACCAGCTGAAACCTAGTCTGTTATGTTACGTCTTTGTCAGTCATATCGTCACAAACCAAAAGAAAATGAAACTTAACCACCAACCATCACCGTTCGCATTGGACGGCCTAGTTCAGCCATCACACACCTTTATGTTTGCTTTAGCAATCCATGATGTTGAACCAAACCAAACTTTTCAAAGAAAATCGTCTTTTGGAGATTTTACATACATTTATTATTGTTCAATCAAAAAGAGAGAAGAAAAAAAAATTTCAATGCAATGTTTGCGATAAATCACACTACCCTATTTACTACAAATATGAAAAAAAAGGAAATTTTTGTGATATCGAACTTCATACTTTTATATATGTATATATAGGTATATCCAATACGATATTACGATCAAGAGTATTTTTTTTTTCTTAATAAAAAAAAAGAACCAAACTTACAGTTTTCTTTGTTGCTATCCCCCGTTGTCCTGCCGGCAGCACTCGTGAGACACTAACACCGTTGTATAATTCAGGATATGTATACATATATATATATTATATATCGCCAAACCTCCTTTTTTTTCTGTGGGGTTTTTCTATTTTCACCCTCTTAACGATCAACAAAATTCACTATATACTTTTTTTTTTCTCTTCTTTTTTTTTTTTTTTTTTCTATTACTTTACACTTCTTTAACTCTTTACTTTCTTTATACTTCTTTTAATCTCTATGTAAATTTACTACTAATTTTTCTTATTTCTTCAAATTCATTTCTTATTCATTTTAATTCACTTCCAATTCTTTTTATTCTTCAATTTCACTTTTAATTATCTCTGTCCTTAAATTCACTTTTAGTCTTTTAATATTTAAGTTCACTTTTCTTGATCTGCTTCTCTATTCCTTAAATGTCTCATTTGTGATTCCTTCTTCCCTCTACTGCTCAGCCTCTTCCTATATGTATCTGTCTATATACTTCTTATACGGGTCCTTTTTGGTCGACCTTGACCTTGGCTAGGTCAAAAAAAAAAAAACCCTGGCAGAGGTTGTCTTACCAACCTATTAAATTTCAAATTCTTTATATCCTTTTAAAAGTAATTCAGTATATTCTTTCACATACCTCTGCTTTTTTCTCTTTTTTTTTCTCCTTACTAGCTTCTCGAAAGCTTTCCTCTATTTTCTCCAACTGTCTATATTAAAAAAAATTAAAATCAATAGAATATGATCTTTCATACACTCTACCTAATCTAAATTTTCCTTACCTCCTTTTTTTATATTCTTTCTTTTATTTTTCCTATTTTTTTTCTTTATACGGTCAGTGTCAAAACTAATTTATATTTTGATTCGACTTTACTTTACTCTATTTTACTTGGCTAGATTTGCCTTCACTTAATTTTAATTGGCTCGATACAAATTATCTTATGAGAAAAATCTTCACCGAACTTTCCTTGCCAGCTGTTCTTTTGAAAAAGAAAGTTCTACAATTTTCTTTTCTTTGTCGAACTCTTTTGCTACTCGGGTACATAAGCACTTGGTTCGAATTCCGTTGTCAAATCAAAATACATAATTACCTCTCTATTTGGATCAGTAGACAGCTGATTAACGTTTTCTATTATTCTTTAAAGTTTACCATATGTTTCTATGTTGCCATCTGTACTTCTCACTAACTGTCCACCCCCTTTCTTCACACACCTACATACATACCTATTTTCTCCTACCTTACTCTTTATTAAGCTATGACATTACCTAATTATATGCATACATTACCTATCACCTAATCAATGACACCTACATACACTAATCTACAAAAAAAACTTACATAAATCTCTCTCTCAAATGTCTTTCTACTTAATGCATTCAGCCTTATTATGAGTTTCACGTGAAATCATTCCCCTCGAAAATGATCCCATTTCACTTTTCCCTTATTATGAGTTTCAAGGGAAAAATTTTCCATGTTCGAAAAATTTCCCTTATTATGAGCTATTTTCCCCCGTGAAATGTGAAAACGTTGAGAGCAATTCATTTCACTTATTTTTGTGAGGCGAACAAGTGAACAACAAAAGCGGAAAAATTGTAAGTCTGGAATTTTGTTCAGGTGAAACTCATAATAGCTTTTAAAATTCCGAGCGAACAAGAATGTTCCGGGCGAAAAGCTGCTCACGTGAAACTCATAATAAGGCTGATTATTATATTGCTGAATTGCAATACTTCATTACTTTGAGTTAGAGGGAGATGGGTAGTGTGCGCAACCCAGATGGCAAGTGCGTAATCGAAGTGTCAAATCAAATATTAAGGTGTTTCGCGAATTTATGTTTCATATTTTTTTTGTCTCTTAGTTTAATATCGCGAGTTAATTCGTTTTTTTTTTTGTTTTTTTTTTTCCTATTTCTCTTTTCTTTATTATTTAGGTGTTTTCATTTTCTTTTGAACTTTCACCGGTAAGTACAATTGCGTTCTTTTGTTTTTGTAAAACCTCAGGTGGGAGTTTGTTTACATATGTTACATACATACATTTTGTACGCACTTGCATTTTGTAAACAAAATCTCATTCGTGTTCCTTGGTCAATTTAATTTACTTTTACATTTTTCTAGGGTTGACTGATGACAAAAAAAACAATCAACACCAAACAACAAAAAAGGAAAGAAATCTTCGTATGAACTTCAGTAAGTAGGGTGAAGTTGTTTGATTAAATGATAATTCAATAGAGTATCTTTTTTTTCAGGTTTTGCTACGTAACAAAATAAGAATTTTAAGCTACAATGTATCAGGTTTAAAAAACAAAATTAATTTTGTAACATTTTTTAATTATGTCAAAAGCTTTGATATCTTTGTATTATATGAAACTCATCTACTAGAAAACGAAGAAATTAGATTTAAGAATATTTTTTCAAACTTTAAACTTATCTGGTCTCCTGCTGTAAAAATCTCACTATTTGGAAGAGGAAGCGGTGGAACACTATATGGAATTCGAGACAATATTGAAGGAATCAGTAGTAGCTTTAAAAAAGCGGGTGAAATAAGTGTAATAAACTTAAAAGGAAACACATTTGATGCCTTCTTGATACCAATTTATCTAAACTGCAATCATTGGCAATGCGATTTCGACAAACTTTGTGACTCATTACAGTCCTTGGATTGTACAGATGTAATGCTAATCGGAGATTTCAATGGTCGGGTAGGATTATCACAAAACAATTTTACTTCCGGATACAGCAGTAGCTTTTTGAAACCTTACCGGAAATCTAAGGACCCAATTTGTGACAACAAAGGAACGAAAATTCTTGAACTTGCTGACGAATATGACTTGCGATTGTTGAATGGTAGCTGCAAAGGGGACTTGGAAGGTGAACTCACCTTTATCAGAGGAACATCATGCTCAATTATAGATTACTGTTTTGTATCGAATACCTGGTATGCGATGCTGGATAGCTTTCAAGTCGGAACTGAGATAATCTTTCAAATTTTTGAAGCTTCTGAGAAGAAATAACTGCAATGTCTTTAAAACACTATATCAAGAAGCCAATAAGGAATACAAACACATGTGTCACATAAAGAGAGTAGCTCTTCTACAGCAAAATATCGCGCTCATAAACAACTCAAATTCTTCTGCTCAGTTTTGGAAAGCTGTTAAGTACGTAAATGGGTATACATCAAACATTTCTTCGTCCCTTAAATCACCACAACTTAAAACTCACTTCGATAAGCTACTCAACGCTCCACTTACCTCACCATTATTTCAATATGCGTCCCCTTGTTTGTTGATACGAAATTAGACTCTGCGTTTTCAATTGAAGAAGTAAAAGAAGTTATAAACAACTCGAAGCCAAACAAAGCACCCGGTATTGATCGCATCCCGTTTGAATTCTTTAAAAATTGCACAAACGATTTTATAGTATCTCTCACAGCAGAATTTAATCGAATATTCAATTCTACAAATGTCTCTGATTCATTCAAGAAAGCAATTATTTTCCCAATTCACAAGAAAGGCGATTACACAGATCCGAATAACTACAGAGGAATCACATTTTTAAATACTTCAGCCAAGCTTTTTGCCACAATGATATACAATAGGTTATATGAATGGATTGAAGAAAAAAACATTCTTAAGGAATTTCAAGCCGGATTTCGAAAAGGATATTCTACAACTGACCACATTTTCAGTCTTACCAATATTGCTGAATCATACATGCGGAAGAAGAAAAAGCTATACGCATTTTTTGTAGATTTTCGTGCAGCTTTTGATACAGTCCCACGTAAAGCACTCTTTTACAAGCTCTTCAAAATCGGTGTATCAAGCAAAACTATACAAATCCTGCGAGCTCTGTATGAGAACAATGTTGCGTATGTTTGGGATGGAGATCTAATCTCTGAGGAATTCAAAACGTCAATGGGTGTTAAACAAGGCTGTATCCTAAGTGCACTGCTTTTCATCATATACATTAATGATATAACCGAGGATGTTAAAGGTGGAATTAAGTTCTATGACGTAACAATTCCTGCACTGATGTATGCAGATGATATTGTCTTTTTGTGTGACACTATCGAAGGTATGCAGTTAATGATAAACAGACTTAGCGCATACTGTAAACGCTGGAACCTTACTGTTAACCTGCAAAAATCCAAAATGATGAGATTTAGAAATGCAGGAGGTCGCCATTCACAGTTGGAAAAATGGAAACTGGACGGTGAAGAAATTGAAATTGTACCCAGATACAAATATCTTGGAATTCTAATATCTTCGTCCTTAAGTTTAAAGCCGCACTTTATCGGAAAACTATCTGATGGTAAGAGAGCTATCTAAACAATTTGGGAACGTTGTTTCAAAAACAATTATATATCACCGAGTGCAAAACAAACTCTGTTCCATTCGACTGCAGCTGCAATAATGCTCTACGGAGCCCAGGTATGGGGCTACAAAAGTTACGATGAGGTGGAAAAATTTCTGCGCTACTTCTTGAAGAGAACATTTCGGCTACCAAAAAATACTCCTTATTATATGCTATATATTGAAACTGGAACTCCACCAATGCGCCTATACACTATTAAAATGCACTTCAATTATATCTTGAAAGTATTAGAGATGAATGAAGCCAGAATACCAAAAGTAGTACTAATGAAATCAAGTAAAAGTATTTGCGAAGAATGGCAGAAAGTAGCTTCCGAATGTGGTATGAATTTGACAGTGAATGTTAACGAACAACCTAAACTTTTAAAAGAAAAATTCAACACAATATTGGAGAACCTTGGCAGACATATGTATGACCAATATATTGAAAAGCCAAATCATCACTATTTAGGAACTATTATTCCAAACTAAACCACTTTCTAAATACTAAAACATATTTCCTCGATAGCTACTCACCCGAAAAAATAAGTAATATCTTCAGAATGAGAGGCGAAATTGTCAACTTGAATTATATACCTCACCGGTCTGATTTACCAATACTTTGTGACCTCTGCAATATGAAACAGAGGGAGGATGTCTTGCATTTTCTTGGCATTTGCCCAATTTTAAAAGAATTCAGACTATTAATGTTTGGAAAATGTGTCTTAGAGGAGAATGAAGTTCTACGTATTTTAAATGGAGAAATAGGATGGGATATCTTATATGATTACTCAGTGGCAGCACTTCGTTACAGAAAGCGAATAGTAGAAGGAGATTTTTAGATTTTTTTTGTTTTTTTTAATTCGAAACTAACTTTATATACTTTGTCAACCTGGTAGACGGCCAAAGGCCAATTCCAATATGACTTTAGATTAAGCTTTTAAATTGTAAAAAAAAAATTGTATTGAAATAAAAGTCAACTAACTAACTAACTAACACTCAGCCCCTAAGCCAAATTCGTATCTTTGTTTTGCAGAATCTTTGCATGGTTTGTCTCTGTTTCGAGATTCAACTATCCAAAAATAGTGAATTTCAACACTTTTAGAGCTCGCCGTATTTTTTCCGTCGGCTGCTGGGGTGAAGAGTATGGCGACTGCCAATTCAGGTAATAATAGCTACCAAACACTGGTTCTATTCGCCATTTCCTAATTTAAAAGAAAAGGATTTCAACCTCCGCAAACTCAAAAACGGTTGTAAACTTAAAAAAAATTAAACTGAAAACAAAAATTCTACCAATTGTAACAATTACTTGATCCGCACTTCTCGACTGTTCTGAATATTTTGTCCAGCTTAAGCGGTTTATTTTATCTTACACCGTCAACTTCTCCTTTCCGGTTATCTGTTGACGAACTAATTTTAGCAGCGGGACTTACTCCCGTTTCCTGAGCTTTCTCTCATTTAACGGATTTAATACGGTGACAAGCTAAGCGGTAAAAAGCTTAGATGGTGGGACCATATTAGTGCTGCCACTTCACCACAGTCAAAGCAAACATTTTCACATTCATATTTCAAACAAAATCTATAATTCGTATTCACAAAATCCATAGAAGCACAAATTGTGAATTTAAATCTCTTAAAGATGAACTCGTGAAAGACATTTTCAAATGTAAACTGCAAGAATCTTTCAGTTTTACAGGGTGCCCCGTAATTTGTGTAATATACTTTGGAATGTGATTCTTGGTCATATTTTAAGAAAAAAAATTGAATGAGAGGGGGCTCATCTCCCTCCATTTAGGCAATTTAATAAAAATTGACCCTATTTTTAAAAAAATTATTAAAAATCAGCTAAGCCACTTACTTTCGCATACTTTGATGTTTCTCAAAGCTTATACTTTGATGTTTCTCAATTTATACTTATATTTTATAATTTAAGTATAATTTATGCTTATACTTTGTTCTTTAATAACATTTTAATTCAAGTTAATTAAGTGAATGGTTTTTGAGTAATCAAGTCTAAAAGTCAAATTTTTTGAAAAAAAGGTCAAAATTTTCTTCTTTAAATAAAATTTTCACTGTTTATTTCATTAATATGATCATACTATTTTTCAGTCAAACACGAACGGAAAAACCTTTCTTAGTTTTTGAGAAGTTAAAAATAGGCAAAAGGTACAGGGCAATGATTTTTTTTAATTTGGCAGATAATTATTAGTTTTCCTTGGTAACAAAATCTATTACGCATTTTTGCCCTTTAAAAAAACACACTATAGAGAAACCCAGGGTTGATGACGAAACGATCGGTAATAGGGGTGATTATAACATAAGAACCAGGCCGCTGCTGATGAGATTCTGTAGAAAATCCAGTTTATTTTAACATAAATGTAACAGGAGATTTCAACCGAATGTTGAAAGGTTGCAAATAATGTTTGGCTTTCAAAATTCTTAAGGAAATAAAGTTAGAATTTTTCAAAGATAAAAAAAAATAAGCTAAAGGACAATAAAGTGATGAAGGTGATTTAAAACTGAATGAGGTACAGCTATTTTATTTCTTTTAAAAAACTAAACAAATCCAAAATTTTTAGATTTTATAGCTAATAGCAATTTCGTTCGTAGTATTGTTTTATTTGAATACAATGGGATGTAGAGCCTTGATATGCAGGTGTTAGCTGTAGGCAAGTGGTAGTCGTCTACAGGCCTTATAGTAATGGAAGGCAACGGTTGGAAACCTTCCTCTGAAGCCGGCAAAGCTGGAGAGCCAGTCCAAAAATAAAGCTATAAAAAACTCATAAGTAAAAAGTAAAATATGTGAAGCAAGATTTGCTTACGAGGTCCTGACGCTCCGTTGTATTCATTTTTTCAACAATACACCAGAGCCATTTCTTGAACCTTAATAGTTTTTCGGAGTTCTCACTGGATTCGTCATTAAATGTTGTGTAAGAAATAAGTGTGTTAACGTTAATGTCTCCGACACCATTAAGAAGCAACCTTAAATCTTCTGACGTTAATGAATCTAATGCACATTCAGGAATCACATCAAAAACACCTGATTTTATTGCCTAGAATATTGAAATAAATCGGTTAATACCAATAAGAGCTACTACTGTAAATATGTCAAATTACTTCAAGTGCCTTTTCTTGCGATTTTATCATTCTATATTCACCATACCGACGAACATAATCGTAAATATTAGTAGCAGTAACTGGCATTGTCTTACCGTTAGGGGCTAATTCGACGTTTCCACCACCTTCTTCTTTTATTAAATCAATTCTGAAAAAAGTGAAATTTAAAAGTTATTGATTCAATTCTTTTTTGTCAGGAATGCGTTAAAAATACTTACACAAAATATAATTCCAATTTGCTCAAAACATCGAATCCTTCTCTTGTACTACAGCCGTTAATTAACTGGCGGAAAGATTCATAAACGGTGGGATCAAAAAACGCCAGATCATGGAAACTGATCTGCCTTCCAAGAATATATTTTAATACGTGTCTTTGTAGAAACAATGGAAATAGTTCATTTTGTAGCAAACATAGTCCAATCAATCTGAGAATATACTATTCATAAAACTTTATGGCACAAAATAACAAAAACATTACCTTCCAACATTGCGAAATGCATTAATGCGTTCAAAAGATGCATAGCCCTGTCTCGGACTGTAAAAACCTCGTTTTCCTGGCGAATAAAATAGAGGATCGTTGTCATCTACCTGCTCTAACAAAACCACGGGTATGGTTTTCTTTAATTCTGTTGATAAAATTGTATTTGAATGAGTTTGAAAGTGTATTTTTTTGTTCTATGCAGAAATTATTAATTTAAAAACTTCGTTCCCGTTTTGTAGACATAAGTGAAAATTAAAATAATAATGTTGGTCGTTTTAAAGTTATTCTTGGAATGGTAAACGGTTCTACTATACTTTAATTTAACAGAGTGAAGCTAAATTTACAGCTTTTATAAACTTCAAGCCAGCGTAACAAATTGTGCGAACGATTTTAAATTCAATCAACGCCTGGCAGGAGCCCCATCTTCATTCGCAAAAACAATGACTCTCCCCTCCCCTCCTTTCAATAGCCAACAAATTACTTGCTTAGGTGGGCATTACAGTTCGGGGTGAACCAACATTCTCCTATAACGACTTCGATTTCGGGCGAGCTCTCTCCAGTCTTGCACTCGGTTGAGGTCTTCTTCCACTTGCTTGCGCCAAAAAACACGAGGTCTTCCCCCTCCGCGATTTCCCTGCAATGTGCTTTCGAAAACCTGTCGAGCCGGAGCATTGGGGTCCATCCGCTTTACATGGCCCAACCATCGCAGCGTCGCTACGCGTACTTCTTTCTGGCTATGCCCATATCGCGGTACATTTTGTTCTCCACACATTGCATTCGCTCAATACGTTCCATATGATTAAGGATGCGGTGTTCGCCCATGAAGCTCACAAACTTTTCTCTTAGCGCTGGGCTAAGAGAAGCCGTTGCAGAAGAGAATGTGGACAATATAGCGACCTTCTGTGTTGCGGGAATGTGTCCCGAAGAAAAATTGCTCACACACGTCCGGCTCGTTGATGGCACCTCTTCCGAATTCCAAAAGGTGCGGACAAGATCACAATCTTCCAATCGTGAATCTTCCTCATTCAAGCGCACGCAAAACGCCGATGGCGGTTGAACTGAACTCGAGGCTCATTTGGCGGGTCCATACGCAACTCACCCTAGCCGGGTACAACGAGCACATGGTTCATCGGGATTTCCCTTAATAATAGCACCTTCTACAATCTGTCCCCACACATCAGCACCCACCAAAACATCAATACGCGCCGGTGTCGCAAATTGCGGGTCAGCCAGCTTAAGGTCACCGAGATGTTCCCAATCTTCTCGATGAAGGCATTTATTTTCAGTGAGAAGTTAGACGTCATTGACTGAAGCGTAAAGCACACTGCCATTTGTGTGTGTGTTGGACTTAGCACCTATTCCTTCCACGGCCACATCGTACTTCGATCTATGAAGGTATGGAAACTTACCTGCGTTTGATGTAATAAGGTGCGATTTAGGTAGCATTGGGACATGAACTTGTCGAGCCTGATCCTCATTGCGATGAGTTGGTCAAATAAATTCGGTAGCCAGACTTTGTGCTCGTTTCTCTAAGAAGCCGTATAAGTTCTGCACGCTGGGAATCTCGGACGAAGAACATACCATACACCACTCTCGTTGCGTAAGAGAGGGAAGCTTATGCACCACAATGGGAACTACCAAGGCATCCCAATGTTCAACGGGAGGTGTCATGACGCGGAGAGTTCGCAATGAGTCTTGAACGGTGTCCACTATTTTCAGTAGCGCTTTTGAAGTATCTTCTTTGGCATCTTTGAGTTGTAAGAGACGAGAAACATGAATTTCTGCCAACAGTTTCGGGTTATCAAAACGGTTTGTTAACGCCTGCCACACTTCCAAGTAACCACCAGTGTACATTACTCCAATCAATGGAACCTTAGCCGGATCCACTGCTTGCCTCAGTTTCGCAAGTTTATAGGCAGTTCAACACTTCCTAGTAACCACCAGTGTACATCGCTCCAATCAATGGAACCTTAGCCGGATCCACTGCTTGCCTCAGTTTCGCAAGTTTATAGGCCTCTGGCAGTTCAGCCTTGTGAATTAATGCTTCGAAGCTGTCTCGGAAAGCCAGCCAGTTAGGTAAAGTGCCGTCGAAAGGCGGGATTTTTACCGGGTCCAGACGTATGTATATGTATCTATGTTATGCACCAAAGGATTCTTCGGGACCTGGAATGAATCAACGTAAGTTTTATTGATGAGCACTTCCAGATCGGTTGCAGCAACTTGTTCTCTTTCCAATTGCTTCAGTCCACGATTCAGAATCACACACGTTGAATTGTAGTTTGCTTCCACTAGCTCCTAAAGATTGTCGTGAGCTTCAATATCTTTTTCCTTGGCAGTGCTTACCAAATTATGATGGTTCTCTACAAACCTTTCGTAATGCGCCGTAAGGGATCTTATTTCTTGCTCCAATTGAGCGTTATCAGCACCGCTAAGGTCTGCACCAGCTACGCGTTCCTGAGCACGGCGAATTGCATTCGCCACTGAGTTAAGCAAATTAAGAGGGCCATTCATGTCGACAGGAGTGCTTATAATTTCTTAAAACAAAAAAATACTCCTGGAAATTAATTTAATTAAACGCAAAATTGTAATTCCTCACAGGAGGCACCAAAAAATGTAGGGGATCAAACTAATTTCCAGAATGTGAGGTAAGATTAATTACAAGAATAAAGAATACATTAAAACCGGAAAAGTAGCTCTTCTCTTTTGGCTGACTGAATAGTGTCATATGTCTGTTGGTGGTACTTTTAATAGAGAGTGATAGTTCATAATGGGAGTGGATACATCGGTGCTTCTGCAAGTTAGAGATGAGATCTTTAACATATCGAATGATGTTCTACCGTTAGGATTGTCTGATGGCTTAGACTGCCGAAATGTGTTTGAATTTATTTGTTTGTTATTGTGTGTTTTACTGTCGGTATGTGACTATGGGTGTGTAATGTGTATGTATAAATTTGGTGAATATATCGGTTTATAATGCGGTAGGTATCCACATTCGTATATGTTAATTGCACCTTCTAAATCGGTAGAGTTCCTACAACATATTAGTGAGCGCATGGGCTCACGTATTTTGTTCCTAAAATGACTAAAGCTGAGAACTTGATATTTTCTACAGGGTGTCCCGTAATTCGTTTTACATACTTTGGGATATGATTCTTGGTCATATTCTAAGAAAAAAATTGATCTACAGTAAAGTCCGTTTCTCAAGTTTGACATCACTTTTTGACAATTTAAAAAAAGTCTAACTTTGGTGTACCCTAACCTGTGTTAAATTCGATATCTCTGTCAATACAGATGATCGAGACCTTATCTTAGACTTAATTTTTTGTAGAAATAACAATCTTTAAGACTGTATTTAAGTTGAGCTTTCATAGGTTAAGGGTTGCCAGATTTTAAGTGGTGTCCAAATTTTCTTCCCCAAACAAAGTTTTGACTTTGAGGTCATTTTTTCGCAGAAAATACCTGATAAACATAGAGTTTCTTTATTTTTTACAGATGAACAAAACAATAATAAAAAAAAAACTTATTAATAAGTGCACTCAAAAACCCATACATTTTATGATACTTGGAAAAAACTAAAACAGGTAAAAATTCTAATTTTGTCTTTTTTACGGTTTTTTATTGCAACAATTTGCAAAGGGAGCAGTTTTCCAAGAATTGATTCTTTTAAGACAATTTTTACGTTTTTTTATTGCAACAAATTGCAAAGGGGGCAGTTTTCCACGAATTGATTGTTTTAAGACAATTTTTATGACTTTGCACTGATGAAATGGGTTGAAAGTGTATTTGACCTGCTACCAAAACACTAATTGACTTACCTCTTCTCAGGGAAATTTTTGGGGCATGAATGTTCAATGGGTCGTATAAAAAGATAAGAAAACAAATTTGTTCATCAGTTTATCAAAACAAGTCACGATTGCAGTTTGACCAGAGAATTTTTTGAAATGCCTTCATTTACGAAAGAAGAATACGCAGACATTTTATTCGTATACGGGTTTTGCAATGGAAATTCAAGAAGAGCACAACGAAGATACCAGGAACTTTATCCCAACAGACGACTTCCTTCTCCATATGTTTTTGGAAATACCTTTCGGAGGCTTCGAGAAACTGGATCAGTATTAACTGAAAGACCTAACGCAGGAGCTGGAGTCATAAGAAGAGTTTCGGTTGATGAAAGAATACTGGCAGCTGTTGAAATCGATCCTTCCACTAGCATAAGACGCTTGGCTCTACAGTACAATGTTTCCAGACAAAGAATCTCCAGAATACTGCATGGCGAAAATATGCATCCATATCACCATACACCTGTACAGGAACTACTTCCGAATGATTTTGTAATGAGAATCGAATTTTGTAACTGGTTGCTAGAGAGAAGCTTGGATGACAACCACTTTATAAACAGAATTCTTTGGACAGACGAATCCCAGTTCACAAGAGACGGTATCACGAATTTTCATAACCTCCATACATGGGCCTCAAGCAATCCACATTCAAGACGGCAAAGATCGTTTCAGCGCAGATTTTGTGTCAATATGTGGGCAGGTGTAATTGGTAATAGATTAATCGGACCTTTCAAATTACCACCCCGAATTAATTCTACAAATTACCTGGAGTTTTTACAAAATGATCTACCAGGCCTATTGGAGGATGTTCCACTGCATCAGCGAGTTTCATCATATTTCCAACAAGATGGTGCTCCCGCCCACTATGGTCGTGAAGTTAAGGATTGGCTGGATGAAAAATACGGTGGTAGATGGATAGGCAGAAATGGACCAATTCACTGGCCTGCAAGATCTCCCGATCTCACTGTACTGGATTTTTTTATATGGGGACGAATGAAGAAATTGTTTACTCTTCTGAAATAACAACTTTAACCGAATTAGAACAACGTATTTCCGAAGGATCACTACAAGTAAGACAAGAGCTATCGAGAGCAAACATCCACAATGAAATCCAAAAACGGGCTCTGGCATGCGTTCAAAACGAAGGAGGGCACTTTGAGCACTTCTTATAATTGTATTTGTATAAAATACATAAGAAACTACTAAAAGTTCTTGGAAAACTGCTCCCTTTGCAAGTTGTTGCAATAAAAAACCGTAAAAAAGACAAAATTAGAATTTTTACCTGTTTTAGTTTTTTCCAAGTATCATAAAATGTATGGGTTTTTGAGTGCACTTATTACTAAGTTTTTTTTTTTTTATTATTGTTTTGTTCATCTGTAAAAAATAAAGAAACTCTATGTTTATCAGGTATTTTCTGCGAAAAAATGACCTCAAAGTCAAAACTTTGTTTGGGGAAGAAAATTTGGACACCACTTAAAATTGAAAATCTGGCAACCCTTAACCTATGAAAGCTCAACTTAAATACAGTCTTAAAGATTGTTATTTCTACAAAAAATTAAGTCTAAGATAAGGTCTCTATCATCTGTATTGACAGAGATATCGAATTTAACACAGGTTAGGGTACACCAAAGTTAGACTTTTTTTAAATTGTCAAAAAGTGACCAAGAATCATATCCCAAAGTATGTAAAACGAATTACTTGACACCCTGTATATTGGAATTAATTAAGTCAGAAGTATTTTCTGAATTTTCAAAAATGGCTTTGGTTTTTACATTAAGGCGTCTTAAAATTGATTTTAGATCATTACAAAAGCCTATACTGTTAGTTTTAAATTTAACTGCTCTCAACTCATCAAATATGTAATCATAATAAATCAAGGCGTCTTAAAATTGATTCTATATAATTAAAAAAGTCTATGCTGTTAGTTTTAAATTTAATTGCTCTCAACTCATCAAATAATTCTTCGAGAGTTAACATATCTCCAAAATTATTAATGAGAGCCGCTCTTATTTCGGTCACGAAGTACTAAGTGTGTTTAATGAAAAAAAAGCAGAGCAGCGCAGCTCAGAGCAGAGCAAGAAACATGAAAAATGTCAGGCAACTTAGAGCAGAGTCAGCTGGTGCCAAAAGTCAGCTGATAAGAAAGCAACAAACATTTTGTGACCTTAGCTAGTTTGCAAAATTATGTTTGGTATCCTATTATAATAAAAATCTATATTCGGAAACATTGGAATCAAAACTAAACTAACATGCGATGTTAATTCAATTGATTTTAAGTTAAATTCGATTTCAAATAGATTGCAAAACGCAAAATATAAACAAAAATATTTGAATCAAATGTCAACAGCTGATTTTGACACTTTGCTCCAATCTGCTCTTACTCAAAAGTAAGTGCAGAAAATGCTGCTCTAAATTGATCTAGAGCAGGTCATTAAACACAAAAAGTTCTTGCTCGGAGTAGAAAAATTCTCATTAAACACCAAAAAGCTGTTTTTTTCTGCTCTAGATCGATCTAGAGCAGGTCATTAAACACACCTAGTATGTACGTTAATTTCGATGACTTCCCTAGCTTTTACTTTTAGTTTGGAGTTTAAATAATCCGAGAAAATGCTTTGGGATAATTAGTCATATTTTGTTAAGATCGGATGAATTTTATCTACTAGATTTATGAAGTTGCGTAGGTCCGTAAAATTTTCGTTAAAATCGGGAAGTTTAGATATATATTTAAGGGGGCCAATGTTTACAGTCAACATGTTTCTTGGTTACTTTCTGGAAAAAAATTTCCGAATATCTTCGAAATCTGATTACTTTTCTGACTATATTTTTCTAATTTTCCTTGATTAGAAACAAAGGAAATTTTCTCTTTCTATAGGTAAAGAAGATTTTAAAAGAAAAACTTGAGAGGTGTCAAGGGACACCCGGATGGAACGAAGTTCCTTTCGATTAATTAGAGAATCAACAAAAATAATCGTCGTGACATCACACTGTTCAATGCGAAATAGAAATGAAAATATCTGGATTGCTTTCTATAAGAGAGAGAGAGAGAGAGAGAGACAGAGAGAGAGAGATAGAGATAGACAGACAGAGAAACATTCGACGCCGCACAGTTTACAATAGCTTACTATAGCAAAAAGTGTCGTGACAACTTTTCGTAAGAATTTTTTCCGTCTAGCCCCCTTTTACAACGCGCGATAAGGAACTTCGTTCCAAAAATTCGACCTTGGTTCTTCTTTTGATTTTGGGTTTCCTTTGTAGACCTGCTTAATGGTTCCCTCTTGTTGTTTTGTTTTCCTTTGCTTTGTAGACTAGCTTAGTGGTTCCTCCTCCTTGTGCACACACAAAAATATGTTCAGAGATGTCGTACAGTTTTTGGATTTGGTGGATTTGGTTTATTGTCAAATTCAAAAACAACTGTGATCACTTGTTCTATTTTTATCAATTCGATGCGAAAGTTTTTTCCTCATACATACGAACTATTTTTGTTTCGCTTGTACCGGGTATTATTTGTTTTTTTTTTTTTTAACTTTTTGTAAGGAACGATTCCGCGATTTATGTGTTAGAACACTATATCGACAAAGACAAAAGTAATTTTTTACTTTGAGACGATATATCTCGATCCTACCGACTGCGCCAGTTAAAAACTTGGTAAAGATAAAAAAAAACCTTTTGCTGATTTTATTCACCGACCGAAGATTTCTCTTATGAATCTATCTTAAGGCTGACATTGTGTGAGTAGGTATAGTGTATTGTAAGTAAGTAAGTATTAATTTATTGATTCGATGTTTTGACACATTTGTTAACAATTGAACGAATTTTAAGCTGTGGTCTTGCCGTCAGCTCGGTTATCAATTTTGAATAAATGTATATTGTATATAAAAGATTCTTTTCATTACAAAACAATAAATAAGTAGGTATGTATAACTAATCAAATTCTGATATTAGCAACATCCTATACTTGGATATTTCTTTCAAGAATGATGCGAGTTTCCCAGTCCGTTTCGTTCAAAAGTTTTGTTGTTTCATGCATTGTAAGAGATCTTTTTCCATAATATGATAACCGTTGGGATGCAAAAACTGGACATACGACATATACTAATGAAATGAAAGCAGTCTTCTTTGGATTTAAGACTGCATAAAGAGCAGAATTGGTTGAAACTTCCATTGTACGCTGCTCCGTTGAGTCCTAAGAGTTCACATCTTGCTTTAAATATTAGGGAGATCTCGTTGTAGCTCAATGAGTCATAAGTAATTTGCTTGTTTTAAGCTCAAATTGAGTTTGGAGTATAGGAATCTACTAAATGACTGGCGAGCGTTAGCTTTAAATCCATCACAAACTGTTTTCGTAGTTTCAAATAATGCGATAGAGCTACTCTTTCAAATCAATCAAGTTTCTTCCACCCATCGATATATCCTCATCAAAATTTATTGCCATATCTTTCCATTGCCTCATCCACCAATCTTCATTTCTTATTTCGTATCGAAGCATTTTTTTGGACAGCCGTTCAGCTGGTTGTTCAAAAACTATTACGATATAGTCCGCTTGGATCTTCAATGTACCTACTGGTAAAAAGTTTAAGAAGTCCTGCTTCTATGTATAATGCATAGCTCGGGGTTTTAAGGGGCAGGTTAAAAAGCATTTTTAAGAAGTTTCTGTGGAATTTATCGATCGCTTCGTACTCATCCATACCCCACACTTGAGCAGCATAGCAAAGTGTAAACTTCACAACAGCGTCGAATATTTTGTATTTTGCAGAGAGTGGAAGAATTCGTTTGTTTGAGAAGACATTTCTCCACGAGAGATTCAATATACATTGGCATGAGGTGGCTTTCTCAATCAAATGTTCGTTAAAGTCCAGCTTCGTATTAAGTTTCACTCCTAAATACCTATATTCGCTAACTATTTCCAGAAGTTACCATTGTCGTACCAGTTATGTATAATGGTTCTGGCTCCTAAAAGATCTCGAAAATACCATAATCTTAGATTTGCTAGTATTAATAACAAGACCCCATTTGCAGCAATACTCTGATAGACGGTTTATCATCAGTTGAAGTACATCGGCTGATTCTGACAATATAACCAAATCATCGGCATATAGCAGTACATCTATTGACATTCCGGAAATCCGAATTCCTTCAGGAAGATATTTCACTATATCATTAATGAATAATGTGAACAAAAGGGCACTGAGGAGACATTCTTGCTTGACACCATTATCCGTTTTGAATAATCTGACCCATCCCAGACAACAGCTTGTGAATCGAAATACATTTCCTTTATAACGTGTATAAATTTAGTTGAAATACCTATTTGCGAGAGCTTATAAAACAGACAATTCCGGTTTACAAGGTCAAAAGCTGATTTGAAATCAACAAGGAATGCATATACTTTTTTGTTCCTAGCTTGAAACGCTTTAACAATTGAAGTTATTGTAAAAATGTGATCAGTGGTTGAATAGTTTTTCCTAAAACCAGCATGAAATTCAGCGAGGATATTGTTGGCGTCAACCCACTATTCCAACCCGGCTGCGGGACCTCCGCAAAACAATTTCGCCATGACATTCATAAATGAGATTCCTCCCAGTGCAGGGTCGCGTTGTTTCACACCTGTTGGTGTCCTAACTGTAATGCACACCCAAGTACAGTAAATAAGAATAATACAGGGTGATACAGGGATGTGATTCTTGGTCGTATTCTAGGAAAAAAATTGTTCTACACTAAAGTCTGTTTCTCAACTTTGACATCACTTTTTGATAATTTAAAAAAAGGCTAATTTTAGACTCAATTTTTTGTAGAAATAATAATCTTTAAGACTGTATTTTAATTGGGCTCCTAAAAGCTTATGGTTGCTCCAAGTATCATAAAATGTATGGGTTTTTGAGTGTACTTGTCAAAGAGTTTTTTTATTATTGTCATCTGTAAAAAATAAAGAAACTCTATGTTTAACAGGCATTTTCTGAAGAAAAAAATCACCTCAAAGTCAAAACTTTGCTTAGGGAAGAAAATTTGAACACCATTTAAAATTGAAAATGTGGCAACCCTTAGCTTATAGGAACCCAATTTAAATACAGTTTTAAAGATTATTATTTCTACAAAAAAGGAAGTCAAAAATTAGGTCTCCACCATCAGTATTGACAGAGAAATCGAATTTAACAAAGGTCAGGGTGGTACGCCAAAGTTGCCCTTTTTTTAAATTTTTAAAAAAATTATGTCAAATTTGAGAAACGGACTTTACTGTAGAACAATTTTTTTCCTAGAATATGACCAAGAATCACATCCCAAAGTAATTTAACACGAGTTACGGGACACCCTGTATATAAGAGCTTGCTATGGCGTTAAAATATTTTTGCAAACATTTGAGTCCACCCGATTAATCACATTGACGATACTTTGAAACACCTCAGTCTACTTTTAACAACAGATAAAATAAGTTTGTGCGCGTAAAACATAAACAATCGGAATAGAAAAGAAGTAATTATTATCTTGTATTAAAACAAAAGCATTTTTAAAAACCTGTTTCCGTTTTCTGTTTGTGTAATATTACATCTAGAGCTTCATTCACTTTCTGTTTCATAGTATCTTCGGAAGAAAGAATGACCAAAAGCTGAGCTGGTGGGGTCTCTAGTAACATTCCTGTTATTTTGGATGCGTGGGTACTTGTAATAGCAGCTACCTAGAAAAAATTAAAATTAAAATCGTCCATCAATTAATTGCAAAATAAATTAGCTTCTTTATAAAAAACAAAAGAATATTCTCGCTACCATTACTAGGAAATTTCAATGTTTGCGAAAAGATTCAAGAGAAGGTACTCTTAAAAATTTAAATAAATGTATGTTTGTTTCCTGAAGCCTTAAATTTGCGTTTTTATTGTCAAAAAGCATCATCAAACATCCACTCGCTTTTAATGTCAAATTTAGCTCTTCCATAAAGAAGGATTAGCTTTTTGGTGGGGGTGTATTTAGTAGCATATGTTTTGGTTTCGTGATTGCTCGTCTATTAGGAACACAAAAACTTAGTTTTTTTTTTGCAACTTATGGGGTTTGCAAGGCTATCTAGTACCAGGCTAAAAGAAATATTTACAATTGACACTCACAATATATAAGGCCAGCGAACTTCATCCGTCATTTATTTATTTATCTAGCTTATTTCAAGCGCATAGAATAACAACAATAATACTAATAACAAAAATAATAAAAAATAATAATAATAAAACTAACTTGAAAAACAAAAATGCATGTACAGCTGCGGTCAAAATAATAGTAGTAGGTATAGATCTTAAGAAACAACAAAATTGAAAAAAACTTATCCGTAAATTCTAATTTAAAAAACCAATAACGTGGTTTACAAAGTGGTGTTTTAAGCTTTTATTTACAAAAAAAAAACATCAGTTTAATATTATTATCCGATAGTTGCAAGTTTATTGAACAGATGTTGAAATTCAGCGGTCAAAAAAATAGTAGTGAATAGAGAAAGAAGGGGATCCAAAACATGTTCAAGGGTTATATAGAGGAAGCGTACATAATTTTTCTGAGGGATGAGGAGCTTTTTGAGAAATAGAAAGTAATTCCTGCTGTATTAGCTAAGCCAAGCATCCTGCAAATTGGGTTAAAGTGAGCGACATTGTTACGAAGAGTTGGTAGGTGGAAGAAGGGGACGGAACGTAGGTTGCGGGGATTAGTATTCATATAAATCATCTCAAGTAAAGCAGGGGAGTCAATGGTACCAGTCATAACCTGATGGACAAAAACAATGTCAGTGACGACGACGTTTAGAGAGGATCGGCATGTCAATGAGTAGCAATCGGTTTTCATAGGGGGGTAAAATTAAAGGGTCAGACCAAGGTAAGCTACGAAAAGCGAATCTTAAAAATCTTGGTTGAACAGCTTCAATTCTGCGAGATTCAGTTATTTGGTAGGGAGACCAGACCTGACTAGCATATTCAAGTATAGGCCTGACAAAGGTGGTGAATAAAGATTTAGTGACGTATGGGTTGGAAAACTCTTTAGACCAGCGTTTGATAAACCCCAAGGAAGAGTTTGCTTTCGCAATAATATGGTTAATGTGAGAGTGGAAATTAAGATTTTTGTCACAAATAATTCCAAGATCGCGAATAGACGAAAGTTTAGGGACGGGCATGTTGTGGAAGTAATAAATTCGGGGACTGGAAGGTAGACGCTTACGTGAGAAAGTCATACTTTGGCATTTTTTGACATTTAGTTCAAGAAAATTTTTGTTACACCAAATAAAGAAAGTGTTTAGGTCTTGTTGGAGGAGGAGAGAATCGTGAACAGATGAAATAGCTTTTACTATTTTAATGTCGTCTGCATAAATAGAGAGGTCTGAGAACGACGCTGTACCGCCGCGCCGACGTCATTAATGGCAAGCACAAACAGAAGTGGACCGAGATGGCTGGGGGGAGCTGGGGGAGCCCCCGAAGAGGCAAATATTGGATCAGAGAAAGCTCTTTTGAAGGCAACCCTTTAAATTCGGTTCTCGAGGTATGCTTTGATCCATTCGACAACTTGTGGCGGGAAACCAAAGGCTTTGAGTTTGAGGTAGATAATTTGATGACTGATTTTGTCGAATGTTTTACTAAAATCAGTATTAATAATAACAACCTCATTGCCTTTTTCTAGAGCCAACAGAGTCATTGAAACGAATTGGGTAAGGTTGGTCGTAGTAGACCTTCCCTTCAAGAAAACGTGTTGAAGTGGGGAAACAATTGATTTACAGTGAAAAGACAAAGTGTCATACACAATGCTTTCGAAAAGCTTGGGGATAGCAGAAAGCTTAGCTATCGGTCGATAATTAGAGACCTCGTTTTTACCGGTCTTTTTGAAGATCGGGAAAATGAAAGATTCTTTCCAAAGAGTGGAAAAAACAGCTTGGGAGAGCGAAAGTTGAAAAAGAGAAATAAGGGGTTCGAAGAGTGCGGTAGCGCATTTTTTAAGAAAAATAGCTGGAATGCCATCGGGGGCAGGGGAGAAATCATCATCCAGTAAGTTTAATTTGTCTCGAACAGTCTGAGGACTAATAATTACAGAAACTAGAGATGTATGCGGGCTATTTAACATAAGCCTTTTATGATATTCAAGGTCAGGATCATTCGGGTTATTGCTTTATGACTGACCAAAAAAGGTAGCAAAAAAATTGACTTTTACTTTGGCTTCAGAGGAGGAATTGCCTAGAAAATTAAACGTTGAAGGAAGACCGTCAGATTTTCTTTTTACATTAATAAATTGGTAAAAACGTGTTGGTTCTGAAATTAGAGAGGTTTGCATTTTATCAAGGTAATTTTGGTAGAGAGTGTGACAAAGAGAAGAAAACTTTTTTGATTTTTGAAGCGTATAAGGAACACATTGGATCAAATATGCAAAAAAACAGGAGTAAAAGAAGGAAAGAGCTATGTCGATGGGAGTAGACAGGTTGATGAATAGATTGAAATCAATGTTACTGAGAAGATTACAAAGCACGTTAAAGTCGGCTTTGCGAAAGTTGAAACTAGGGGAGTTTTCGGGTTCCATAGTTGGAACGCTATCATAAATACGGAAAATAAAGGATAGAAGGGGATGATAGTGATCTAGAGTAGAGAGAAGATGGGTGCTTTTAAAAACAGAGGAGTTGAAAGGATCAGAGGAAAAGGTGAGATCAAGCTGTCTCTGAAGATTGTTAAGGATACCACTGAATTGAAACAAACCAGACTGGAGAAAGCAATCAGTGAAAATAATTTCTTTTTCGGAGGAAGGATTAGAAGGAACAAAACTCGTTTCATCTTCGGATGGAATCCATTTCAGGTCGGGCAAATTAAAGTCACCCACGATAATGAAGTCATCGTTTGAATTTGCGGCATCGATTAGGGGACTTAATGAGGCAACAAATTGTTGATAAACATGACAGGGTTGTAAGGGACAAATAATGTAACAACAGAGAAGATAAAAACAGCGATTGGAAATAGACAATTTAATACAAACATATTCAAACAAAGGTGATTTAGAAGTTTCTATCAGAGATGCATTGAGACGATTATGGACAGCGAAAAGAACACCACGCCCAGTAGGAGCTATGTCACTAATCTGACCATCAACACGGAAAAAAGTAAAATCAGATGCAAAAATTTCGCTGTCTTCAAATTCGGAGCAAAGATTAGTTTCCGTGAGAGCAAAAATATCATATGGAAAGCATTGGGAATTCAGATACACGGTAGAGGTCTTAGTGCGAAGGCCTCTAACGTTCTGATAGTAAAGAGATATAACAGTTGGTGATACATGTCGAGAGGATAAATTGAGGTTAAAGATTAAAATTGCGGTTATGACGAGGGAAAGATAAACGTTTTAAACTAAGATGGGAAGCATAAGTGGAAAGGTCTTTTGAAACAGTAGAAGAGGGCATACTTAAGGATTCATGGAAGCGCATATAAATTTTGCTGAGAGCAACAGTATCCGTTGGAAGACCTTCCTTTTGGATTGAAACTAAAACGTTCGTCTTGGTCTTGCCGTTAATACAAACATTTTCAGATTTGTTATAAGGATAGGAAAGATAAAGACGAACGTTTTCGTACAGTTTGCTGTCGCGTAACCTAGCCATTAAATAACGACCATCAAAATTATCACTGGTAGTCATTGAAGCTGCGATTTTGGATGTTAGCTTGGCGATCGGTGAGAACATTGGGTCAAAAACTGGAGGAGGACAGTGACTGAGCACAGCATTAGTAGTGTTGGGAGCTTTTGTTTAAAAAGAGTGGGTGGGTGATTGAGGAGACGGGTTAATGGTATGGGATTGGATAAAATTGGGATAGGGTTTACTAGAAACAATTTTAATGGAGACTTGTTTACGATGGGAGATGAGAGGCTTGTTTCTGGACTATAGAGGTTGGTGGGTTTAGGGATTGGCTAGAGTGGGAATTGGGAGAGTAAGGCCCTTATTGCGAGTGTCGTCTAACATTCGATGCGACAAGGATCGAAAACTTCGATAAATTTTCCTTTTGGTATTGCGTATCTCTATCGACAAGGATTTCTGTTTCTGTGAATAATGAAAGTAGTCATTGTGAATAAATCTTATAATTTGACATTTGAGTTAGTTTCAGTTATAGTCGAACGCAAAAATACAGACGATAACGACCAAATTCAAAATTGAAAGTATCGAACAATAAGAATACGCAATACCGAATTTCATTTTCGACGTTCGACTATCGACAACCGTCGTTTATCGACAGCCAAACGACGCGACACTCGCAATAAGGGCCTAAGACTTAGAGCTAGTTACATTATTGTTGAATTTATTAATGGATGCTACTCTTTTATTAATTTTAGGGCGTTCTTTAGATTCCTTACTTAACGTTTCTGAAATGTTAATATTGTTTAAAAATATAGGTTTATGACTAGACTTGAACAGCCACTGATATTTGTAAGGAATATGAATTTTATAGGTTGAAGAATTAATCCTTAAGGGAATTTTCAATAACTATCAGCCCTATATTCTGCTATTCATCGGGGGGAATTTTTCTTGAATTTTCACTAATCACTATTCTGCTATTCATTCCAAGTGAATCTGTGTATACAGATTGTGTACTCAGATTTACTTCGAATGAAGAGCAGAATTGTGATTAGTGAAAATTCAAGAAAAATTCCCCCCATTGAAGAGCAGAATAGGGCTGTATCTTAAATTTGAGGATAAAAAGATTTTGAATCCAGGAGCATTCGATGTTGGCAGGTGTGTTAATTAAGAAGAACGGGACACTGTCGTTGAAAGCTTTCAATCTGCTATTTGTCAGTCAATACGCGACAACCCCAACAAGGAATACAAATTTGTATAGGAACTGCGAAATGATGTTTAGTTTAACTTACTAAAAGCGTTGTTCACACAATATTGCCAAATAACCAAAAATTGTCTGGAACATCCGCTGGGGTGAAGCCGGCGATTGCCTGAAGGTTCCAGTTTCTCGTTCCCGGTTCAGGGGGATTTTGCTGATGAAATATAGTCTATGCTATCATAGTGTGGAAAAAATTTTACTATCAAAAACTTACGTAACTCACACTCAAAGTGGGACACCTAAGAAATAAAATCTTCAATAAACTTCTTTACGAAAAAAAATGCAGAGTTGCTCACTTTTTTAAATAATTTTTATTTTTATTGCTTAATATTGACCTCAAATTATTATAAAATAAAAAAAAAATATCAAGAAACAACCCCGATTCGTTTAAAAAAAAGATGAAAATGATCTGTCTAGTAATTTTTTTTAATGCAAGTCACACTCAAAGTGGGACACCTGCTGTTTTCTAAGAAAACTAACTGTAATTGCCACGTTATCTATATTATTTAGTTGCAGTTTTTATAGAGCTTTCATTGTGATAGCATTAAAAAAAATTGAAATGTCAAAGCAAACAACCTTTGAAGAAAGGCAAATTGTGATTTTCAATTACCAAAAAGGAAAATCCGTTCGCAAAATAAGTGAAGTTGTTAAAAAAGTAAATCTATGGTGTTTAATGTAATAAAACGGTTTCGGAAGGTCGAATAGGAAATAAACCAAAAAGTGTTGAAAGCAAAACAAACATTTGCGATAGAAATGTGCGGTTTCTTTTAAGAAAAATAAGAAGTGATTCTTTGCTGTCCGCCATTGGCCTTTAAAAAAATGTTAAAGGACACTAAAAATGTTGATTTATGTGCAGAAACAGTTTGCCCGTTTCTAAGGAGAAACGAATTGAGCGGCTGAGTTGCGTCCAAAAAACTGTTAGTATAAGAAAAGAATCGTCGTTTAAGAATGCAACTGTCCAAAGAAATATCAGAAAACAATAGTCGTTTAAGAATGCAATTCGCCAAAGAAAATGTGACAAAGGATATGAGTTTCTGGTCAAAGGTAAGTCGCATTTTGTTCTCCAACTTCAATCATAATTCGGTTAATTCATTAAAGTCCTTTTTACGAACGAAACCAAAACTAATCTTTTTGAATCTGGTGTCACATGCTCTTTGGCGAATTGCATTCTTAAACGACTATTCTTTTCTGACATTAACGGCTTTTTGTGCGCAACTCCGCCACTCAATTCGTTTCTCCTAACAAACCGGCGAACTCTTTCTGCCCTTAAGTCAACATTTTAAGTGTCCTTTAACATTTTTTAAAGGCCAATGGCGGGCAGCAAGGAATCACTTCTTATTTTTCTTAAAAGAAACCGCACCTATCGCAAATTTTTTTTTGCTTTCAACACTTTTTGGTTTATTTTTTATTCGACCTTCCCGAAACCGTTTTATTACACTAAACACAATAGATTTACTTTTTTAACAACTTCACTTATTTTGCGAACGGATTTTCCTTTTGGTAATTGAAAATCACAATTTGCCTTTCTTCAAAGGTTGTTTGCCTTGACATTTCGATTTTTTTAATGCTATCACAATGAAAGTTCTACAAAAACTGCAACTAAATAATATAGATAACGTGGCAATTACAGTTAGTTTTCTTAGAAAACAGCAGGTGTCCCACTTTGAGTGTGACTTGCATTAAAAAAAATTACTAGACAGATCATTTTCATCTTTTTTTTAAACGAATCGGGGTTGTTTCTTGATATTTTTTTTTTTATTTTATAATAATTTGAGGTCAATATTAAGCAATAAAAATAAAAATTATTTAAAAAAGTGAGCAACTCTGCATTTTTTTCGTAAAGTAGTTTATTGAAGATTTTATTTCTTAGGTGTTCCACTTTGAGTGTGAGTGACTGTAGGTAGTAACAGACATGCGATTCTCTGCAAGACAGTAAATCAGCATCTCTAAATCCGTAACTTATTACTACAGATAGTCATGCAACTTTTCAGTTTCACACCGAAAGAGCAGAAACCGACCAACGTTCAACGGAATAGAAACAGGAAGTTAAAGGCACAGATTATGGTAGTAAAATGAGAAAGAAACTAGGGGAAAAATAAAGACATTAAGAGCTATTAATATAAAAAAGAAAAACGAAATTTTGTATGTTTGAATCGTATATAAATGAGTTACTAAACACGAGAAAAGTTTAAGAAGGTTGGATATATATTTTACTTCACTCCAATAAAAAAGAACAAAAGGCTTGCTTAATTTAAACAACGTTTATTTCAGAATGACAATTCGTTTGGTTTTATTGATTGGAATTTGACCTATCAAATCTTATATGACATTTTGTAATTTGGCAATGTGCCCACTCCGCCCACTTCGTCCAGTTATTGCAACGAAACATCTGGCCGACCACCGTATTCATCCGAGAAATCGTTGTGGATTAAAAGTATGTACCACCAGTTTTGAAATAGCTCGTTTCATTAAAGAAGACTGTGTACGCATTGTTGCAACCCGCACTAGATTGTCTCTAGGATGTACTTCTAAAACACGGCCCAGTAGCCATTGGGTTGGCGGTGCGCGCTCACCTCTCACTAGGACCAGGTTGCCAAAATTAACGTTGGGTTTGGTTTTTTGCCATTAGCTCCTTACTTGTAGATCATGCAAATATTCAGAGCTCTACCTAATCCAGAAATCCTGCTGTATTTGTTGGAGCTGTTTCCAACGGGAGAGTCTACTTGTCTTGATGACAAGCAAATCCAGTTCTGGAGTAGCAGTGATTGAACCGCCAACTAAAAAGTACCCAGGGGTCAAGGCAGCCAAGTCTCCAGGATCATTGGAGAGGGATGATATCGGTCTTGAATTGATTACGGCTTCAATTTAAATAAGGACTGTGTAAGAATCCTCGAAAGTTAACGATGCCTCCCCGATGGTCAGATGGTGCTTCATGCTCTTGACTACAGCCTCCCATATGCCGCCGAAGTATGGAGAGCCAGGTGGAATAAAGTGACATAATATACTATGACACGGCATGGTTCGTACGGTGCACCTGCTTCCAACTATTTTCGATAAGCCACAAAGTATTTCTTCACATTTGTGTTGTTGATGCTTAAGCTATAACCTCAAAGTCTCCGCAGTCATATCGCTCACGAGTTCAGTTAGAGAAAAAGTAAAACGTTGGAACACATCCAGTTTAACAAGGTTTTATTAAGCAACTGAACTTACAATGCGTAATTCAAGTAACAAGAAATATTCCAGAATAAAGAAAGCATTACATAATACTGGGAGAAAGGTACTGTGTTGCCAATGCTGTATTATAAGTACAATTCAATTTCTAATACTACCTCTCAAAACAGTGCCTTTATACACTTGTTATAATTGTATTTGTATAAAATACTTAAAAAATAAAACTACTAAAAGTGCCCATATTATTGTTTTATTCAAACAAACCACAAATTTAAAAATCTTTTTTTTTTAATTTTACCCATTTTGTATTTTTTCAAATATCATAAAATGTATGAGTTTTTGAGTGCACTTATTACTGAGTTTTTTTTTTATTATTGTTTTGTTCATCTGTAAAAAATAAAGAAACTCTATGTTTATCAGGCATTTTTTTGGCAAAAAAATTACCTCAAAGTCAAAACTTTGTTTCGGGAGGAAAATTTGAACACCACTTAAAACTGAAAATCTGGCAACCCTAAACCTATGGAAACTAAACTTAAATACAGTCTTAAAGATTGTTATTTCTACAAAAAATTAAGTCTAAGATTAGGTCTCTATCATTAGTATTGACAGAGATATCGAATTTAACATAGGTCAGGGTACACCAAAGTTAGCCTTTTTTTAAATTGTCAAAAAGTGAGGTCAAAGTTGAGAATCGAGCTTTACTGTAGAACAATTTTTTTCCTAGAAAAGATTAGTATTATTAAGGATAATACACGAAGTACGGGACACCCTGTATAATATAATTTTAATCTTAACTTGATAATCCAAGTTAAAAAAAAAAATATTCATGTTTTGATTTCAGTAAAATTTTTGTTAAAACATCTGCAATCATATCATTAGATGGAACAAAATTTAAAGTTATTAAAGATTTGCTATAAATTTCTCTTATATAATGATATTTGGTGTCAATATGTTTTGACCTTGAATGAAAAACTGGATTTTTAACTAAGTTCTGTGCGCTCAAATTATCACCATTTAGTACAGTAGGACCTCTCAATGCGGAACTGTATCCAACCTCTTCAGTTAGACGCCTAAAATATACTGCTTCCTTTGTAGCTGCCACCAACGCCATGTATTCCGCCTCAGTACTACTGAGAGCCACCGTCTGTTGTTTTCGAGACTCCTATGATATAGAGCCGCCAGAACCCATGAAGTGCTTTATCTTTAGGGTTCTCTTCACAATCATTGTTCTCTACACCAACATCATCGTTTACACCCAAGTTATCACCCTCTGCAGCATCCTCTTCATTCTCGGCAACTTCAGCAACATATTCATCTTCGCCATCATCATCTTCTCCGCAATCCATTTCATAAGAATCTTCACTATCATCTGAGCATAAACTAATATACTTCTTTATATTTTTAGACATTTTCTTCTCGTTTGACTCATTATCTTCAAAATTTAAAAGCACCAGATCATTCATTCTTCTTTTGTCCAACGTTTATGGAATTTTCCACAAATTTTACATCGGATCATAGAGCCTATAAGCTTTGGACTCACTAGAATAGCCAACCATAAATCATTCTACACCTCTGGCTTGAAATTTAGACTTTCCCCGGTGTTTATCTAATTTAAATGGCTTACATCCAAAAACACGAAGCTGTCCAACACTTGGTTTAATCCCATTCCAAGTTTCATATGTGTTGTATATTCAAATAAAGTACCCTAAAGGTACTCACCCATATAAATTACATGTTATATACATATACCATTAAGATAGATAGATTAGAGAACAGTATAACCGGAGTCATTCGATTGTATACCGTTCAACAGATAAGACGAAGAATAAAGAATTGAAATGAATCAGAGATCAGAGTTTTATTAAAAGTAAAAGAAAAGAGAATACTCAACAGTGCCGACGAGGAAAATTAAATATATATATATAAAAAAAAGAAAAAAGAAGTGTGCTTAGAATTGTGGCAGCCACATTATATCGAACAATCGCATGGTGGGAAATTTGGACGAGTTCGAGCCTGGAGAAGATTTTGAGTCCTATAAAGAACGCCTTGAGATTTATTTCGAAATCAATGGATTAGAAGATTCGAAAAAGGCGCTGATTTTGTTAAGTTTGATTGGGAAAAACACTTATAAAATCCTCAAATCTCTATTCCAACCTAAAAGTCCATCAGAGTGCAGTTATAAAGATTTAATTGAACAATTGCAAAAATATTTTACTCCCCGCTTAAATATTCGTGCGAAGCGCTACAAGTTCAAAAAAATTGTCCAAGAAGAAGGGCAGACAATCCAGGAATTTATTATTCGTCTTAAAGAAGTCGCACAAACATGTGGTTTTGGTGATTTTGCCGCAAATATTACCGCTTCGAAAACAAAATGCTGTGAAAAAATGGAGGAATAGAAGCCACTTCAATTCAAGTCGTTTGCTTTGGATGATGCTCTTACGGATCAATTAATAGCAGGTGTACGGAATGAAGAGATCCAACGAGCCTTGCTAAATGACTCTTCATTAAATTTCGAAAAATGCTGTAATGTCGCTTTTAACATGGAGATGTCGACAAAGGAATCGAAAGCCATACATCCAAGCGTCTCAACACAGTTTGCTGTCAAAATATCATCTTCAAGTCTGCAGAATATAAACATCAGTCAAAGTCAAAGCCTTTCAGTGGTAAATGGAGCAAATGTCAAAGATGCGGTCGTCAACGCGATGCCAAAACGTGACCGGCAAAAAATTGGAAGTGCTACAGTTGCAATCGAATCGGACATACATCTGTTGTCTGTACTAAGTCAAAGTCATACCCATCAGTCAAAGTCATCAAGTCGATAGCAAAAGTCGAGTCCGCATGTGTAATACCCAACGTCGTCGTCGAGGGACAGCCGTTGCCAATGGAACTAGATACGGGAGCTTGTCATAGTCTCATTAGTTTTAGTAAAAAACTAGATGTCAAAGGGAAAATCAGTGTCCGCCTGGAGTTTCAACGACAACCACATAAACTGAATCTAGTAGTGGTCGAAAGCCCTTTTTACTTCATGCCGCTATTAGGTAGAACTTGAATCAGTCATGATGACATCGTTATCGGTCAGCACCGTCAGGTATCTTCTCAGACTACCCCGCCATGAATAGATCAATCAAGCTTCCCGACTTCTGCAGTGTCTTTCAGGCAGAAGTACTCGCAGTGTGCGAAGCCGCGAAGCACCTAGCTACGCAAAACCTGATCAACAAAAATACTGACTTATAGACAATCAAGCGGCCATTAAAGCTATCTCATCCATTATCACAAAATCCAGACTAGTAGTCAGCTGTCGCAGTAACCTAAGACTGCTCAGCGAAACAAACACAGTTAGTTTAACCTGGGTTCCAGGACATCGTGACATAATTGGTAATGAAATGGCGGATAAGCTGGCTAAAATCGGGTCAGCACTCGAATCCAGCGAAACGAACACCACATTTCTAAGGCCACTTGAGCAAGAAAAAAACAGAATCAAACACACTTTTCTAAAAACCGCCAATGACAGGTGGACATCTTTAGAAACATGCCGAGTCTCTAGAAACCTTTGGCCAGATATTTCCAAGAAAAAAACAGAATTTCTACTCCAGCTAAGCAGACCTCGACTCTCTCTGTTGATTGGCATTCTTACGGGACACAACTCGTTGGGTACCCACAGGATGAGAATGGGCATTAGCACATCCGACTTATGTAGAGGATGTCAAGATGAGGAGGCAGAGGAGGGATCATTACACTTCCTCTGTGTCTTCCATTGAGCAACGTCCTGAAATCTACTCAGGGCTTCAAGTGGTTCAATGGGAGTTCCCTACCACAATAACCATCTACCTCTCCAATCCTCCCATTTCCTCATCCTCTGATTTCCCGGGGAGCACAATGGATCCTTGAGATCCGAGTGAGGTGTTGCCACTTGTGGCTGCACCCCCCATTCAACCTAACCTAAACCTAGGTAGAACTTGGTTGGAGATTTTGACACCCCATTGGAAAGAAAAGTTATTTGGAGATTGCTCAGGTAAATTTTGTTGACCTTATAAAAAGTAAATTTCCGAATGTACTTACGTCAAAGCCAAATGAAACCATTAAAGATTTTGAAGTTAATATAGTCCTGAAAGAGAATGCTTAACCAATTTTCCATAAAGCATATTCAGTTCCACTAAGAATTAAAGAGAAAGTAGAAGAAGAATTAAATCGGTTAGTAAAGAATGGCACGTTGATTCCCGTAAAATCAAGTGCGTGGGCAAGTCCCATAGTTTGCGTCCCGAAATCAAACGGAGATATACGAATTTGTATAGATTGTCGTGTGACGATAAACAAATTCATTGAGTCTTATCATCATCCGTTACCTCTAACAGAAGAAATATTTGCAAGTTTTCCTAATTGCTATGTTTTTTGCGTGATTGATATGTCAGGAGCTTGTAACCAGTTGCGGGTTGCTCAGCCAAGTCGGGAATTGTTAACAATCAATACGCATATAGGTCTCTTACAATACACAGTTTTGCCGTTTGGGGTATCCATGGCACCATCCGCATTTCAAAGTACCATGGATGAGATTTTAAAAAATTTGAAGAGCACTCGTTGCTTTTTAGATGATATTGTAATTGGCAGTAGGGACGAAGGCGAATGTAAGCAAAACTGTATCGAAGGGTTAAAAAGGCTAAGTGAATTTAATGTCAAAATTAATATAAATAAATGTCGATTTCTTGAGAAAAGCGTACTCTACTTAGAACACATATTGTCAAACGGCAAAGTGTTTCCAAACCCTGAAAAAAAATTCGAGCGATAGTTGATGCTACAGCACCAACTAGTTTGCCACAACTTCTATCCTATTTAGGATCATTAAATTATTATGGTAGGTTTCTACCAAATCTTTCATCGTGTTTAAAAGAATTGTATTCTCTTTTAAAGAAAAACACAGAATTCGTGTGGACAAAAAATTGTCAAGTGGCATTTGAAAACAGTAAAGCTCTCATCACAGAGCACAATGTGTTAGAATTATTTGATCCATGTAAACCAGTTATAGTCGCGACAGATGCTAGCCCGTATGGTGTGGGTGCGGTACTTTCACACATGATAGATGGTGTAGAGAGACCGGTTTTGTTTGCTTCAATCTCGCTCTCCACTGCGGAAAAAAATTACTCACAACTTCATCGTGAAGCTTTGGCAATTATGTTTGCAGCCAAAAAGTTTCACAAGTACATTTATGGGAAGCCTTTCAAAATGTATACAGTCACTCACACTCAAAGTGTGACACCTAAGAAATAAAATCTTCAATAAACTTCTTTACGAAAAAAATGCAGAGTTGCTCACTTTTTTAAATAATTTTTATTTTTATTGCTTAATATTGACCTCAAATTATTATAAAATAAAAAAAAATATCAAAAAACAACCCCGATTTGTTTAAAAAAAAAAGATGAAAATGATCTGTCCAGTATTTTTTTTTTAATGCAGGTCACACTCAAAGTGGGACACCTAAGAAATAAAATCTTGAATAAACTTCTTTACGAAAAAAATGCAGTTACTCACTTTTTTAAATAATTTTTATTTTTATTGCTTAATATTGACCTCAAATTATTATAAAACTAGCTGTGCTCGCGACTTCGTCCGCGTGGAATAGTGACTTTCAGCAGCATTTTTAACTTTTTAGGAAATAAAACTTCTAGCCTTAAAAATGGCGGTATTTCCAAAAAAAACATTCAACCCCTATTTCAACACCTTGTAGCCCTGTTAAAAATACTTTTGAGACCGTAGTTTTTGAATTCCCATTTCCGTTCCCGTGGGAATATAAGGATAGATATATAACATTTATCCTTTCGCATGTTCTAGACCATCTCTGTAGCTAATTTAATAAAATCTGTTTAGCAGTTTGAACGGGAGACATACGAAAAACATACCGACATAGCTACATTCGCATTTTCAATACAGTGAAACCCGCTTAAGAGAAAAGGCGAACTGTCACAGTTTTTCTTTCACTTAAGCGGGTTTTTCACTTAACCGAACCCCGGTTAAGTGAAAAAAAAATTCACTTAAGCGGAGTCCCGATAAGTAAAAAATATTACCATAAGAAAACTGCTTAAGAACATTGAGATTTAAAAGCTTCTTTGATTGTTGGTTTCTGAATTCCCATAACTTCCACAAATCAGATCTGTTAGCAAATCATTGTCAGATACAGATCTGTTAGCATCAAGCTCTTCGAATAGTAGTGCTATGCTTCATTAATAATGTCTTCGTCCGTCATATCACCAAAACAAGGAAGATCTTGATCTATATTTACTAATCGATTTCTTCTCTTATTGCTGTTGGAAAATTAGTTTCTTCCTCTTCGTCGTCTGGTTCAACTTCTTCTAAGTTTTCTTCTGTATTAAAAGTCAAACCAGTTTTCCGGAAGCAGTTCTTTATGGTCAATGGGCTAACCATCCAACAGGCCCTTTTCATCATTTTTAACGCAGTAAACTAATTTTTTTTTTAAAATCCATAAGGACTCTCCATTATCCAAATGAAGAAGTTGTTTCTTTGTAATACATTTTCTGTAATGGGCCTTAAAGCAGTGTATAATTCCCTGATCCAAAGGTTGCATGACAGAGGTGGCATTCGGGGGTAAAAATTCAATTTTTATATTTTCCAAATTAATTGCATCACGATCAAGTTTGTGGCAAGATGCATTGTCCACAATCAGCAAAACCTTTTTTTCCTTTTCTTTAAATGTTTTGTCCAAATCTTGAATGATCATCGTCCAAATTTTACTTTTCATCCAAGCTTTGGTGTTGGCATAATATTTAACGGGGATTGTGCTGTTTTTAAAGCATCTTGGATTATGAGATTTACCTATGTTTGTACATATTTAGAAGAAAAGTTATGAGCAAAAGAAAAACAAAATGTGTTTAATCTTAGTCTACACACCAATACAAAAAATAATTTTGTCTGTTCCAATCGAATTGAAAATGAAAAGGACAGTATACAGTCCTTTGGTAGCTTCTTTCCTGAAGGTTTTCACATCTATTTACCAATGAAGCCGTCGGGTCGGTAGAGCCTTAAACATTATCCCGGATTCATCAGCATTATGCACGTCATCTGGGTTGTAACTTTGACGAATGTTTGGCAAAAAATTTTCTAGCCAATGGTTCAGGTATCCGGGTTTTTCATTTAAGCGAGTTTCACTTAAGCGGAGTGTTTAATAGGTAATTGGTTTACAAATACTCGGGGATGAAAAAATTCTTTCAGATAAGCGGGTTTTTCTCTTAAGCGCGTTTCTCTTAAGCGGGTTTTACTGTATTAGGAAAAACTCCCGTTCCCGTGGGAATATGGTGACCGTTTTCGTGGGAATATGTGGATAAGTTAAAGTTAATGTTACTCCGGGATTATGGAGCATTCCAACGGTGGAAGAATTTTTTAAATCGGTGCTGTAAAAGTTCCCGTATACGTTCCTGCTCCCGTGGGAATATAGGGAAAAAATATATAGTCTATGTCTTTCCTCAGGTTCTGAACAATCTTTGTTTAAAATTTCATTTAAATCGGTTTATTAGTTTGGGCGGGATATGGTAACATAGAACGACGGACAGACAGAGCTCCTTTCACACTTATTATATTAGTAAGGACTCCCGTTCCCGTAGGAATATGTGGATGAATTAAAGTTAATGTTACACAGGGATAGTGTAGCATTCTAACGGTTGAAGAATTTTTGAAATCGGTGTTGTATATAGGGAACCGTAGGAATATGGGTATGAATTAGTTTTTATGTTACTCGGGGATAGTGTAGCATTCTAACGGTGAAAGAATTTTTGAAATCGGTGCTGTAGTGTCAAAGTTCCCGTATACGTTCCTGCTCCCGTGGGAATATAGGGAACCGTAGGAATATGGGGATGAATTAGTTTTTATGTTACTCGGGGATAGTGTAGCATTCTAACGGTGAAAGAATTTTTGAAATCGGTGCTGTAGCGTCAAAGTTCCCGTATACGTTCCTGCTCCCGTGGGAATATAGGGAACCGTAGGAATATGGGCATAATTTAGTTTTTATGTTACTCGGGGATAGTGTAGCATTCTAACGGTGAAAGAATTTTTGAAATCGGTGCTGTAGTGTCAAAGTTCCCGTGTACGTTCCTGCTCCCGTGGGAATATGGGGATGAATTAGTTTTTATGTTACTCGGGAATAGTGTAGCATTCTAACGGTGAAAGAATTTTTGAAATCGGTGCTGTAGTGTCAAAGTTCCCGTATACGTTCCTGCTCCCGTAGGAATATGGGGATGAATTAGTTTTTATATTACTCGGGGAAAGTGTAGCATTCTAACGGTGAAAGAATTTTTGAAATCGGTGCTGCAGTGTCAAAGTTCCCGTATACGTTCCTGCTCCCGTGGGAATATAGGGAACCGTAGGAATATGGGCATAATTTAGTTTTTATGTTACTCGGGGATAGTGTAGCATTCTAACGGTGAAAGAATTTTTGAAATCGGTGCTGTAGTGTCAAAGTTCCCGTATACGTTCCTGCTCCCGTAGGAATATGGGGATGCATTAGTTTTTATGTTACTCGGGAATAGTGTAGCATTCTAACGGTGAAAGAATTTTTGAAATCGGTGCTGCAGTGTCAAAGTTCCCGTATACGTTCCTGCTCCCGTGGGAATATAGGGAACCGTAGGAATATGGGGATGAATTCCTTTTTATGTTACTCGGGGATAATGAAGCATTCTAACAGTGGAAACATATTTGAAATCGGTGTTGTAGTTTCTAAGTTCCCGTATACGTTCCCGTTCCCGTGGGAATTTAGGAATAAATTGTAGCCTATGTGTATTCTGATGTATAAGCTATATTATTGGAAAGTTTAAGTAAAATCCATTCAGTAGTTTTTGCGTGAAAGAGTAACAAACATACATCCACACATACAAACTTTCACGTTTATAATATTAGTAGGATAAAAAAAAATATCAAAAAACAACCCCGATTTGTTTAAAAAAAAAAAAGATGAAAATGATCTGTCTAGTATTTTTTTTTTTTTGCAGGTCACACTCAAAGTAAAGTAAGAAAACTAACTGTAATTGCTACGTTATCTATATTATTTAGTTGCAGTTTTTGTAGAGCTTTCATTGTGATAGCATTAAAAAAATTAAAAATCGAAATGTCAAGGCAAACAACCTTTGAAGAAAGGCAAATTGTGATTTTCAGTTACCAAAAAGGAAAATCCGTTAGCAAAATAAGTGAAGTTGTTAAAAAAGTAAATCTATGGTGTTTAGTGTAATAAAACGGTTTCGGGAAGGTCGAATAGAAAATAAACCAAAAAGTGTTGAAAGCTAAACAAAAATTTGCGATAGAAATGTGCGGTTTCTTTTAAGAAAAATAAGAAGTGATTCTTTGCTTTGAAGTCAGCTTTTGGAATTAGGCTTATCTTACCCTTAAATTCAAAAGCGAAAATGATTTGCACACCGCCACAACCCTGGGGGTGGTTGCCACGCCTTCTCGGGGGTGAATTTTTTTTTTTCAAAATAACCTCGGATATCGATAGAAGGTTTAATTTTAAGCAAAAAATCAAATATATTGAGATATTATGAAAAAAAGTGGGGTTTTTAAAAATTTGAAAATTTGTTGTTTTTTTTTTTAATCGTGACTTTCTTGAAAAATGTGTCCAAAAGCAGCCAAACAGATACTATCTATCAAACTCTTCATAACAAACTTAAATTTAGGCGGAATACGATTAAATTTAATTTTGGTGGAAATGGCACTTATGAAAGCCATTGATTTAAAAGAAAAAAACATTAGATGCTCTCCTTATTTGCACTACAGCTCACTTATTTTACGTGCAAAAGACTTTTAATAGTGCTCGTTTTAAAGCTTATTTCAAGCACTACAAAACATCCTCTTGTACTAGAATGCATAAAATGCATCTGCTCGCCGCTAAATGGCATTGACTACAACCATTCAATTTCAGACAAAATAAAAAATGGTTTTGATCTTTTATATCTAGCTTAATATTGTTCTTAGAATACTTTATAAAAAACCAAATTGTTCATTGTTTTACCTGCTACAATTTTGTTCATTGTAAAATTTTCGATAAAACATATAGTTTTGGAGATATTTGCAATAAATAGATGAAAAACGTGAACAAATTGCGAATTTTCAACTGCCAATAACTCGAAAAGTATTGGACTTAACAAAAAACTTTATATTTGTTTTTTTGCTTAAAATTAGGCCTTCTATCGATATCCGAGGTTATTTCAAAAAAAAAAATTCACCCTCGAGAAGGGGTGGCAACCACCCCCAGGGTGGTGGCGGTGTGCAAATCATTTTCACTTTTGAATTTTAGAGTAAGATGAGCCTAATTCCAAAATTTCATGCAAATCGGTTCACAGTAAAAAAAATTCGGAGGTTGGGCCCTATTTTTCGCTTCATTGACTGCACTATTAAGTCAACATTTTAAGTGTCCTTTAACATTTTTTAAAGGCCAATGGCGGACAGCAAAGAATCACTTCTAATTTTTCTTAAAAGAAACCGCACATTTCTATCGCAAATTTTTGTTTAGCTTTCAACACTTTTTGGTTTATTTTCTATAGTTTTCTTAGAAAACAGCAGGTGTCCTACTTTGAGTGTGACCTGCATTAAACAAAAAATACTAGACAGATCATTTTCATCCTTTTTTTTTTTAAACAAATCGGGGTTGTTTTTTGATATTTTTTTTTTTATTTTATAATAATTTGAGGTCAATATTGAGCAATAAAAATAAAAATTATTTAAAAAAGTGAGCAACTCTGCATTTTTTTTCGTAAAGAAGTTTATTGAAGATTTTATTTCTTAGGTGTCCCACTTTGAGTGTGAGTGACTCTACAGACCATCAAGCACTTAAAGAAATTTTTAACCCGCGTAAGGGAACTGCTGAGCTGGAGCACGCGCACGGTTGCAAAGATGGGCTGTAATTTTGTTAATGTATGACTACAGTCAAGCTCGAGTGAAACTCAAACAGAATCGTGACGTTCAAAGTTTTTGCTCCCGGAGTTTAACGTTTAGTTAACGAAATTAAGCTAATTGAATAATAATAATTAAAACATCTTTTAGATCTTTGATTAAAAAATCTAATTATTCATTAGAAAATCAAAAAATAAAAAAGTGCTTCAGTAAAAAAAAATTGAAACTGAAATAAAATCAAAAATGAGTGAATATGATGCTAAAGTACATGAACATCGGAATCCGCGTATTAATATAGTGGATATGAGTGAGACAATCAGTGAAGACCAGCTGATAGAAGCTATAAAGTGTCAAAACCAAATTAATGACAGTGATTTAAAGTGTGTCAAGATATATTTCTCCCACAAAACAAAAAAATACAATGCGATTGTTGAACTTGACAGTGTGACCAACTTCAATATTATGAATATGGGAAAATTAAATATTGGTTGGGACAGATGTCGAGTATACCAATATAAAAAAGTGCTAAAATGTTACAACTGTTGTGGATACAATCATATCTCTAAATTTTGCACTAAAAAGAAAATATGTATTAAATATGCCGGTAACCATGATGTTAATGATTGTACAAGTGATGTGTTAAAATGTACGGACTGCATGAGTCTTAGCGAACAAACGAATCAAAGAATAGACTTCTGCCACGCGGCATCCGACAATAATTGCCCAGTATTCTTTTGAAAACTCAAAGCTGCTGAAAATCGCGATAGATATTAGCAATTACAATCAATAAAATGCTTTTTTCCAACATTGAAGGTCTATTGAACAATTTTTCTAGTCTACAAATAATCATAAATCAAAATCAATGTGATATAATCGTGCTTACTGAGACCCATGAAACCAAAAATCATAATATTGAAGAAGTAGAATTAGAGGTTTATTACATGTTTAACTGTGAAAGTGAATCCAGTCATACTGGTGGAATTGTATTTTATGTCAAAAAAACGTTTAAGTGTTCTCTTGTTAAAAGATTTGTCATAGCAATGAACTATTGGTGTCTTATTATTAAAGTGCAATATGAAAATACATCAGTGATTTACTTAAGTGCAATATATCGATCACATTTATCGACAAAAAATGCTTTCTGTGATGATTTAGAACAGTGGATAGACTTCCTGCAACAGTCCAATTCAAATTATATAATATTAGGAGATTTTAATATCGACTGGCTAGACAGAAATAATACATATTCAAAACGATTAAATCAAATTATCACTGATAATATCTTATTTATGCTAAACACGGAACCAACGAGAATCACACCAACATATCGCACCTTGATTGACTATGTCTTATCAAATAATAGTACCATTTGTAGTGCTAAAGTCGAGCATAATCTCAAAGTAAGTGATCATGAAGCACTTGAAGTTCATTCGATGCACACAACCAAAAAAAACCAACAGAAAAACATTCAGCTACTGTAAGTACAATAAAGAACACTTTTTATATGAACTTAGAACAAACAATTTTTTTGCCAACTTTGACCCAGAATACCCTCATAACATACATACATTAAGTGATAAATCTGCACATGAACTAAAACAAATAGTGAACACTATGGTTGTAACAAAGGTTGTCCCCTATCAAAACTACTGTGAATGGTTCAATAGTGAATTAAACAATTACAAGCATGCAAAAATTAATTTGTACAAAAAAGCTATTCTAACTAACACTCTTCTTGATTGGAAAACATACCATCAATACAGAAACTTTTATAAGAAGCAAATTGATAAAGCTAAATCTACATTTATATCTAATAAAATACACAACGCGCATAACCAAAAAGATATGTGGAGACAATTGAAAAAATATGTTCTAAAATCAAACAAGGATGAAATTACTGAAGAGCAATTTAATAATGGTGATAAAGTAACTGATAGTGCAATAATATCCGAGAAACTAAATTATTTTTTTATTAAAAGTGTACATGACTTAAGCAATACTGTGATATTTTCTGAATATAGGAATTTAGTAGATGAGTGCAAACAAGGATGAAATTACTGAAGTGCAATTTAATAATGGTGATAAAGTAACTGATAGTGCAATAATATCCGAGAAACTAAATTTTTTTTTTTATTAAAAGTCTACATGACTTAAGCAATACTGTGATATTTTCTGAATATAGGAATTTAGTAGATGAGTGCAATATAGAATTTAAGTTTAGTGCAATTAATAATGACGCATTAAATAATACTCTCTCTGTGATAAACTCTAAAAATGACTTCAACTACATGAATACCAAAATGATAAAAGACGCTTTAGAAATTATTGGTCCCGTCCTTATTCGTATAATAAACAGTTCTTTTTGCTCTGGTATTTTCCCCAGAAACTGGAAAGAGTCATTAGTTCTACCCAAAAAGAAAGTGGCAAGTTCAATTAATCACTGTGATTCTCGACCCATCAATATGCTTTCACTTTATGAAAAAACATTAGAAAAAATTGTCTCAAATCAACTCCAACAACACCTAAGCACTAATAACATCATAAGTAAATATCAATCAGGCTTCCGTAGTAACCATTCATGTGAAACCTGTGTTAACTTTGTGTTTAGTGACTGGAAGAAAGAAATAGATAGTAAAAATTGTGTTATAGCAGTCTTTCTAGATCTTAAGCGAGTTTTTGAAACCGTTGACCATGTGATTCTACTAAATAAACTTAAAAAATATGGAATACGAGGCACTGAGCTTAAATGGTTTAAATCTTTTTTGTATAACAACTACATGAATACCAAAATGATAAAAGACGCTTTAGAAATTATTGGTCCCGTCCTTATTCGTATAATAAACAGTTCTTTTTGCTCTGGTATTTTCCCCAGAAACTGGAAAGAGTCATTAGTTCTACCCAAAAAGAAAGTGGCAAGTTCAATTAATCACTGTGATTCTCGACCCATCAATATGCTTCCACTTAATGAAAAAACATTAGAAAAAATTGTCTCAAATCAACTCCAACAACACCTAAGCACTAATAACATCATAAGTAAATATCAATCAGGCTTCCGTAGTAACCATTCATGTGAAACCTGTGTTAACTTTGTGTTTAGTGACTGGAAGAAAGAAATAGATAGTAAAAATTGTGTTATAGCAGTCTTTCTAGATCTTAAGCGAGTTTTTGAAACCGTTGACCATGTGATTCTACTAAATAAACTTAAAAAATATGGAATACGAGGCACTGAGCTTAAATGGTTTAAATCTTTTTTGTGTAACAGAACCCAAAAAACTTCGGTTGGCAATACAATGTCTACTCCAGCAGTAGTGGCAACAGGAGTTCCCCAAGGATCAATTCTGGGTGTTCAGCTCTTCCTGCTGTACATTAGCGATATGGAAAAAGTGGTCAAAAACTCGAAGCTTGTACTATTTGCAGATGATGCGCTACTCTATGTAACAGGAAAAGATGTTAAAACCATTCCAAACTTAATTCAAAGTGACATTAATGAAATCAACAATTGGTTAAATATGAATAAATTAATATTAAATACACATAAAACGAAATATATGACAATAAACAAATCCTCCCTTCAACAACAAGTTATCATTAAAATTAATAATATACAGTTAGAAGAAGTATCGTCCATAAAATATCTTGGTGTTATTCTTGACAATAAACTCTACCTTAATGAACATATAGACTATATTTGTAAGAAAGATTCAAAAAAATTAGGGGTGTTAAGAAGAACTCGAAACAACATTTCCAAAAATAGTGCAATAAAAGTGTTCAATGTAACTGTCAAGCCCCATTTCGAATATGATTATTGTCTTTTATATGTCTGTAACAACACACAAAAAATAGACTTCAAAAATTACAAAATAAAGCCATGAGAACAATAGTAAAGTGTCAATCTCAAACATGATCGAATCCCTAAATTGGCTTAACATAAATCAAAGACTCTACATGATGGCAATGGTATTTGTATTCAAAATAAAACAAAACATATGCCCCGAATATCTCCAGTCCAGTATACCCGAGAGAAGAAAAATACAGTACAATTTGAGTAACGTGGAAGAATTCAACATAATACGAACCAGAACATCGAGAGCACAGGACAGCATATTGTATATGGGACTACAAGCTTTCAACAACCTTCCAAATCACCTTAGGAATATTACCAACTTAAATCTCTTTAAAAATCAAATTAGTATATATGCAAAATCCATTATTAATAATAATTAAACTCTTAGAACAAATTGAATGTCATATAAACTTTAAATGTAAATTATACACAGTTTTTAAATGGCTAATAAGCTAAATAAATAATTAAAATTAAAAAATTACAGTATTGAATATCGTAGAAGCTCACAAATGCAACATGCTGATGCTCTTTCTCGTTTGCCCCTTACCGATTCAACAAAGTTGAGTCCATAAGTTTGATTAATTCAATAAACTTCGATTGGTCTAGTGAATCAGTCATGGACACTGAGTTAGTGCAGGAAGAGACTGCTCGAGATGAAGTTTAGTCGTTAATTTACGATTATGTAAAGGAGAACAAATGGCCGATTGAAATGTCAACTCAAATAAAAAATTTTTTCAGAGTAAAAAATAGTCTCGCCGCAGAAGAAAATAAGTTGTTTTATGGAGACAGATTAGTCATTCCTACGAAGTTAAGGGAGAATGCCCTTAACATTCTTCATAATATGAACCATGTAGGAGTAGTAAAAATGAAATGTTTAGCTAGATCGTATGTCTGGTGGCCTGGTATTGAAAACGATATCGAACAAATGGTAAAACAGTGTCATAGTTGTCTGTCCACAATGAACATTCCAAAAGAGAAGGTGAATTCAAAGTGGTATTCATGTGAGTACCCATTTCAACGCATCCATTTGGATTTTTTCTATTTTTCAAAATTTCAATTTTTAGTACTAGTAGATGCATTTAGTAAATACCCAGATGTAGTGCCTATTAATATATATTATTATAATTAAAATATTAGAACATATTTTTGCGACTTTTGGGCTTCCAGGAGAGATTGTCACAGACAATGGACCACCATTTGGTTCATTTAAATTCCTAAGTTTTTGTAAGTAAAATGGCATTAAGGTGACGAAATCGCCACCGTATCATCCCCAAAGTTATGGGTTGGCTGAACGTAATGTACAAACGGTTAAGAAGATTTAAAAAAAATATTTTTTGCAAAATAATAGCATGGATGTACACAATGTAGTTTCCAAATTTCTTTTCAACCAACGTAATACACCAATAGATAAAAGTCTACAAACTCCATCGCAACTGATTTTCTCTTTCAAACCAAAAATTTTATTAGATAACGTTAATAGTAGAGCATTGAACACAAAAAAAAGTTACAAAAACCTTACAAACAAAGGAAAATGTTCAATTAATGAAACCAAACAATGATACTAATGCAATTAATTCATTTAATAAAGTTGTCTATGAGCAGGCTCAAGGTCAAGAAAAACAATGTTGTTATCTGGTTAACGACGTTTCGAAATGTTGCACATTCTCAACACTAAGAACACAGTCAATAGAAGATCTGACTGTGAAAATCTTAGCAACATATACAGTCAGCTGATCTTAAGATCAAATAGAGATTTTCCTAGTTAGTTTGTTGCTTAAGTTTTTAAACTTTTCTTTTGGTTTGCCTAAATTTAAATTCAAATCGTCGTAAAAATGACTAAATGACAATAGTGGAGTTCGTTCTTACTTATGTTTATGATTGTTAAAACTAATTTCATGTCTTATTACTGTAAGTTTATTGTTATAACTATTTTGTTCTTGTTGAACAATTTAATTGATGTTTTATTTATTTCCTAATAAAATAGACCTGATGAAGAGCGTATCCATGCTCGAAACGTCGTTAACCAGATAACAACATTGTTTTTCTTGACCTTGAGCCTGATCAAAGACAACTTTATTAATATTTAAAAGGTCGCATAACGCCATATTCCATATTAATTCATTTAGGAATATTAAGTTCCGAGAGGAAGAAAAGATATTATTTAGAACTGATTTTAAAAATGATTATGTGAATTGGATTCCAGGAATATTTTTAAAAGAATTAAGTGCATTAACATGCTTGGTAAAAATACATAATAAAGTTCGCTATGTTCATTTTAATCAATTAAAAAAATGTTCAGAACGAAAAAATAATATAGCTATTTTTAATCCATATTGGGAAAAGGATACTATTATACCTAATTTAAGTCGAAATGCACAATCTTCTCCTAATTTAAATAGCTCGTCTTCTTCGCTAACCAAAAGAGATGAAGTTAACAAAGCAGAACGGATTAAAAAGAAATATGCTAACATGAATATCAACAAAAAGTTATATGATGACAAAATTCTTAGATCAGAACGATTAAAGAATCGGGAAAAAGTAATTTATAGAATTTAATAACAAAGTAATTAAAGTGGGGAAGATTGTTGTATATTCAAATAAAGTACCCTTAAGGTACTCACCCGTCACCCATATAAATTACATGTTATATACATATACCATTAAGATAGATAGATTAGAGAACAGTATAACCGGAGTCATTCGATTGTATACCGTTCAACAGATAAGACGAAGAATAAGGAATTAAATGAATTAGAGATCAGTGTTTTATTAAAAGTAAAAGAAAAGAGAATACTTAACAATATGGAGTCTTAGAATTAAGCAATTTCGTTGGAGAACGATTGCGGAGAGATTCAGGTAATTTACTATCTAAGAGAAGACACCTGGCCATTTCTATCATGGTTCTGTTTGCACGTTCAGCAATACCGTTTTGCTGTGGATGGTACTCTACACTTAACTGTCTCATGGCTTAATACTTTGAGAATTCGGAGTTGACATACTCCCGCCCGTTATCGCTTCTAAGACTGCCATTATACGGTGAAATTTGTTGCACGAAACTACTTCGAATTCTTCTTTGTTCTGCCATACCGTGTCGCAAGTGTTATTACACGATGAAATCCAGTTTCATGAAACTATCTACACATTTCTCTTTATCTTTCATTCGATGTTTTTGTTTTTGGGGAAAAATAGTTATCTACTAGTGTCTGGTTGCTTCAAAACCTCTTTTATTGACAATTTAAAAACAGAAAAGTCATTATTATTAGTATTTTTACTTATTATTGAACCAAATGAAACAGAATAAACAAAAACACGAACAAAGACAAAGAGAAACGTCAAAGCTCTTTCACGAAACCATAACCCATGCGACACAGGGTAGCTCATTGTCCATCTCTCTTTTTCGAACTTTTGTTCTCTTTTGCTCTTATGGTGTTCGAACAGTTTCGTGCAACAAATTTCACCGTATAATAGCAGTCTAAGTATTTTAATTTTGTGAGAATTTCACCTTCAGCTTTCAATCTTTTAAAAGCATAAAAAACATCAGACTTTGCTTTCAAAAAATAAACAAAAACCATTCTACTGAAATCATCTATAAACAAAGTGAAATATTTCGCTTGTCCTCATTGGTTCACAAATGTCTGTGTTAACTATTTTCAGGATCTGTTGACTTCTTATCTCATTATGTTTTGGGAACGCTGAACTACATAACTACCCTTTGTAGCAGACTTCACAGTGCATTCGTTGAGGAGCACTAGGCAACTGTAATCCTCTGACCATTTCATGTTTATCTAAATCATGCAAACTTTTATAGTTTAAATGGCCAAAACGTGCATGCTACAGCAAATAATTATTGTCTAATTTACTCATGCAAAATACTTTCGAATTATGTTTCATTTTCAACAAATAAAAATCATCACATTTTTCTGCATGCAAAACCAGAATATTTTCCTCATCATAAATGTTTGCACCGTCGCACAGTGGTTCCACTCTCGAACAAAGGCGGTCATAATATCTTACTCACTTGATAACATATAAAAACTATTTTTACTAATATTTGGGCTCTCTGATTACGAAACTGCCATCACTTTTGATGTATCTCAATGTCTTGAAATATGTGCGGTAAAAGGGTTCTGTTGTATATGAAAAATGTTATATTAATTTTCAGATGTAATTTTGATTTGAGCACTGAATGTATTCATTAATTTTATTTCTCAAAGTTGGTTGTACTAGTTTAAGTTATCTTGTTACTAACTTCAGGATATTGAAGTAAACGACTGACTAAGAGATTTTTCCTTTTTTCCGGTCTCTCTGATTCCGACCAGCATAGAGTTAAGTTGTTAGCTTACGCAAAATAAATTATAAGTGAATTGTTCTCTGAGTCTTTATTTTGAGTTATAAATAAAACAGTGGCGACGAGGATAAAAGAAATAAGAAAAAAATTTTTTTTACACAAATAAAAAAAAATTCAGTCGTAAGATTATTTCATTGAAATGTCTTCCAATCATTTCGTTGGCAAAGTCGAGGAATTCGAGCCAGGTGAGGACTTTGAATCATATGAGGACAGATTACGCATTTTCTTCCAAATAAATGATGTAAAAGAAGCAAATAAACCAAGAATTCTTCTTACGTTAATTGGTAAAAACTGCTATAAAATTCTAAAAGATCTAGTGCAACCTCGAGAGCCTAAGTGTATGAAGTTTGATGAGCTTTTATTGACTCTTAAATCACATTTTGCTCCGAGAGTTAATATTAGAGCAGAGCGATACAAATTCAACAAAGCACATCAAAAAGAAGGAGAGACGATAACCGAATTTATAATTCGTCTCAAAGCTCTAGCGAGCACATGTGGCTTTGGAGGTTATTTGGTGTTGGTGCAGCCTACGAAAGCAGCGGTCAGGTGTTGTGAGAAATTTATGGAACCAGAGGTGGTATCCCCAGTCCAGTGGAAAGCTAAAGCGTTAGATGACGCGTTAACAGATAGGTTTATTGTTGGTATTCGGTCAGAGGAAATTCAGAGAGCATTACTGAATGATTCAAGTCTTGATTTCGAGAAATGCTGCAATTTAGCACTCAATATGGAAATGTCATACAAAGAATCGCAAGCAATTCATCCAAAAGGTCTTTTGGCTGCCACGTGTCTTCGAGTGGAAAATAACCAGCAAAGTAGAACAAATAAAAATGATAATGCAGTCCTCAAGTCCAAGTTCAACAATAAAACTAATAATTCGTCCAGAAAGAAGGGAAGCTGTTTCAGATGCGGGAGGCAGCATAATCCTGATACATGTCCAGCAGTCAATTGGAAGTGTTTCCAGTGTAACAGAATTGGTCACACATCACCAATGTGTAGAGCCGGCAAAGATGCGGTCCAGCGAAAGTATTCAGTAAAGTCAATACATCAAGTACAACCAGAAGAGTCTGACAGATTCATGAAGTCGATCATCATTGAGAAGCAGGCTTTAGAAGTAGAAGTCGACACAGGGGCTTGTGCCTCACTGATATCATTAGGAGAGTATTATAAATATTTTTCTCACATTAATTTAGAAAGTTGCTCAGGTCAATTGTGTTCTATTACAGGTGAGCGTCTGGTTGTAAAAGGTAAAGTCAAAGTCTGTGTGGAGTTTGGAAATTTAAAGCACGTGTTAGAGCTCATAGTAATCGAATCGGATAAGGAATTTATACCAATTCATGGTCGCTCGTGGTTAAATGTCCTGATACCGAATTGGAGAACAAAGTTATTTGGAAATGATGAGGTAAAGTCAGTTGATATCCAGTCAAATAATATGGTAGAGTTGATTAAAAGCAGATTTAAAAATTTGTTTGAACCAGAAGTGAACCAGTGCATTAAAGGTTTCGAAGTTGATATTGTGTTAAAACAAAATGTGACACCTATTTTTCATAAGCCCTACAGTGTTCCTCTTAGAATCATTGGCATTTCAGTCTGCCATGGATCAGATTTTAAAAGGACTGAAAAAAGTTTTTTGTTTCATTGATGACATCTTAGTAGGTGGAAAAGATTTTGAAGAGTGCAAAGAGATTTTGTTCCTCGTTCTGCAGAGGTTAAGTGAACACAACGTGCAAATCAATGAAAAAAAGTGTAAATTTTTTGAAGATCGTGTGGAATATTTAGGACATACATTGTCAAACGGACAAATAAGTCCAAATCCAGAAAAAATTCGTGCGATAGTTAATGCTCCAGCACCTTCCAACGTACAGCAGTTACAATCTTTTTTAGGATTGCTGAATTATTATAGCCGATTCATGCCAGATTTGTCGTTTCATTTAAAAGATTTGTACAAGTTGTTAAGAAAAGACTGTGCTTTCAGCTGGTCGTCGGAGTGTCAAAAAGCATTTGAAATGACAAAATCTTTAATTACAAATAATAGGTGTTTAGAGTTGTATGATCCATGTAAGCCAATAGTTTTGGCTACTGATGCTAGTCCCTATGGAGTGGGTGCAGTGTTATCGCATTTATGTGAGGGCATAGAGAAGCCCGTTATGTTTGCATCCAGTACTCTGTCTCCTTCGGAACGGAACTATTCCCAACTGCACAAGGAAGTTCTCGCAATTGTGTTTGGAGTACGTCGGTTTCATAAATATTTATTTGGGAAACCTTTTACTATTTATACAGACCACCAAGCATTGAGAGAGATTTTTAGTCCGGGAAAAAATAACTCTGGAGTTGCTGTCGCTCGTCTACAGCGGTGGGCTATCATCTTATCTATTTATGACTATAAAGTCGTATATCGTAAGGGGTCTTTAATGGCAAATGCGGATGCATTTTCTCGACTTCCGCTTAATGAAGAAACCAGGATTAAGGCTATCAATATGGTTCAAAATGTCGATGGTTTAGAGTCGGAGGTTAAGGTAACCTTAGAAGAAATAGCCCATGCGTCTAAGGCCGATCCAGAGCTCAAAAATGTTTTTGTTTTCGTTTTTGAAAATAAGTGGCCAAAGGTTGTCGAAGCAGAATTAATGCCATATTTTCGTAGGAAAAAAGATTTGTCCACTGAAAATAACTGCATTTTTTATGGAAATAGAGTCATCGTTCCTAAAGCGTTGTAACGTACGTAATCGAAATGTAATGAAATGTAATGTAAATTAAAAAGACACACAACCTCTCGTTTCGGTGGTTAACAATAGACTCACCGTATTTCCGTTGACCTGGCTGGAACTTTTGATTGAACTCCAGAATGCATTGCTTAACTTGCATTCTGGAATTCAGCTTGACCTACTTAGCCATGTCGCAATAAGTGCGGCCGGAAACTGTTAGTATGCATAATATTGATAAAGCAATAATATGCATAATAACAGTTATGCTTACTGGCATAGTAGGTAAAGGTGAAGGAACCAAATTTAGGTGTATAACATCCCTCCGCCGTTGGATAGTTCAAGCCAGGTCTCCAGAAATAGGTTTGTCTTCTTTTATTCATTAAAATGTTAAATTTATTCTAAAATAACAGATTAAATCACAATGTCTATTCGTTATTAATTCAAATCAAATAATATTAAACTAGAAACTTAAACACACAGACAAAACATTACACATACATTTATAGTGAGTAAAGCTTAACAATATTTCACGTAGTATGATTATGTGTAAATAATATTTTTTTTTTTTTTTTTTTTTTTTAGTTTAGCTATGTATATTAACTCGAAATCTTATACAATATATATTGGCTTAAATATAACACTGAAAAATAGGCATTTGCTTATAAATCTACATAAGATGTCATATTCACATGTTTATTTTTAAAATTTTTTTTTTTTTTTTTTTATTCAGAACATGATTTTTGCTTGCTTTGTAGTAAGTATATGCGTTATGTGTACATACTAATCATTTCAATAATAAAAATAATTACATATTTTCGGAAGTATTTACGTTAATTTACATTTAAGTTGATATAATTCTACGATTTTAAATTAAATAACAGTTTTTTGAAAAGAATATTTTTTTTTCTTACACCCGAGCATAGGTGACTCCGTAGACTGTTGAACTTTTGTTGTCGGTCTGTACTGGTGGTGGTGGTGGTCGTGTTACGGGCGCTCTTCTTTTTGGTAGATAAGCTGGCATTTCTATCACTTCGGAATTCGCTATATATTTTCGTTGGGCCGGAATGGTTGGTGGTCCTTTTCGTAGACAGCGGATCAAAAATACTACTGCGGTTACTACTGCTACTAACGAAACGAAGGACATCATGGAATATCGATGAATACTCAGTTCCCAGTCCTGGCTGTCTGCTTTACGTTCTGCCTCCAGGCCGTCCCAAGATTGAATTAGATCGTCAATACTCTTCTTCCCTTCATTTAAAATATTGGCAAAATTTTTATGATTGCCAATTTTTATCGGAAGTAACTCTGGTACAGGTGCTGATTTCGAGACGCTAACTTTTCTCAACAGTGCTTCTTTGAGTCCTGAGTGGTCTACCATGGGCTGTTTGTACTCAGTTATTGCTTCAGCACGAAATTCATAAAACAGTTTGAACCCTTTTGCAATTGCTTCGCATGGCTGCTTCATTTGCAATATTCCCGAATCGCTCAGTGTTACTGCGTAATTTTGGGTTTCACACTTCACGTTCAATGACATCGTTTCCTTAACTTTGAAAAGCCATTCGTTGGCGGACGTCATCTTAAGGAATATCGCCTCCGTTGCGGGAATCGCAGCATATTTACAAGAGTTCTTAGATGATGGCGCGTGCTGTATAAGCTCTACCAGACACTCATTAGATCCCGATGTAAGGATGGGTCTTTCATGCCGACAAATAGCCGTCCTGGTGAGGGAACCTCCTGTCAATACCATTGCACATTGTGCGTACTCTGTTTCGCTCATGATGACAAAACGATCATGGTTTTCTGCTTCGGCAATGTACTCATGCTTGGTGTCTAGCACAAGGTCCCAGTTCTCGTTAAAGGATGTTGGTAGGGGGTATATTTTCTGGACCTTGTACCGAACATATTCGGGTAAAGGTAGTATAATTTTTACCATAAAATTTCCCCCGTCAAGGTACACCGAGGTTTTGGCGACTTGGTTTATTATGAGGGGGTTGTCCAACAAAAATCTTCCTTTACTCGTTATGTTCCGCAATAGTCCGGTGATATTTCCCTCGTCTAATACCAAAGGATGTATCTTATTTTGGTACAGGTCATCCAAAATTGAAAGTTCCAAGGATTGTCGGTTTTGGACTTCTAAAACTTTTGTGGTTATGACTGAAGTCATTGCAGTCGCTTCACTTGTCGCTTTCAGCATCGCGATTTCCTTGTTCGTGACTTGACTGTACGTTCGGAAAGTGGCACTAAGGTTACCCATGCTCACAGCCATATTTTCGATTTCGTCTGTCAGTTGTGAAATGGGTTTGGATAACGTGTCGAAGTTTGATTTCATGACACTTAACTGTCGGTGCATTAATTCGAACGAGCTCGCATCCTGTTTGTGGAGAACTTCCAACTGGTGGTAAACGCTCCTAGCATCTTTGCTATCCATAGTACCGAAGGCCCATTTTGAAAATCCTCCTATGAACTCCAGTGCGCGTTTTTGACGTTTAGCATGTGTAAGTTGTTTCATACGAAAGGCAGTTCGTCGTAAGTTGTCGATGTTTGTCTCAGTCTCTTGAGCGATCAATTGACAGTAACGTTTGAAATCGTCGTCCGGAATGCTTCTGCACAGGGTTTCCAGTTTTTGTTCGCACTTTTCCACCATTTGAATAACCATTCCGGAGTCCAGTGGTGTGAACTTCGTAAATATTGTCCACGTCACGTATCACTATAAAATACAGCATTTTCCACCGCTTCGAACACCACTGGTGAGGTCAGCTTCAGTTGTTGGACGTTGAATGGCTGTTAACTATTCGTCTGCCCGGGGTAAATGCTTATAACTAATAACGCAACTGCTACTAAATTTATATTAAGATTAAACATTTTATTTTAATTTTAATGCAACTATTGAAAAGTTGTTGCAAATAAGGAAACACTCTTTTTTTTTACAGTTTAAATTAGGTTAAGATATTTTTTTTTTTTTTTTTTTGGTTCTTTGGGCTTCTTTTAGTGAATCCTTTTCTTCAAATTCTGGAAAGACAAAAAGAATTAATAAGACTGTACGGATTGATGATAATAAATTCTCATTAAAATTAGATCATAAATGATGGAAAGCTTTTAGCTGGTTGTTGTGAACCCGCTTCGTTTTTCTACCCATTTTAATGGTTGTGTTGACGTCACCTCTAACCGAAACTACCTCATAGGGTCCTAACCAAATTTGTGAAAACTTGTTTTTTCGAACAGGATTTCTAAGCAACACTTTTTGCCCTGTTGTAAAGGACGTGGGATTAACCTTTCGGTCATACTGTTTTTTCGCTGCTATTTTGGCTTTTTCTAGATTGTTTCTAGCTATCTCATGCGACCTTTGGAGTTGAAACCTTAACTGTTGCGGATAGTCTTCGATATTATATAATGGAGTAGTTTTACCTTTTAGATTTGTAGGCATAACAAAATCGAGGCCAAACAAACTGTGAAGTGGTGTCAGTTTGGTGGATGTATGCTGAGTATTATTATGGACATGCATAGCCTGCCTAAGCCATTGGTCCCAATTTTGGCTGTCATTATCAACAAAACTCCTTAGATATTCCGCTAAGGGTCTGTGACTTCGCTCTAGTGAACCATTGGCCTGTGGATGGTAGGCTGTTATATGGATTTTCTTGACTCTCAAAAGTTTACATGTTTCAGAAAACAGTTTTGAAGTAAAGTTAGATCCATTATCCGTTATGAGCTTTTTCGGTATGAGAAAACGTGTTATGATTTCCTCATAAAAGGCTCTAGCAACAGTGGCTGCTTCAGCATCCGGAATTGCTACACAAGCCATGTACTTAGTCAAGTCGTCTTGGAACGTTAAAATATACCTGTTTCCGGAATGCGTTAGTGGAAGGGGCCCTACCATGTCCATATATAGTTTTTCGAAAGGGGAACATGGAGTATCCGTTAATTCCATTGGCATCTTCGTTAGATTTCCAGATTTATTCTTTTGGCATTTTTCACAGTTCCTTATATAGCTTGCGACGTCTTTGTGCATGTTCTTCCATCGAAACTGACAGCGAATGCGTGCTAACGTCTTTGATGTTCCCTGATGTCCGCCAAGTGGAGAGTCATGGAAATCACGGAGAACTGTTAAAATATCAGCAGGATCCGTTAAAGTGACAACCCTTTTGTTTGGGGCAGTGACTATTTTGTCATTGAGTTGGTTATTATTTTCTTTCCTGTTTTTAGAGTCTTGTGATGACTTTAGATTGAATTCTAAGTCTCCTGAATTGTTAGCGTTAAGAGCTTTAAGTCCCGATTGAAATATCTTTCGGCATTTTTCATAGTCTGGTGTCTCATTGTATTCCAGAGCAGAGACGTATTTCATGAATTCCATTATTGGATTTGGCACTCCTCTGGGGTATAGTTTTTCCAAACCAGTACTTACATCTCTCATAAAAGTTTCCTTAGACTTCTGGACTTTAATGGGAACCTTAAGGACGTTTTCTTGTTCCCAAGGCAGCCTCACGCCTGACCAATCGATTAGATTATACCCAAGGATCTCAAAGTCTCCTCGCATTGTTGCTACTCCGAGATGTGCATCTCTAGATGTGTATTCAATTGTACCATTGTGCATTTTCTTTGGATCTGGCTTGAAATCCTTTTGGGTGTAGTGACTAGCTAAACCAAAGTCTACCAAATATGCTTGGGAAGCACCGCCTTTCCCATAGCCTAATAAGATGTTGGCTCCTTTTAAATCGGCATGGACATACGTTCGGCCGTGGATGTACTCATACACATCCAACATCTGTAAGGCAAGACGATAAATTGTGTGTTCTGGAATCCTTCTTCCGTTTTCCAAGAAAAGCTTCCAAATATCGTCTCCATAACGTGGCATTACAACGAAGCGATGTTTCACATCGTTAATGTCGTGTGATCCCTTACCAACTAGATAAGGCATCCCAAAAGATTTAAGTCCGCGCTGCTGTTTGAACTGTGTAATGTCTTCAGAACGAGCATTGTGCATACAAAAATGCATTTCAACAAACAACGTCCCGTTGCCATGTGGTTCAATTTTGACGACATATTCATAGTCGGACGGATTCTTTGGTGAACTCGATGCCTTACACGCTGAATATATTTGACCATGACTTCCCATGCCTATAGACGGTCCGATTTTCCATGATGTTTTGGACAAATCAGTTATTATTTCACCTTCAGGAATTTGTTCTGATATGGCATGGTCGTTCTTCTTTTCCTCTATAGGTACCTTTGTACTCTCTATGTTCAACTTGTCCTTAGAGGTTGTTTTTTGTTTAGGAGCCACAGTTGCTTTTGCTTGAATATTATCTTCGAACTGTCTTTGTTTTTGCCCTCGTGTTACAACCAATATATTATTTTTTTGAGGTTTTTTGTTCTCACTTATTTTTGCCTTGCTCCTAGTTTGTACAGCTTGTATTGGATGTGTATCTATTGGGATCCTACTGAGTGCATCCGCATTGCAGTTTGTTTTGCCCGCCTTATACATTATCTTATAATCATAATCCGACAGCTTATGATGGAACCTAACTAGTCTTGTTGTTGGGTCCTTAACATTAAAAACACCAATCAGGGGGCGATGATCCGTATAGATAGTAAAATTACGACCAAGGAGGTATGTTCGGAAATGCTTGCAGGCCCAAACTATGGCAAGCAATTCTTTTTCTATGGTTGAGTAATTTTTTTCGGCCTGATTTAAAGATCGACTAGCAAAAGCTATAGGTTTATCTTCACTAACTTTGCCCTGAGACAAAACGGCTCCCAAAGCTTCGTTACTCGCATCGGTTGTCAAGATAAACGGCAACGAAAAATCTGGATATATCAATATAGGTGGTGAGGAAATAGCTTTTTTAAGAAATCTAAATGATTTTTCGCAATCTGGGGACCATTGGAACACCTCCCCTTTTCTCAATAGCTTCGTGATTGGAGCGGCTATTTGAGAGAAATTGGGTATGAACTTTCTATAGTAGTTCGCAAGCCCCAAAAATGATTGTACCTGCTTTACTGTCTTTGGGGTGGGAAAATTGGAGACACATTGAATTTTTGATGGGTCTGGAGTAGCTCCGTTTTCAGAGCACACGTGTCCTAAATACGTTACTTCACGGCGAAGAAAATTACATTTTTCAATATTTAACTTCAGGTTGTGTTGCCTTAACTTAGCTAAAACGTTTGCAAGCTTTTCGTTGTGTTGTTCAAGATTTTTGCCATACACGACAATATCATCCAAATAAACAAAACAATCGATGCCATGCAAACCAGTCAGGATGTGATTCATGATCCTTTGGAATGTTGCTGGGGCACCGGTTAGCCCAAACGGCATTCTATTGAATTCGTAATGCCCTTTGCTAGTGCTAAACGCGGTTTTTGCCTTGTCAGCCGGATCGATCATTACCTGGTGGTAGCCGCTTGCCAAATCCAATGTGGTAAAAAATTGGCAGTGTCCCAATTGGTCAAGAATTTCTTCGATTCTTGGTAAGGGAAAGGCATCTTTTATCGTTATTTCGTTTAGTTTTCTGAAATCCACAACGACCCTCCACCTTTTCTGACCTTCAATGGATTTCTTAGGTACAATAAGCAATGGTGAATTCCATGGAGATTTACTTTCCGAAATTATGTTTTGATCAAGCATCTCTTGTACTTGTCTTTCAATTTCTTTCTTATGAATCTCCGGAGTTCGATATTGCTTAGTGTTAATCGGTCCTTGGTCAGATTTAGTGGGTATACTGTGTGCTAAGACAGGTGTGAAGCTTAAGTTATCACCCTTCAGTAAGAAAACGTCATTAAATTTGGAGCATAATTTTTCTACTGACTCCTTCTCTTCCCTATTCAGGTTTTCATCTAACTTTAAGGAACTAATCAGAGTACTGACCCGTTCACTAAGCTGTTGTCTTGGAAAATTAGCCAATATTCTGTTTTCCGCACTCTGGTTAATAATTTTAAAGTTTTTGAAATTCGAATGCTTTGGAACAAAATTTCCGTCCAAACAGTAGTCTTGTGTGGTACAATTCATGATAGGAACATGGACGTAGCTATTGTTTGCTTTTACTATTGCATTTCCCAAGTAGATTCCGCAATCAATCTCTTGTGAATGTATTAGCAATTCATTTGATTTTGAGTTGGGAATATAAAGCTTAACAGCTGTTTGTGTCCGAGCTCCTATTTTGAACTTCTCTTGTGTTTCCTGTATTGCAGATATTTTAGAAGGTAAACACTTTAGAGGTAATTCGATTATAACTTCTCTTTTCCTATTAAATAATGTTATTCTTTTTGAAACAGCGTCGATGATTGTTTGATTCCATAGGATATCACGTCCTAGGATACCGTCAGCAGGTATTTCATCTAAACCATCGACAACGTTCCACTTAGTACAGAACTTATTGTTGGGGAATGATAAGGAAGTTTTGATTGTGCCTTTTGTCATACCTACTCCACCGAAAACACCACCCAGTTGCTTTGTTTCATTTATATTTATATTGGTAGCATTTTTTAATGAGCTTCTTTTTAGTAAGCTCGAGTCTGCTCCTGTGTCGACCAGAAGAAGTACCTTTTCGGACTTGGCCATTGACATAGGCAGCTCGACGAACACGTCATGCTTACGAAGATTCCTAAATGCATATAATATTTTTTTCTTACTTTTCGGCAAAGCATACTGGTTGAAACACTTCAAAACAAAACACTTAAAATAATCATTCAAAAAGTTATAGACGAATTTCACCTTTGAATAGCACTTACTCCAAACGAAACGAAGATTGAAAATCAGAAATAAGAAACCAAACTGACCTAGGTTTATTTTTGTCCCAGAAACTAGTGGCCTTGATTTCTGCTTCGTTTTACGAATCGACTCAAAAGTAAAGAAATTTAACTCCTCCGAGTCAATGTTTTGTGTTCTTTTTTCTTTTTGTCGATCGTTTAATACAGGCGCTAATGGCTTTACTTCGTCTACATTGCTTTTTTTTGCTTTGTTTTTTTTATTTTTCGTTGTTGATTTTGTGGAGAGCGAATTTTCTGGGGCACAATTTAGTGATTCAAATTGGCCCCCAGGGCGTTTCCCGACTGGTCTTTGAGGTAATTTCTCTTAGAGAAACAATCGTCCTCCACATGACCCACCCTAGAACACCACTTGCATTTGACTCTAGGCCTTTGACTTATTGTCTGAGTAGCTCGTATTTGTGAGCGGGGACAACTGTTTTGAGCATGCCCATAGTCCTCGCAAGTGTCGCAGTATGGCGTTCTTTTACGAATATTACAATCAACATAGCTGTGATTTTTCTTGCCACAGAATCCACAGGTTTTAATGGGATTTGCAGACCTTGTTGACTGTCTATTGCTGGAGTGGGGAGGGTCTTGAAAATTCTGGATGTATTGAGGTGTTTCATTATGTGTGATGTGTGAAGGATGTTGTGCGGGTTTAGATGTGTAGTCTTGTGTCACTTGAGGTAAATTGTGAGGTAGTGTAGTATAATTGTTAAAAAGATGAGGCATGGAAGGCATAGATGGATATGCTTGAGTCAGGCTATTGTAATTTTGTTGGAAAGTACCGGGAATTTGGTACATTGAGCTAATACGATCAAAAGGTAAGTTTGGTGTTGTTCCAACTCCCATATAGCCCATCGAGTTTGGCTGTAGTAGCAAGGAAGTTTTCAAGGCTTCCTCAGAGATTTCGTTGAGATCTTTGCTTTTGCTCCCCAGCATAAACTGTCGAAGAGCTTGATCGACTAGCCCTTTTTTAAAAATTGTCAACACCGTGTTTTCAACTTCTTTTTTGAGGCCTACTGACTCAGTTGCGGAATATCTTGAGTCAATAATCTCAACAGATGTAGCTTTCAGTTTCGCTAGACGTCTAGCGAACGCTTTTACATCTTCGCCTAACAATTGATGGCATTGTTTTAATTCGTTCATCACATTGTCCAGAGTTTTTGGCACTAAATAACTGTCTTTAAACAGTTTTGCCAAACCCTCTATTGTGTTCACATTGTTTGAACGAATTAACTCAAACGCATCGCCTTGCAATCGGGTTGAGATTAGAGACACTAAGATCCCCTCTTCTTCTGGCTTTACCATTTTCAAAGCCAGATCGCATGCGTTTAAGAATTCATGAACTCTTTGTGAAAGTTCATGATTTCTCTCCCCGTTGAATATGGGGACTAACCTTGAAACTACCTTGCTTATACTCTCAAGTGGCATTTCGCAATTTTCTTCTATTTCTACCTGAGTGATTTTATTTGATTTAAATACTTCTACAACTGTGGTTTGAACTCCTGTGTTGACCAGGTTTCTTTCCAGAGACGATTTTGGTGTAGAAGTATGTTGAGGAGTGAGCAACGGAATAAGGTGTTTTGAACTGTCAGGATAAGGTGATGATTTACCTTTTTCCCTTAGCTCCCTTTGAGTTGTTAAACTTTTGTTTAACTCAATAGTGAGCTGGTCTATTTCCTGGTCAGCTTCTTCTGTTGTTTTCAGAAGTTGTTTTTCAGCTTCCTTACGCCTAAACTCGCTCTTTTTAAGCTGTTTTCTAAGGTCTTCTGCCTCTTTAGCGTGGTTTTCTACTAGAGCGTGAACGGCTTTGACGTATTCGTTAACGATTTCGTCAGTCGATTCTACTCTAGTTAATTTACCCCACTGAGACGTTAGCTGAAAACTTACCAGTTTGTAAACCTCAGGATTCAAAATATCCCTTAATTCTGTGAAAAGAAATTCATTCACCGACTTTAATTGTCGTTGATTTTCTTTCTTTTCTTTTTTAAAATACTCTAATTCCTCTATTATATCGTTAAGTTGGGCTTCAACTTGGGTGCGGGCCATTAACTAACGCCAACCAACAGATCTAATTTTTTTTTTCTTTTTTAATTCAAATAAAATCAAACGACCACCTCAACTAAAGTTACTACGAAAAACAAATGAAAGAAACGAAACTTGACTAAGAACTTGACTTGAAAAACTAAACCGAGAGAAAAAAAAAATAAATAAAATTTATAGGTACACAACTTTGTCACTTATGATCTAAAAAATAAAACATAGGTACATACGTTAAAGTATACTCACCTGTATTTCTCCCTTTGTATCTACTTTTAATTGTTCAGATATACAGTATCAGTAGTATGTTTCAAGTTTCTTTCCAATTCTTCTTTTGGCAAGTTGATTTTGGTGTAACTTATTTTATCCAAGTTTAAGAAAAAACCAAAGGTAGACGACAATTAAATGAATCCACAGAGCACTGCACACAAAAATACGAGTATTTTCCTTCACTTTTCCAATCACTTTTTCAATCACGACAACGTACGATAAGGTGTTTTATTCAAATTAAAAACACAAATTACTTTTTTTTTTTTAAAGGTTCGCGAACCGGCTGCGCCAAATGTAACGTACGTAATCGAAATGTAATGAAATGTAATGTAAATTAAAAAGACACACAACCTCTCGTTTCGGTGGTTAACAATAGACTCACCGTATTTCCGTTGACCTGGCTGGAACTTTTGATTGAACTCCAGAATGCATTGCTTAACTTGCATTCTGGAATTCAGCTTGACCTACTTAGCCATGTCGCAATAAGTGCGGCCGGAAACTGTTAGTATGCATAATATTGATAAAGCAATAATATGCATAATAACAGTTATGCTTACTGGCATAGTAGGTAAAGGTGAAGGAACCAAATTTAGGTGTATAACAGCGTTACAACCAGTTGTTTTGGAGAAAGTTCATAGCATGAACCATATTGGTATGGTCAAAATGAAATGTGTCATGAGAAGTTATGTATGGTGGAACAATATTGATAAGGACATTGAAAAAACTGTCCGTCAGTGTCCACAATGTCAAATGACGTCGAATGTCTCCATTGACAAAGACTTGAGGTCTTGGTCTGAGGCATTGTTTCCATTTGAACGGATTTACCTAGATTTTTTCCATTTTTAAAATTCACGTTTTTGATTGTAGTGGATGCTTATTCAAAATATATGGACGTGGTGCTTATGAAGAATACTAATGCTGAAGCGGTTATCCATTGTCTGTTGAATTTGTGTTCTGTTTTTGGGTTACCCACCGAAATTGTATCAGACAATGGACCACCGTTCGGGTCTTCACAGTTTATTAATTTTTGTCAAAAGCATAGTATAAAAGTAATAAAATCACCAGCATATCATCCGCAAAGCAATGGGGCTGCGGAAAGAAGCGTTCAGACGGTCAAACAAGCTTTTAAAAAATATTATTTAGAAAACAAGAATTTGGATATTTCCAATACTGTTTCCAAATTCCTTTTCCATCAAAGAAATATTCCAAATATCGTTACTAAAAAGAGCCCCGCAGATTTGATTTTTTCTTTTAAAACCAGAACGGATCTAGATTTATTAAATGATAAAGTGTCTAAAAATTATTCAGAAAAACAAAATACGATTATTGGGAATACAAGAAAAAATAATTTAAAAACTAATGTAGATGATAAAAATGAAGTTTATAAGGTAGGGGATAAAATTCTGTACTTAAATCATTTTAAAAACAGTTATATAAAATGGATTCCAGGGCAAGTAATGCAATTAGTAAGCCCAGTTACAATGTTAATAAAAGTAAATGATGCCATTAGGTTTGTACATAAGGGTCAAATTAAGAAATCTAATTTGTTGGATAAATTTCATCCAAATATGGATCCTTTGATTCAAACTAATGATAGTTTTAAGTTATCTAATGAAGTATGTAAAGAACAAAATGTAAATAACAAAGATGACTCTATGCCATCAGTTAGTTATAAGACACGAGATCGTACTAGATGGAAGTGGCCATATAACTTAAGGCGATCTAAAAGATGTAGAAGTGTAAACTATTAAGCTTGTTATACTTTGTTTAGCTTTGGGTATGGAGAGTTTTCTTTATTTTTTTTTTTATTATTTTTTTTTAGTAGGGAAATATTGTTGTATATGAAAAATGTTATATTAATTTTCAGATGTAATTTTGATTTGAGCACTGAATGTATTCATTAATTTTATTTCTCAAAGTTGGTTGTACTAGTTTAAGTTATCTTGTTACTAACTTCAGGATATTGAAGTAAACGACTGACTAAGAGATTTTTCCTTTTTTCCGGTCTCTCTGATTCCGACCAGCATAGAGTTAAGTTGTTAGCTTACGCAAAATAAATTATAAGTGAATTGTTCTCTGAGTCTTTATTTTGAGTTATAAATAAAACAGGTTCAAGATCGGTTTCCTTAAGCTAGCTAAGCTGACTAGGAAAAATCTTACAAATGTTATGTTTTCTACATTTATCGAAATATAATTTTTTTATTCTAAATGCATATGTTTACATAACTTATTACAGTATGCTCGTACTATATTGTGTAAAAATTAATCCCTTAGCAAAACACAGAAACAACTAGCTATGCAATATTCAAATTAAGTTTATTTTTTTTTTAATAAGCCTTTTTCTAAAAATGGTTTGTGTATACAAAATATAAGTTTATGCAAATATGTACATCGGTAGGAACGTAAATATTTTTCAAAAACTAACTTTAAAACGTAGGGACAATTTCTAGAGATCTATCAATGGTGTTTTCTATTCCTTAGACCTTACCTTAATTAAGCATCAAAACTGTTGAACCATTTTGAACCAAACAAATTTATCGAAACGTATTTTTGTAGAAAATTAAATTTTCTTCAAAAAAGGTAATTTTGAAAATTTTTGTCAAGCTAACCGTTTCCAAGTAATCAAGCTTGAGAAACTGGTAAGTATTTTTGATTTTGCTCTTTTATTTTTAATTTTTTAAATTAACGAACAAATCAAAATACGATAAATTGCAAACAAGTTTCTTAGAGAAAGTGTAATGCTTTACAAAAAAGGTGTAAATACTTTTCAATAAAGTACTTCATACAGAAGTTATTCACGATTAATGTTAAAAAAAATAATAGATTTCATAGTTCGCTTTAAAATTAATTAAAAATCAATCCACAAATTTCTGCAGCTGATTAAACTTACGCTAAATAAAACATCTAATAACCTTTCTGGTAATATAACACTTTGGGGCACTGCGGGGTGTAACAGTTAAATGTTTAAGGCAAATAACATTAAGATTTTCATTTTTTTTTTTTTGTTTTTCTATCTAGGCCCAGTTTGCAAACGCTTATATTGAGTCTAACACTGACTTTCAAAAAAAAAAAAATAGTGTAGGTTTTACCTTCCAATAATGTATCCACATCAAAGAAACGCTCCACAAAAAGATAAGAAAACGTGAAAACCAACAAATGAAGTCTTACTAACATTTTGAGCACTGAAATTCAAATGTCATGTGTTTGCAATGTTATAACTTCGAAAGTAAATAGTTAACGGCATTTAGGTTTTCATTTATTATGACTTTAGGATGTTCTCAGCTTATTATAAAGGGTTTTTGTTAAAACCGTTGCAATGAATTTTTTAAATTTTGGCCTACGGTGGAACCACTGTGCGTCGTTACAAAACTGAACAAAATGATTATTCTCAGCTGCTCGAAATAAAATTAGTTTGCAATTGCGGAACGAAAAGCACATTTCTCAGTTTAACCGTACGATCATATGTAGCAATTACAACGGTCCCAATTCCCTTTGATTCTATGGAAAAATCAGCCGCTAACTGAATTTTCTCTATGTGTGAACTAATCGACGTGAAAAAACTTTCATTACAGCACATAATATGACATGTTTATCCGCTATCAAAAAACCAACTGTTCCTATTAAGAACAGAAGAACTGTGCATATTAAGCATGGCAAACGATGACGTCACGCTTTTATGAGGAGGGCTTTTAGGTGCTGTACATGATGATGCATAGTGTCCCCTTCTAGTTTTTTTTTTTTTTTTTTAGTTTTTTTAGTTTTTATTATTCAAATTCATTTTTAACTACTTTAAAATAATATAAAAACATATATGCATGGCATTATGCCGTCTGCCCGATCATTTAAAAAATTACAATAAATAAGTTCTCAAAAGTTCCCACTCCTTATTTTATTCCTATAATTTAGCGCATTTTTGGCAAAATTAAAAGTGTTGTGTCCCCTTCTATTGCTGACTCACTTATCGCTTGCGGATTGTCATGTCTCCGCTTCCCTTCTTCTAAAAGCTTTGTCTGTCACTGGAAGGAGGTAACGAATCTCTCGATTCAATCGCAACCACAAAATTTTCAAAGCTTTTAAGGACTATTCACATGAGCACGACCAACGAACGACGAATAAATCAAGAAATGAGATTTTAAGTACCTTACTAGCATAAATTCCTCACGAATTATTTTGGAAACGATGGAAACATAGTTCATACTTATTTTTAGGTGGGTAAACTTTTATTTTTGTGCCTAAAACTAAAAAAAATTGAGAAAAAAAGTTTATTTGTCACGAATAAACATCTAGTAGGTACGAACTGTCAGACTTTATTCTCGTTCCATATACAATCCACACTTCAACGAATAAATTGCTCGCGCGTGCTTAACCTCAAAATCATTCTCCATTTTTGTTTTGCATGTAAATTGTGTTCGTTATTCGTGACGAATGTAAAACACAAATGCGAATGAAATATCAAAATCAACGAATATTCGCTCATTCGTTGTTCGTTCTCATGTGAATAGTACTTTAGGTAGGCTAGATAATAGAATGATCGCAAGCAACTCATCCGGAAGCTTAATATCAATTTCGATTAGTTTATCGACCGTATCAAAAAACTTAATTAAATGATCGGATACCAAACCACCCTCTTCTAATTTAACCGCCAAGAGATTTTAAAAAGTGTTACCTTTCTAGCGGGGCCGCTTGGCTTATGCACGTCCGTTAGTTTATGCCATGCTTCCATCGCCGATGTCGAATTTTTTAATGATGAACTCAAAAAAAAAAACCTGAGCCTGGGCCCATAACCTATATTAGAGAAAAAGTAAAACGTTGGAACACATCCAGTTTAACAAGGTTTTATTGAGCAACTGAACTTATAATGCGTAATTCAAGTAACAAGAAATATTCCAGAATAAAGAAAGCTTTACATAATACTGGGAGAAAGATACTGTGTTGCCAATGCTGTATTATAAGTACAATTCAACTTCTAATAAGTTCTATCGATCTAGTACTCAGACAGACAAAAACAGCGACCAACACCTTGTAACTGCGATGACCTCGGCCCTTACTTGTACGAATCGCATAGGGTCCGGCATAGTCGAGCCCGGAATGTTTAAGCGGAGCAGCAGCTGTGCACGGAAGTGTGGGAAGAATTTCATAATTTGTGTTGTAGGTTGGTGTGAACTTCTGTACTGACGGCCGACAGTCGATGATTCAATACCGTCTTCGAAGAAAATTTACTGTCGTTTGCTTTCCACCATGCATGGTGGCATTATGAGCTTCATCAATAAGCAAAGAGATATAGTCTAAGAGCTGGAAGCAAATTTTTGGAGTGGAGTGATAACCAAAAAAAATGCACATGTATGTGGCAGGTTTCTTTTTCAGCCAGGGGCGGGGGTGGGCGTTCGAAAATGGTAATTTTTCAGATTTTGAGGTGGAAGTGATAACCACATAAATGATACATAAAAAAATCAGAAAAATTACCCTGATTACAAAAAACTCGGTCCCAGACTATTTGGTTTCAGCCTACTGCTTGCCAGACGCATTTTAACACTTTTCAAGTGTATTTTTCAGCTTAAAGCACTAAAAACTTTTTTCCTATTACATATAACCAAGAAAGTGGTAAGCCAAAATATAAGAAAAATTACCCTGATTTCAAATAAGTGTGTCCCAGATGATTTAGTCTCAGTCTACTACTTGCCAGACGCTCTTTAACATTTTAGTAAAATGCATTTTTATGCTTAAAGTACTGATAACTTTTTTCCTATTACATATAACCAAGAAAGTGGTATACCAAAACATCAGAAAAGTTTCGCTGATTACAAAAATGTCGGTTCAAGACGATTTGGTTTCAGCCTTCTGCTTGCCAGACGCATTTTAGCTTAAGCATGTTTATGAAATTGAATTAAAACTAAAAATTTCATTTAAACGAAGTACTATAATCAATTTATTCATTCAATTTGATTAACATGCTTAAGCTTAAATGCGTCTGGCAAGCAGAAGGCTGAAACCAAATCGTCTTGGACCGACGTTTTTGTAATCAGCGAAACTTTTCTGATGTTTCGGTATACCACTTTCTTGGTTATATGTGATAGGAAAAAAGTTATCAGTACTTTTAGTATAAAAATGCATTTTACTAAAATGTTAAAGAGCGTCTGACAAGTAGTAGACTGAGACTAAATCATCTGGGACACACTTATTTGAAATCAGGGTAACTTTTCTTATATTTTGGCTTACCACTTTCTTTGTTATATGTATTAGGAAAAAAGTTATTAGTGCTTTCACCTGATAATGCATTTGAAAATGTTAAAATGCGTCTGGCACGCAGAAGGCTGAAACCAAATTGTCTTGGATCAACTTTTTTTGTAATTAGGGGAATTTTTCTGATGTTTTGGCGTACCATTTTCTTGGTTAAATGTGATAAGAAAAAAGTTATCAGCTAAATTGAAAAATGCATTTCAAAAATGTTGAAATGCGTCTGGCAAGCAGAAGGCTGAAACCAAATCCTTTTGGACACACTTTTTTGTAGTCGGGGGAACTTTTGTGATTTTTTGGCTTACCATTTTCTTGGTTACATGTGATAAGAAAAAAGTTATCAGTACTTTAAGTTGAAAAATGCGTTTAAAAAAATATTAATGTGCGTCTGGCAAGCAGTAGGCTGAAACTAAATCGTCTGGAACGCACTTTTTTGAAATCAGGGTAAATTTTCTTATTTTTTGGAGTACCACTTTCTTGGTTATATGTAATAGGAAAAATGTTATTAGTGCTTTAAGCTGAAAAATGCACTTGAAAAGTGTTAAAATGCGTCTGGCAAGCAGTAGGCTGAAACCAAATCGTCTGGGACCGAGTTTTTTGTAATCAGGGTAATTTTTCTGATTTTTTGATGTATCATTTATGTGGTTATCACTTCCACCTCAAAATCTGAAAAATTACCATTTTCGAACGCCCACCCCCGCCCCCGGCTGAAAAAGAAACCTGCCAGACGGTTGAATCTGATATAATGGTGCGTGTATCTACACATACATGTGCTTTTTTTTTGGTTATCACTCCACTCCAAAAATTTGCTTCCAGCTCTTGGTCTAATAAGTTATGTTTAGTTTAAGAATGGAAACTTTACATTCAACATCAAGTGTCCTCACTTGCAGGTAAGAAACAGCAGCATAAGCAGAGGTAGATGCGTCGGAGAAAACATGTAGTTGGTAGCTTGAGGCATTTGAAGATGAGAATATCCATTTAGGCACCTTGATGTTTTCTATCGATGAGAGCTCTTATCGAAATTGGATCCAGTTCTTCTGATGCGGTTCAGGCAGGAGATCATCCCACGATATGGCAGACAACCAAAGTTGTTGTGACATAATTTTGACCTTAACGACGACTGGTGCCAGCACACAAGTCGGGTCATAAATTTTGGCCACCTCGGAAATCTGTTGGGCTTTTGTAATTGCGGTCGAAGTTGTAAGTTAATTGAGTTTTGATATAATTTTGAATTTACAACTCTTCTCGTATTATTCTTTTTCTATAAGTTAGAGCTGTTTTAATGAAATGTGATAGTTTCTGCCAGTCCTTTCCATTCAAAATTGCTGAAAACTCGGTTTGTTGCAAATAGTTTTCTTGCCATGTTTGTCGCCATATCTCTACTAAAATTGGGCATCTTGCGATGAAATGAAATACATTTTCTCTTTCGTTGGTGTTACACAAAGAGCATTTTAGTGCTAGATCGTTACGATGCGGTATAAAATTGAGCGGTAACAGCTCCCCGAGGAAAAAACTGAATTCAAGGTTGAATTTTTTTTGTTATTCGGTTAGGCAAGGCCTTCAATAATAATGTGGAAATAATTTTTTAAAGAGTATACCCAAACACCCTACCCAGATTCATCTCTTATTGCAAATAAGTTGAATCCTAAGCGCCTATGTAAGTTACTGTTACTGACCAACTTATATACATTTTTATGCCAACCGCGTGATGTCATCAACAAAACAATACAAGTTCTCAAACACACAATGCCTAGTCAAATACAAAATTTTTAGTTGATGACAAAAATCAAACACACTCTCATACAAGTTGCGTACACTTAACCAAGGTACTTCATTCTGTTAGTGTTGTTATTTTCTAACTCCTTTCCCTATGTGCGTATGCCTATGTACCCAACGCCGTTTTTTTCTCTGAAACTAGATTAGTCTCGAGACATCGGCTTGGTAGCTTTTGAAGTAACCTATGTAGTCATCCCCCTCAAAAATAACGATGATATCCTTTCGATGTCTTTGTACAATAAATGCACAGCATCCCGCGTCGACATAAAGCACGACCATGATTTGCTTAACGCATTCTGCCAAAATTAGGCCCATTTCATAATCGGAGGCGATTTCAACGCACGCCACCAACTCTGGATGGATACCGTGAGAGATCCCCAAGGAGTGGCAATTTCTGACTGGCTAATGTGATAATTTCCACAACCACTCTTTAGAGATTGTCTCTCAACCAATTTCTAAATTTTCGCGAACCCCTTCGACACATGACTTCTTCATGTTCTCACCTCACTTAATTTGTAGAGTTCCTAGGTTCCTACACTAACTAACTTCTTCTGCACTGCAATTGTATCTGACTCCGATCATGTAACTGTAAAATTAAATCTTTGTCTTCGAACAAATTTCAATGTTCTAGCTACTCCTTAGCAAGAATATATTGATTACTCAAAAACCAAGTGGCGATTATTTCAAAATTCCTCATAGAAAAAGCTATAAAACTGTATGCCTAGCACTTAAGCCAACCTGACCAATCAAGAAATTGACTTTGCAATCAATTCCATTGAAAGCTCAATTACCAGTATAATTGCAACGCAAGCCTAAGCCCGAGATCTCATATCTAAAAATAAAGATCTACCCGAACACATAGAAAGTATGTTTAAATATAGGCAAAAACTTCGGAAATTTTTACACAGAATTCTTCACAGTACTTTAAGTACTCCCGGAGATAAAAACCAATCCCCCCATTAATTTACCTCATTTATTCTCAACCGTCAACAATGAAGTCTCACTATTTGTTTCTAGTTTCCCAAAACCCGGAGCCGCACACAACATTCAACGAAGAAAATTCATTAGTTTCTAGATAATGATATGATATGATATGATGATATTTATAAAAATCCGCTAGACCGTTACGGTTCAATTCAATACTCTAACTCCAAAAAATCTTCGAGACCTGACAGAGTTTCCAATTTTGTTATCAAGAAACTCTCCCCGACTGCGATTATAATCCTTACAATTATTCTTAGTAACTTTATTAACAACAGTTATTTCCCAAGTAAATGAAAAATAGCGGAAATATTCCCAATTCCTAAGAAACCAGGGGCGAATTCTGTTACCAGCTTTCAACCTATCTCCCTCCTCCCGAACCTTAGCAAACTACTTGGAATTCGCTCACTATGCTTCTCAATGGGTTGTGATGTGCTTTTTTCTCTAGAGCTGGGGTATGCTCGTCGGGTCCAGGGTAGACCAAAGAAAACACGTAAAACTTCGGTTTATGAAGAAGGTCCAATCCTTTTATTGGTTTTAAAGCTAATATAATATTCATTAAATCTTATTACTAATTCTGGTGGTGGTTCCAACGCTGGTAGATCCTTACTCCTGTGTTGGCATCACGGTCATTAAGCATGGGTCCCCAATCGACAGGAAAATTCTGGCATCACGGTAAGATACTGGCATCAACAGACAAAGTCTGGCATCAACAGGAATATCCTGGCATCAACAGTAAAATACTGGCATCAACAGACAAAGTCTGGCATCAACAGGAATATCCTGGCATCAACAGTAATATACTGGCATCAACAGACAAAGTCTGGCATCAACAGGAAGGTCCTGGCATCAACAGTAATATACTGGCATCAACAGACAAAGTCTGGCATCAACAGGAATATCCTGGCATCAACAGTAAAATACTGGCATCAACAGACAAAGTCTGGCATCAACAGGAATATCCTGGCATCAACAGTAAAATACTGGCATCAACAGACAAAGTCTGGCATCAACAGGAAGATCCTGGCATCAACAGTAAAATACTGGCATCAACAGACAAAGTCTGGCATCAACAGGAATATCCTGGCATCAACAGTAAAATACTGGCATCAACAGACAAAGTCTGGCATCAACAGGAATATCCTGGCATCAACAGTAAAATACTGGCATCAACAGACAAAGTCTGGCATCAACAGGAATATCCTGGCATCAACAGTAATATACTGGCATCAACGGCTTATAACCGGCAAAATAAAACCCAAAAGTCCTAAGTGACTAGTGGGGGGATTTATGCTAGGAACTCCAAGGAGACCTTGCGTAAAAATTGGGAATCTCTGGATACACTACGTACCCCTGGTTTTCCTCTAGTGGAAGTGGCCTGTACACGAGATTGGTACTTTTCAACACGGGCTGGCTTCTTCGTCTTCTCGTATTTTCTTAGGGTGCCTTATAAAGTTTTCTGCAATCAGTGAGTGTGAGCTCTATGGTGTGAATGAAAAATATCATATGAAAACCATGGTATGCACATAGGCTGGCGGTAGGGTGTGTATTTGTAACTTCGTCTTGCCATGGTATGCATATTGGCTGGCGGTAGGGTGTGTATTTGTAACTTCGTTACATTCCCCTCTTTCTTCGGCAGACGAGTAACTTACTCGTCGAACTATGTCAATATAGCTTTGTTGGTCTGTTTGTGTTGTTTCTTTTCTTCTTTTTTTTTGTTGTGTTTTTTTTCCTTCTTTTCTTTTTCCTCTTCTCTTTTTTTTTCTTAAAAAAAAAATTTCTCGTTATTTAAAAAAAATTCACTAACTTAAACCAAATCATTTTAACATTTCGTTAATTCTCGGTGGGGTATTTCACCTCTTTGGTCAAGTTGCCAAATTTCATGGTTGCCTGTCCTGGTTTACGGATGCTGACTGTCACCCTTCCATAGGAGCGATGAAACACAAACCTCTGCCTTCTGAACTTTGGGTTATAGTTTCGGTGGGTGGTCACATCTATGTTATTGAAGGGGTCTTCAGGCACTGTTTCTAACCTTCTCCCGGTGGTCTGAGTTGGAGCCGCTGCAGTCGTGGTCACCTCAGTGCGGGGTTTGGCAAATCTCACTTGGCGTGAGGTGCTAGACTGTTCTATTAGTCTCGGCTGTTGTTGGTGCTGGGGCATGGGTATTGGCACGAAATACTGGTCTTCTCTAAGCTTTTGGGCTGCGGTTCTCCTCTGTCCTAGGATGGCTGCCATCTTTGTTCGTGGGCTAATACTAGGCCTAATTGTGATCAACTCCGTGATTTCGACTGGCGGTCGCTTGCGGTTAACTGGTTTCGGGTGGGTGGGCTGTCTACGGCAGGGTTCTTCAATCGCCTTTACTACGGCAGATTTTATTTTTGAAGTTGTCGCCTTCACTAGCTTGTACTCTTTATCAGAGTTGTCGTATTCGGTTTCGGCTACGGACGGTAGGAGTGGTATATCACCGACTGTTATCTGGAACTTGATCTTCCGCAGAAAGTCCATACCGATAATAACATCTTCTGCCAACTGCGGTAAATATGTGACCTCCCCGGATACTGGTAAGTTAACGAGTTCAACCTCAATGTGATAACTCTCTCGTGCTTTTACTGGGCTTCCGTTTGCCATTTGAACAGTGTGCTCTTGTAGTCGGACGGGTGTCTTAATTCGGAGTAGGATTTCTCTTATCTGGGAGCTGATCAATGATTTCGTTGCTCCAGTGTCAACGAGTGCTTTGAACGGTTTTCCTCCTATTGAGATAGGCAGGAAAAGTCTCGGATCCCTTCCTGATTCATTTTGTGTTTCTCGGCGGTCATTTTGGATTATTTCGGGGTAGGTCGGAATTTCGGCGTTGGAATTGCTTTGGAACTGTGATGGCTCTCTCCCCTTTGAGTTCGTCACAGTCTTGGGTTGCCTTTTTGAAAACATTGCAGAGGTTTTGTGCTGGTGGCATGGGCAGTCTTTTGTTAACCTGCCATCCTCTCCACAGAAGGAACAAAACAAGCGATGTCTGGGCTCTGGTTGTGTCCAGCGAATAGGAGCAGATGATGTCGGAGCAATAGGTGATCGGGAGTTTCGATCATCATTCCGTATCGCCTCAAACTCCTCTCCTAGATCTAGTAACTCTTCTATAGACTTGAAGTCTCCTCGCCTGATATAATATTTATATTCAGAGCGCAGGCCTTCGTATATCCGTTCTAGGCTTCCGTCAATGCTCATGGTGGGGTGTTGGCGAATCAGGTATTGTGTGGATCTTATATAGTCCTTTACCTTTTCTCGAGGACCTTGCTTTTTCCGCAAAATTTCGTCCTCTAGTTTGTACATGTGCCTTGCTGGTAAGAAATAATGTAAGAACGTGTCACGGAATCCTGACCATGTCTGGAAACGGTCTCGATAAATCCGTAACCATTCTAACGCCGTTCCTCGGAAAATTTCAGGTAAGGTTTTTATCATATGGTTCCGCGGTATAACGTAGCAATCTGCGAGCTCTTCTATGCGTTCCATAAACTCTAATGGGTTGCCGGATCCATCGAACTTAAGTCCCCATTTTCGGACTACGTTCATAACCTCTGCTTCGTAGCTGAGGTGGAGTCTTGGAGTGCGTGTTGGCTCTGTCAAAGAATGTTGATGACTGAAACTTGGCTCCACGGGTGTTTTCACTTCTGGAACGTTTGGAACATCAGTTTGGTCTTTAGGAGTATCGTCTTCACTGGAACTCATATTTTCTTTTTCGGTTTGGTGATGCGTTCGGTAATTGGTTAATGGTACTGGTGAATGTTGTTCGGTCTGGTATTTCGGAACTCGGTAACTGGAATGGACTTCTTAATGAAGTCCCTGCTCGGGCGCCAATTTGTGATGTGCTTTTTTCTCTAGAGCTGGGGTATGCTCGTCGGGTCCAGGGTAGACCAAAGAAAACACGTAAAACTTCGGTTTATGAAGAAGGTCCAATCCTTTTATTGGTTTTAAAGCTAATATAATATTCATTAAATCTTATTACTAATTCTGGTGGTGGTTCCAACGCTGGTAGATCCTTACTCCTGTGTTGGCATCACGGTCATTAAGCATGGGTCCCCAATCGACAGGAAAATTCTGGCATCACGGTAAGATACTGGCATCAACAGACAAAGTCTGGCATCAACAGGAATATCCTGGCATCAACAGTAAAATACTGGCATCAACAGACAAAGTCTGGCATCAACAGGAATATCCTGGCATCAACAGTAATATACTGGCATCAACAGACAAAGTCTGGCATCAACAGGAAGGTCCTGGCATCAACAGTAATATACTGGCATCAACAGACAAAGTCTGGCATCAACAGGAATATCCTGGCATCAACAGTAAAATACTGGCATCAACAGACAAAGTCTGGCATCAACAGGAATATCCTGGCATCAACAGTAAAATACTGGCATCAACAGACAAAGTCTGGCATCAACAGGAAGATCCTGGCATCAACAGTAAAATACTGGCATCAACAGACAAAGTCTGGCATCAACAGGAATATCCTGGCATCAACAGTAAAATACTGGCATCAACAGACAAAGTCTGGCATCAACAGGAATATCCTGGCATCAACAGTAAAATACTGGCATCAACAGACAAAGTCTGGCATCAACAGGAATATCCTGGCATCAACAGTAATATACTGGCATCAACGGCTTATAACCGGCAAAATAAAACCCAAAAGTCCTAAGTGACTAGTGGGGGGATTTATGCTAGGAACTCCAAGGAGACCTTGCGTAAAAATTGGGAATCTCTGGATACACTACGTACCCCTGGTTTTCCTCTAGTGGAAGTGGCCTGTACACGAGATTGGTACTTTTCAACACGGGCTGGCTTCTTCGTCTTCTCGTATTTTCTTAGGGTGCCTTATAAAGTTTTCTGCAATCAGTGAGTGTGAGCTCTATGGTGTGAATGAAAAATATCATATGAAAACCATGGTATGCACATAGGCTGGCGGTAGGGTGTGTATTTGTAACTTCGTCTTGCCATGGTATGCATATTGGCTGGCGGTAGGGTGTGTATTTGTAACTTCGTTACAGGGTATAGTGCAGCATAACCAATTTGGGTTCAAAGCATCTACACTTTCGACCCGTTGTTAAATCTTCACGCAGATACAACCCAGGCTCTTAACAAAAAAGAAGTAACAGTAACATGTCTGCTTGATATTCAAAAAGCATTTGACACCGTTTGGATAGATGGTCTGATTTTCAAGTTGAAATCATTTCACTTGCCTAGAAACCTTATCACAGTCATACACACCTTCTTGACCAACCGTAAGTTTTACGTACGAGTGTACGAGTGGGAAATACGAAATACCGAATCTTTATTCAAAAACATCTCCGTAGGGGTTGACCTCTTCAACCATTTCACTCTCGACCAACCAGCAAACACGCCAATGACACAAAACCTACTATATGCTGATGACTCCATCCCTTAAAATGCATCCATAAGCCCAGAAATAGCTGTCCGTAGAGTAAGGTAACACATCCACCCAGGTTCTGGGAGTACTACCTTCAATGGGGCATTAAAATCAATCCCACTAAAACAGAGTTAATCTGCCTTAGGAATCCTTCGCGTAATTGCATAGCCACAACATCCAAACTCCTGTCCCTGACACTCCTCGATAACACAAGTATCACACCTAAACAAAGCGTTATATACCTTGGAGTTCATTTCTTCGAAAGGTACAAATTGAACCAACGCACACTGGGACTCACTGCATAGGAGAGATGCCCAAAACTCATATTTTAAAATAAGTACAGTTATGGTTTCTCTCGTTATATTTGGTTAGTATATGCTCTCCCACTTCTTTTTATAAGCTTATCATTATCATTCATGTAAAGTTAGGCCCTTATTGCGAGTGTCGTCTAACATTCGATGCGACAAGGATCGAAAGCTTCGATAAATTTTCCTTTTGGTATTGCGTATCTCTATCGACAAGGATTTCTGTAACTGTGAATAATAAAAGTAGTCACTGTAAATAAATTCTATAATTTGACATTTGAGTTAGTTTCAGTTATAGTCGAACGCAAAAATACAGACGATAACGACCGAATTCAAAATTGAAAGTATCGAACAATAAGAATACGCAATATCGAATATATCTTAGTGACGCTCAGGCCCTTATTGCGAGTGTTGTTTGGCTGTCGATAAACGACGGCTGTCGATAGTCGAACGTCGAAAACAAAATTCGATATTGCGTATTCTTATTGTTCGATACTTTCAATTTTGAATTCGGTCGTTATCGTCTGTATTTTTGCGTTTCAAAATTTTAAAACTCAATTAAAAGCAAAATGGTTAAAGCATAGCAAGCATCATGATAGGTTCATCACAAATGAAAAAGACTGGTTAAATGGAATGTGCGAACTCACTTTTCACTCCCCAAACAAAGGCGGTAGGCCCAAGCATCCCTTTGAAGAATGTAGCGAAAATTCGAAGCGCAGGAGAACAGCAGATATTCGTGCTGAACATAGTTCAAGTCTGTTGACATATGCAGCTCAGATGAATTTGAGAGTTGAGGGTAAAACAACCGAAGCTGATGTTATTAAAAAACCTTGGAGCGTTCCAACTTACGCTTAAGATTGTTTGGACATCAAATCATCAGTAAATATTAAAAAAGTTACGCCCCGTGAAGCTCTTTCAATAATTATTGAAGCTAAACTAAGTAGAAATCAATACAACATTATCCGAAGTTATACCAAAGATGTTTTTCCATCATACAAAAGGGTGCAAGCCGAAAAATAGAAATCCTACCCCAATGATCTCAAAGTTTCTGAAACAGAAGCCGAGGTGCTTTTGCAATCACTTTTAGATCATACGGTAACTCGCATTTTACAAAGCCAAAAGCCAGTTGTTGAAACAAAAGGTATTGAATGTTCCAAAATGGTTTTGTTTTCAAAATGGGGGTTTGATGGGAGTTCAAGCCACAATCAATTTAGGCAAAAGTTTGTATCTGAAGATGCGGACGACAAATACATGTTTTTGACTTGTATGGTCCCATTACGGCTAGCCATAGAAAAAAAACGGAGGCATTACAGTTCTGTGGCAAAATCCTAAGCGATCTTCACCCAGATTTTGTAGGCCAGTTAGTCTTCAATACAAAAAAGTTACAACAGAATTGGCGCTTTCAAAAAAAAAAAGAACATGGATCGTCAAATCGAAGCAATGATTTCTACTAAAGTGACATTAGGTAGGTAGTCAATCTTTTTCGGTCTCTCACAAACTTATGTTCACAATGGTAGATGGAAAAATATGTAACGCAGTTTCTGGTACTAAATCTTCACTGAGATGCTACTTATGTGACGCCACTTCTAAAGATTTAACAATATTGAAATCGTTTGTAGAAGGCCTATAAACACTGACTACGTATCTTTTGGTATCTCTATTTTGCATGCCTGGATGCGATTGTTTGAGTTGTTGCTGCACTTGAGCTACAAACTACCAACTCTTTCTTGGCGCTTATCAACTGAAACAAAGATTTAGTGGAAGAAACGAAAAAAAATATTCAACAACAATTTAAAAGCCAGCTGGGACTTATTGTGGACAGACCAAAACCGGGTTTCGGAAACTCTAATGATGGCAATGTAGCTCGAAAATTTTTTCAAAATCACATCATTTCATCTTCCATCACAAAAATTGACCCGAACCTTATAAGACGAATTTATATTATTTTGCAAACAATATCAAGTGAAAATTAACCCAGAAAAGTTTGAAGATTATTGTTTCGAAACAGCTTCGCTGTATGTACAACTATACCTGTTGAAGTTGAACTTCTTTTCGTGGAACAAAAACTACTCGGATTTTGATATTTTAGCTAGACATAAGCGAAGCTTTTATATCCTAAAAGGAAGTTTATTAGTTTCTAATATAATATTACATTATTAACTTACGTTTTAGTTTCCTTGTAATGTCTTTAATGTTCCTTTCTTTACTTTAAGTCTATTCTTCGGTTTTAACTAATTTTATCTTTAGCTTTAAACTAATTTTAACTTGTTGCCGGCAATTTTGTCACAAGAATGAAATCTATGTAAAAAAAGATGGCTTAACTTATTGCAGAAACGAGAAAAATATGGCGCAAACAAAAAAAAAATATGGCTGAATCGGCTCGTCGGCTTGTGGCTTATTTTCCTCCCTTTTGTGGCGTATTCGGTGCTACCAAGTTCGTGTAACAATACCCTTGGATGCCCATGACTCCTACTCTACACAAAATTTTAATTCATGGGTCTTTAATTTATTACCAATCGGGATGTTAAGCGAAGAGGCACAGGAGTATAGAAATAAGGTTTTTAAATCCTACAGAGAATTTTTTTCAAGAAAAACTTCCAGGCTTGATAACATTACCGATATAATGAACAGATTACTTATTTCATCCGACCCAATTTTAAGCCTTATGCGAAAATTGTCAGTATGCGATAAAAAAATGTTTGATAATGATGTAATAAACATGTTTGAAGAAGAATAATAAATAATCTATATATATTAAAAAAGATGTATCTATGTATGTACATATGTATGTTCGGGGTATACTCCTAAACCACCCGACGGTTTTTTATGAAATTTTCAGGGTAGACATAGTTTAGTCCAGAGATGGTTCCAGTCAAGGTTTGATCCCCATATTCCCACAGGAATGGGGTTGGGAACGGAAACTTAGAATCTACGGGACAGTTTTCAAAAATTCTTTTAGCACTGGGATGCCACATAATTCCTCAGTAGCTTGGCGTATATTTCATCTCTAGTATCCCAGAATAGAAACGGAAACCTTAAAGTTACTCGACAGATCTCAAAAATTCTTTCAACTACAGGATGTTACATTATCTTTCAGTGACATAGACTTATATTTTTTTCACATATTTCTACGGGAACGGAAGATTCCTTCAAAAACGGGGTTGGAAAAGGAAATTTAGAAGCTACTCGACCGATTTAAAAAATTCTTTCAACTCTAGGATGTTCTATCATCTTTCAGTGACATAAACTTATATCTATTTCAAAGATTCCCACAGGAATGGGGTTGGGAACGGAAATTTAGAAACTACGGGATAGATTTCAAAAAATTCATTCAACATTAGGGGTGCAACATTGGGTCTATGAAATAACTCCCACGAAATAAGTCCCACTTTTAAAAACGAAATAAGTCCCACCAAAAATTGCTATTTTGAAAGTGGGAGTTATTTCGTTTTTAAAAGTGGGACTTATTTCGTCAATTGGTGGGACTTATTTCGTTACGCGTTTTTATTTTAAGTGGGACTTATTTCGTTTTGAGTGGGAATAAATTCGTTTTGTAAAGTGGGAGTTATTTCATACCCCTAAATTTATATTTTTTCTTATGCAAAAAGTTATGGTTGTCCCTTTTACGAAATGTCCAATATTTCGTAAAAGGGACAGCCATAATTTTTTGTCCTTATCTCTCATGGCTCTTCTTGCTTGTATACGATTTTTCTTTATTATTCCTCTGCTTTGATTATTCATATTATTCGACGTGTGTTTTTTTCGAATAGCCAAATACTTCTTATTTGAAATCGCATTAAACAATGAAAAAGTGGGACTTATTTCGTTTATGAAAGTGGGACTTAATTCATTTAATAAATATATTATTCAAGGGGGGGTTATTTCATTTTGAGTGGGAGTTATTTCATTTCAATTAAATTTTTAAATCATTTCATTTTGGTGGGACTTATTTCGTTTTCAAAAGTGGGACTTATTTCGTGGGAGTTATTTCATTTTTTTAAGCAATTTTTGGTGGGACTTATTTCGTTTTTAAAAGTGGGACTCATTTCGTGGGAGTTATTTCATAGACCCGCAACATTATCCCGCTTTACCCTTTGTTAAGTTACTAACAAAAAAAAGCTATATTTTTTATACAATACAATCCGACAGGATCAGAAACAGGAACGAGAATGGGAACATTAAAGTAACTTATTTATAGATTATATTTCATTCACATATTTCCACGGGAACGGAAGATTGCAGCAGGAATGGGATGGGAACCTTATTTTTTTGTAATTGTGGGTAGCAATAATCAAACAATTGCATTTATTTGAATGCTTAGGCCCTTATTGCGAGTGTCGCCTAACATTCGATGCGACAAGGGTCGAAAGCTGCGACAAATTTACTTTTTGGTATTGCGTATCTATATCGACATGGATTTCTGTTACTGTGAATAATGAAAGTAGTCATTGTGAATAAATCCTATAATTTGACATTTGAGTTAGCAAAAATACAGACGATAACGACCGAATTCAAAATTGAAAGTATCGAACAATAAGAATACGCAATACCAAATTTCAATTTCGATGTTCGACTATCGACAGTCAAACGACACTCGCAATAAGGTCCTATTAAGTTCTCAAAAAAAAAAAAAAAACACAAACAAATCGAGGGTGAGTTAACGGATATTTCTTCTCTCTCTTGTCTATGCCCGAAGAAAAACTGCAGCTTTTTTTGTTCACATGATTTGACGAACTTGTAAAATGATCGTAAACAAAGACATTTTAATTTTAATTTTTTTTTATTTATTTTTGTATTTTTTTAAATTATTTTTTTATATTTTCAGTATTTTGCTGAACCACCACGATTTATAATTACATCAAAAATTCTAGTTGTTATTGAAGCATATAATTTTTCTAAATAATTTAATGGTATCGTATTCCAGGCTTCTTTGATTGCCACAATTAACTCTTAACAGGTCTTATGCTACCTACCCTTTACAAACTTTACGCGTGGGCTGTTAAAAAACCGGGCAAACTTGAAAGAAAAAGAAAAAAAGTTCGATCTCTTTTTAATTAAAATGTTTGTCTTTTATTTAAGTTGCAAATAGAAAGGGACCACGTCCGTCTTCTTTAAAAACAATGGAGCAACTGCCAATTACTTTAGACAGCGTATGGTATATAGATATATACAGGGTGTTCCGTACTTCGTGTATCATCCTTTGGGGTGTGATTCTTGGTCATATTCTAAGAAAAAAATTGTTCTCAAAGCTCGTTCTTGTAAAGCTCATTTCTCAACTTTGACATCACTTTTTGACAATTTAAAAAAAAGCTAACTTTGGTGTACCCTGACCTGTGTCAAATTCGATATCTCTGTCAATACTGGTGATAGAGACCTAATCTTAGACTTAAATTTTGGAGAAATAACAACCTCTAAGACTGTATATAAGTTGAGCTTCCATAGGTTTAGGGTTGCCAGATTTCCAATTTTAAGTGGTGTTCAAATTTTCTTCCCAAAACAAAGTTTTGACTTTGAGGTCATTTTTTTGCAGAAAATGCATAAACATAGAGTTTTTATTTTTTACAGATGAACAAATCAATAATAAGAAAAAAAACTTAGCATTAAGTTTACTTAAAAACACATACATTTTATGATACTTGAAAAAAAAAAAAAACAAAATGGGTAAAATTTAAAAAAAAAAAACATTTTTTGCCTTGAGGTTTGTTTGAATAAAACAATAATATGGTCACTTTTAGTAGTTTTTTTTATGTATTTCATACAAATACAATTATAAAACATAATTGGACGCACCTTTAAAATGCTAGTAAACAAAGACTTTATTTTAATTTAAATTTTTTTTTTATTTATTTTTGTTTTTTTTTTTTTGTTTTTTTTCTATATTTTCAGTATTTTGCTGAACCACCACGATTTATAATTACATCAAAAATTCTATTTGTTATTGAAGCATATAATTTTTCTAAATAATTTAATGGTATCGTATTCCAGGCTTCATTGATTGCCACAATTAACTCTTGACAGGTCTAATGCTACCTGCCTCCTTCATAAACTTTACGCGTGGGCTGTTAAAAAACCGGGCAAACTTGAAAGAAAAAGAAAAAAAGCTCGATATCTTTTTAATTAAAATGTTTGTCTTTTATTTAAGTTGCGAATAGAAAGGGACCACGTCCGTCTTTTTTAAAAACAGTGTATGGTATATAGATATATGTATACAGGGTGTTCCGTACTTCGTGTATTATCCTTTGGGGTGTGATTCTTGGTCATGTTCTAAGAAAAAAATTGTTCTCAAAACTCGTTTTTGTAAAGCTCATTTCTCAACTTTGACATCACTTTTTGACAATTTAAAAAAAAGCTAACTTTGGTGTACCCTGACCTGTGTTAAATTCGATATCTCTGTCAATACTGGTGAAATAACAACCTTTAAGACTGTATTTAATTTGAACATCCATAACTTTAGGGTTGCCAGATTTCCAATTTTAAGTGGCGTTCAAATTTTCTTCCCCAAACAAAGTTTTGACTTTGAGGTCATTTTTTTCAGAAAATGTCTGATAGACATAGAGTTTCAATACTTAGCAAAGACAATAATAAAGAAAAAACTTAGCATTAAGTTTGCTCAAATACCCATAGATTTTATGATACTTGAAAAAATACAAAATAGGTAAAATTAAAAAAAAAAAAATTTTTAGCTTTGTGGTTTGTTTGAATAAAACAATAATATGGTCACTTTAAGTAGTTTTTTTTATGTATTTCATACAAATACAATTATTACAAGTGCTCAAAGTGCCCTCCTTCGATTTGAATGCATGCAAGAGCATGTTTTTGGATTTCATTGTGGGTGTTTGCTGTCGAGTAGTCTTGTAATCTTTGAAACTGTATTTAAATTTGACTTCTATAGGGCTATTCCAGAAAGCGCGGCTGATCGCTTTTGGTGGCGGAAATGAATTTTCGTATTCTCAAAAGCGAATCGCTTTTATTTATTTTTTAATGGAAAGCGAAAGCGCTTTTCAAACGTCATTATTTTTTTGGTAGAAACTATACCTTTTTGACATAATTCATTTCGTTTTCAAAAGCGATAGGTGTTGTAGTGTCGAATTGCAAGCGGATTGATAGAAAAATGCAAAAATTAAAAATATAACTATCGTCAATTGAATTGAGAGTAATTTTCGTTTTTTTTATCAAAGGAGTCAAAAACAAACCACGACACAACAATATTTAATACCTGTTGAGTTTATGCAACAACACGAAATAATAGCTAAAGGATTGTTAAATGCTCCAGAATATAGAACCAAACCACAGAAGAAGAAGACGTATTACGGTTGCTAGACCTCCGAACTCAAGAGAGCTCGAAAAATTGGAGCAGGGAATAATATTGCACCAAATTCTTTGAACGATATCAATGAAAATCAAAGTTTTTCTAGAGAAACCACCGCATTGATTGCCAAAAGTGAAGAGATCTTATTCTCATGCTCTACAAGCAAAATTCAACTCTGTTTTTATGGTGTCATAAACCACGACTCAAGAGTATAACCAGCATCACCTTCAAATGAATAAAACAAAAGTAAAGAAAATTTAACCGCATTTAAAAATTTATTGCTTTTATCTCCGTTCTTGAAAATATTTTTCAACTGATACCTAGGGAAAATTTGGAAATTTCATTGGAAAAACTTGGAAATATATGACATTTGAGTGGATGGATAAGACTTCCAAATGGAAATATTGGAAGTTTAATTTCCAACCATGTTCGCTTTTCAGAATAACCTAAAGCGAAGCGCTTCGCAATTGAGTTATCGCTTTAAATACGATCCGCCGCGCTTTCTGGAATAGCCCTACTATAGTCTTAGGATTGCTAGATTTTTAGTAAGGATAAAGTTCCTGGTATCTTCGTTGTGCTCGTCTTGAATTTCCATTGCAAAACTCATATAAGAAAAAAATGTCTGCGTACTGCAATTGTGACTTATTTTGATAAACTGATGATGAAATTAGTTTTCTTATTCTTTTATACGACTTATTTACCTATTGAACATTCATACCCCAAATTTAAAGCAAACATCCACAATGAAATCCAAAAACGGGCTCTGGCATGCATTCAAAACGAGTGTGGGATTCTCGGTAGATCGAGTTCCACTTTTACACTTTGATTTTATACGTCGGTAATGAAATAACAAATGATACCATCGATAGTTTCGATATAATTAATTTCAGTTTTATTTAATAGGATTTGTACACTTGGGATTTTTACAATTTAGTTTTTAATAGGAACAAAAAGTTAGATGCAACCTCATTGAATCTGGCGTCAGTAATAATTCTAGAACATTTTGACATTTCGTTTTACACCGTGGGTGACAACTGACAAATAAAAATTCTAAACATTCGGAACAATATTACTGCGTTCCTGGTTGATACGAATTTGATCTCTTTTAGTATCGAGGTGATAGATGGCGTTTATTTGAGTGACTGATATTTTGAGTGTTAATTATTTTGTTGACCACTACAGCACTCCCCTCCCAGTGAAACGGTAATAGTTGCTGAATTAATGAATGAAAAATGTTTTATTTCCTGCAATATGGTTTGATTCTATCGATCGCAATTGAATGATTTTTCCCGAACTTGTCAACTATGAATTGCTTGCGAAGTCTTCTCACAACTTTGAAAGGACCTTCGTAAGGAGATTCAAGACTTCTTTTGACTTTGTCGCATCTGATCAAAACCTGGTCGCAAGTGTTTAAATTTTTCGGAAAGAATACTGACTTTGTCGCTTTTCTCGTTTCGAGGTTTGACGCTGGTATATTTTAAAAAAAATGTTTGAGTTGCTCAATGAAAGTATGTTCGCTAGTGCCTTCAGAAGAGCTGAGTGATAAATCGAGAGGTAGCTTAATGTTTTCTCCGTAAAGGAGTTGAGAGGGTGTGAAGTTAAGATCATCTTTAAGCGATGTGCGAATTCCTAGTAAAATTAGTGGAAGTTGGTGTGTCCAATGAACTTTGTCACCTGAAGCGCGAATTGAAGTTTTTAATTAACGATGAAATCTTTCCACCATTCCGTTTGCCTGTGGATGGTATGCCGATGTTCGGATCCGATTGGTTCCTAGGAACTTTGTAAGTTCGCTGAACAATTTGGATTGAAATTGTGAACCTTGGTCCGTCGTGATTATGTTAGGTACGCCGAATCTTGATACGTGTTCGCGGACATAAGTTGCGGCGATTGTTTCCGCGTTTATGTCACGTATGGGGTAGGCCTCTGGCCACCTGGAGAATCGGTCTACTATCGTTAAGATGTACCTGTAATCATCTGACGGAGGAAGTGGTCCAACTATATCCATGTGGATATGTTGAAATCGACCAGGCGGAATGGGGATTTGTTCGCAATGAGATTTCGTATGTCGTTGCACTTTTTCTTTTTGACATGATGAGCATGCCTTTGTCCATGAATTTATTTGGTGGTTCATGTTCGGCCAAAAATAAATTTTTGTAATTTTCTTTCGTGTTCCACGAACTCCTGGATGGGATAAAGAGTGAATTTTTTCGAAAATGTTTTTTCTGAAGGTTTCTGGAACGAATGGGCGGCTGTGCTTTAATGATGTTTCACACCAAAGCGAAAGGTTTAAGAACGGCATTTTGACAAACTCCAATTTTACTTTTGAGTTTGGAGTTGGATTTTTCCGTAATGAGTCTAACTCTTGATCGTTGAGTTGTGATTCAGCCAGATCTTTTATGTTCACCGTGCTTGTGCGTTCAATTTCATCTGCATTTGGGCGAGACAACGTGTCTGCGACCACATTTAACGAACCTTTGACGTATCGAATGTCGTGAGTGAATTGGGATATTAGATCCAAATGTCGTTCTTGCCTCGGATTTCGTTTTGCTTTTGTGAAAAGCGCTGTCGTGAGGGGTTTATGGTCCGTGATGACACAGAAATCTTGCCCTTCGACGAAATTTTGAAAGTGCAGTATGGACAAGTATATCGCGAGCAGTTCCCTGTCGAATGCAGAGTACCTCGTCTGTGGAGGTGATAGTTTTTTGCTGAAAAATGCTATTGGTTCCCAGTTCTGACCGTCCTGCTGTTGTAGGACTGCGCCGACATCCGAGCTGGATGCATCCGTGGTGATGCTTAGCTTTGCGCTTTCGAGAGGATGACAAAGCAAGGTGACCTTCGCCAGTTCTGACTTTGCTTTGGAAAAAGCTTCTTGGCATTTTTCAGTCCAAGTGAAATTTTTCTTTTTGCTTTTGTCAGAACTCGAAATGTGGTCGTATATAGGCGCTAGTATTCTGGCCAGATGTGGTATGAACCGGTGGTAGTAGTTTACCATGCCTACGAAACGCTGTGCACTACGGATTGAACTTGGTTGTGGGAAGTTTTCAATAGCTTCGACTCTGGTTTTTGATAGTTGAATACCCGACTTGGAAATATCGAATCCTAGAAATTGAAGTTCTGGTACTCCAAAAATACATTTTGAGGCTTTGATCCTCAGACCATATTCTTCCAATCGTTGGAAAAGAATTCTCAGATGTTTTTCATGCTCCTCCGCGGATTTACTTGAAACTAAGATATCGTCGACGAACACCCATACGAAATCGAGATTTTTTGTTACTTGCGACATGAATCGCTGGAATGTCTGGGCAGCATTCCTTAGGCCGAAAGGCATTCGCACAAATTCGAAAAGCCCAAAAGGCGTTGTGATTGCCGTCTTATGAATGTCGTCTTCTGCCACAGGAATGTTGTGGTAGGCGCGAATAAGAGCGACCTTTGAAAAAATTGTACAGCCCTGTAAGTTTGCGTTGCAATCATGAATGTGCGGAAGAGGATTTCGATCAGGAGTCGTTATGGCGTTAAGCCGACGATAATCACCGCAAGGCCTCCAGTCGTTTGCTTCATGTTTGGCAGCCATATGTAGAGGTGAAGCGCAAGGAGAGGAAGATGGTCTGCAAATGCCGATTTGTACCATATATTCAAATTCCTCTTTGGCTATTTTGAACTTTACATTGTTCAACCGTCTAGGCTGTGAGTTTGGAAGCGGACCTTTGGTGAGAATGTGGTGTACCGTTGTATGTTTGACTGGGAGAGTGAAATCTGGTGGTTGCACTAGCGTAGGAAAATTTTGCAAAAGAGAATTGTATTGCTTTTCGACAGCAAAGAATCTAGTGCTAGAGAAGTTCTGTGAGCACGGTGTGCCTTTTACAATTGAATTGGTCTGAGGATCGATAAGTCTGGAGTTTTTGATGTCTATTATGAGACCTGAGTTTCTGAGGAAGTCTGCCCCTATGATGGGTTTAGTGACAGAAGCGATTATAAAAGTGTGGTTGAATACTTTCCGAAAACCCAGCGTGGTCTTGAGGTATTTTGTACCATAAACATCGATTTTTGAACCGTTTGCTGCTGAAATTGTCTGATCGGGTTTGGACTTGTTCAAGTTTTGAACCTTGTTTGGAGGTATCGCGGAAACGTCTGAACCCGAGTCGATTAAAAATGTAAGGTTCGAACTAGGATCCTTTATGAAAATACGGCTTTGATTGCTTGGTTTTTGACTGTCATTCGCCGTGGCAATGACAGTGGAAACTAGTTTGGGGAATTACTTTTTTCAAAACTGCAAGGGCTGGTGCACTTTAATGCTCTGTCCCCGTATTTGTTGTGAAACCAGCAAAAATGTTTGTTTTTCCTAGAGTTCGACCTATCTCTTTGATTACCTTGCGAAGAATTGTTCCTATTGCTAGTTCGTGAAGAACGTTGGTTAAAATTTAAACTTGAAAGCATCGACTTTATTTCACTGATTTCCTTCTGAAGGTGGTTGTTAATACTTGTTAACTCACTTATTGTGCTATTGGGTTGCGACGGAAAGTTTAAGCTACTCTGTTGTTGATATACCTCGTAAATCTCATCAGCCATGTTGAGTAAAATTTCAATTTTTGTTTCTGAAGTCGTTTTTATAGAAGCTTGGACGAGGGTGGGAAGACGTCGTTTCCAAAGTTCTAAAATGAGACTGTCTGTGACAATCATTGATTGTCCCGCTAAAGTTTGGAGCCTTCTATAGAACTCGGAAGGTTTACTGTCCCCCATCTCCTCCCCTTACAACAGCACTTCTAGGCGTTTGCCCTCACTCATAGAGTGTCGGTCAATCAAGGCTTTCTTGAGATTGGTATATGGCGTGATGGATTCTTGTACGAGAATATCATAAACACTCGCGGCCACGTCTTGTGGAAGCGCTTGAACAACGTAATGAAATTTTGTTTGTTCCGCGAGAATATTTCGAGTTGAAAATTGCAACTCAATTTGAATAAACCATATTGGCAGCATTTTTTTCCAGAATTCTGGTAATTTTACCGCGATGGCGTTAACAATTCTGGGAGAGGAGGCTGGTGGTGGTGGAATTCCACCAGTTGCGTCCTGTTCATCAACCATTTTGAGCAAAAAAATTTTTTTTAAACTTTAACGAAAATCACGCGTTATCAACTTGTGGTCGATTTCCTATACCGATACTAAAAGAGAACTTCGTTTACAAAAATTCACCAGCGGCAGAAAAAATTTTTATCAAGAACTAGAAATTTTACGTTAAATGCACCCGCGGTTGACTGACTTTGAAAAATTTTTGAGGTTAAGCAAGAAAATGAGTGAATAATTTTAAATGAATGTGTAGGTATATAATTATATATTAAATGATATAATGTTTTTATAATATAAAGTATCAAGATATAATTATGTGGTATAAGAAAAATTTTTTTTATATATATATATATATGATATAATGTATTTATAATATAATGCATATAAATTATCAAAATATATATGGTATAAGAAAAAAAAATTTTTATGTGAAAAAGATATATGTGATGGAGGAAATAATTTTTTAAATATGAAATTTTCTGAGAAAAAAAACTTTTTACCAGCTCCAAATGGTGTGGCTTCGTTGTGACTTCGGGCGGCTTCGGTGTGTCTTCGTGTTGGTTTCGTGGTGGCTTTCTGGTGGCTTCGTGCGTGGCTTCGTGTGTGGTGTTGTGTGTGTGGCTGTGGTAAAGGGTGTTGCTGTGGTGTAGCGTGTTGCTGTTGCATCAGATGTGATGTTGGTTGTAGAGGATGTTGTTTTCTTTCCAAATGTGGATTTTTTCAAAAGAAAATTTTTCTTTTTACGACACTATACCAGGCTAGCGTTGTTTGCCTAGCGGTACCTGGGCTAGCGGTACCTGTGTGGCGTGCCCTGGTTGGCGTCGCTTGGGTAGAGGTACTTAGTTGGCGTCGCTTGGCTAGCGGTACTTGAGTGGCGTGTTGGGACTATTGTCCTGTATGAAAAGCACAAAAAGCACACTTTGTTGAGCGAAAATCGCTTGCGACAATTTGCCTGCGATTGGAAAAGCACTGGGGCTCTTGCGGCGTTGGTCGTTGGTTGCGGTCTGGCACAGACGTCGGGGTCACCAATGTGGGATTCTCGGTAGATCGAGTTCCACTTTTACACTTTGATTTTATACGTCGGTAATGAAATAACAAATGATACCATCGATAGTTTCGATATAATTAATTTCAGTTTTATTTAATAGGATTTGTACACTTGGGATTTTTACAATTTAGTTTTTAATAGGAACAAAAAGTTAGATGCAACCTCATTGAATCTGGCGTCAATAATAATTCTAGAACATTTTGACATTTCGTTTTATACACCGTGGGTGACAACTGACAAATAAAAATTCTAAACATTCGGAACAATATTACTGCGTTCCTGGTTGATACGAATTTGATCTCTTTTAGTATCGAGGTGATAGATGGCGTTTCTTTGAGTGACTGATATTTTGAGTATTAATTATTTTGTTGACCACTACAACGAGCACTTGTTATAATTGTATTTGTATGAAATACTATTGTTACATTATTGTTTTATTCAATTCAGAGGTTACCCTCTGACCATGGATCATTCCAAAAACCCTCTCTAATCTTCTTCAATCTAATTCAGGCATTACTAGAATTGATGATCTTCATCCCCCCTTAGATATTTTTATTGAAATGAGCAACGTATCTCACGATATTAATAATTCAAATGACTGTTTATATACTTTTGACTTTCGAAAGGCGAATTTCCATTTGCTTTCGATTGAAAAGAAGGGCTGGTATTGAAAATATATCAACACTTACAAATATTGACGAAGCAGTCGCTTGCTTTTACTCCGTTTTAGAAAATTGCATGAAAAAAACCATTCCCCAAAAGACGCTCAGAAATGCTAGTTTTTGTCAACCGTGGTTTACCAAGGAACTAAAGGCTCTGAGAAATAAAAGAAACAAGGCTTGGAAGACCTATTTAATTACTCTTTCTCCAACTGACCACCAAATATTTATAAGTTAAAAAAAATATTTACTTTCTCAGAATCTGTACTCTAGCTACGTCACCCAAATGGGCTGTTCTCTGAAAAACGATCCAAAAAGGTTTTGGTCCTATGTAAATTCTAAAAAAAATCAGACGGCTATCCAGCCAACTTTATTTATAACGCCATTTCTTTAAAAAATACTCCCGACATTTGCAATGCCTGTGCAGACCATTTTAATGGGTCTTTTTGTAATACAAATCTAGAAATTGATGAAAAATATTTTTAATATTTAACTCACTGCTCGCAAGTGAATTTTAATAATATCCCTATTCAAAGAGACAGAATTACTTAATACCTCTCTTCTCTCAATGATGACTTTTCTTCTGGTCCGGACAGGATTCCGCCAATTATTTTAAAGAAGTGTTCCTCACGTTTATGCTCTCCACTCGAACATCTTTTTAAACTTTCTTTAAAATCTGGAATATTCTCCACTCTTTGGAAAAAATCTTTAATCACACCTGTTTTCAAAAAGGGTGAAAAAACCGATATAAAAAACTACAGACCTATTTCAAAGCTCTCATGTATACTTAAGGTATTTGAACAAGTAGTCTGCGAAAGCGTATCCTTTTTTGCAAGGAATGTTGTCTGCAACCAGCAGCACGGATTTATGCAAAGAAGATCGACGGCTACTAACCTTCTATCCTTTCATCACAAGTGTTCCAATGCCCTTGAATGTGGAAACGAGCTTGATTGCATTTACACTGACTTCTCTAAGGCGTTTGAAAAACTGTCTCATAACATCATACTTTAGAAACTAAAAGCTTTTGGATTTCCCACAATATTTATTGCTTGGATAAGTTCCTACTTAAAAAACAGGTCTTATGAAGTCAAATTTCGTAACGTTTTGTCAAAACCTTTCAATGCTATGTCTGGCGTGCCACAAGGTAGTCATCTTGGTCCCTTGCTTTCCATTGTTGCAATAAATGATGTAATTTCTTGCATCTCCTAAAGCGACATTTTAATCTTTGCTGTTGATATGAAGATTTTTAAAATCATCAAAAATGCTTCAGATCGCGACTTGTTACAAAAGAATACCGATAGTTTTGTTGTATGGTGTTCAATGAACGGGCTAATTTTAAACACTTCCAAGTGCCAAAGTATGACCATGACCCGCAAAAGATCTCCTTGCATTGGAGAATATTCAATATCGCAACAATACCTATCTCAAGTTTCTAGATTCCGTGACCTCGGCGTTCTTTTTAGTACCAACCTCGAATTTAACGAACACATCAACCTCATTATTAACAAAGCAAATTCAATGCTTTGCTTTATTAAGCGATGGGCAAAGGAATTTAATGACCCTTATGTCACCCTCTCTTTATACAACTGTTATGTTCGTCCCCATTTAGAGTATGCTTCTCAGGTGTGGTCACCATTTTATGATATTCATATATCACGAATCGAAGCAATACAGCACGGATTCATACGCTTTGCTCTCAAAGGTCTTCCTTGGAAAGATCCTTTCAATCTCCCTCCTTATGAAAATCGTATTCGCTTATTAAATCTTCAAACCCTATCACAAAGAAAAATCAACAATGATTTAGTATTTTTTCATCAATTAATAACCGGTATAATTGATGCTCCCGACTTGCTCTCCCACATAGGATTCAACTATCGCGGAGGAACTCACCAACTACGTAATTTAATTTAATTTAGAGTTTATACATCGCTCCCACCACCGAACTAACTATGGCATGCATGAGCCATTAGCTCGCATGAGTAGGTTATTCAACTCTAATCCTTTTATTGCCGATTTCAACATCAGTAAAAATAGTTTAAAATTAATATTAAGAACCAGTTTACCATCTGCATGATTCATGTTAAGTAGTTTTTTTTTATTACTGTACTTTGATTTCGTTTTTTATTTATAAACCTTGTTTAGTATTGTTTCACTAGTTTAGTATGTTCTATTAATGTTAATTTTAATTTAATTTAAGTTTTACTTTGTAAATTTTGTAATGTTTTATATTTTTCCTCGTATACGTTCCCTTTGTGCTTGTGTTGGCGTTATTTACTAACCACTAACACTTGCATTAATGATGAAGAGCGTAGATAAGTGTGTACAAATGAACTTGGTCTAAGTTCAGTACCACTTAAGTCTCTGAGATGCAAAAATTAAAAACCTCAAGGCAAAAAATTTTTTTTATTTTTTTTTTTAAATTTTACCCATTTTGTATTTTTTTTTTTATCATAAAATGTATGGGTTTATGAGTAAACTTAATGCTGAGTTTTTTCTTTATTATTGTTTTGTTCATCTGTAAAAAATAAAGAAACTCTATGTTTATCAGGCATTTTCTGCAAAAAAAACGACCTCAAAGTCAAAGTCTGAAAATCTGGCAACCCTAAACCTATGGAAGCTCAACTTGAATACAGTCTTAAAGGTTGTTATTTCTACAAAAATATAAGCCTAAGATTAGGTCTCTATCACCAGTATTGACCTAGATATCGAATTTAACACAGTAACAGGGTACACCAAAGTTAGCCTTTTTTTAAATTGTCAAAAAGTGATGTCAAAATTGAGAAATGAGCTTTACTGTATAACTATTTTTTTTTTAGAATATGACCAAGAATCACACCCCAAAGTATAATACACGAAGTACGGAACACCCTGTATACTTACACATACGAACATACATACATACATACATAGAGTACATATGTATTAATTTTCAACATGGGTCATCCCCAAACGTTTTCAATGACATTGAGGTCAGGTGAGTATGGTGGCCACGGCAAAAAGCTCAACATTTTCATCGTGAAGGAAGCTTTTGACAAGATGATCGAAGTGAATTGACGCATTGGGGGCGTTCGAGAATCGTATCCGGATAGCTTGTTGTTGTTGTTTACGTGTTAAACTTTAAGCAGAGTCACACACCCATTTCAACTAAAAAGCTGTCTAAAGGTATCCCAGTATTTTTGGTATACCTTTCTATTTAAGTGATCAGCTGATAGAAAATTTATTTTTTATTTCTTTTCATGTTGATTTTTTGTTTTGGTATGGGAAATCGAAAAAAAATAAGTTGTGAAGGAGTCACAGCCAACGACCTCTTAATTAATTGCTCTACAACTATTAACAGGTTGTCAACCTTCGACTGTGCCCCGATATCCGATCCTCTCACATTCGGCTGCATTGCATAGAAATGCATAACACTTGACTTGCTATTGTATCCATAGAGTGCATTGTACTCGGAACAATATGATTCCCAACGGCAGGCCGACAGGAGTAATAAGAGATCATATTGCTTTGACTGCATGCGCGCTGTTTATGTCACAGCAATAGTCTTTGGGTATGAGCATTTGTTTATGATATAGGTCATTGGCCAAAAGAATGTGATGATGAAGCGTTTTAATCGTATATCGAAGTGTGGTCGATTGTTCGATAACCAGAATTGGAGCATAACAACGTTGTATAAATAGGGTATTAATCTGAGAATAAATTATCATTAATGATCGTGGACTCGATCGAACATACTCCCTGGTTTTAGTTAATATAAGGCATTGAGCCGACAACAATTCCTGGATAGTTCTAAGTGTTTCCACTACCATACCTCAACTTTGCAGTTAGTGCGAAGAGGTTTGAGCCTACAGCAGTGAATGATTGGCGAGTTGGTAGTTTGGGAACCAGGGAACATTACAAGGCTATCTTGCCAGGAGTTGTTCGAAAGAGTGCCAGGAGTTGTTCAAAAGAGTACTAGGAGTAAATTATAAAAATAGACAAAGTCTTTTTCGTTCACAAAAGTAGTTTCAAAGTCATAAAAAATCTTTTTTCCGCGCTCACGGTAGTAAAAAAAAAAAGAAAAAGTAGATTTTTTCCATGACAACCCGGAGCGACCTAATAGCGGCCGCAGAGCACCTCGCAGAGGCGAAACTTCTTCTTCAGACGAAACAGGCAACTCCAGAGAACGACCAAACTATTATCCCGCGTCCTCTGTACATACAAGAGTATAAAGCGCGTACATAAACACAAAAACACACCAACAAATATGACTACAATCAAACACAAATTACAAAACCAGGCAACACCATGAGCTCGATCAAAACAAGCAAAACAAACAACATTGCTTCCATCGCAAAGAGTTTCACAGGAAGAAAGCGGATGAGTCTCCAAATTGATTATATTATGTACTACAGTACTCCAACTACTACATTTAAAATTAGTTATTTTAGAAAATAGTTTTTTTTTATCTACGAAAAGAAACACACAAGAAACATTACAACGTTATCAAAGATGAGAAATTTCCATAAATTTTTAACCATTTTCCTTTTTTTTTTTTGTGATTTTTTTACTCCTTCTTTTGATTTTTGAAACTGGGTTAAACACAGATAAATTTCTTGATGGACTTCAGCCTACTAGAAATAGCTTTAGATAATTTGAAAAAATTTCACAAAAATTTAAAAAAGACTCCAAACCGTAAAAGCAAAGCAAAAGGAGCTAACGCCAAACTAAAAGAAATTTCAATTTTATGGGTTGAGTTCATCCAGGAATTTACAAGATGTAATCAGAAGGATCTCACTGAAGCAGAACACGAGTATTTGACAAAATTAACTTCTGAAGCAAAAGAATATAAAGAACGCTCAAAAGAAATTATAAGTCAGAATATACAGGAAGATAATTCAGACGCAGAATCGGAAATAGGATCAGCAACAGAAGAATTAGAAGTAAAAATTAGTCAGGCAGAAACAAAACCAATCGACAAAATGACAGACTTTGACTACAGTAAGGCACAAAAGTTGCCAGTACTTAACTGCGAAACAGTCAACAAACGAACAGAAAATATTAGGGATTTTTTTAAATAGCATCGAGTTTTACCATGACACCCTTAACGACACCTCAAAACCTATTCTAGTTAAATTTTTACTGAAGTGCAAAATACAGGGTAAGGCGTTAACAGAACTAGGCTCACTCAAACCGGAAAACTTAGAAACCAATATAACAGAAAAATGTGGAGATAGGGAAAAAATAGAAAGCATACAATCAAAATTAGACAGAGCACGCCAGAAAAATAGGCCGATGCGAGAATTCATATCAGAAGTGGAAGATCTTATAACAAAAATGACATAATAATAACAAATTCCAAAACGAAACGAACACAACTTTTACTTCCACAAATTAATTTTGACACATTAAACACAGAAGAAGCATCAGAACTTAAAGCTATTTGCACTAAATTTCAAGATATTTTCCATTTAGAAAACGATAAACTAACATACACACATATAGGTCAAGCCCAAATATCACTTAAAGTAGGAGCAACGGCGATGTATACTAAACCATATAGATTACCTCATTCACAAAAAAATTGCATACAAAACGAAGTAGAGAAGATGATTAAAAACGACATTATTGAACCATCGGTATCAGCATGGAACTCACCTATTCTTGTAGTGCCCAAAAAGAAAGACCCAGTAACAGGAATGCAAAAATTCCGATTAGTAATTGATTATAGAAAAGTTAACGACGTCATCGAAGATGATAAATTTCCATTGCCTAACATAACTGACATATTCGATATGGTAGGAGGTGCAACTTATTTTTCCTGTATAGATTTAAGCCAAGGATACTACCAGATGAAATTAAAAAAAGAAAGTAGGCCATGCACAGCGTTCTCCACTGAAAACGGTCATTATCAACTAAAACGACTTCCAATGGGTTTAAAAATATCACCTAGTACATTCTCAAGAATGATGTCTATAGCAATGTCCGGTCTAACGTATTCAAAATGTTTTGTGTATCTTGACGACCTTCTAGTGTTCGGTAAAAATTTAGAACACCACAGTAAAAATTTAATTGAAGTATTCGAAAGATTGAGAGAAGTAAATCTCAAACTACATCCAAGTAAATGTGCTTTCCTTAGAAAAGAAGTTTTATATCTAGGTCATATAATATCAGACAAAGGTATTATACCAGATCCATCAAAATCCATAGTAATAAAAAATTATCCAATCCCACAAAATGCAGACGAAGTAAGGAGATTTGTAGCATTTGCTAACTACTATAGAAAGTTCATACCAAATTTTGCAACACTAGCAATTCCTTTAAACCGTTTATTAAGAAAAAACGTAGAATTTAAATTTTCCGAAGATTGCAATACCTCATTTAATTTGCTAAAAGAATTCCTAATAAGCCCAAATATTTTACAGTTTCCAAATTTTGAAAAAGAATTCATACTTCGAACAGACGCCTCTGGATTTGCCTTAGGTGCTGTTATATCAAATTTTGATGATAAACCCATCGCATACGCAAGTAAATCATTAAATAAAGCCGAAAAAATTACAGTTCTATAGAAAAAGAACTGCTCGCAATAGTATGGGCAGTAAAACATTTTAGACCTTATCTTTTCGGAAGACGTTTCAAAATACTAATGGACCATAGACCACTTGTATATCTGTTCTCACTAAAAGAACCTTCAAGTAGATTAACAAAATTTAGGCTAATATTAGAGGAATATAACTTTACTATTGCCTGGTGGAGTATTCACCAGGCAAAGACAACTGCACTGCGGATGCATTAAGTAGAATACAACTAAAGTCAGAAGACTTACAGAATTTATTTGTGTGTGTCACAACAAGAGCACAAGCTATAAATTCAAATTCAAAAGAAGAAAACCCAAGTAAATTAGAGGAAGAAAAAATCATAAGTGAACTTCTTAAACCGCCAGAAAAGGGGCTGAAAATAGTCGAGGTGAAAATATTAAATAGCTTCAAAGATGAAGACAAAGATTACAGTTTATTAAAAGGTACCAGAGTTATAAGTCCAAACCTCATTGTAGGATACATTCCAGGGAATAATTGTTTGATATTAAATAGGTCAAAGATAAGCACTATTGCCCGATCAGCATCATTTGACAAAATGTTGTTGAGGGACGTGCAAACTATCAAAGTACCATTTTTAAATAATAAAAGGGAATCCAGAAAAGGCACTACTGCCCGATCGGCATCATTTGACAAAATGTTGTTGAGAGACGTGCAAAATAACGGTGAACCATTATTAAATAATGAAGAGGAATCCAAGAATAGCACTATTGCTCGATCGGCATCATTTGACAAAATGTTGTTGAGGGACGTGAGTACAATTTGCGGACCTCTATCAATTAAAGATATTTATATAACCAAAGAAGAGTTAGGTAAACTCTCAGACGGCCGTCGTAAAGAGAAATTATATATATTAAAGAAAAAGATAGAAGAAATATTCAAAGGAAATAAAATAAAAGTGCACATAATTGAAGATAAAATAAAAGTAACGGACCCTGGAAAACAAAAACTTATACTCAATGACTACCACATGTTACCGACAAGTGGACATGCCGGAATAAATCGCATGTTGCGGTATATAAAGAAAAAATATTTTTGGACAGTAATGCAAAACGATGTGACGACATACGTTAAGCACTGCCCAATGTGTCAGCGAAACAAACACATACAACCAAAAAATCAACCGATGACTATTACTACAACAGCAGAAACATGCTTTGACAAAATATACCTTGATTTAGTTGGCCCTCTTGACGAGACCGAAGATGGGTCAAAATATATATTAACACTACAAGACGAACTTACGAAGTTTACAGAAGCTATTGCTTTACCAAATAAAGAAGCTAATACGGTAGCTAAAGGACTTGTAGAAGGCTTTATCCTAAAGTATGGAGTCCCTGCTACCATAGCATCTGACCAAGGTATAGAATTTATAAATAGAGTTTTCAAAGATCTATGTAAGTTATTAAAGATAGAACAATTGCAATCCACCGCTTATCACCACGAAAGCATTGGAGCACTAGAAAATTCTCATAAAGTTTTAGGAGCATACCTTAGGAGTTATGTAGAAGAAAAACATACAGATTGGAACAACTGGTTGCCATACTATGTTTTCTGTTACTACAACACTTCAGTACATTCAGAAACTGGATTCACCCCATTTGAATTAGTATTTGGAAGACAATGTAATTTGCCTTCAAATCTTACAAAGAAAGTTGAACCAGTGTACAACTACGAAGACTATGTGATAGACTTAAAACACAGACTACAAATTGATCATAAGGATGCTAGGGATACTTTAATACAAAAGAAAATTTCTAGGAAAGATAGGTACGATTCTGATAGAAAAGCAAAAACTCATGATTACAACGTAGGTAGTTTAGTCTTGTTAAGAAACGAAAGCAGAAAGAAGTTAGATCCAATATATATAGGACCATATGAAGTCTTATCACAGGAAGGAGTAAATTGCGAAATTAAATGTGAAAATAAGAAAGTAATTGTTCACAAGAACAGATTGAAACCATTTTATATATATATGTTATTATTATAATTTGTAAACTTATACATATGCGAAGTTCAAAAAGAAGATTTGAAGATAAGAAATTGATTGTTAACAAAAACAGATAAAAACCATTTTATGTATGACTATTATTGTTTTATTTGTGAGATTGTAAAAGAAAATGTAGATATAAGAAATTGATTTAATGGATGTTATTGTGTAATTTGTGAAATTGTAAAAAAAAAGTATAAAAATATGAAATTGATTGAATGTATGTGAAGTTGTGAAACAAATGTGAATTGATAAGTTAAAACCAGTGTATATATACTAGCATTGTAAATTAAAAAAAAAAAAAAAAAAAAAAAAAGAGAGAGAGAAACATATACATATTGTCAAACCGAATGTTCTAATATAAACATAATTGGAAAGTAAATCTAAGAATAGAACTAATATCACCTATAAGAAAATATCACTAATTATAGTAAAATCAATGGCCATTGATCTAGATATAGTACCCGTTGATATAACATAAATTCTAAACTAAATATAGTACCCATTGATCTAAGTATCGTACCCATTAATCTAAGTATGTATAATAATCTAATAAAAAAAAAAAAGAAAAAAAAATTTAGAAATACATTAAATAAAAACTAGGAATATATTGTAAGGCGTATTAAATAAAATAGAAACAAACGAATATATGTACCAAATACTGAATAACATGCAATGAAAATGTAAATATCCCAAATGATATCAATAGTGTCCGACCGATGGTCGATTTGTAGCCGAAGCCGAAGCCGAAGCCGATTATTCGGCTTGACATTAACCTTCGGCCGAAGCCGAAGCCGAAGCTTCAATAACTTGAAGAATTTTCGTTCCAGATTGACTAAAAATGAAAAAATTATGATTTTTTTCTAGAATTGGTTCGTTAGTTGAAGCCCTGAGGTCACTCTGTGGTCGCCACAAAGCGTTTTTTGAAAAACCTAAGTTTGCCCTGAATGTCAAACTGAGTGTTTTTTGAGCCTTGGGGTTGACCTGGGTTTGGTACAAAAAGATTCGCCCTTGGTTTCTTCTGGGGCGAGTTGAGGGCTGTTAAATGGCATGTATTTTTATTCAAATGACAGGGATTTGTGGTGATTTTGTGGTTTAGTGTTTTTTGAGGACTCATCGAGTTCTCAAGGAAACCTGGGCCAACTCTGGGTAAAGCTCAAACCGAATCTAATGTGTGCATGCAGTAACCAAATTAACGGGATAAATTAAATTAACGTTTCAAAAATAATAACAATTTGAACTAGTATTAATATTTTATTGAAATTAAGGAAAAGAACAACAAATAACTCAACACTGTCCACGTTCTACGAAAAACTGAATTTTTTTTCAGCCCCTACCACAACGCACAACAACCAAAAACTTCGGCTTCGGCCAAAACTTCGGCATATTTTGGCCGAAGCCGAAGGTTTAGCCGAATGTAGATTTTTTATCCGAATGTGGCCGAAGCCGAAGCCGAAGCTTCGGTCGGACACTAGATATCAAACACTGACTAATATGTAATGAAAAATAAACTAAGCAAAATATAATAACTAATGTAAATATCACAAATAATACTAAAATATTAACTAAAAGTAAACATCCAGAAATAGCCACAATGTTCAATCTAATATGATAAAAGAAAAAATTTTTTTTTTATTTCATACTCCCGTATTTGTAAAAGAGTCGTGGAAAAGTAGAAATCAACACTCTTGTCTTGATTTCTTCTTTTTCCCCAGGAAGGGTGGTGTGAAGGAGTCACAGCCAACGACCTCTTAATTAATTGCTCTACAACTATTAACAGGTTGTCAACCTTCGACTGTGCCTCGATATCCGATCCTATCACATTCGGCTGCATTGCATAGAAATGCATAACACTTGACTTGCTTGTGTATCCATAGAGTGCATTGTACTCGGAACAATATGATTCCCAACGGCAGGCCACTGCCAGCCAGAAGTAATAAGGGATCATATTGCTTTGACTGCATGCGCGCTGTTTATGTCACAGCAATAGTCTTTGGAGCAAAGAAACAAGATGGATCTTTTGCTTTTCCCGACGTTTCGGCAAGGGTCGTTGCCTCCTTCAGGGAAAATTATTAAACGAGATTTTTAAAACATGTTAAATAAACAAACAAAGTTTGACAAAAAATATTTTTGAAGCTGGAATTGCACTTCTCTTTATGAAGATTAGTCTTGGTTTAACAAAATTTAACGGATAGGATAACAGAGTTTATATAGAGACAAGAGAGCAGGCGAAATAAAACAAATGTTTCCGGGTATTTTAGATAAAACTTTAGTTGACGAAATCAACAAATATGTCAGTACATGATTATTCAAGAAAGTAACAAATCAACAACAATCAACAAATAGCAATAAGTATTATTTAAGTCAATAGGTCATAAGAAATTAGTGTCATAATACATATAAGTCAGTTTATATGTCGTAAGCAAATGAGGCAAGCAATGCAGTCAAGTTCATTTTGTGTGTCACTAGTTTAAATAAAGCAAATATGCACTGTAGACAAAATGAGCTTGAACTGTATTGCTGCGAGCTGACTTACGGTATGATATAAATAGAATAAGAGAATGAATAAATGTTATTATTACTCAGTCAACAAGACAGTGATAGTCATTATAAATGTCAACAGTAAGATTTTCATTGGTCCTTCGAGCCTTTAAGGACAAGGAAAGAAAATACAGTCTACTTAAATAAATATAAAAAAAAAAAGAGAGAAAACAATTCTTTTTCATCATGTCATTCAACGAGACAGCAGTGAAACAGGTCAAAATCGCCGAAGACTATAGCAACACATTATTATTCAAGAAAGCAGAGGGTATCAAGATCACCTTCAAGCGTTTGACTAGTAGCTTAGACCTAGATCAATACGGTGTATATCTGGCGTTCAAACTTGAACAACTAAAAGAATTCTGGGTAAAACTGATGGCTGTTGACGAGGAAATCATGTTGTCAGAGGATAGTAAACGCAAGCAGCAGCACGCAGACGACTACATAGAACTGGAACAAAAATACGAAGAAGCATACATTCAGCTCAAAGAAGCGGAACGTCAACGGCAGCATCAAGACATCATAGTCCCACAAACAAAAACCCATCGAAAAATTAAACTTCCAGCCATCTGTATACCATCCTTCAGCGGCAAGTATGAAGAGTGGACTCCATTCTGGCAATTGTTTGATCGTTTGGTTCATCAAAACGATGCATTGAGCGAAGTAGAACGGATTCAATACCTAAAAACGAATCTAAAAGGTGAAGCGGCAAGAATTATAAGCCATCTGTCACCTACAGCTTGCAACTATGAAACTGCTATAGAATTGCTTACAAGGCGATTGCAAAATCCTGCGGTTTTAATCAGCAATTACATACAAAAGTTACTCACCTTGAAGTCAGTGCGAAATGAAAATGCATTTGACTTAAAAACCTTAATGGATTCGTCAAGAGAAATCTTATACGGGATCAAGAATCTAGGGGTTGACGTAAGCTCCTTGGATCCAATCATAATTCAGTTACTGTGCCCGAAGCTGGACCCTGAGTCAAGAAAACTCTACCAACAGTCCAGAGGAACATCTACAGAAATTCCTAAGCTGTGTGATTTGTTCGAATTCATTGAAGGAAGATTCCGAGGACTGGAAAGTAGCCGTGAGGGAAACCGGGATCATCAGCATCAACCCTCAAGATATCCAACCTCATCCTCATCAGGAAACCATGATCATCAACATCAACCCTCAAGATATCCAACCACAAAAAATCTTTTGACCACCCTAACAAAGCAAAAATGTGTTGTTTGCAGCGAAGCGCATCAACTGTATAATTGCAACAAGTTTGTGAGTATGAAGCCGCGTAACCGGTTGGACGTAGTGCAAGCAACAAAACTGTGTTTCAACTGTTTGGGAGGTGGACACAGAACAAAGGAATGTTCGGTGAAGAGAGGCTGCAAAATATACACGACAACATAACACCCTACTTCATGTTCCCCAAAGTGACAATGTTGCCGATCCAATAACAAACGTTACATCTACTAAAATTGCTACTGCCTGTCATAACAACAGGATGGTACTTTTAGCAACAGCTATGGTAAACTTATGTGTTGGAGGGAAAAATACAACCGTACGCGCACTGATTGGTCAAGGGTCTCAATCGTGTTTCATTACAGAAAAATTAGCTTACCAATTAAAAATTCCACTAACCAAATATGAATCAAGAATCAAGGGTATTAACGGGCACTCAACAGAAATTATTGCATCATGTAACTTCAAGCTAAAATCCATTCACAATGAAAAAATGTGTCTTGAAGTTGAAGCTCTCGTTATGCCAAACATTACGTCGAAGTTACCAGCACAAAATATAACAACCAACCATTGGCCACACGTACAGGGATTGATGTTGGCGGACCCATGGTACCACCAACCAAAAGATATTGATGTACTGATTGGATCAGACATATTACCACAATTGCTTACCGATGGATTAATCAAGGGACCAAATAACACTCCTATGGTACAGAACTCAAGGTTTGGCTGGATATTGTCGGGACCAGTAGTGACAACCTCGACAAAAACAAGTTATAGTACACTAACTTCATTTATTAGTGTATGTTGTGAGGATGACGACCTGAAAAAATTTTGGGAACTAGAGCAAGTTCCCACAGCAGAAATTCAATCCACAGAAGATGAAATGTGTGAAGACCACTTCAGACGTACTCACTAAAGAGATGACACAGGACGTTATGTTGTCAAATTACCACTGTTAAAAGACATCATAGTCTTGGGGGACTCACGCAAAATGGCGTTAAAAAGATTCTTTAATTTGGAGCAAAGATTGGCAAAAAATAAAAGTCTTCAACATGACTATGTAAAATTCATCAAGGAATATATAACTCTTGGCCATATGGAGGAGGCATCAGCCGCAAATACTGACAAAACGTATTATCTTCCACATCATGCAGTGATAAAAAATGACAGCAGTACAACAAAACTAAGAGTTGTATTCGACGCTTCAGCAAAGACGACATCTGGAGAATCTTTAAACAGCATCATGATGACGGGTCCTACACTTCAAAAGGATTTATTTTCAGTGATACTCCGATGGAGATCTTTTAAAATCGTCTTCACAGCTGACATCGAAAAAATGTATCTGCAGATTTTGGTTGACAGTAACGATCAAAATTTACAACGCATCCTGTGGAGAGAAAGTACCAAGGATCCAATAAAGGAATACATTCTTAAGACCGTAACATACGGTACCACAGTCGCTCCGTACTTAGCAATCAAGACCCTACATCAGTTAGCAGAAGATGAAAAACATTTGTACCCAAGGGCAAGCAAATTATTGCTCGAAGGATTCTATGTAGATGATTGCTTAGGAGGTGCAAACTCGATACACGAATGTATAAATCTCCAACAAGAACTAATTCCTCTACTTCAAAAAGGTGGATTTAACCTTCGTAAATGAACATCAAACAACTCAACCTTTATCAATAATTTGTCAAAAGACATTATAGAAATGGAGCCAGAACATGATTTGACAATGATAGAACGTTTAAAATTTTGGGACTCACATGGTGCCCAACAACAGATGACTTTCAATTTAAACTTAATTTGGAGTTCAACTCAAAGGGCACCAAAAGGGCAATATTGAGTGATGCTGGAAAAATCTTTGATCCATTTGGTTGGCTGTCACCAATAACAATCAAGGCAAAAATTCTTATTCAAAAACTATGGCTTTTGGGCATCGGTTGGGACGAAACGGTTCCAATAAATATACAAAATGAATGGAATGAGTTCAAAACAAGGCTAGCATTATTAGTGAAAGTAAGAATTCCACGGTGGACACAACAAACTAAAGGATCTCGTATAGAGCTCCACGGATTTGCAGATGCATCAGAAGCAGCGTATGCAGGTGGTATATCAAAAGGTTATAAATAATGGCATTATTACAGTAAATCTCATAGCATTTAAAACCAAAGTAGCTCCTGTGAAGCAAGTATCGTTGGCAAGGCTAGAACTATGTGCAGCAGCACTATTAACGAAGCTACTGAAGTACATCAGAGAAGAATCAGACACAAAATATGATAGAATTTTTGCATGGTCAGATTCAACAATAGTATTGAACTGGGTGAAACAACATCCAGTGAAATGGAATACATTTGTTGCCAATCGGGTTTCTTATGTGCAACAAAATTTTGAGGGAAAATGGAGATTCGTGCCAAGTAAAGAGAATCCTGCTGACATTCCGTCCAGAGGAACATTTGGAGATGCACTAGCTGAAAACATAACATGGTGGCGTGGACCAGATTGGCTAAAGAGAAATGAACAATATTGGCCAGCTGATAATTCCCTAACAGAGATGCAGGATATACCAGAAGTTCGCCAATCTCACGTCATATTGGCGAGACATCGGAATTGTCCAAATGGAGATGACATTTTTCTGAGATTCTCATCAATGTCCAAACTTCAACGTATTACTGCATACTGTTTACGTTTTAAAAACAATTGCAAACGGAACATAAATAAGCAACCATTACTATTTGGTCCATTAACGGTAAGGGAACTAAAGGAAGCAAAATTAGCAATGGTGCGAAGTGCTCAACAAGACGTTTCTGATGATATAAAAATTCTAAATACAGCAAGGGCTTTGACGTCAAAAAGCAGATTATCATCATTGAACCCATTTATCGATTCAAATGGAATACTGCGAGTTGGAGGTCGACTAAAACATGCCAACTTATCAATCAACCAGAAACATCCAATGGTCCTATCACCGTCACATCCATTGACAAAATTGATCATCAATAAAACTCACATCGATACACTTCACGGCGGAGTCAAGCTGGTTCTTAACCATATTCGAAGAAAATTTTGGATCATACAAGGTACAAACACAGTTAAGGCATTAGTTAACCAAAGTGTCCGGTGTTTCCGTTTTAAAGCCAGAGAATCAAGTCAACTTATGGGACAACTTCCAGAAGAACGTGTTAAGTTTTCACGTCCATTTACTCATTGTAGGGTTGATTATGCAGGCCCTATCAACATAAGATGTTCACAAAACAGAGGCGTGAAGTCGCACAAGGCTTATATAGCACTCTTCGTTTGCATGGCAACAAAAGCCGTTCACATTGAGCTCACGTCGGATTTAGCCACAGATGGGTTCATGGCATTACGACGAATGACAAGCAGGAGGGGTTCCATACAACATATCTACAGCGACAATGGGATGAATTTTGTAGGAGTAAAAAATATTATTGAGGCAATCCAAAACAAACTGGCTGAAAACGCCATCCAATGGCATTTCATTCCACCTGAAGCACCACACTATGGCGGACTCTGGGAAGCAGGAGTTAAATCCGTAAAATACCATCTAAACCGTATCATAGGTGAACAGAAACTCACCTACGAAGAGATGAATACCATTTAAGTGCAAATAGAAGGAGTATTAAACTCAAGACCTCTCTGTCCACTAACAGATAACATCGAAGATCTTGATGCCTGGACACCAGGTCACTTCATTATTGGGTCACCATTAAGAACGCCACAAGACGACATCGTACTGGACCTGGGCGAAAATAGTTTGAAAAGATATAAATTAATTCAAAAACTCAAAAAAGATGTCTGCAAGCGTTGGTACGATGATTACATAAATAAACTTCAACAACGTTTTAAATGGAAAGAATCAACGATTAATGTGAGAATTGGACAACTAGTACTCCTCAAAAACGATCTTTTTACACCGTCAAAATGGCCTCTTGGTAAAATTATTGAAGTACACAGCGGTGTGGACGGGCTAATTAGAGTGGTGACCATCAAAACAGAAAAAGGAATATACAAGCAACCAATAACAAAGGTGTGCTTGTTACCAAACGATGAAAACATAAGAAAACCTGACGACAACCCTCTGCAGTCAAATCAGGTATTCAATGAACCTAAAAGAAACCTGAGAGATAGAAGAGAACCACCTGGTGTTACCTTGACGAGTACCACAGTATTCATAGCCATACTACTATTTTTAACTCTTGTCATGGGTAACCAGATTAAAGTGTCACCATTCACTTCAAAACCAGGAATATATTTCGAAAATCTGGGAACAGCAACAATTTCTTCTAGCAGTTGGGACATTGTAGCCTATTATGACATGAAAACATATTGGGCACAATACCAGTCAATAGATCAATATAAAAATAACCTGATAAAGATCTGTCAGTTACTGCCGAATCAAAATGAAACATGTAAGGCAACTATCCCACAAATCATGTCACTTAATGAAGATCTAGAAAGAGGAAACGAATTACTATCACCCCATCCAAACAGCAGTATGAGAGTTCGCCGTGCAGCATTCAACTTCATTGGAAACATTGCAAACGGTCTTTTCGGAATACTCGATTCGGAATATGCGGATAAGATGTCGGAATCAATTAATAAAATTCAAAAAGACGATGGTCATCTTTTACATCTTATTAAAAACCAAACATCAATAATTGACGCCACAATGAATATTCTTCAGCAGTCTCAACAAGAAACTACCAACAACTTTCTAGAAATAGACAAGGATCTTCAACATTTCGCTACACTTCTTGACGGAATCAGGCAGAAGTATCATGAGGACCAATTACGGCAACTATTCAATGCAATTGCCGTGCAACTTATCCTTGCATTATCGCAAGTACAAAAGACCCAGACTGCCTTGTTAGATGTTTTAATCGATACTCAGCATGGCAAAATAAATCCTCAACTAATTTCTCCTGCCCAACTTCGACAAGAATTTCTCCACATAAAATCAAGCCTCCCATCAACACTTCGACTTCCCGTCTCTCAAGACGAGGTTTTGACGCTTTACCATATTATGAGTATCCACGGCAGAGCACTTAAGGATCACATAATCTTTAAAATAACTTTACCATTGCTAAGTCTAGACGATTTTGAACTATTCAAGGTAACACCAGTGCCTGCACTCATAAATGGAACTTTCTTTACAATAAACCCATCTACAAGGTATATCATGGTTACCTTTGCAATGGAACTGTTACCCAAACAACACTAGAAGGGGCAGGAAAACTAAGTATCGATCCGAGCAGCGTAATAAAGACCAATCTTATTACCTTACGTGGTCATTCCATCTACCCATCATTTTCCAGAATTTCCGTTTCCCCTCACACCAATCTATCTAACACACTTGTTCCAGATCATTTTGACAGATTAACACATAATCCGCTTTCAGTCAAAAACCATCTACAAGAACTGAATACGCTAAAACAGCAACTTCAGAACCTCACGATGGCCTTGCCTTCTAACGATCTTTCAACAAATGATGTTCATCAATTTGCAGTGGGCTACCTGGGACTACTAGTTTCCATCATCATTGTGATTCTCCTGCTTCGAAGGTTACACACCAAAAGCTTCAAACCAAATACGAAACCAATCAAGACATCCGAGAACACCGGTACTGCAGATCCAGGAAACCTCACCTTCGGGTTGCTCCCGTAAGCGGAGGTGGCAAAATGTTGACGAAATCAACAAATATGTCAGTACATGATTATTCAAGAAAGTAACAAATCAACAACAATCAACAAATAGCAATAAGTATTATTTAAGTCAATAGGTCATAAGAAATTAGTGTCATAATATAAGTCAGTTTATATGTCGTAAGCAAATGAGGCAAGCAATGCAGTCAAGTTCATTTTGTGTGTCACTAGTTTAAATAAAGCAAATATGCACTGTAGACAAAATGAGCTTGAACTGTATTGCTGCGAGCTGACTTACGGTATGATATAAATAGAATAAGAGAATGAATAAATGTTATTATTACTCAGTCAACAAGACAGTGATAGTCATTATAAATCTCAATAGTAAGATTTTCAACTTTAACAAGTCCAATTGTAGGGTTCCAAGCTAGTTTTGTTTTAAAAGAAAATTCTATACCTATATTTCACGCCGCGTATAGCGTTCCATATAAACTACGCGAGAAAGTCGAAGCCGAGTTAATTAAAATGTGTAATGATAAAGTTATAGAGTCGAATACAGTAGTTGGGCAAGTCCAGTAGTTGTTGTCCAAAAAAAATGGTGATATATCACCAAATGGTGATATTCGCCTTTGCGTTGATTTTAAGGTTACCATCAAAAAATTTATAGAAACCGCATTTTATCCTTTGCCTAATCCACTAAATATTTATGCAAATTTAGCGAATTGTTCGGTATTTTGCGTAATTGACCTTACAGGTGCATACCAACAACTAGCCATCGATCCAGCTTGTCAAGATTTGTTAGTTATTAACACTTTAAAAAGGGAAAATTCTCGAAAAAATTCTTCTAGAAAGGATTAATGATTTCGTGTCGGAGAAAAACATCCTCCCACATTCGCAGTTCGGCTTTAGGAAGGGCCACGCAACCGAGCACGCCATTCTCTTTATTGAAAACACTATTTTGGAAAACTTGAGATTAAAAAAATGCACAGTAGCCAGCTCAATAGATCTTAGAAAAGCGTTTGATGCCGTATGGCACAATGGTCTAGTTGGAAAACTCATTACCCTTAACTTTCCGGAGATCACTATTAAAATCATTAAAAGCTTCTTAGACAACCGAGTGTTGAGGATTGATATGGATGGTTTGCTCTCCCAAGAAATCAAGATGAATTCCGGGGTTCCTCAAGGCTCGATCCTTGGACCGCTCTTTTTAACATTTTTCTATATGATTTTCCAAACGCGACTGCAAGCAACTCGGTGTCGGCTCAATATGCTGACGACACCATGATTCTAGCCAATCACGAGAGGCCTAGAGAAGCTATCTCTAAAATGAAAGAACACCTAAATCTCGCTCTATGCTACTTTAAAGACTGGGCTATCGAAGTGAACAGCAACAAATGTGAATTTATATGTTTTAGAAATGCGTCGCCAAGCGTCGTCGACGACGTGTGATAGCATAAAAATTGAAGGAGTTATGGTCCAAAAACTCATTGATTTAAAAGAAAAAAACATTAGATGCTCTCCTTATTTGCACTACAGCTCACTTATTTTACGTGCAAAAGACTTTTAATAGTGCTCATTTTAAAGCTTATTTCAAGCACTACAAAACATTCTCTTGTATTAGAATGCATAAAATGCATCTGCTCGCCGCTAAATGGCATTGACTACAACCATTCAATTTCAGACAAAATAAAAAATGGTTTTGATCTTTTATATCTAGCTTAATATTGTTCTTAGAATACTTTATAAAAAACCAAATTGTTCATTGTTTTACCTGCTACAATTTTGTTCTTTATAAAATTTTCGATAAAACGTATAGTTTTGGAGATATTTGCAATAAATAGATGAAAAACGTGAACAAATTGCGAATTTTCTATTGCCAATAACTCGAAAAGTATTGGACTTAACAAAAAACTTTATATTTGTTTTTTTTTGCTTAAAATTAAGCCTTCTATCGATATCCGAGGTTATTTCAAAAAAAAAAAAAATTCACCCCCGAGAAGGGGTGGCAACCACCCCCAGGGTGGTGGCGGTGTGCAAATCATTTTCACTTTTGAATTTAAGAGTAAGATGAGCCTAATTCCAAAATTTCATGCAAATCGGTTCACAGTAAAAAAATTCGGAGGTTGGGCCCTATTTTTCGCTTCATTGACTGCACTAATCGAAAACTTTTCAAAGTCTTTTGAAATTTGTCAAAAGACTCAAAATATAAAAAAAGAAATAGTGATAACCAAGTGGCCGCAGACTAATAAATTCACCTTTAGAACGCGTTCATACCTATAGATTTTTTTTATTTCTCCAGGAAAAGTTTTTTTATTATTGTCGATTCTTATAGCAAATATTGTGAAATAAAATTAATGAAAAATACAACCGCAGAAAATATGATTTCACAACTCGAAGAATTTTTTGTCGTCTTTGGCTTTCCCGTAGATATCGTTTGTGATAATGGACCACCGTTTGGCTCCTTTAAATTTCAAAACTACTGTTCTAAAATCAAAATTAAGTAGACTCATTCGCCTCCTTACCACCCCCAATCAAATGGACTTGCTGAACGAGCCGTACAAAATGTTAAAAGAGTTTTGAAAAAGTTTTATCTCGAATAGGAAACGTCTTGTCAAGAAAATATAAAAAAATTTTGTATTCATGTACAGAAATTCGCCTACAACTTCCAAGACCCCTTCAGAATTAATATTTTCTTATAAGCCTAAATTTTTTTTGATATATTGAATAGTAAAGTTAAATCGCACCTGGATTATAATGAAAAGTTTTCTGTTAATAATAATTCAAATGAAATATTAAAATACATATGTAAAAAATTCAAAAAGCTTAAAATTCAAAAGTAGCAACAAATTTAAGGTAGGAGAGTTTGTGGTGCATTGTTACGGGTCGTTTTTGGTCTTCGGGGTCATGCTTGTCCGGCTCCTGCTCGTCGATGGGTGTGGGACTTGACCCCTATAACCCGTTTACAAAAAACTCATGCCAGTCTTAGGTACCATCAAGATGTTTTTATGGCACTCGCGAGAAATCTCCTCCACCCAACCTACCATGTCACTGTACTCTCCTAAGTGACCCTTACTCTGCCATCTCTTTTATCTTTTAGTCCATCATTTATCTTCTCCTCACCCCTTTTTGCCTAACACACACTTAGCAACTCATCCTACAAATTAAACCACAGATATTCATTCGGTATTCATACAAAAATTCATTTAATTTATCAAAAAAGAACTAAATTAACATTCTTCACCTCAGTGGGTACTTTTACAAATTTTAATTATTTAACTATTCTTATTATTATTACTCTTCCAAGTGTATGTATCTATATATATTAAAAATTACCCGTCGGAATATACCGCGCCTAATCTACTTCTTTACAAAGGTCCCCCAGAACTCAACCCCCTCACAAAGTTTATATATATACAAAATCAAATAATTGGAATTATTTGTATTATTTGCAATAATGACTCACCGCTTTTCTATTTTATATCCGCTGACGAAGTTGTGGCCCCAGCATACGGGCAGGATTCTGGTGGTGTGCTTAATTCTGCTGTTGACTATAACGCACTGTTGGCTTATTATTTATACAAGGACAATTATTTGATTATATATTCCGTACACTATTCAGTTGGTGAGCTCGCGCCCCTCCCACTTGCGCACTTTCTGGGTATATCCCGGTACCTGTATATATATATATATATACCCGTACTACGGTTCTCAAATCAAATCTTAAACACAATATTATGCCTTATGGGCCAATTCAAAAATTAGAAGAAAATCACCAAAGTGGTGCAATAATTAAAAAAATAAAAGTTAAAACTGCCGGGAAGCGAATCCGGGTCTGCTGCCGCAGCTCCCTTCTTGGGTGAGCGCTCAGCCCACTCAGCCAAAAGTTTGTTTGGGATTTCCTTGATCTTCGCAGAGTTTTATCCGGTATCGAAATACAATTATCCAATAATAATGAACTTTCACGAATTTACAGCTCACAGTCTTTTTTTTTTAGGCAGCTTCGGTATACCGTGAGGCGACTACCTGTTTTGGTAATCACAACCAAAACCCACTGGTTCTCTCTGCCTTTTTCCTTTTTTAAAATAACTTAAATTAGTTTCACTCTCCAATCATTCACAACTAACAACATTTCAACATACCTTTCAATAAATCTCACACTGTAATAAATTCCACAGAATATGTTCGCAATGCACACTCAAAAATCGAAATCAGTCGTAAGCTTTTAATCAACAAAAGGAAAATAATTAAATTAAAAATTAAATTCTCACGCAACAGAACAAAGACACTACCAATTAATGCAACTCAGCGATCCTCACTCTCGACCGTTTTCAAACCTTTGTCCAGCTAAATCGGTTCAAAAAGATTTAAAACCGTCAACTTCTCCTCTACGGTTTTCCGTTGACGAAAATCTTTAACGGAGGCGGGACTTACTCCCGTTTCCTGAGCTTTCTCTCACAAAACCGATTCACACGTCAACTCAAAACAAACATATTGGGATCAAAGTAGTGTTGCCACTATCCCACACTCAAAACAAACACTTTAGCAGTCAACACTTCAGACAAGATCCATATTTCGTTACACAGGGCTTTGCAGTTCATTCACAGTTTTCATCACCAATATTCCAGACCTCAACACTATTCCCCACCATTCGCAAGTCAGCACCCTCTAACAATCACCATACCTCAATATTCATCATTATCCATTTCACCACGCATCACTATTCACCATTCTCCAGTCCACCACAGACTTCTGCCGACCTGTGTGTGATTTCGCACTAAGGTAACACTTAGGAGACTGGAAAGTTTGTTCGTTGCTATTAGTTCTTTCCATGAAAACTGACACATGAAATTGCAAATAGAACCCACGATGTTGTTTATTTACATTTGTTGTTCTATCGCGAAGTGTTTTGTGACTATTCAAAAATAGTGTGTTCAATTTCTTTTAATGCGGTAAGTAATCTTATTCCTCGTATAATCAAGATCTCTATTCCCTATTCAATCGTTCTCTTTATTACATTATTTCAGATTGAACAACTTTAAAACGTGGGGCGGAACCCACTAATACCTAGCCGGGAAGAAAAGCAAATGGTAAGGGAGAAAAAGGCAGGGGCATCGAAAGATGCCTCTGCGAGTAAAACATTGTTGGAAGCAACAATAACAACAAACAATACAGCAGCGGAAACAACCGCAAAACCGATAGCGGCAACAACCGCAACAACAGCAGAGACAACTGCAGTTAAAAGGAGGCGGCGCCTAAAGGTAAAGCCGAATTTAGTGCCCCGAAAGCAGAAGGCGAAGGGAGCGGCAGAGGAGGTCGACGACGATGGAATGTCGACCAGTTCTGAAAGCATCGTAAGTCTCAATTCGACTTACGACTATGAGTCAAACGGTGGCGAGGGCCGTTATACAGGTAGCGGTAATTCGTTCGCTGCCTTGGCAGAAAACAACAACGACAACAACGACGAAGACGTAGAGCGGATGCGGTTTCTCACCGAGACAGTAGGAAAGCTAAGCAAAGAAATTGCCGAAATAAGACAAAGGCAAGAGGCTCGTAGACGAGCGGAGAAGGAGGCGCATCAACAACAGTCGCAATCAAAAGTTGATACGCCAAAACAACAGCGACCAGCAGCTGCAGAAAAAGCGGCTAACAAAAAAACTGCGCCCGTGCAGCAACGCGGGACTAAAGCTGAAGTAAATAAGAAAACTGCTACCAATGAGCAGTCACGGGGGACCGCGGCTATAAAAGCCGCGACAACGAGCCAGAATCAAGCCCGAAAGCAGCAGAAGCAGCCAGCAGAACAACAGCAGCAGCCAGCACAGCAGCAGCCAGCACAACAACAGCAGAAGAAGCCACAAAAAAGCAGGGTGCCCCCTATAAACACCCTAAAAATGGAATTGCAAGCAACGAAAAACATATGTAAGTCCGCCATTGGCGATAAATTTACTATTAAACGATTAGGTCAAGATCGGCATGCGATCCAATGTGAAAACATTGGTGACCATAAGATCGTTCGGGAGTTGTTGAAAGTGACAGCCACCGAACATTTTACTTTTACTCCCAAAGAGGAGAAACCAAAATGCATGTTGTTGAAAGGGGTAGAACCTACCTCTGACCCAGAGGAGCTCTTAGTTGAACTCCGCAGGTTGGCGGGCGACGATCTCGAGTTCATCGGGGTCAAGTCGTTCACCACGGCCAAGGCAAGACGGGAGAAGCGGCTATTGCCGATGTTCCTCGTCACCCTATCACCCAATAGCCGTCTGGAGAGTCTAAGGAAAATCTCCGTCCTGGACTACCAGATGGTAAGATGGGAAAAATTAAACAGGCACGGGGACATTTTACAATGTCTTCGTTGCCAACGGTTCGGGCACGCCGCATTCAACTGCCAAATGCAGTCGAGGTGCGTTAAGTGTGGAGAGAACCACAACGACAAAGAGTGTAAGCTCGGTGAGACAAGGGTCGAAGACAAGACCCTACTGAAGTGCGTTCTCTGTGGTGGAGATGGGCACCCTGCTAATTATCGGGGTTGTCCTCGATACCAAAAATCAAAAAAAGCTGCTCCAACCGCAACTAAGGATGAGGGAAGCCAAACAGCCAGACCAATTCCAAGGGCCGTCGTTCCCGAAGTCTCTTACGCCCAAATGGCGTGGGGGCTGGGAAAACGGTACAGCCTCCTCAGAAAGCGGCCGCACAGCCATCTGTGTCTAAGGCTGCGACTGGGGAGTCAGAGGTGATGGTCGCTCTGCGTGTCATTCAGGCACAAATGAGTGAACTATCAAATAAGTGAGCAGGCGCGTAGGGTGGATGTAATCTACCGTGCATTGCCTTCGCTTGCGCAATTTTTGGGTAAACGGGCGCGCTGCCGGAGAGGCCTTTCAAGATCCTAGCCGTGAATGTGAATTCGCTAGTTAGGGTAGAACGACGAGCCAACTTCTCTGAGTTGTTAAAAGACCAACGTCCCGATGTATGTATGGTTAGCGAAACTAGGCTAAATCAGCATCACAATTTGACGAATAATAATTACAATATCGTAAGAAGGGACCGACCCAACTCGACTTTCGCGGGTGGGGTTGCGATCTTCATACGTAAGGGCATTGCTCATAAGGTAATGTATAGTGGTGAAGTACGCCGATTCCAGTTGCTTGAAGCGTGTATCGTATGCATCCCTCTCCAATAGGGGAGGCGCTTGTATGTCGTCGCGATCTATGCGCCGGAGGCTTCTCAAAATTCATGTTTTATAACAGAGCTTGAAACACTTTTTCGATGTCTGAAACTGAACTCAGAAGAAAACTATTTCCTTTTGGCCGATGATTACAATGCTGAACACCAAGATTGGGGAAATCAATTAGCCAATCCAAGGGGGACCCAGCTATTCAATTGGCTGGGGCTCCACAGCATTGAGTGTAAAGTCGATCTGCTGGCTACTGACAGGCCTTCATATCCTCGAAGTGGCTCTTATTTGGATCTATTGCTTTTAGACTCAAGACTTAAACTGACCGACGACATTCTTCGACGGACCAAAAATTGTTTGACGACGGTTGAGTACGACAGTGACCACTGTGGACTTGCCGCCGTCATACTGCTTCCGAACAACCTTGTGGAACTGGAGGAGTACGTGCCGACGCACTCTTACAACTACGGTAAGACACGTTGGCCGCGCTTTTCCGGTGCCGGCTCAAGGGAACTTCGTTCGAACGGTATAGCGCCTCCATGCAACAGGAATCTGTCGAACGTTGAGATCGATGGGTACCTACAACGTATGGAGGATGCAATCCGTAGTACAACGGACAGAACAATTCCTAAATATAGGCAACATGACTCTACGAACATGACTCTACGAACAGAAACGCGACAATCGACGAACTTTACAAACAAAAAAGTAGACTCCTGTCGAGACTCAAACTCTTGCACAGGAGGTTTACTGACTGACACGATTTGGAGATTAGAACTCTGAAGTCAAAGATCAAAAATCTCCAACAGTTAATAAAAGAAAATTACAGAATATCTATATCTCTTTTCTGGAACAACAAAATTCGGGCTGTACAGTCCAACAACCCGAGTATGTTTCCGGAAATAAATAAAATTTTTAGGAGAAAAGATCAAAACGACCTTCAGGGTATTAAACTCCAAAGGACGACAGAGAACAAAAACTTACTTTTGACAATAGGGATAGATTCGGATGATTCCATCTTGGATGATGACCACTTTATAGTGGAAGATGCTCAGGAGAAGGTAGAGACGGTGGGTGCTGTTTTCGAGCGAGTATATAAGGTGAATGAGTGCATTCGCCCGAATTACGATCTTGAGAACAGAGCCTTCGTTGGACACTTCTATCTTAGAGACGAGATCTCGCATTGGCGATCCGAGAATCCTGGTTTCACTAGGTTCAATGACGACCGACTTGCAAATGCAGTCATCGCCCAGCGAAACGGGGATGACACCCTGTTCGTTTCTAAGATGGACATCGTGGACATCTTTCACAAAATAAAGAAAAAGAAGTCAGCAGGAGTCGACGGCATACCCAATGTTGTGCTGCGAAACCTCCCTTCGGAAGCGGTGGACATATACACCACGTTGTTCAACAATGCGCTGAATAATGCATATTATCCAGTGCGTTGGAAGACGGCAGTGGTCCATCCTCTCCTTAAAAAAGGGAAGGATGGTTCCAATCCAGCAAATCTGCGATCAATTAGTCTTCTTCCGAGTATCAGCAAAGTATTCGAGAAGGTTCTCAATAGAGCTCTGTCCACATGGGCTGAGGACAAACATATTATTCCTGAAAATCAGTTCGGTTTTAAGGCGGGCCATGATACCACACATGCCGCGTCTAAACTAGTATCAGATATTCAATGGAACAAAGCTAAAAATCAGTGTACGGGTGCATGTCTGGTTGACTTGGAGAAGGCTTTCGATACCGTTTGGTTAGACGGTCTTTTCTATAAGTTGATCAGATATGGCATGAGTAAACCACTACTATATATTCTGAATGACATGCTTCATGGTAGAACGCTTGTTGTGAAAAGTTGCAACATAGCTTCTACCAGAACTTTTAAAATACAGAACGGTCTACAACAGGGGGCGGTGAATTCGCCTATTTTATTTAGCATTTTCACCGGCGATCTAATGGGTTCTCTTCACCATGCTATAGCGTACGCCGACGACCTCATTGCGTACAGAACAGGTCCAAAGATCGAACTCATCAGAATACTTTTGCAGTGTGACTTCGATAAGATCCAGCAATATTGCGATGACTGGAAGTTGAAAATCAACGTCCAGAAATCGGAAACAATTGTGTTTAGAACCTCGTTGGCTCGGGCCTCATGGGATACGAGAAAGAACTGGCGAAAGCTGGTGATCGTTGATCTACATGGCCACCCACTGCCAAACAAAGTAGTAGTCAAGTACCTTGGCATCTGGCTAGATCAGTATCTATATTTTAACAAACATATGGATGCGGCTCTGGCCAGGGCTAAGGGAGCTTTTGCTCTGACAAGGCGACTGTTTCACAGCAGTCAACTTGATAGCAGAGTGAAGGTGATTTGCTACATGGCCCTCATAAGACCAATGATTGTCTATGGGTGCCCCGTGTGGTTCAATGTTACAGCGTCTCAAATGGAAAAGATTCGGGTGTTTGAGAGACAGTGTCTGCGTACCTGTCTTGGATTGCACAGAACACCAGAATCGAGGTACAGAAAATATTATCCTAATGAGGTCCTTTACAACGGGGCTCAAATAAACAGGATCGACAACTTCATTATAAAACTGCCTCGTGGTCACACTGCAAGAGCGATGACCTCGACCAATGGCCTGATTTTTGGGGCTCATTACCCCAACACTGAATATATGGAGAAAACGCGCTGCAGTGGATTTGTCCCACCGGAGGCTTTCCTCTATTTTGATATGGTAGGGTTGATTCAGGATAGATTGGCGGTTCCGCTAATCTACCACGTCTGCCGTAGGTCCGTGGAACGACGGCTCCTTTACAACCGAGACGTCACCGCAGTAGGCGGAGAAGCTGTAGAGCTCCTCCGGTTCAGTAGGGCGGTCTCAGATCGCGATCGTCGTGACGTTGTTAAAACGTCGAAAATGTTCTGTTGGTTGTCGGAGCAACAACATGAATTTGATATTGATAGCGAGTCGCCAATGGCTGGCTTACACAGGTTTAGCGTGTAAGTCTTAGGGTATAGGGGGTGGGCACAGTGGCAAACAAAAAAATCACAAAATCCGAAAAACAAAAAAAAAACTTAAAATCAAAAAAAAAAAAGTACAAAAACCCCAAAAATTAAAAAATACAAAAAACCAAAAAAAAAAAAGAAATACAAAATACAAAAAAACAAAAAAAAAAAAAAAAAACTAAAAGCTACTGTGGCGGCTCTAGTTTTAAGTAGATTTAAGTAGTTTTAATTAGTTTTAATTAGTTTTGATTAGTAAGTTTTTTAAAAATTTTCTTAGTTTTAACTAGTTCTAATTTTTAATTCATAAGTTATTTTAAGGCCGAAAGGCATTAGTAGTAAGATATTGAATAATATAGAGTACCCGCCTAGGGTCAGTAAGTTAATTAAGTTATTATATAAGCTAGTTTTACACATTTTTGTTAGCATGTAAGTAGATATAAGAAAAGTTAAATAAAAATGAATTGAAAATGAAAAAAAAAATGATTAGCATGTCCACCGGCTAACCCAGAGGTTCGAGGTTCGAAACCCAGTGCAAAAATGTTTTTCCACAGGTATCGCCTTTCGCGAGGAATTGGCAAGTCCTCCGTTAGTAAATTCGTTGCCATGAAAAGCGCTTTCTCAATTAGCCGTTCGGAACCGGCAGAAAATTGTAGGTCCCCTCCATTCCCTCACAAGACATGGTTGTGAGAAATTCGCTATGCCCAGACGCTCCTCGCTCTGTTACGCCACCCTATTTATTTATTTACTTATTTTAACTATATTGTATAAAATATACAAGTGTGTTTTATTCGACAAACACAACACCAAAATGCTGAGGAAAATCCCATCCCAACTCTCTTAATAATCCTATTAATATAATTGCAGGTAACCCAGCCCTCGACGACCGATAAATCCAGGTGCTATCCATAATGGATCCAGCATTTCGAAGGTCGCAAGAAGACAGCTTCGGAGACTTCTTCATTGCTGCAGAAAGAGGAACGCAGCACAACAGAGGTTGAAGATACCAAGAGACACACCCAACAAAACGGAAATACAGAAGCTCCCAATACCGAAGCAACTATCGAACTAAGATTCCTCGCCCACCAACATTACAGCCAACGGTCGTCAGCACTGCTCAAGCCGACGAGAAAATACCAATTACTTATTTATAAAACAAGTAAATGTTAGACATAGATACCTTTTTAATGAAAATGTATATAACCCGCTAGCTTAACGAAGCCCTATATGTGCTCACAGATCATAAAACAAAAATATTAGTCTAAGAATTTATAATTGTAGCTATACATATATCAAATATTGTAAAACAAATGAGCTTTTCAATACAAACTTAAATTGTAAAACAAATGCGTATGCCTATGTCCGTTTCTTTTAATCCTTCCTCATTTCACACTTTTTTTATGTCGCCTTTCACCAAAATACATTCAGCCTTATCGGGAATTCCTTGGGAAGTATTTTTCCCAAAAAATCCTTCCGGGAACATGTTCCTACTATCGGGAATTCCCCACGCTTTTTCTTCCCATGGGAACAAGAATTTTCCCTAGGAATTTTTGTTCCCAATTTCGACAAGAAGTTCCCGATACCAATTTTTCGAATTTGGGAAAAAATCCATAGGAAAAAAAGTTCCCGATAACCCTAATTGTATAATAATCAAGATTTTATACAATGCAAGGACACAGTTTGTAATGTACTGTATTTGTACTGTATTTATAAACTTTCACTATTTTATAGGATTTATCTTATGCGTTTGTTACAATAAGAATTGCAATAAACTAATAAGGGACGCACAGTCAACAACCGAGAACTTGCAGCATCGAAACAAATTTTATGCTGATAATGAGCGAATACCGTAAACACCACGCGACATAGGTGACCAAGTACCAATCACTACTCATGTCCTTAGTAAATCATTCAGGGGAATAACTCCCGAGTTGGTCCTAAAACGACATGGACCATAATGTACATCAGCATAAAACGAGTTGGATCTTATACGTATTAAGTTGAATCAAGACACCTCCTCTTTGATTAATAAGTTTAGTGTCTACATCACAGGCCAATGATCAAGTTTAACCATTACTGAGACGAGGGAGACTTAAGAAGAAATCGCAACCAACACTTCCCCTCGCATCACGAGACGTTTTCAGCGACAGATTGTAGCAGCATAGTTTTTTGTTTTAACTCCATATATTTTTTTAATTTAAAAAGCTTTATTCACAAAATTATTTTTATAAAATGTAAAACGGCAAATATTAATTAAATCCAACCATAGTCAAAATATTATCAAACTCATAAGTGGGAGAATTAATACGCAGAGCGATGAATAAAGCTCTTGGCAGAACTCAAAATAAAAGCTTTACAGCCATCTGCTATCTGTTTTGTTGCAGTTTGAACACTTAAAAGAGTATAAGATAGTATAAATTCAGTGGCACGAAAAGAGCTTTCCAATTAGCCGTTCGGCATTGGCAGAAAATTGTAAGGCCCCTCAATTCCCTCACAATGCATGGTTGTGAGAAATGATTTTAAAACGAAAATGCTAGTCTAAGAATTTATAATTCTATAAACTAAATATCGCTAAATTGTCAAAAACCATAAATTCTTTACATTTTGATATTTGACAACCACAATAGGGGAAGAAAGAGTTAAAATTATAAATATAAAGTCTACTATTTGTAGGTGCCTATTTGCGATCAAAGTTCTTCGAACGATAAAATTCATATTGTTAGTTACAAAATATCAAAAAAATCTAGTCTATAGTTCATATAAAAAAAAACATAAAATCTAAAGAAATAAAGCAACGGTTTTTGTCAAAAAAAGCAATATGATGGGTTTTGTTAAATACTTCAAAAAAGTGAAGTGATAGTGCAAATCGGAGTATAATTGAACGATAAGATTTCTTTTAAATAGTTAAAAAAATACCACAAAATTTTCTAGAGTAGAGCAAACAAATTTACATAACATTCGTGTAATTATACTCACTTTGGGATACAAGCGGTCCCCGAGTTGTTGAAGGTGTACAGATAGATGGTCATTAATGTTACTTGTTGGGCTACTCTGATCTAGAAAAAAGTAAAATTATGACATCAGCAAATAAGTAATAAATTGATAAAAAAAATTAAAATACGTCAAAAAAAATATATCGAACGAAAAGGGTTTCATTAGAAATTGATTAAAGAGGACCATATTATTAAAAAAAAAAAAGATTTTATTACAGAGCAAGTTGCTCTGACCTTTATTCAGAGACTTTGACTATGACTAATTTTATTACCCAAACCAATGAAAAATCTTGCAAAATTGATCTCCAACATTGCATTTCCACATTCGTTGCTAGTAAGTTACATTTCTGATGAATTTTTGTCGAGCATTTCCTTTGGGTCATCATTACTTCTATTCGAGTTAACTCTTCCCACTCGTTTTAGTATCGTAGAACAGCTTAAAGCTTTTAAGAATTCTGTAAAATTTAACTTTCTTCAACTAAAAATTAAAGACCACCATTATTATTCTTGAAGCTCGAATTGAAAAAGTAAATTTATTAGTAGTGTTCCTTGAACATCGATAGTCTATCGTAACTATCGATAGTAAAAAACTATCGAATACATCGGTAGTGTAAGAAAAACTATCGATAGTATTTTTAACAATCGTTCTCTTTTTTTTGCTTATTTTTCACAAAATTTATTCACCACAAGAACTTTGATTGGGACTCATCAAATTGAGTGCCGAGATTTAAAATATTCGTAATGAGCTTTCGAATAGCCTTTCTTTCACCGAAAGAATTTTTCAAATCGGTGCAATAGTTTCGGAGCCTATTCTAGTGATATAAAAAAAGATCTAAAAACTTGATTTGTTTTTAAATTCAAAATAATTTTATAGTTTTTATATATAATTCTATCTTTGTGGTTCTCTTCACACTTGACGCATCTTGACTGCATTTGGCAGTTGACCTCGGTGTGGCCGAACCTTTGGCAGCGGAGACACTGTGATATGTCCGAGTGCCTGTTTAGTTTTTCCCATCTTACGATCTGGTAGTCCAGGACGGAGATTTTCCTTAGACTCTCCAGACGGCTATTGGGCGATAAGGTGACGATGAACATCGGCAATAGCCGCTTCTCCCGTCTTGCCTTGGCCGTGGTGAACGACTTAACCCCGATGAACTCGAGATCGTCGCCCGCCAACCTATGGAGTTCAGTTAAGAACTCATCTGGGTCAGATAGGCTTTACTCTTTCGGAAGCATGGTTTTTGGTTTCTCCTCTTTATTTATTTATTTATTTACGTCTAGCAAGTACATTTTCTTTTATAGACTTAATTTACAAAAGTAAAGTACAATAACATAAGTATAAATTATTAAGAGTATATATGTACATATTTGATTACATCAAAAACATTATAAAGTTTTTGTAATATAATCTGTTCATGTTAAAATCAATAAAATTATCATAACGATTATAAAAAATACATGCAGAAGATATAGGTTCGCTTAATCCATAGTTTGTATAACGTCTAGAAACATAAAAGAAATCCTGGTCTTTTGGGCGCAAAGTACGAGACGGAGCATAAACATAAAACAAAGAAAATAGGTGTGGGCAATCAATGTGTCCAGTTAAAACATCCTGCGCAAATAAAACCGCGTAATATATTCGCCTTTTGTATAGGGGCTTAATACCTAATAAGGTGCATCTAGCTTCATAGATTGGCAAATCACCGTTCCAATCCATCTTTCGTAGAGCAAATTTTGTAAAACGTCTCTGAATCTTTCCAATACGCGAAATGCTATTTTGGCAGTGTGGATTCCATACAATACTGCAATATTCAAGCCTTGATCTTATCAATGAATTAATCTTTCCAATACGCGAAATGCTATTTTGGCAGTGTGGATTCCATACAATACTGCAATATTCAAGCCTTGATCTTATCAATGAACAAGGTCTTCAATTTGTATGGATCTTGAAATTCTTTGGTATTACGACGCATGAAACCAAATAATGAATTTGCACGTGATATGATGTTAATAAATATGCACAAAGACAAGAATGCACTCTAAAGGTATATAATATGTTTATTACTAAAAGGTGATACACAAGTGATGTTGACGGGCCGAGGCATGCATGTTGACTGTATGATTCGTGTGTCTGCATACATGGCACTGCTTAAAAGCCAGATGCGATATAAAATTCTGGAGGTTGTCGTTTGCGTTCAGATCTGCGGGGTGATGTAGGTGCTTCATCCGCTGTCTTAGATACCAGCTGTGATGATGATGAAACGAGGGAAGCAGCTGGTAAAGTAATTTGTTCCCCTTCTACAGATGACGATAGCTCGCTGGCTCTAGAATCATCTGCCGATGGGGCCTCCTCAACAGAAACGCCAGGTTATGGTACCATCACGCTACTTCGTAGTTGATCTTGATGGCGCTTGACTACTCGAAAGTCGTTTAGCCGGACGCTGTAGGAAATGGGACCATTTTGATTAGACACCAGGCCTTCTATCCACTTTGGTCCAGTGGAATAATTTCGAACCCAAACTGGACTACCTGCAACGAAACATTTAGCGTTAGTGGGTTCCGAGACCTTATCGAAGGTTATTTCTTGTGGTTGTATTTTATCGAAGTATGTCTTGAGTTCGCGATTGAGTAAGAGCTCTCCGGGCGAAGGATTTGTAGCGGCATGTGGGGATATATGCTGGTTGAACAAATATCTTGACAACCCCAAATCGATATTTGTGTTGTGGGTCAAATTCTTCAAAAAGTTTGTTGTAGTGCGTTGTACCATTCGTTCCGCCTGACCGTTCGTAGCTGGATGAAAAGGGGCCGATCGAATGTGTCGGATTAAATTGTTATCCATGAAGACCTTGAATTCATCTGAGGTGAATGCTGTCCCGTTGTCCGAAACTAGTTCGTCAGGTAGTCCATGAGTGGCAAAGAGCTGACGAAGAAACTTAATTGCGGCAGCTGATGATGTCGAATTGACTACGACGACCTCAAGCCACTTTGAATAAGAGTCGACGACCAAGTAAAATGTTTTGCCTTGGAAGGGCCAAGCAAAATCGACATGTAGGCGTGACCACGGACGTTTAGCTGATTCTCAATGGTGTACTGCTGTCTGTAGTTGTTCATTTCGATTCTGTTGACATGGTGTGCATCTCTTAACAACGAGTTCGATTTCCGCGTCAATATTAGGCCACCACACATAACTCCGTGCTAATGCCTTCATTTTGACTATTCCAGGATGTGGCGCATGTAAGGCGTTTAATATTGTTTCTCTAGCCGGTGGAGGAATGACAGCACGATTTCCCCAACTCCTCTGTTAGTCGAAAGCTCATCTCGACGGGAATAATATGGGTACAATTCGCTTGAACGGTCGATTTTTGTGATATTCCACCCCCTTAACACCCACTTCAAAATTTTGGAAAGTTGTCGATCCTTCGAGGTTTGAGATGCTAATGACTCTTATGACCGGTGCTGCTGCTACCTCGATCATGAGAACTTCTTCGGATGTCGACTCCGTTTTGGTGGATATTGGGCAACGACTCAGGAAATCTGCGTTGCCAATTGTAGTTCCAGCACGATGTACGAAATTGTTGTAGGCATTCAGAAATATAGAGTGGCGAAGTAATTGGACCGATATTACGTTGGGAACTGACTTATTTGTGGTAAAGATCCCCAATAGTGGGCGATGATCGGTGACCAGTGTGAATGAGCGTCCGTATAGATGATTGTGGAATTTCTTAACTCCTGCGACAAGAGCCACTGCTTCTCGGTCAATTTGAGCGTAGTTCCGCTCTGGCTTCGAGAGCGTTTTTGAGTAAAAAGCAATGGGGTTTTCGGTCCCATCTGCTAACTGATGACTGAGTACTGCTCCGAGACCATAGGGTAATGCGTCGCATGTAAGTACCACTGGCAGTTCTTCATCATAGTGCATCAACATCAACACGTCATCTGATGTGATGATCTTCGTTAGTCTATTAAAAGCCTCTTCATGGTGTTGCTTCCATTCCCAGTGAGCATTTTTATCCAAAAGACGGTGAAGTGGTTCTGCTATGGTGGCTTTATGTGGCAGGAAAGCATGATAAGTTTATCAACCCTAAAAATGCCTGCAACTGTTTTTGTCCTTCGGTGATGGAGCGTTGTGAATGGCATTGACCTTATCAGCAGACGGTCGAACGCCCAAGGCGTCAATTTTGAAGCCCAAAAATTCCACAGATGGTACACCAAATTGGCATTTATCCTTTCGTAGCCGTTGTCCAGCCTTGTCGAATCGGAGTAACACCTCATTCAATCTTACTGCCAGCTCCTCTTCAGACTTCCCCATGACGATGATGTCGTCGAAGTATGGCAAGACACCTTGAATGTTCTTCAATGCAGCTTCCAATTGCTGGTATGCAAATCTGCCGAGGATCTTGCATTGTTTACGAGAGCTAAACTTTTTTGTTCAAATTGTTTTCTTTTATCAAAGCAAATTTTCTTGAACTCCTTATTAGCTGCTGCATACATGTCTTTAAAAAGTACCGAATTGTATTTTCTCAAAAGCCTCAGAAGTAAAAATGATATCTTTCTTGCTTTAAGACACTCCGTATCAAACCATTGTTGTTTAAAATTATTCTTACGTCTCCATTGAGTACTAACTGGAAATTTTACACAGGCAACGTGACAAAAAATGTAAGTCACAGATAATACAGCGCATCGCAGACAGCCATCTTGAATACGCAAAAGACAAAGAAACTGCTTTTGATCTGTGGTCAACGCTGTGTGAAATTTTTGAAAGGAAGGGAATCGCAAGTCAATTGCTTATTCGCAAGTCACTTCTTTTAATGAAATTTGATGCCAAAAATGACACACTCGCAAATCACTTCTTAAAATTCGACAAAATTGTAAGAAACCTTCGTTCGACGGGTGCTTCGCTGGAAGAGTCGGATATAGTTTGTCATCTGTTGCTGACTCTACCTTCTGAGTATGACAGTGTTGTCACAGCGATAGAAACCCTGACAAGTGATAAAGTGAGTATCGCGTTTGTCAAAAACAGGCTTCAGGAAGAGGAATCAAAGAGAGCAGACACCAAGAGAAAGAACAATACATCCAATGAGCTAGCATCCTCAACAGCATTTGTCTCACAACCAGGACAGAAGGCACCAGGTAGTAAGTCATCGAACAGGTTTCCCTTCAAATGTAACTGGTGTGGCAAGGTTGGACATAAACAGGCCGATTGTAGGAAGAAATTAAACACAGAGCAGAGCATCTGATCAACAGTAGCATTTGCCTAAACAATGTGAGGAAACTGGAAGTTCCAATAAAAATCAAAGTGGCGAAATCTGGAGCCTACCTACAAGCAAGCAATGTTGGAGAAATTAAGTTACTGTGTGAAGTAAACGGTAAAGTTAACCAAATTACAGTGAAGGATGTGCTTTCTGTTCCAAATTTGGAACACAATCTACTTTCTGTTCGGAAACTGGAAATAAATGGTTTTCGTGTTACATTTGAGAAAGGACTCGGAATTATAAGTAAAGGAAATTTGGTTGTGGCAGAAGCCCGTAGAAACAATCTGCAACTGTACGAGCTCAGATTCAGCCAATCAGCCCTGGCAAACTTGAGTACGAAACATGAAGAGTATGATCTTTGGCACAAACGTCTTGGGCATCTAAATTTCGACGACATAAAGAAAATGGAATGTCAAACCATTGGTATGAAAATTAATTTTCCTACATCTAAGGAGTTATGTCATGTTTGTGTTGAGGGAAAGCAGACCAGGAAACCGCATAATCAGCAGCGCAGTCGAGCAACACGACCACTACAGCTGGTACATAGTGACGTTATCGGTCCTATCACTCCAACGTCTCATGATTCTAAAAGGTATGTACTCACATTTATTGATGACTACACTCACTTTACAGCTAGTTATATTCTGGAGATGAAATCAGAAGTTCTGAAACTCTTCAAGTGTTTCGAAGCAATGGCTACCGCTCATTTCAATAGAAAACTGAGTCGATTCCGATGTGATAATGGTAGAGAATACATCTCCAAAGAAACAAAAGATTTTTTCGAAAGCAAGGGAATTCAGTTCGAATTTACTATCAGGTACACTCCGGAAAAGAACGGAGTAGCCGAGAGAATGAACCGCACTATTTTAGAAAAAGCACGGTGCATGCTGCTAAACTGTAAACTGGGAAGGAGGCAGTTCAAACAGCCGTGTACTTGACAAATACAAGTCCAACTGTCGCACTAAGTGGAAAAATTCCAGCTTCATTGTGGTATAGCGAAAAACCTAATGTTGGAAAACTTAAAGTTTTTGGATGCATTGCATATCTGAGACTCCCCAAACAAATACAGCAATGCAAATTTGACTCGAGGTCACTTAAGTGTTACTTCGTCGGTTACTGTCCAAATGGATATAAGCTCTGGAGTATTGAAGACCAGAAAATTATTTTTGGAAGAGATGTAGTGTGCGACGAAACAAAATTCGCCTTTGATGGCCTTAGTAGCGAACAATGGCTTCATTCCGAGGAAGACTCTCATATTAATAAAAACGATCTGTTGGAAAATATCGAAGCAAAGCCCGAAGAAGAAGAAGAACCAGAAAACGATGACCAGCAAGTGATACCTCAACAACCTGAAAACGTTGAGACAAGGAAAAGCTCGAGAAATCGTGTAAGACCACGTTATCTTGAAGATTATGCTGTTTTAGCATTACACGCTGAGACATATGTGGAAGACGTACCGGAAAATATAAGAGAAATTGCTCTACGCCAAGACAAGGAGAAATGGATGCAGGCAGTGCATGAAGAAATGGACGCATTAATCCTTAACAACACCTGGACATTAACGGAGCTTCCCAAAGGAAAACGACTACTCAATAACAGATGGGTATTCAAAATTAAGCGGAACCAAAGTGGACACATCGAAAGGTATAAAGCTCGTTTAGTAATCAAAGGATGTGCACAGATTAAAGGCTTTGACTACGAGGAAACACATGCGCCTGTGGCCAGGCTCACCACCTTGAGGACTCTCCTATCTATCATCATCGAAAGGAGCTTAATATCAAATCACATGGACGTTAAGAACGCCTTCCTTCATGGTGAAATTGAGGAGGAGGTGTATATGAGGACACCAGAGGGTTTCAACAGTAAAAACAACTCCATCTGTAAACTTAACAAAGCACTTTATGGACTGAAGCAAGCTCCGAGGGCATGGAACAAGACATTTGACAACTACATTACTAAACATAAATTTATTCGATCTGAAGTAGATAAATGTCTTTACATTTGGAAACACGAAGATGTATGTATATTTCTCTTACTCTATGTTGATGATATTATTCTTGCAGGGAATAACATGAGAAAAATTGAAGACATCAAAAATTTGCTAAAAGACAAATTTCATATGACTGACCTGGGTGAACTAAAGTTCTTGGTATCAACATAGATCGCGTGAATGGTGAACTTCATTTAAGCCAACGCACATATCTGGAAAGAATGTTAAAACGTTTCAACATGCAAGAATCAAATCCAACAAAAACACCTATGGAAACAACACCTATTCCTGACAGTATAAAGGAACCGCTGGACGATTCAAAGCCATACAGGGAACTGGTCGGGTGTTTGATGTACGCTATGCTCACGACAAGACCGGACTTAAATTTTGCTGTCAACTACTTCAGTCGTTATCAACATGAGCAGACAGAAGCCCGTTGGAATGGTCTTAAACGCATCTTACGATACGTCAAGGGGACACTAAATATGACACTACGGTACAAGCGAGGAGTTAAAGAGGATTTATTATGCTATGTGGATGCAGACTTCGGCAGTGAACAAGATCGCAAATCTACATCCGGATTTTTGATGAAAGTTTTCGGAAATACCGTATCCTGGACTACTAAAAGGCAAACGTCTGTTGCATTATCGTCAACTGAAGCCGAATATGTCGCTTTGGCAACGGCAGCTACTGATGTTATTTGGCTGAAGAAACTATTAATTGATTTTGGTGTAACCAGCAATATTCCTCCAAAGATCTACGAGGACAACCAGTCGTGCATATATCTACTTTCAAGATGGGAACACAAGCGATTAAAACACGTTGATGTTAAATACAATTTCGTACGAGATCTTTATGAGAAGCGATTTATCGATGTTCAATACGTTAATACTAAGGATCAAGTGGCCGACATTCTCACAAAGCCACTTCCAAGACCACAATTTGAAATTCTGCGCTCTGGACTTGGACTCATGCAGAATATCAGAGTTGAGTATTAAATTGAGGAGGAGTGTTGAGTGTGCAACTTAGGCTGTGTGTGAATTGGGTTAAAATTTCCTTGGTTAAATTTTGACATTTGTTTTGCGGTGGATTCAGATGATAAATTTTTGCTGTGTGAATTGGGTTAAAAGGGTTTTTTCGAAACACTATTTTCTCTTAAATTCCTTTATAGTTAAAGAAATTTCCCTGCAAAATTCCTTTTTATTATTGAATTTAATTTATTTTTTACTTTAAATAAAGCAACTTTAAGAATGTAAATTTAATATTACGCTCCAAAAAGTGTTAAGATCTCCATTTTGCCTATTTTCTCTTGCTCTTGTACTACTATTTTCATATGTTGAAACAATAGTCCCGCATTTTGTCAAAATATTTCCCATCACGGATATTTTGATAATGGGTGTATGAACACTTGTTTTTGCAGCACTGACAACAACAGCAAAAAAAATCATCGATTTGAGATCTGTTTACAAAATGAATAGCAATTTGAAGAAATGTTTTACAATAATTTTATTTATTTAAATGTCTTATCAATTGATTCTATTGAACCGCAATGAAAAATTCTTGAAGTATTTTTGAAAATATAATTTTGCATAGATACATTCATGTTTGCATTTGTTGTTCAGTTCGTATTTGAATGAGTTTTAGTTTTTCTTCGGGAAACCCTAAGAAACAATAATTTTATTTTTATAAATATGTACATATGTTTTTCGATAAAAAAAAGGTCAAACTTACATTTATTGTAAGGTTTTCACGTAATTATTTCTTGTTGTCCAATTTTTCGTGTGCCGTCCATACTGCTAAAAACTACTTTCTGCTTTGTTTACCGTTTGTTCGACAAAAAAAAGTTATGAATGCAACAAGAACTAGACACACCTCTCTTTCTTGACAAACGTCAAATTTTAACCCATTTTAGCCTGCTCCGCGAGCAGGCTAAGGCTGTGTGTGAATTGGGTTAAAATTGGGTTAAATGGGTTAAAATATGACACTAGCGTGGTGAATAAGAGGCTCCGTGAGCAGGCTAAATGGGTTAAAATTTGACGTTTGTCAAGAAAGAGAGGTGTGTCTAGTTCTTGTTGCATTCACAACTTTTTTTTTTCGAACAATCGGTAAACAAAGCAGGAAGTAGTTGTCAGCAGAATGAACGGCACACGAAAAATTGTACACGAAGGAAGAATAACGTGAAAACCTTACAATAAACGTAAGTTTGACTTTGTTTAAATCAAAAAACATATGTACATAATTATAAAAATAAAATTGTTGTTTTTTAGGGTCTCCCGAAGAAAAACTAAAATTCATTCAAATCCGAATTGAGCTGGACAACACGTTTACACATCAAAAAATGCAAACGTGAATGTAACTATGCAAAATTATATTTTCAAATATACTTCACTGTTATTCATTTTGTAAACAGATCTCAAATAGATGATTTTTTTTTGCTTGAAGTTGTTCTCAGTGTTGTAAGAACAAGTGCTCATACACCCATTATCAAACTATCCGTGATGGGGAATATTTTGAAAAAATGCGAGACTATTGTTTCAACATATGAAAGTAGTATTACAAGAACGAGTAAAATTAAGCAAAATGGAGATCTGGACACTTTTTGGAACGTTATATTAAATTTGCAATTTTAAAGTTCCTTTATTTTAAATAAAAAATAAATTAAATTTAACGATAAAAAGGAATTTTTGCAGGGAAATTTCTTAAACTATAAAGGAATTGGGTTAAAAGGGATTTTTTGAAACACTATTTTCTCTAAAATTCCTTTATAGTTAAAGAAATTTCCCTGCAAAATTCCATTTTATCATTGAATTTAATTTATTTTTTACTTAAAATAAAGCAACTTTAAGAATGTAAATTTAATATTACGTTCCAAAAAGTGTTAAGATCTCCATTTTGCCTATTTTCTCTTGTTCTTGTACTACTATTTTCATATGTTGAGACAATAGTCCCGCATTTTGTCAAAAATATTTCCCATCACGGATATTTTGATAATGGGTGTATGAACACTTGTTTTTGCAGCACTGACAACAACAGCAAAAAAAATCATCGATTTGAGATCTGTTTACAAAATGAATAACAATTTGAAGAAATGTTTTACAATAATTTTATTTATTTAAATGTCTTATCAATTAATTCTATTGAACCGCAATGAAAAATTCTTGAAGTATGTTTGAAAATATAATTTTGCATAGATACATTCATGTTCGCATTTGTTGCTCAATTCGTATTTGAATGAGTTTTAGTTTTTCTTCGGGAAACCCTAAGAAACAATAATTTTATTTTTATAAATATGTACATATGTTTTTCGATAAAAAAAAGGTCAAACTTACATTTATTGTAAGATTTTCACGTAATTATTTCTTGTTGTCCAATTTTTCGTGTGCCGTCCATACTGCTAAAAACTACTTTCTGCTTTGTTTACTGTTTGTTCGACAAAAAAAAGTTATGAATGCAACAAGAACTAGACACACCTCTCTTTCTTGACAAACGTCAAATTTTAACCCATTTTAGCCTGCTCCGCGAGCAGGCTAAATGGGTTAAAATTTTATCCCATCTTTTTCACCACGATAGTGTCATATTTTAACCCATTTAACCCAATTTTAACCCAATTCACACACAGCCTAAATGGGTTAAAATTTTATCCCATCTTTTTCACCACGCTAGTGTCATATTTTAACCCATTTAACCCAATTTTAACCCAATTCACACACAGCCTTAATACTGTTGTGTGTCCAACTTAATACCTAAGGTCAAATCAACCTGGACGTTAAGAAAACTACTTCCTAAAAACAGAGCTAACTTCGCTCCCTTTTTTCTCTCTTTATCCGTTTATCGATTCACTCTGTCAAAACCAAATAAGAAAGCGCATGTGGTTTTTCCTTAGCCTAAATTCATTATAAATTCTAAAACTATATTCTACTGAAATAAATAACTAATCAGCATTTTTGTTTTTCCTTTCGCTCACATCTTAACAATATTAAAACTTACTCTATGTTGAACTGAAGATTTTTAATGAAATACCATTTTGTATGTTCTGTTTCTAATTGTATGGCCACACACAATTTGAATTAAATACATGTTTTAGTTTTGTATTTGATATTGTCTAGCTTTTGTCTTGTATTAATTATTTAATGTGTACTCTTATTCATGGGTTATAAATTAAACCTCTTTTCAACCTGAAGAAATGTCTTAAAAAAGCTATGCGCATACTTATATTACTATATGGGTGCCGTTTCGAAATGTGTGGCCACCACTGTAGGTAAGGGGCCAAAGGAAAAATTTTTAAATGGAATAATCATTATGTTTTCATTAGAATTGAATAACAAATGTTATACCAATCGATGGCAAATCACACAAAGTATTTTTTGTGCCCAGAAAAGGTATTGTTACGAAAAAACTAAACATAAAATGTATACTGCGCTTTCTAGACTTCTCACAATTGCTGTTTTAACGCTAACCAATCTCTAACAAATTCATCCTTATTCATCCATATTTCCTAATTTTCTTTATTTATAACACGCACAACTTGGAAGTAACAAAAGTTTTCAAAACGCGCACGACCGACCGGCTCAAAATAAATAAACTATGCCAATTGTCAGTGTCAAATTCTTTGGGGACATAGAACAAGCAAACTTGTCAAAAAAAGCAACAACAAAAACGAAAAAAAACAACCACCAATTTTTCTTTTTCTGATATCAACTTAATTTAGCGTATAAGTAATTTTATTTTCAGCACAAGATTAGGTGTTACTTTCCTGATTTTTTAAAAAAATTTTGAACTTTTCACAACAAATTAAAGTTACAATGCACTTAAAAAACCACGAGCAAAAAGTCAACAGCTGCTTTTGACAGTTTTCAGCAAACTTGCACTTGCTCAAGAGGAGGTGCAGAAAATGCTGTGCTAAACTGTTCTAGAACAGCTCATTGAACACAAAAAAGATCAGAAAAGAACAGAAAATTTCTCATTGAACACCAAAAGCCTGATCTTTTCTGTCTGAAACTGTTCTAGAACAGGTCATTGAACACTCCTAAGAACAAGTCACAATAAGTTGATTGTTTTGGGAGTATAAGGTTTGAGGATAAGGTTTTAAGGAAAGTTGATAGGGAAAGTAGGTGAAATGTTGAGAGTATAGAATGGTTGCTAGAAGAAAAAGGCGTTAGAGAGTAATGCCGTTTTCGTTTGGTAAAACTAGAGTACCCTTTTTTTTTAGAGTACCCTGATTTTTGACAATTCAAACGAACATGAAATCAGAGTACTCCGTTTTTGTCAATGTATGTGTGCGTTTGACATTATAGTTTGCTTTCAATGCAATTGACTACGTTCAGAAACATATCTCTGCGTATTTCATGAGCAATTAAGTAAACATTTTTTGAATGGAGTAAAAACTGACAAAAAGAATTTATAACTAAAAAAGATATGTAATAATCTTCATAAATGTCCAGATTGAATTTATACAAAGGTAATTTAAGGCAATAAGAATTTTTTTGAGCTCGGACAACAACAAAAACAGCATGGACAAGTTTTGCGAACCAAAACCGATAGGTTTGTGAACGCCCGCGTTGATACCGTTACTATAAACAAATTATTAAAATAATTTAAAACTATGGAAGCAGCTATTGACTTAAAGGATTCATTTTAAACTTTAATTTAATTTTATTTACAATAAATATAAATTCACCCGTTGAACACAAAATTCGAAATGAGATGCCAAGAATGACAAACGGGAAATGTCATTTATGTTGGTGTGAGTTTACTCTGAAAAAATTTCTAGAGTAGCAAAACTTGCTCTGAGGGTAATTTCAGATTACCCTGAGAGCAGCCAAACGAACACAACGTCACTCTGACAGCAAAAAGAGTACCCTTAGGGTACTCTTTTTTCCCAAACGAAAACGGCATAATTCTTACTGGTTGCCGCAAAAGAAAGAAAGAACAGCACACGTTGACTGTTAGCAATTTTTCATTGCAAATTGAAACGTTGAAGGATCGTCATCGAATACAAAGGAATTAATTAAAAAATTTCAAAGAAGGCAGCAAATAAAGTGTCATAAAGTTAAATAGTTTTCCTAAATAAATTTCAAACAGAAAAATTGTCGGGACAAGGAGGTTCCACATCAAAGAAACAGCAAATTTCATCCCCGTTGGCTCAACGGAAATCGCCGCTAACCTTATTGAAATCTGCCTACGTATATTTACGTAACATAGCTTGCGGTAGTTAACAGTGGCTTTTTTTTTTTTAGTAATCCTTGATTTTCAAAAATTCTTTCTATTTGCATATTGATCAGATAAAATCTTTTTGACAGCATATTCGAAAAGCAAGCGAATTTTAAAGTAGTTTTTAGGATAAAGAAAGAATTTTTAAAGTATATATAATATCAAAGTGTTAATTCCATAAGTGATACAGGTAGTGTGTCGACGAGGTATCAAAGCGGGAGCAAGCGGATGCAGTGGCCACGACATCATTTTGCTTCGTAAGAACGGTGAGTGTTTCTTGCACCTTGTAATTTTTACCAAAGCATTTTCATTATATATAGACAATATACATATATAAATTCTTGTTTTTTTTTTTTTTTTTTTTTTGAGGGGACCTTTAAAGCAGTAGTGATAGTTTTTTTTTTCGGTGATAAAAGAGGGTTGAATACCCTACATTTGTATCGCAGAGCCTCGAATAGAAATCAAATAGATTCGATCTAAAACAAAATTAACGTAAAATACATGCAAAGTTATGCCGTTTTCGTTTGGGAAAAAAGAGTACCCTAAGGGTACTCTTTTTGCTGTCAGAGTGACGTTGTGTTCGTTTGGCTGCTCTCAGGGTAATCTGAAATTACCCTCAGAGCAAGTTTTGCTACTCTAGAAATTTTTTCAGAGTAAACTCACACCAACATAAATGACATTTCTCGTTTGTCATTCTTGGCATCTCATTTCGAATTTTGTGTTCAACGGGCGAATTTATATTTATTGTAAATAAAATTAAATTAAAGTTTAAAACGAATCCTTTAGGTCAATAGCTGCTTCCATAGTTTTAAATTATTTTAATAATTTGTTTATAGTAACGGTATCAACGCGGGCGTTCACAAACCTATCGGTTTTGGTTCGCATAACTTGTCCATGCTGTTTTTGTTGTTGTCCGAGCTCAAAAAAATTCTTATTTCCTTAAATTACCTTTGTATAAATTCAATCTGGACATTTATGAAGTTTATTACGTATCTTTTTTAGTTATAAATTCTTTTTGTCAGTTTTTACTCCATTCAAAAAATGTTTACTTAATTGCTCATGAAATACGCAGAGATATGTTTCTGAACGTAGTCAATTGCATTGAAAGCAAACTATAATGTCAAACGCACACATACATTGACAAAAACGGAGTACTCTGATTTCATGTTCGTTTGAATTGTCAAAACTCAGGGTACTCTAAAAAAAAAGGGTACTCTAGTTTTACCAAACGAAAACGGCATTAGAAGATTTAAAACCACAATCAATAGAATTACACACATAAATACATATACAGGGTGTCCCGTAATTCGTTTTACATACTTTGGGATATGATTCTTGGTCATATTCTAAGAAAAAAATTGTTCTACAGTAAAGTCCGTTTCTCAAGTTTGACATCACTTTTTGACAATTTAAAAAAAGGCTAACTTTGGTGTACCCTGACCTGTGTTAAATTCGATATCTCTGTCAATACTGATGATATAGACCTAATCTTAGACTCAATTTTTTGTAGAAATAACAACCTTTAAGACTGTATTTAAATTAGGCTTCCATAGGTTTAGGGTTGCCAGATTTTCAATTTTAAGTGGTGTTCAAATTTTCTTCCCAAAACAAAGTTTTGACTTTGAGGTCATTTTTTTTGGAGAAAAGGCCTTATAAACATAGAGTTTCTTAATTTTTTACAGATGAACAAAACAATAATAAAGAAAAAACTCAGCATTAAGTTAGCTCAAAAACCCATACATTTTATGATACTAAGAAAAATACGAAATGGGAAAAATTTTAAAAAAAATAAAAAAAAGTTCTTGCTTTGAGGTTTGTTGGAATAAAACAATAATATGATCACTTTTAGTAGTTTTTTTATGTATTTAATACAAATACAATTATAACAAGTGCTCAAAGCCCCATCCTTCGTTTTGAATCCATGCCAGAGCCCGTTTTTGGATTTCATTGTGGGTGTTTGCTTTAAATTTGTGGTATGAATGTTCAATAGGTAAATAAGTCGTATAAAAGAATAAGAAAACAAATTTGTTCATTAGTTTGTCTATGTTTATCAGGCCTTTTCTCCAAAAAAATGACCTCAAAGTCAAAACTTTGTTTTGGGAAGAAAATTTGAACACCACTTAAAATTGAAAATCTGGCAACCCTAAACCTATGGAAGCCTAATTTAAATACAGTCTTAAAGGTTGTTATTTCTACAAAAAATTAAGTCTAAGATAAGGTCTCTATCATCTGTATTGACAGAGATATCGAATTTAACACAGGTCACGGTACATCAAAGTTAGCCTTTTTTTAAATTGTCAAAAAGTGATGTCAAACTTGAGAAACGGACTTTACTGTAGAACAATTTTTTTCTTAGAATATGACCAAGAATCATATCCCAAAGTATGTAAAACGAATTACGGGACACCCTGTATACATAAGCAAATCAAAAATTTTCTAAACCTTTAAAATTGGAATTCTAAATAAAGTGTTAATCAAGAAAATACTTAGTATAGTAACAAAACTTATAGATAGAATTGTATTAATAGCCACGTAAACATGCAATTAAATAAAATTATTATATGAAGAGTACAATAGAAACAAAATGAGCTGCTAATCAATTTATCTAGAAGGAGGGAGATGAGAGGAAGGTAAATGGAAAGGAAATAAGGGAACCAAAGGGGCCATATTAGGGGTACTTAGGCGGATACAGTACCAACGTAGGTAGGGTAACGAGCAATTTGTCCGCAGGCAAATTACCACCATTGCCTAAGCCTGGCATGCTTTTTTTTTTGGAACAGGGTTAGTTGGGTCAAGTTTCTGCCCCCTCCGACGAGCTAAAAAGGGAACTAGCATGCCAGCAACGACCCATATAGGCCAACAAAAGCCCGTTTCAGTATATAGAACAAATATTTTCTGTTTTATTTGTGTTTTTCTATTTTCCGGATTCAATTTCATCAGGAAAATGGAAAAATACAATTTTAACGGAAAGTATTTGCTAAATTGAACATTTCCTTGGCAAAAAAAATTCTCTGGGTTATTTACTATCGATTGGTATAGCATTTGATATTCAATTGTAACGAAAACATAGTGATTATTCCATTTGAAACTATTTCCTGATCGCTATAACTGGCACCTAAGGGATGATGCCAGTAGTTAAGGGTCACCGAGGCGAGTAAGGTGACAAGGTAGGGAGAGTAGAGGCTATTTCTCGCGTGCTATAAAAACACCCTCATAAAACAAAAGGCAGCCATTATTTTTGTCAACGGTTCAAAGGGGCCAAGTCCCAAGTCCATCGGCGAGCAGGGGCCGAGGCAGCATGCCAGCACGACCTTCATGCAACCAACAGCCCGTTACAACTGATAATGATGGCATAGTCCTAAACGAATTTGCATTATAATACCTTGAATCGCAAGTAAAAATCACCCCTATCATAGAGCCCGTCGTAGCAATTTCGGACTACGAATGTCAAATAGAAATGACTAAAAACATCTTCCTAATGTACGCTTGGCAGCAGATATTTGTAACTTGTAATAACAGTAATAACTTTATTAATAGTAATAAATTTTGTGGCAAAACATTCACTACAAGGGCGTCTGTGATGCTTCTATTGTGGTATTCGTAGGCCTTGTGATGAGGGCCAATAATATCCCCGCAACACGGTGTCTAATATCGCTTTCCATTGAAGAAAGTAGTTACTCCTTTTTTGAAAAGATTTACTCTTCTTCTATTTTTCATGTTTCATTGAAAAATAGAGCAGATCCGGAGTAACTCTAAACGCCACAGATCTACTCCCATTTGTTTGGGAGATCTACTCTGAATTCACGTACACATGCAAAAACATTGGTTCTGATAAACTTTAAACGAAAAATAATTTGATAATTTCAAATTTATTGTGTCAGCGTTAGGTTCAAAAAATTGTTGAAAATTATGAACAAGCGAGTAAATAAGTTAGAAATCAGTAATTTGCTGGAAAAAAACCAAATTACAAAGTGTGAAAATATGAATTCCTATATGTGAACATCCAATTTTAACTGCAATACTAGGAAAAACTTAAAAACATGTTTCATTGAAAGGAGTAGTTCTCGATTTGAGAGTAATTCTGTCGAATTTCAATGAAAAACGCTATAAAAATATGCCTTTTTTCTTTGTTTTAGTGAAAGAATGTAAAATATTTTATACTAACCTTGAGTGCTATTAGAGGGTATAAATGGCCTAGCAGCAAAATTTAAGGGTTTCTTTTCCTTATTCGATCTCCATAAGATTTTATTACCACTTCCTTTGCGTTGTAAGGAAGCATCTCTTCCCATAACACTTCGGTTTCTCAAAATACTTGAAAAAGGCAATCCATATTTATTAGAAGATCCTATTTGAGCGACTTCCAAGTTTGGGAGTTTTTCGTTTACTAATAATGCTTCAGCCATAGACGTATAAAAACTTCGCGCAACTCCAGATCCTTCACCCGGCTCTTCTTTAAAAGTAACTTTTACCCTATTAAATGTTAAAGGTGGGTGAATACGACGATTTTGAGTTCCAAATTGAGTGTTAAGTTCTTTGAAAGTTTGAGTAATTAGACTATCTCGGTTGCGTTCTAACTTTGACAAAACAAAGTCTCGCTGCTGCCCGTTCCGAAGTTTTTCCATTTGACGTCTGAATCTTGTTTCCTTAACTGGAAAACCACGAAGTTCAGAAAGAATAGAGCCTTGTTCTAGCCCAACATCATCCATAAAAACACGCCCAAACAAATCCAACGAATGTTTCCATCTTCCAAGCAGAAGATTCCACGTGGGAGGTTTTACCATAGTATTTTGCCTGAATGATTGGCCCCTCTGTGGTAAATTCTTTCTGTATCGGTTTTCAAATAGAGTCGTATTTTGCGTGCTTTGACGAGAATCTTTTGCATTGGATGTATTCTAAATTAAAAACAGAACAAAAACTATATGCAGTTTTACTCTTCAAAAAGTGTTCAGCTTACTTACCACTGATTGACCGGCACGAACAATAACAGTTCTGGTAGAAGGTTTTGCATATATATTAGCATTTTGAGTAGCATTTTTCGTAGTAACAATGACCTCAGGTCTAACTGCAGAATCTAACAAATGTTTATCGGATAGCTCTTCCTCAGCTTTAGAGGCACCAACATCAACGAGAGCAGCTTCAGCTGGAATATAATTTCCTGATGTTCCTGCTGAAATAATATTATTCTCGTCAACCCACTCACAAAGTTTTTAATGAAATAAAATTTACCAACGGATTTTTTTCCCAAATCGCCGCCATCGTGTTGATCAAGATAGCTCTTTTTTTTTAATTGTACGTATAAATTTCCAACACTCTCCATTTTAAAACTGCCCATATCATCTTTTGAATGGTTAGAACCAGGAGACGCTGATCTTTTCTTGCATTTAACTAATTCTTCTTCATGAACTGCGGTTTTTTTGTTATGAGAAGAAAGCCCTAATCGAATAGGTGGTACTTCTAAAACTGAGCCAACGCTGGAGCTGCAAGATTTATTGCTTGTTACAATTGGTAAAGGAAGATTTGAGAATAAATCTTCTCTCTTAGCATTTGGTTGAAGTAAATGTGGCTTGTCAGCTAAAGGCAATGCCATTTCCAGTGGGAGCGTAAAAGGATCAGGAGCGCAGCAACCCAGACTTAAAGTAGAGTCCGATCTTTTGAAAAATTGGTGTTTCTTTTCATAAGACTTTTCGCCAATTGTTTCATTCTCAAGAAATGACATATCCTGAATTGAATCGTCTTCTGAGTCTTCATAAACATTATTTTCCCACACTTGGCCTTCTTTTTTGGATTCGAATTTATCACAATTTTCGTTTCTCATATAAAATATTATGCCATCAAGCACATACGCTATATGACGCAAAGCTGTGATGTCCAAAACAGGCAAAGAGTCTCTATGCTCTGAAGTATGTGCTCTCATGAGTGAGAGACAATATGTAAAGAACTCTCGTCTGGAAGACGTTGAACCTTCAAATATAAAGATATAAAATTCATTAAGAGAAATACATAATTTTAGGATTGGTTTTTTTATATTAATTTTTTTTTCCTGAGATCAACACAGATCAGCATGTCAAAACATTATCGATATATCGAAATATCGATATTTTGTTTTCGATATGTCGATATATATCGGCAATATATTTTTTCCGATATATCGATGCTAAAATTCCAGTATCGAAAACTCTTAAAAAAGCGATAATTTTTACTCGACTAAATTTAAACCAATTTCATTGAAAACAAAAAAAATAATTCAGTACCAATTATTTTAAACAGACATGATAACTTCAATGGAGATATGATAGTCCTCCTTAAACCGGTCAACGAAGCAAGTGAAGAAATACGTTTCTAGCTAGCTTAGCAATAACCATTGCAAACTTACTCCTTACTTACTTAGGCAAATGAAACCTTCTACTAAGGTAAGAGCTGCTATTCAATACAGTTTACGTGCTAGAATCGTTGCCAGCCTTGAGCCTCTCGAAAAAATATGCATCTAGCTAAGGCAACCATACTGGACCCTCGGTTGGAACACAGACTGAGAGGTCGAATGTATCACGAACTTAGAGCTAACAACAATGTCCCAGTTTCGGAAAAGCTTCACTGTCTTTGTGGTCTGCACACGAGCAAATTGTTACAGACATTGCAAGCACCAATTCCGGTCCATCAACCAGTAGTTGCATGTCCAGCGAATTGAAGCAGTACATTGATCTGTCCGTCACATCTAGAAAATAAAATCCAACGAAATCCTGGTACAACTGTCGCATTTTCACTCCTATTCTGTAGTTCTTTACACCAGTTGCGTCTTCTATTTCATCAGAAAGAGTTTTATCTGATGAATGATATCAACACAACACCTAATTTTTTATTTTTGTCAGATATTTTGTAACATTTTACTCTTTTTAAAGGTAGTAAAATTCAGTTTAAAAATATGTATATCGATATAATAATATCTTTATTATTATTAAAGATATTATTTCTTTTTTGTTTGTATACAGGGTGTCACATAATTCGTTTTACATACTTTGGAATGTGATTCTTGCTCATGTTGTAAGAAAAAAATTGTTTCACAGTAAAGTCTGTTTCTCAACTTTGACATCACTTTATGACAATTTAAAAAAAGGCTAATTTTGGTGTACCCTGACCTGTGTTAAATTCGATTTCTCTGTCAATACTGATGGTAGAGACCTAATTTTAGACTTAATTTTTTGTAGAAATAATGATCTTTGAAACTGTATTTAAATTAAATCTTTATTTTTAGGATTGCCAGATTTTTAATTTTAAATGATGTTCAAAATTTCTTCCCCCAGCAAGGTTTTGACTTTGAGGTATTTTTTCAGAAAACGCCTGCTAAATGTAGAGTTTTTTTTATTAATCATAAAAATCACCTTAAAACAATCAATTATTCGAAAACTACTTCCATTGCAAGCTTTTGCAATAAAAGTCCGTGAAAAAACCCAAAATTAGATGTTTCACCTGTTTTAGATTTTTCCAAGTATGTATCATAAAATGTTTGGGTTTTTAAGTGCACTTATGAGCATTTTTGTTATTGTTTTGTTCATCTGTAAAAAATAAAGAAACTCTATGTTTAACAGGTATTTTCTGAAAAAAATTACCTCAATGTCAAAACTTTGCTGGGGGAAGAAAATTTGAACACCGTTTTAAATTGAAAATCTGGCAACCCTAAGCCTATAGAAGCCCAATTTACATACAGTTTTAAAGATCATTATTTCTACAAAAAATTAAGTCTAAAGTTAGGTCTCTACCTATATTGACTATTGACAGAGAAATCGAATTCAACACAGGTCTTTTTTTTTTTATTTTACCCATTTTGCATTTTTTCAAATATCATAAAATGTGCGTTTTTTGAGTGCACTTATTTGTGAGTTTTTTTTTATTATTGTTTTGTTCATCTGTAAAAAATAAAGAAACTCTATGTTTATAAGGCCTTTTCTCCAAAAAAAATGACCTCAAAGTCAAAACTTTGTTTTGGGAAGAAAATTTGAACACCACTTAAAATTGAAAATCTGGCAACCCTAAACCTATGGAAGCCTAATTTAAATACAGTCTTAAAGGTTGTTATTTCTAAAAAAAATTGAGTCTAAGATTAGGTCTATATCATCAGTATTGACAGAGATATCGAATTTAACACAGGTCAGGGTACACCAAAGTTAGCCTTTTTTTAAATTGTCAAAAGTGATGTCAAAGTTGAGAAACGGACTTTACTGTATAACAATTTTTTTCTTAGAACACGACCAAGAATCACATCCCAAAGTATGTAACACGAATTACGGGACACCTAGTATATGTACATCGTACAATAATAATAAGCTTCATTCCATAATGGAATGGGGGAAGTCCCCCATAATTTGGAAAGAAAAATAATAAACTATTTTACTTGATTCAGAGCTTTATTTTCTTTTATATATGTATATATATACATAGAAAGTATTAAAATCGCACCAAAACTCGAAGTACCAGCCAAACATGGAAAAATGGCCGTGGATCATTTTGTAGGGTTTGATTTTCTGTTATGAATTTTAACAGCTTGAAATGATTTTTTAGCCATCCTGTTATCTCCTAGGTTATCAAAGATTCTATTCCTTTTGTTATTAATTTTGATAGAGTTATTTAGTCACAGACTTATTCCTGATCAGCGAATTTTCTTAATTGAAATTATAACACAAATATAAATAAAAATAAAAATATTCACTATTTATTCACTGAAATATTTTTTGCATAGTTTCTTAATCGAAATCGTGATTCTTTATAGAAATATGTTTTTTCGTTTTGTTTCCTAATCGAACTTCCACGATTTCTTTATCGAAATATGTTTTTTCGTTTCGTTTCTTAATCGAACTTCTAGGATTTCTTTATCGAAATATGATTTTTTCGTTTTGTTTTCAAGGTCCGAATTCAATAAACTTATCATACGCAACCGTTCCAGTTCCACATCCGAAGAGCAGGGACGTGCATTTGGAAACAAATATGAAAAGCTGAGGGTCGAGTCGTCAGCAAAACAGTTAAGCGGATTAGAAGAGATTAGATAAGAGATCATTTATGAAAATGAGGAAGAGAGTCGGAGACAAAACGGAGCCCTGGGGCACACCAGAATTTATGAATAACATACATTGACCGAATAGGATAAATAAAATAAATAAATAGGGTGGCGCAACAGAGCGAGGAGCCCCTGGGCCTATCGCATTTCTCACAACCATGCCTTGTAAGGGAATGGAGGAATAGGATACTCATTTAAAAAAGAACCAAAAGCCTTCTGGCAGTTTGTTAACTCAAAGAAAGAACCAGGTTATTCAGCTTTGTGTATGAGAACTGCTCTTATGAGAGCATCTCTGATATTTGTATTGCTGACCAGTTTCGCAGCTCATTTTGCGATACTACTGTTGACATTGATGCGGATTTCTTCAGATATAATACGCTATGAAGAGCAACTGAGTAGACGTGTTTTCTGTACCTGGTGACATTTTTAAATTTATTTCTGATCGATGCCGCATTATAACTCGCAAGTTGTGTTTAAATTAGTCGTTAGCCGCATATCAGTGATTTAAGTTTTGGTCGAATCGTGCTGATTTATTTAATTAAATCAAATACTTTATTGAAATTTCAAGTTCCTTTGTTTAATTCAATTTTATATAAATACATCAAGTGTTTTTCCCCTGCTCTCTTACCCACACTAACATATCAACCCTAAAAGTGCAAAATTTTCAAGGCATTAACCATCTACGTTTAGAAGAGCATGCATGTAGGATTAATTGGGACCAAATTTTTTACTTGCAGTCCTCTAATGAGCAGTTAGAGTTCTAGATTCAGAATATAAATAGCCTTTTTGATACACATGTCCCAATTAAGACCATTACCCTAAGACAAAACTTCAAACCTTGGTTTACTCGCAATATAAGGCTCTTAATACAACAACGAGACACTGCTTACAATATTTGGAAGCGTTACCGGTTGCCAGAGTTGCGACGAGCTTTTTGTTCACTGCGCAATAGAGTAGTAGCAGAAATACGTAAAGAAAAATCGAAACTTTTATCTCCTCAGCTCAGTACTTCCCTTAGTGGACCACAATTGTGCAAAAATTTACGTAGAGTTGGTATTGGCAAGTTAAGAAATGGGATAACAATCGATGTTGATCCCAACAGCCTCAATAAAAATTTTTTTTCTCAGCCATCAGCACTTGCTCCGTTTCGAATGCCTCGAATCCTTTTTCATTCCCAGATCAGTTGGGCCGTATTGGTTTTGGTTTTCTTGCAGCTGATTATGCTGACGTAGTTGAAAGTTTACTTGCAATCAGATCAAATGCTGTCTCATTCTGTTAAAAGTCTTTGAACGAATCCTTCAAAAACAAACCAATAATCATCTAACAACTAACTCGATGCTAACGCCGAAGCAATCTGGTTTTCGGAAAAAAAAATTAATAATATATATAAATACATTACAGCGCTTCTTAACGTTACTGATGACATTAAACATGCATTAGATAAAGATGAGATAACGTTCTTGGTTCTGCTAGATTTCTCAAAGGCCTTCGACTCTGTTAACCATAATATCTTATGTAATAAGCTCATGCATAACTTCAATTTTTCTCCAAGTGCGGCAAAACTGATTTATTCATATTTGACTGATAGGAAACAAGCAGTGCAAGTCGGTGATAGCTTGTCCAATTTTCTCCAATATTAACGGTGTTCCTCAAGGTTCTATACTTCGTCCTTTACTGTTTTCTATTTACGTTAACGAGCTTCCGTCTCTATTTGACCATTGTTCTACTCATTTATATGCTGACGACGTTCAATTGTACTTTAGCTGCCCTCTTGGGCTCATAGAGCACGGAGTCTTTTGTGTCAACGAAGGCCTAGAAAAAATCTCAAAATGTAACGTTATATCGAGGAAAACCCCAAATCATGATTATTTTTCTCCGATTATGTTGAAAGATGCCCAAATCGACTTTGTGGATACTGCAAAAAATCTCAGAGTAATTTTTAACCGCTCATTGACCTGGGACAACCACATTAATGTTATTGCTGGCAAAGTGTATGGGGTCTTACGTACTTTATGGGTAACTAAGAGCTTCACACCACTTAAGACTCGTTTTCTTCTTGCTAAGAATCTGATAATTCCCATTCTGACATACGGCTGTGAAATATTTTGTAAATGCAGTTTTGCTAGCATGCGTAAACTCAATGTCGTCTTCAATAGTACCTTACGTTATGTCTATGGTTTGAGTAGGTATGATAGATTAGCCGGTTTTTCCCAACACTTGCTGGGTATGACCTTCGAAAAGATTCTTGAACTTAGGTGTCTAGTTTTGCTCTCTGACATGATTTCGCGACAACCACAATACTGCTTTGAGAGAATTACATTCGCGGTCTCGACAAGGTTTCGTCAATTGGTTCATCCTCGTTGTTCGTGTTTTCTCAGCGACAATTTTTCGTAAATTTCGTCCGTCTTTGGAACTCATTACCACGAAATATTAAGGAAATTCAAAACGCAACAAGAATTAAAAGACTATTAATAAACCACTTTCGTACTAATACAAATGCAAATAACTAAAATTTTTAAATCTGTTTCATAATTCGCTCCAATTTTACTAGCTTCTCTTTATCTTGCTCTTTAATTTGTTAAATTAGCTTATGACTAGCTTATAAGATATTATATCTTACAGTTGTTAAGCATTTATGAAATAAAATAAAATAAAATAAAATAAAATAAAATAAAATAAAAATAAATAAATATCTTCGCAACTGTAATCAAGTATGTTTTAATAACATTGTATTTGAAATTGATGAATTTTTTTTGCAGTCTTGAATCCTTAAACGACGATTTTTCCTCTGGGCCTGATGGCATTCATTTGAACTAAAAAAATGTAGGTCATGCTTAGCATTCCCGTTACAATAATTATTTTTACTTTCTTTAAAATCTAGTAAATTTACCCAAATTTGGAAAACATCATTTATCACTCCAGTTTTTAAAAAAGGGGATAAATGTGATATAAAAAACTACAGACCCATTTCCAAAATTTCTAGCATTCCTAAACTCTTTGAAAAACTAGTATGTGACTAGCTGGCTTTCAGTGTGAAAAATGAGATTTGTACACAGCAACACTGTTTTGTCAAAAATAGATCGACGGTTACAAACCTGCTATGCTTTCTTCAAAAATGTTTTATAGCACTAGAAAATGGTAATGAGCTCGATTGCATCTACACGGATTTTTCTAAGGCTTTCGATCAACTTTCACACATTATTATTCTGTTCAAACTAAAGGCTATAGGCTTCTCACCTGTGTTCACCGATCGGGTACTTTCTTATCTCTCTATGAGATCTTACCAAGTAAAAATTCGTAATATCCTTTCCAACCCTTTTAATGCTGACTCAGGTGTACCCAGGAAGTCATCTAGGACCTCTTCTATTTATTTTAGCTATCAATGATGTTGTGTCTTGCATTTCCTTCAGTGAAATATTCGGCCCTATCGAGGTAACCGTCGGAGCGGAATTCTCTCCGATCGGAGACATTTTACTTCGTGGTAGTTCTCCGATCGGACGATCCGACGTTCTCCGATAAGTTTTTGTTGCGAAGATTTTAGTTTTGGGAATGCAATGCATTGCCGCATTTGTGAAAAATTTCTTACGACGACAACTACTTTGAAGCAAAATTGAATCTCTGAAAAAAGATCCGTTGCGGAGAAAACTCCGCTCCGACGGTTACCTCGATAAGGCCGATTAATATTTGCTGATGATATTAAAATTTTTAAAAAGATAACTGGTTCGCTTAATTGCTCTCATCTCCAATCAGATGTTATTCATTCGGCTCAACCTAAACCCCAACCCCCTCGAAAAAGAAGGAGCCTAGCAACCCTGTTTATTCTATTTCCAATATTATATTAAATCAAGAGAAATGTTTTAAGGATCTTGACGTATATTTTAGTTTTAATATGGACTTTACTCAACATGTCAACTACATCGTTAGTAAGGCCAATAGTATGCTTTGTTTTATGAAAAGATGGTCAAAGGAGTTTCAGGTCAGCACCCGTATGTTACCCTTGCTCTATACAATTGTTTAGTACGACCTCATCTAAAGTATGCTTCTCAAGTGTGGTCCCCTTTCTATGAAATACACAACTCAAGAATTGAATCAGTACCACATAAATTCATAAGATTCGCTCTTCCGTGGGTAAACCCTTACGATTTACCACCATATGCGCACAGAATACAATTATTACAGATGCAACTTCTTTCTCAAAGGCGTACCATTAACGATCTGGTGTTTTTTCATCAACTTATCACTGGACATATCCATGCGCCTGAGTTACTTTCTTGTGTTGAATTCAACTTTCGGGTCGGATCTTACCACCTGCGCAACTTAGTTTTAATACTCTGCCCTTACCATAGAACGAATTATGGCATGAATGAGCCATTGACTCGTATGGGTAGACTATTTAATCTTAACTCATGTTTAATTGACTTCAACTTAAGTAAATCTAGTTTAACAAATTTGTTAAAAACCAGTGCTCCACTTTCTTAATTTTAGTTTGCATATTTGCGTGTTTCAATTACTTTTATTTTATGTTATTAATTGTTAATGGTGTCACATTTTGTATAGCTAAGTGTACACGATTGGTAGGTCTGACAATCGTTGTCAGATCTGCAAACGTCTGACAATGTGGGCAAATGAGCTGACAATGAGGGTGAAAATGGAATTTGTGTGTACACGGTTTGCAGAAATCTACAAATATCTGCAAGTTTATTGCCAGCTATTTGGCTGACAATGTCGACAAACTAAATTGGTATTTGCATCTCAGAGACTAAGTCGCACGAAGCTTAGAGCAAGCTCATTTGTACGTACTTATCTACGCTCTACAGCAACACCAGCACAAAACGAACGTATAGAAAATATATATATGAGAAAAAAAAAATAAATACAAATAGTGACATACAATATAGAACACCTAACATGAAAAACAATAATAATTAATTAAACAAAACTACTAAAAATAAAACAAAGTATAAACTACGAATATTTTGAAAAACAATAAACTAAGAAACATTGAACAAAAATCATGCATGTGGAGCACTGGTTTTAAATTTTTGTTTTAAACTAGATTTATTAATGTTGAAATCTAAAAGTAGGGAGTTAGAATTATATAATCTACTCATGCGTGATAGCGGCTCATTCATGCCGTAATTGGTTCTATGATGGGGGCAATGAATCAACTCCAAATTACGCAAGTGGTGAGATCCTCCGCGGTAGTTAAAACCTATGGACGAGAGCAAGTAAGGAGCATCTATAAAGCCAGTCAAAAGCTGATGGAAAAATACTAGGTCGTTGTTGATACGTCTTTGACTAAGGGTTTGCAATTGCAAAAGTTTGATTCGATGTTCATAAGGAGGTAGATTGAATGGATCTTCCCAAGGAAGACCCTTCAAAGCAAAACGTATAAATTTATGTTGCACAGCCTCGATACGATGTTTATGAATTTCATATAGGGGAGACCAAACTTGTGAGGCGTACTCGAGATGAGGACGAACATAACAGTTATACAAAGATAATGTTACATAAGGATCATCAAATTCTTTTGACCACCTTTTTATGAAACCTAGCATAGAATTTGCTTTCCTTACTATTGAGCTTATATGCTCATTAAATTCAAGGTTAATATTGAAGTAAACACCTAGGTCACGAAAACTTGAGACACTACATAATGAATGACCAGACATTAAGTATATAGCATTGCTAGGTTCACGTTTTTTCGAGAATGTCATTGTTTGGCACTTCGAAGGGTTAAGACTAAGACCATTCTTTTCACACCATGTTCCAAAGCTATCGATATCTTTTTGAAGAAGTACGCGATCAGTAGTATTTTGAATGGATTTAAAAATTTTCATATCATCTGCGAAAATCAGAATTTCACTATACGAAATGCATGAAACAACGTCATTGATTGCGATAATGAAAAGCAAAGGCCCAAGGTGACTGCCTTGGGGTACACCCGACAGAGCATTGAAGGGACTGGAAAAGCTGTTACGAAATTTTACTTGGTACGTTCTATTTTCGAGATAAGAGCAAATCCATGCAATAAATATTTTTGGAAATCCAAAAGCTTTGAGCTTATATAATATTACATCATGAGAAAGTTGATCGAATGCTTTGGAAAAATCAGTGTAAATACAGTCGAGCTCATACCCATTTTCAAGGGCATTAGAACATATGTGAAGAAAAGAAAGAAGGTTTGTTACCGTTGATCTTTTCTGCATAAAGCCATGCTGCTGTCTGCAAATAATATTTTTTGTAAAAAATGAGAGGCTGTCACAAACAACCTGTTCAAAGAGTTTGGGGATGCAAGATAGCTTGGATATAGGCCTGTAGTTTTTTATTTCTATCTTATCACCCTTTTTAAAAACCGGAGTGATAAAGGACTTTTTCCAAAGACTAGGAAAAACACCTGTTTTGATTGAAAGCTGAAAGAGATATTGAAGTGGGAACATTATTACGGAACGGCATTTCTTTAACAGAACTGGGGGGATTCCATCCGGACCGGACGAAAAGTCATCTTGCAGAAGTGATAAATATTTTAAAATGTTGTCACTATGAACAGGGATATTATTAAAATTAACTTGAGAGCAGTTACGTAAATACGTAAAGTAGTTTTCATCTATTACTATGGGGGTATCGCAGAAAGAGCTTCGAAAATGATTAGCGAAGGCATTACAAATATCGTTAGTATTCTCTAGAGGAGTATCACCAGAAATAAAGTTAACTGGGTAGCCATCAGATTTTTTCTTTGAATTAACAAATCGCCAAAAACTTTTTGGGTCATCCCTTAAAGAGAAAGACATCTGTCTTAGGTAGTTGGAGTAAAGAGTTTTGGAGAGCGTGTTAAAGTTTTCAAAAAAACTAATATAAACACTATAGTCATTTGTAGAATGAGTTTTAATGTAGGCTTTCCAGGCCTTATTTCTCTTATTACGCAGAATCTTTAGTTCTTTGGTATACCAAGGCTGATTAAAGCAGGAATTCTTAAGGATTTTTCGGGGAATAATTTTGTTCATACAATCTTCCAAGATCAAGTAAAAGCATTTGACTGCATCGTCGATATTGTCAGAAGCTGATACATTATCTATACCGGCTCTGGTGAGTTCTTCGGAAAGCAAATCGAAATTCGCTCTCCGAAAGTCAAAAGTGTATGAACAGTCAAATGAGTTACTATGAACATATAAATCAGAACTTAAATCCAGAAAAATATCTAAAGGTGGATGAAGATCATCTAAGTTAGTAATGCCATACTTAGATTTAAGAACAACAGTACTAACTGCGTCAGATGAAAAAACTAAATCGAGCATGCGATTCATAAAGTTTCTAATACAGCTTATTTGCTGTAAGTCTGAGGAAATGATATTGTCAAGTAAACGAAGCTCTTGCTGAGACGAAGTCAGTGATGCTACTTGAAAGGATCCGTCTTTAGCAGGGACCCAATTCACTTCTGGCAAATTAAAATCGCCCAATAATAAAATATAGCTTTTAAGACAAGACAATTCCATTACATAATCTAAAACTAAAGAGAGCTCAGTATAAGCTGAGACAGGACTCTTTGGAGGAATATAGACGTTTACGACATATATACTATTTAACTGTACGGATACTTTGACACATAAGACATCAATTGTAAATGGAAAAGGAAAAGTGATTTGAGAAGACATGTAAGTATTTCTTACAGAAATTAATGCACCACCTCCCACATCTTCAGGCTTATCGTAGTGACGGTCTTTACGATATACTGAGAACTCGTTGCTAAAAAGCTCAGTGTCCAAATGACTTGGATTGAGCCAGGTTTCAGTTAAGGCAAATATATCATGCGAGAAGACATGAGAGTTAAGATAAAGATTCGTAATTTTTGTGCGAAGCCCTCTAACATTTTGGTAAAAGAGGGTAATTCTATTTAGTTTTTTGGCTCAGGTGTCCGTTCAGTTCTTACTGGTTTTTTCCTGCGTAATGTAAACTCTTTAATGAGTGTACCATCAGGCCAAGAATTACTATTCAAAATAGAATTAGAGAGGGAAGGAGGAACAACTAACTTGAATGAAGACACAAAGCTATTGTTTTTACTAATTTTGTTACATTTGATTGACGTAATAGAAGGGATACTCTTTTTGTCAACCAGATGCCGTAAAACATCTTCCGTGGTGATTTCTGGTTTAAGTCGTGAAATAAAAAGAGATATAGGTTTGGGAACAGCTTCCATAAGGAAATTTATTCCCAGAGAATTTGGATCAATTACAGGCTGCGTATCCATAGAGTCCGAGTTTTCGAACGTTGACGCAGTGGACTGAATTTCATCTTGGGTAACTGTAGGATTTTTAGCTACTGACGCAGTGGACTCAAGACCTTGACCTTTGCTCGCATTGCTCCTCAATGTTTTACGCTTAGGAGGAGGACTAGAGTTTTGATTAATAACTAAGCCATCACGATTTCTTTTTGAGCTTTTGGATGAAGCTAAGGCCGAGCTGGTAGCAGAAGTCATTTGTTGTTGAAGGTCTGCTAATGTTTGGGTCTTCTCAATGATGATAGTCTCCAAATCATTAGTAGAAGTTGAAGTATCCACAGAACTATGTGGAGAAGAAAACGAATTAAGATTGGAAACACTATCCTTGAAAATCTTAAGGAAATCCTCAAATCCTTTCGATAGTTTTAAAATGTCCAATTTAAAAGCGGACATTTTAATTGCCAGTAGGTAAATTGATATTTTTTTACAATCGGAACAATACCAACATGCAATCTTAGACGCACTTATTTTGTCTTAAAATGCATTGTATGATCCGATACATTTAGAATGGAATACTTTTCCGCAAGGCCCATAACATTCAAAAAGAGGGGCACTATTGGAGCTTTCCATGCATTTATCCGCAGCACAGGCCATGATAAAATTAAATGATAATAATAATAAATCAAATTGCAAATGCAATGAAGATAGATAGAAAAAAAGAAAATTAAATAAAATAATACGAAAAATAAAAAAAAAATAAAAATTATATGTGACTCCACTGGGATATGAACCTGTGACGCGGAGGTTAAAATATGATAAAAGGCTGACCTGCTAGACGATTGCACCACCAAGCAGATAATTTGAAGCAAGTTATTACTTTAAATATACAAAAATAAACAAAAATATAACTAATTTAGAAAAAGATGATTATTGAATTTACCAATAGGCCAGAATGAGATAAGTATGTTTTTAAAACTACTCAAAATACACTCAAACGGAACCGAAAAATTAAAAAAAATCAATTTCTCACCAAACACTGTTGTCGATTTCCTTTGCAAAAACAAAAGCACTCTAAAAAAGTGCTTTTTTTTCGTGCTCACTGGAACAGAAAAGACAAAATTCTTTTTTTATCATTGTATGTGTGCTATTTTTGACAACCAACTCTTCCCGTTTGTTTTGTTCTGCAATTTATATAGAAAGAATGTTTTCGAAACTTTATTAATAAATGCACTAGGAAGAAACCTCCTCATCCGAATAATTGTACACAACACTTTGAACAAAATTATTCACAGAATGACTTTCGTTTTGTTTAAGGAATTTCAGAATTTCAAACACTTCTTCGTTAGAATCAGAACTAGATGACGACTCATATATATTTTGATAATTTCAGCTAAAATTGAGCGATCCATTTTCACAAAATAGTTTATTGTTTATTTTTATTATCTCTCTTTCACAGTCTTTTAACCAAAAATGCAAAATAATCAAACTGCAAACTGGTAAACGTCAAATGTTTTGTGTTGGTGTACGTGAAAGTGCGTGTAAATCTTGCCTCTGAATCGAGATTCGTAAAAGTGCTTTTTCGGGGCAAAAAAAAAGTGATCTAGTGCCTCAATGTAACATATTTCGAGCGAAAAAGCACTTTTAAAAGTGCTTTTGTGTACCACTGGAAATCGACATGTGATTGGTATTGTAATAGAATGTAAACTCTAAATTAATACAAGTGGCAACTCTTTTATGTAACACATTTTTGGATTCTTAAGTTGTCAACTATTTTCTAATGTCAATTATCTTTGAATAAATTCTTTCTCTTTTTCAACTTCCATCAAAGTAAGAAAACCTTTCATTCTTGTGCTCCGATATTAGCTTTTTCTTTAGGTTATGGGCCCAGGCCACGTTATTTAGTTAAAGCACAAGAAAGTTAGGGAAAGTCGGGAATTAAATAAAATATTTTGAGTAACATTTTGTCCACAGATGCCCCAGAATTGTCCGCAGTTTGATTTTCATTTACCCACCAGTTTTGCGTTTTCCACAGTATAGCATGGCAGCTTCATCATCGTCGTTGCTTTCTATTGAAAAGCTCCGTGGCAGAGAAAACTATGATTCGTGGAAATTCGCCGTTCAAAATCTTTTGGAACACGAAGAACTCTGGGATTGCGTCATCGAGAAGTGTACTGATGCCAAAAAGTTGGTCAAGGCTAGAACCAAGATTATTCTTTTGATCGAGCCAATAAATTACGTCCACGTCAAAGATGCAGTCACCGAAAGAAGTATGGGATAAATTAAGAAAGGCGTTCGAAGATTCAGGGTTAACTCGAAAAGTTGGGTTACTGAGAGCTCTGATTACCACGAGGTTGGAGGAATGTGAGTCTATTGACGAATACGTTAATAAGATCATAAACACGGCTTACAAGATACGGGGAATAGGTTTGGACTTGAGCGAAGAGTGGGTAGGCACGTTGCTCCTGGCAGGACTTCCAGATCGGTACCAGCCGATGATAATGGGCATCGAAAGTTCTGGGTTGGAACTCACCGCAGATGCCATCAAATTGAAGTTGCTACAGGATGTCAAGACGACCGCCAATGATGGGTCGATGGTTTTTTATAGTAAAGCGTCGCAGAGGCGCGGCAGCAGCAGACAGAAGCGCATACGGTGCTTCCAGTGTAATAAGAACGGCCATTTTGCTCGCGACTGCACGGAAAGAAAGGGAAATACTTTCAACAATAAATCAAATTCGAGTCAACTACTATTCACCGCGTTGTCAGCCAAGGAAATAGACACAAACGAATGGTATCTGGACTCCGGCGCGTCAAAGCACATGACGCTGCATGAAGATTGGTTGGAGAATATTTCCAAGACGGACACAGGCAGAGTGGTAATTGCTGACAAAAATGTGATGGCTGTTGGTGGTAAAGGTGATGTCAAGATTGCGTTGTCGACAGGTGAGAGTGGTGTTGCAAAGGATGTTCTTTTTGTACCGAATCTGTGTGCAAATCTGCTTTCTGTAAGCCGTTTGACAGATTGTGGGAATTCAGTAGTTTTCAAGGGAAACTGCTCCGAGATTTACAACAATGAACAAAAATTAATTGCGACTGCTTCTAAGAAGGAAGGTGTGTACAAATTAGACAGGTCAGCTGAATTTGCACATGCCAACTTGTCAATTGCTGATGAACAAAAACCTTCGCTGTGGCACCGTCGCATGGGACACCTTAGTCCGGAAGGTATGTTAAAGTTGAAAAACATTGTTGATGGGGTAAATTTTTCTGAAAAAGAAAGTATTGCACCATGTGTTGTATGTGTCAAAGCAAAGCAGACTAGGCAGCCGTTCAAAAACACAGGAACAAGAGCAACAGAACTTCTTGAGATTGTTCATTCTGACGTGTGCGGCCCTATGTCAGTAAATTCCATTGGAGGGGCAAGATATTTTTTGATTTTTGTGGACGACTTCAGCCGCAAAGTGTTTCTGTATCTAATACAGCAGAAATCCGAAGTGAAAGACAAGTTTGAACATTTCAGAAGTCTCGTTGAAAATCAAAGGCAGAAAACTATCAAAATTTTGCGCACCGATAACGGTTCAGAATACTGCAACCAGGCGTTGTTGAACAGTTTGCGCAAACATGGAATAAGACACCAGAAAACAGCACCGTATACACCGGAACAAAATGGCCTGGCCGTAAGAACAAACAGAACAGTGGTGGAAAAGGCTCGTTGCCTACTTTTTGATGCGAATCTGAAGACCGAGTTTTGGGGAGAGGCAGTGACGACAGCTGCGTTTATTATTAATCGATCACCGAGAAAAGGCCTGACTGATGTAACACCAGAGGAGGCCTGGTCGGGGCAGAAACCGAACTTAATGCGTTTCAGAGTGTTTGGGTGTCGAGCAATGGTTCATATTCCAAAGGAAAAGCGAAAAAAATTCGACCCCAAGTCACTTGATTGCATTTTTGTTGGTTACAGTGAAGATTCCAAGGCGTATCGACTAGTTGATCCGAAAACAAAGAGACTGTATATCAGCAGAGACGTTATCTTCATGGAACAAGAGATTTCAAATCAGAATCAGGTAATTAATTCCGATTATGATACTCGTGTTATTTGTTCACCATTAGATTCAGTGGGAGAAACAACAGGCGATGAAGAAGAAGAAGTCCAAGTCGATGAAGAAAGTTGTGATGATTTAGAATTGTCAAACGAGAGCGAGACGTTTTACTCCGAGGCTAGCAGCACTTTGGTTCCTGATTCAGATATGGACTATCAATTTCCATTCAGCGCTGAGGCAGTTGTTGAATCAGAAGTCAGAAGATCATCGAGAGCTCCGAAGCCGATAGTAAGACCTGATTTTGTTTCGCTAGTTGCCCGTGAGATGACGAGTGATCCGACGACAGTTCAAGAAGCAATGTCTCGTCCAGAGGCTGATTTATGGCGCGCAGCAATGAAGGAAGAATATCACGCTCTTATTAAAAATCAAACTTGGGAGCTCGTTCCGTTGCCGGCCAACCGTAAGGCGATAAATTGTAAATGGGTCTACAAGACGAAACGCGACAATACTGGCAATATATCACGCTAAAAGGCAAGATTGGTGATAAAGGGTTGCGCCCAAAAGAAAGGCCTGGACTATGAGGAGACATATTCGCCGGTAGTGCGTTACACTTCGATTCTTCTTTTACTGGCTTTGGCGGTTCGATACGATTTGTACATAGACCAGATGGATGCTGTTTCAGCGTTCTTGCAAGGCGATCTCCAAGAGGAGATATATATGTACCAACCCAAAGGTTTTTCTGAAGACCCCAAACAAGTATGTAGATTGAAAAAATCTCTCTACGGATTAAAACAATCAAGCAGATTGTGGAACAGAAAACTGGATACTGCACTTCTTAAATTTGGAATGCAGAAGTCGCAGCGGGATCCATGTATTTATTTCCAAATCTCGAAAGAACAAAAACTAATAGTAGCTGTTTATGTCGACGATATCCTAATTCTTTCAAATGATGATTCATCGAAACTCGAGCTTAAGAGCTATTTAATGAAGGAGTTTGAAATGAAAGATTTGGGTGCTGCTCGTTACATACTGGGAATGCAGCTTCATCACGATCGAACACGCGGACTTTTAACGATCGACCAACAACAGTACATTGCAGAAATTTTGGAACGTTTCCGAATGAGTGACTGCAACCCGACAACTACACCTATGGACACAAATCAAGTTTTGTCTAAGAAGATGTGTCCACAGACCCCTGCAGAACAGGAAGAGATGAGAGACGTGCCATATCAAGAGGCAGTTGGCAGTCTCATGTATGCTGCTCAGGTTTCACGACCTGATCTGGCGTATGCCGTTAGTACAATCAGCCGATTCAATCAAAACCCTGGTAAGCCCCATTGGTTAGCATTAAAACGTATTTTTAGATATTTAAAGGGCACGGCGGATGCAAAACTAGTTTTCTGCAAAAATGGAAAAACTGATCTCAGTGGCTATTGTGATGCAGACTGGGCATCAGACGTTGATGAAAGGCGCTCAACTACGGGCTACACATTTTTGTTACAAGGAGCAGCTCTCTCTTGGAATTCTAAGAAACAACGAACAGTGGCACTTTCAACAGCTGAAGCCGAATACATGTCACTATCGGCCGCTACACAGGAAGCCGTTTACCTAAAGCGACTTTTGGACGAGCTGACCGGTACGGGTACCACTTCCGTACCTACCATATTCTGCGACAACAAAAGTGCTCTTGATCTCGCTTCATTACATGCATATAGAGCTCGCACGAAGCACGTAGACATCAGACATCACTTTGTGAGGAATGAAGTTTCTGAAGGCAACATCAAGTTGGAGTATATAAACACCGATCATATGCTGGCAGATTTTTTAACAAAGCCAGTACCTAAACCGAAGAATATATTTTGTGCTCAGGGTGTGGGTTTAAAATTTGCTAATTGAATTAACTTAATTTTTAACGTTTAAGTGGGAGTATTGTAATAGAATGTAAACTCTAAATTAATACAAGTGGCAACTCTTTTATGTAACACATTTTTGGATTCTTAAGTTGTCAACTATTTTCTAATGTCAATTATCTTTGAATAAATTCTTTCTCTTTTTCAACTTCCATCAAAGTAAGAACACCTTTCATTCTTGTGCTCCGACATTAGCTTTTTCTTTAATTGGGCAAAAAGCTGGCAATAGATTTGCAGATATTTGTAGATTTCTGCAAACACACAAATTCATTTGTGAATCTGCAAATTCATTTTCAGTTCATTTTCACATCACATCTGTCAAAATTTTTTGTTGTAATCCTTGCCAAATTTGTCTGCCAATGAATAAATTTGAAAATGTTCTTCAAACTGGGTCTGCAAATTTATTTATTGCCAGACATTTGCAGAAACGTCAGAAAATGAACAAAATTTGTGTACACACGATTGCCACATCTGCAAATTAATTTGTCTTCAAAATGATTGATGAACAATATTTTCGGCCAATTAATTTGGTGTGTACACGGTTGTCAGCTTGCGTGTACACGATTGCCAGATATCTGCAAATTAATTAGCAGATATTTGTCTACAAATTAGCAGCCAAATAGTTTTTCTGCAAATTAATTTGGTGTGTACACGATTGTCAGCCATTCGAGACGAATTTTTCACTGACAGATCTGGCAATATTTGCAGATCGGGCAATCGTGTACACTTAGCTTATGTCTTGTTTGCTTTAAGGTCTGTTTCTTTACTTTCTGGGTAAAGTTTGGGAAAAAGCCCGGGTAAAAGTTTGGGCTCGAGCTTTTTAAAGTTGTTTTTGTAATCTCCATCCGAAAATGAAAAGTAAAGATACGCCTTTTAGGATGTTTCTTGCTGAATGACATTTATCATGCAGTCTCCGTAGAGATGTAAAAAACCGTACAAACAATTTTGTTTCAGAACGTGTTAAAATGAGCTCAAAGTAATATTGCACTGCATACTTAACATTATTTTGAATTTTCAAACCAACAAAGAGAGATTATGCTTTCCATTTTTCATTTAATTTCAAAAATAAATTTGAATTCAATCGAAATGTTTCGATCAGCTGATTTCACAAACAGCCGATTTGACAAGCAAGAAAGTGCACGAGCAAATTGTTCGGGTAAATTCTTGCTGGAGGGGAAGTGACAAAAAAGCAAAAGCTCTGCCACTTTTACGTCAAAAAAAAGTAAAGATACACGTTTCGGGATCCCGCGGGATCCCGTGGGATCCCGCGGGTGAGTAAAGATACAGACCTTTAATAGTGTACTTTATTTAAGATCATTTTGTGATATATATTTGAAATTTTTTGTTTTTTTTTTTTTACTATTCTTACGTTCTCTATGTGCTGGTGTTGGTGTTATACTAACTAACTAGTAACACTTGCATTCTTGATGAAGAGCGTATTTAAGTGTGTACATGTATATATAAACTTGTTATGATAAGTTTTGTGACCTTTTTATCTTAAGGGATAATTAATTATTCTTTATGTGGGCTATATGTCAATGTAAATAGAGGTGTTAGTTTATTTTTGTATTTTGTTTTATTTCGACGTTTCGAACATGGTTATGCTCATCATCAGGACGACAAAATTTCACGTAGCTTGCTAATTTATAAATTACACACTATGGGGGTCTCAACAAAATTCGTCAATTTGATACAAGCGATATATGCCAAAACTTTATCTGCCGTGTGGACTGGGAAGGAAATGTCGGAGTATTTTGAAACCCTAAATGGAGTCAAACAAGGATGTCTCCTTTCACCCCTACTGTTTGCACTCTACATTAACGATTTACATGAATGCTTAGGAGGAGGTCTTCAAATCGAGAATATTAATGTGAGACTACTCTTGTATGCAGACGATATGGTCATCCTAGCTGATGACATCCGAGTTATGCAAAATATGATCGATCGAATGGAAGAATACTGCAACAAGTGGTGTCTAGAAGTTAACATGGCAAAGTCAGAAATAATGGTATTTCGAAATGGAGGTAGACTTGCTCATCAGGAAAAGTGGTTATTCAATGGAGAAGAAATAAAAATCACTTCCAATTATTTATACCTGGGTGTTCTTCTGACTCCGAAAATGTTATTCAGCAAGCACGTGGAGATCAGAAATAACTCAGCAAAAAATAGCATCAACGCCACTTGGAAAAACTTTTTGGCAAGGAAAAATGTATGTATTAGTTCGAAATGGAAACTCTTTCAAGCAGTATGTAGGGCTATTCAAACCTATGGAGCGCAAGTCTGGGGATTTGGTGCATTCGAAGAAGTAGATAAGCTGCAACGATATTTCATAAAACGGATATTAAAACTACCAGCGAGCACACCTAATTATGCACTGTCACTTGAAACAAGCGCCGAAGAAGGACACTTTTATACTTTGGATCTCCACCTGCGGTATGTCCAAAAAACCTTGTTTAGCTTAAATGAAAATAGACTTCCACATCGACTTTCGAAAATACTTTTGCGGAAAAATCAATTTTGGGTAAAAGAGCTCAATTACCTTGGATCTGAGTTCGGAGTACATTGGGATGAAAGTTTAGTGTCAAAGGAAGAATGGATCGACAAAAGCCTTTTACTATTGGACTCCCTCAAGTTTAAGTCTAATCAAGAAAATAAAAGAAGAGCATCTGCAAGTAGCGCACGTATCTACAAGTTTTTAGATTATACAAAGGGACCTATCTATATCACGGCATGTTCCGATGTCTTTAAAATAAGCTGGATCTTCAAAGCGAGGTGTGATCTAATCTCTCTGAATGGAAGCAGTTATAGCGGCAGTGAATCGTCCTTATGTACCCTTTGCAATATGAGGGAAGAAGAAAATATTCAACACTTTTTGGGCAGATGCCCAGTACTGCGAGAATTTAGAACCAGATGCTTCGGAAAACCTGCAATGGATGAAAACGAAATTATATGTCTGCTTAATGGTGAAGATGAATCAGATTGGGACAAATTGGTCAAGTATTTAACGGTGTCCATAGCCTACAGAAAACAGCTGGTCGAAGAATATAATTAAATAAATAAATTGATGTTTCATTTATCTATCTGTTATATATTGTTTCGAATTTTTGATTGCGTTTTAGAATCCAAATGTAAAACTTTGATTATAGTATGTAGTTTTGTCAAATCTTTATAAATTGTTGATTAATTTCATGTTAAAGTTCTATTTACAAACAGTATTTCAAATTAAAATTATCTACTCATCTACCCGACAGACGACTTTTAATGTCATTGTCGTAGGTTAAAATATTTAATGAAATGAAAATCTATATGTACTAATATATTTAAGATTTGATTTAAAATAAAACCAATTTACAATACAATACAATACATCAGGACTTTATTAACATAAATGGGAGAAAGGAAATTTTATATAAACATTAATTCACAATTTTTGTGTGACGTCAAAAGAAACTTAAAACAAATTTGTGAAGAACTATTACTACATATTGTGTATTAGAATGGACTAAAGAAACAATAACATAAGTGAGATATGTAGTAAAAAACATATTAAAATTTAATTTACTTCGAAAAAGAACTAGATTATTTATCAAAAACACCTCCATTGCACAACACAACAACTATTGTTAGTCGCCTTTTTGATCAGCTGGCTGTTGATGTTGCTGAGATTGTCGCAATGCGAGCTCCAATTTACAGCTTTGTTGTTGTTTTTTATGTGAAGCATCTCCAGTAACATTCTTTTAGAATAATGTTGCTCCGTTTCTAATATTTCAACATTTTCCAAGTCTGGTTTATGTTGCTCTTCCAGACAATGTTGCGCGAGACCAGTTTTTTGTCCTGCTCTATTATTAAAGCCTGACTTATGGTCAGAGAGACGATTTTTAATTTTATTTATTTATTTATTTATACAGACTAATATAGTAATCTTAAATTCATACATTAGTACATTGTTTTTTGGAGCACAAGCTGCAACGGCTTTCGGCTCGAAGGCGAAAAAAGAATATAATAATAATAAAGCGTTATTAATATAAAAAGAGAAAAAGAAAATTAATTGTTTTTAAAATTTTTTTTTTGGTTGAGTTCATAAATTATGGTTAATTGAAGATTGTTGAAATTTTTAACAAGTTGAATTTGTTTAATGTTAGTATTTTTTGAATCGTATCTAAATTTTGTTTGTTAATATTTGAAAGGATTTCGTAAATGCTGTTGTTGGGAAGCGATCGTTTGATGTGGTCGAGAAGGTGTTTCATATCAAATGTTTCCCCGCATTCCGTGCATGTTGGAGGGTTTGCCTTGTTTAAGAGGTGTTGATGAGTTAAAGCCGTGTGTCCTGTGCGAAGTCGTACGTAGTTTGTAATTGTTTGTTTAGCTGTTTGACCTGGGTATACTGGAATATCTTTTTTGTTATTTATCCTTACATAATGATGCGCATACATACTCCAGTTATTGATTTGAATTGTTGTAATTATTTGTTGGATAAGTCTTAGAAAGTCTGCCTCGTTGTTTGTTTCGAAGTGTATTGAAGGGTATTTATTGACTGAGTTCGCTGCTGTGTCATCGTATTCATTACCCTTTATACCGATGTGCCCCGGTACCCATTTTATTTTAATTTTCTTATCCATTTTTATGACAAGGTCTCTAAGTACCGATACCGCAGGTGTGTTGTTATTAAGGTTCGTAATAGCATAAACGACTGAGAGGCTATCGGTGCAAATAACCCAGCACCTTTTAGTATTTGCTGCGAATTTTAATGCTTCGTATACTGCTAATGCTTCTGCAGAAAAGATTGATGCGTGTTCAGGTAGAAGGCCTTGTCTTAACCCTTTACCGCATGAATTAATTTCAGCGGTAAAAAAAAATAAAAAACTTTTTTTATGGGTTCTTAGTGCTGTTTGAAAACATTTTGCATTAAAAAAACACAAAAAAGTTAATTTCTTTAAAAAATAAGAACAAAAGCCAAATATGGCTTCGTATGCAGTAAGGTGTTAAAAATCTTACAAATTTTATTTATTCACTTTACGAGAAGAATTCAAGAAAATAGCAAGAAATAAATATTTTTCATTCAAAAACATAACAAAACAATTCATTGCAAGAACGTTATGAAAAAAATATCGAAAAATAAAAAAACAAAATAATTTATTGTATTGAAAATACTTTAGTATTATTTCAAAGATTATGCACCGTGGAACTGAGAAAAGCAATTTCTTTTTTCATTATAACATAGAGCAACTTTATATTTTTGACAAAAGGTAAACGAACGTCCATTACAATTATTTTGGCAAATTTGGCGATTTTTTTTTAATTTGTGGAAAATGACCATAGTTATCACAACGTACCGAAAAAAGAGGAAAGTCTTGATGCCTTGCAGGATGCCGTATTTTCAGGGTGGTTGTCGGTGTTTTAATGGTTGGTGTGGTTCGACTTGATGTTGGAGTTCCAATAGTCTCAGGAGTTGCAAGACTAATTGAGCTGCATGGTCGGCCGCGTCTTTTCAAAGCCATCTCAGCTTCTCAGCCTTGCATAAGTTCTCCGCAACAGCAAGCTTGAAATCAAAAAGAGCTAAGTGGAAGTCGTTCCCAACTTCGCCAGATGATCCATGCATTCACTATACATAAGTCTATCATATGAAAAAATATTCTTTTGTACCATTCCTTGGATCGCAAAGCAATACGGTATAGTCCAAGCATCGAATCTAACAAATCGACGCCGCCCATGTACTTGTTGTACACCTCGCAAATTTAGGAGCGGAAATATTTCTGTATTGCTTATCCTTTCTAAAATAACGGCGTCTTTCTACAATTGGTTCGCTGCCCACATACGGTGACATCATGCTTACAACTTTGTTGTCAAACCAAGAAACCCAAGCTCAATTTGACTCCATCAAATGTGGCTAGTTTTTCAACCATGCTTCCACGACCTCCTTTTTTCAGCTCTTCAATCGGCATTTTTGAATTTGGAACTCTGTTGAACCTCACGGTACCCAGTGGTAAGAGCCCTTTTTTGAATAAATGGACCTGCAAATTCGGGCTTTTGTACCAGTTGTCAAAAAATCTTCCAATTAAACAAAAAAAAAATCAACAAAATATGTAGATTTGCAACCCCTTACTGCATACGAAGCCAAATATGGCTTCCGTATCTTTCGCTCTCCCAAGACCAGCCCAGTCATTTCTTTCAATAAAAAATTGGTTCATTGCATGCGTAATTTGACACTTAATCAAAAATATATTTTTGATTTCACTTTACTTACCAAGCAATAGCCATAATTAACACTCAAAATATTAATATATTCTACACTTCCGTTTTCAATACACCGGACCGACCGGCTGACCTTTGATCACGAAATGCATACTTCTTTGCTGTCGCACACACAAAAAAACTACCGTTAAGCGTTCTTAGAAATGCAAAGAAGAGGAGCATTCTGTATTTCGATCTTTTCCTTGTAACAGAGGACAGAAAAAAGGATACAAACATCCAAAGCCATATTTGGCTTCGTATGCGGTAAAGGGTTAAAAGTTCAACATTTTCTTTTGTTACTGAGAAGCTAGTATAAATCTTTGTTTTTGACCCATCGGTGAATAAAAATTTCCAGTTTTTTTGTTTATGGTCATGTTTGGTGGAGTTGAAAATTTTTTGGTAAATGTATTTGGGTGTATTTTGTTTAGGGAACTTGGAAAGAGATAGTTCGAAGGCTTCAGGTCTGCAAAGCCAGGGAGAATAGGATGGTGTTTACCTATAGTATATTTTTCCAGACAGGTTGAACTTTGATACACTGTTCCAGGCCCGTGAAATCGTTGATTGTACTTTTTTTTACGAGTTGATCGCTTGGCAGCGTTCGAGGCGTTATTTAATATAGATCTTGAGGGGAACAGGACCTTCGCAGTTAGTTTAAGTGACATTTCCTCATATCTTTCATCAATCGTTGGCAGACCAGATTCAGCCAAAATGTTTTTTATAGGAGTTGTTGGTTGCTTTTCTCACTGCTTGATGGAATGTTGGCTTGATAATATTAAGTGTTGATTTATGGCTATTCCCATAAATACATAATCCAAAATCTATTTTGTTTAATATTAACATTTATGTTAAATAGCAAAGTGTGTATTAATGTGTGTATTACATCTTTTTGATGATAAATATTTGATTATATTTAGCCGTGCAGCGAGTGTAGAAGACAGAAATGCTCTTTTCCTTAAATTAAGCAATATAGGTGTCTCAACTAAGTACCTAATAAACTATACAAAGCCTGTATGAAAACAACCAAGCTGCAGTGTGGGATGGTAATCAGTTATCTAACTGGTTTGATACCAAAAAGGGCGTGAAACAAGGATGCTTACTTAGCCCATTACTATTCTCTTTGTATTTAGATGATATAACATCCTTCATCCCAGGCGGAATCGTGTTTGAAGGAGTCAACATCAAGTGTTTAATGAATGCTGATGATATTGTGCTGCTAGCAGAAACACCGAATATGATGCAACTTATGGCCAACAAATTGCAGACATACTGTTGCCAATGGAATTTAAAGGTTAATACCACCAAGTCAAAAATTATGATTTTTAGAAACGGTTCAGGACGATATGCCAGGGAAGAAAAATGGACATGGGAAGGCGAGGAACTTGAAAAGGTAAGAGAGTACAAATATCTAGGAGTTATTTTGACCCACAAACTCTCTCTTGAGAAGCACTTCCACTACAAACTAAAATCTAAAATTGCAATTAACTGCAACTGGAAAGAAATTCTGGTAAAAACCAACATTGCAGCAAGTGTAAAATACAAATTATTTCAAGCCGTAGTAAGAACTATTATGTGTTATTCAGCACAAATTTGGGGTATTTTCCAACACGAAGATGTAGAAAAACTACTGAGATATTTCTTAAAGAAAATTTTTCGCCTGCCAGAAAACACACCTACGTACAGTCGTACATGCTTCATTTAGAAACTGGACTTCTTCCACTATTTTTGTACACACTAAAACTGCATTTCAACTATATAAGAAAAGTATTGGAGTATGACCAACATAGACTACCTAAAGTTGTGGCTTCGCATATAATGCATCGCAAAACCCAATTCTTTGGAGAATGGTTAAGGTTATGTACAGAAAACAACGTGGATCAAGTTAGCGACAATCCTGCTACATGGAAAAAATCGTTGGAATTTTTGTGGAACGCAATCAAAGAGAGGCAGTTTAAAATATATCACGAAAGCGCAAAGCGGAGTGAATCCAGAATCCTCTACCGAACATTGGAACACAATCTCAAAAATAATTATTTTAACGATAGCAACAGTTTTGAGACCATATCAACCATTTTTAAAGCAAGAGGAGAGCTTCTGTACCTCAACTATAGTATAGTATATATTTATTATTTATTTCCTTAACAATTTTTCTGATATATGTTTAAAAATACAAATAAATTAAAAGAAGAGAAATAAATCAGAAGCATTTGAAATTTTTTAAAAATTGTTTTAAATGCCCCTTCAAATTCATGAAAAAGTATATATATAACAAAATATTGGGTGGAGTGACCCTTCAAAAAACTACAAGAATTTTATAATGAAAAAAGATATGAAAAAAAATAAAAAGTACATAACATGAATTTTATTTAAGGTAACAAATTACATAAGAAGTGATTCAATGCATGCATGATCTAAATTGAACAACCACAGTTTCAAGTTTTTTAAAAATTTAAACGTTGAAGTTTCTGATCTAAGATATAGAGGCAATTTATTAAAAAGTCTACAAGATGCCACACTAAAGAATCTACGACAAGCAGTGGTGCGTGAGTGAGGAATGTTTACCAAAAATGAATGGTTTCCACGTACGTTGTGGTTTCTAAAAACTCTTAGATTGCGATGACCAGATTTCATAAAGAATATTTTTAATACCTTAAAGCAATAAAGGTGGCGTAAAGGAAGAACCCTCAAACTCTGAAATAATGGAAAACTATGATCCCAACGCGACTTTTTTAGTATTTTTCTTATTATGTTTTTTTGTAGTATAAAAAGTGGTTGAACTTTGTTGGAATAGGTTCCACCCCAGCAGGTTATTGCATATTGCATCTTAGAATGGAAAATTCCGTAATATATATTTTTTAAGAGTTCGTCCTTACACACAGAACGTAGATAAAAAAAATGCCTGAGAACGGAACGAAAATACTGCCTCAACTTTTCCGTATGGGTAGAGAAGTTCATTTTCGAGTTCAGATGTAAGGCTAAATATTTGAATTCATCTACATTTTCTATTTGAAAGCAATTCATATTACACCGTGAACTGTCATCAAAAGTATTCTCTGCGGATAGAGATTCACACTTACAGTGTTCTAATTTAAAACGCTGACAATCGGGAGAGTGGTAAAACACGTCAACTAAAGGGCTATTAGCGTTAGACAAACTAAAAAACATTAATTTCGTTTTAGAGCTAATCACTAGATTGTGGCTAGCAAACCAGACTCTAAGAATACTAAGGTCCCAGTTAATTTCAGATGTCAAGTCTAATAGGCTTTTTGTCCCGTATGCGAATCCTATGTCATCTGCAAAAACTGTTAACGCACTCTTGAAAGGTAGCTCGAACACAGAATTAATATAAATTAAAAACAGTAAAGGTCCCATGACAGATCCTTGTGGCACGCCCATATTCGTATATTCCTTACTGCTTCTAGTCCTATTAATTTCAACCTTTTGAGATCGATTCAAAATTCATTTTAAATAAAAAGAGAGAAAAAGAAAAGTGAATACAAAACTTTTTTTTTTTTATATTTTTGATAGGTCTTCAAAGGATTTGATCACAATGACGTTACTACCTTCTTCTTTTCTCATAAGAACATTATTATTAGAGTACCATACATATTTATAGTTTTTTTCCTTCCTCATCCCTTTAGCTCGCATAAGAAGTGCTTGCGTGTACTTGGTTAATGCATCGTTGATGTAAACATTTCCCCCTTTGCCGCCAAGAATGCAAGAGTTGATGTTCTCCTTCTTCGTTTTCTTTTCCTTCATTATTCGTTGCTTGACTGCGTGGTCCAAGAAGCTTACGCATAAAATAGACTTGCGCTCGGTGGAGTTGTGCGCTCTGATGTTTTGATTGTTGTTGTTTGCTTGTTTGACAAAGCATTTGTCGATGTCTTTATCGGTAATATTCAAAGACAAAGCAGAGGTAAAAATTTGAAGTGCAACAGTTTGTGCATTGGTGTCATTGACATCGGGGACTCCAGTTATTTCAATGCATTTCTTTTTTTGATTTTGGTTCTGCCAATTTAATTTGCTTTCGAGAGTGTTCACTTTCGATTTCAGATCAGCATTTTCTTTACGAAGTTCCTTGATAGTTTCCAAAAATTCCATTTGTAGGGTTTCCATACTTAAAATTTTTTGATAAACCATTTGCAACGTCGGTTCACCATCAGCGCAACTAAGATAAGATGTTTTTGGAGAAATCTGTTCACTGATGTTTTGATTGTTTGAAGGTGGTAGATTTGCAGTTTCTTCAATTGGTTGAGGTGTTACTGGGTTAGGATGAGGGGCGGCCGTGGTGCAGTGGTAGAGTGTTTAGTAGATAGGCCGGACGCGTGGGTTCGAATCCCGCTCTGGGCATCTACTTTTCTTTCAGCCTCCCAGTTTCATCTGGACGCCGCCCTTGAGGTTATATATGTGAAATTACTAACAACTTATTTCCAACTACTGCAACACACAAAAAAAGGGAAAAGCTGCTACTCTGGTAGTACAATGGACTGGATATTAGGTCTGAGTTCTCCAGATTAGCATATAAGCCTCCTCTTTATAAAAAAAAAAAAAAAAACTGGGTTAGGATGGTGCAAACTGCGACGCTTTAAGACTGTGCATCTAACACACCGATATGATATTTTATTTGCTTTCATGTATTCAATGTCTTCAAGTTTTAGGTTTATGCAGTTAATATGGAAAAAGCACTTGCAGTCACTACATGAAACTTTGGATTTAGATCCTCTATCAATTTTATCTTTACACACTGGACAATTCATTTTTAATTAAAATTTTTTTTCTTTTTACTTTTAATTTTGAACTTGACTTGTAGTGAGTATAATGTAAACTTGTAGTTTCTTTAAGAGAGATGCGCACCCCACGACACTCAGAGAGAAACTGACTGACTATATACCACATCGAAGTGATCGCCCTACTGAATGTACACTGTGCAATCTACGTGACAGAAGATGTGAAACACTTCATTGGAATCTGCCCAATACTCAATGGCATCAGATGCTTCCACTTTAGTAAAACAACGCTCACTACCGAGGAATTGCAAAACATTCTAAACGGTAGCAATTGGTCAACGCTAGTTAGTTTTGTAAAAACCGCTTTAAGTTATCGTAGGCAAATTATAAACGAAAGCTTTTGAACAAAAAAAAAAAAGATAGTAATAATAATAACAATAATATTTTATTGACTTATATTAGTATATCATATATATATCATATATATAAAATTCTCGTGTCACGGTGTTCGAACTTGAACTCCTCCGAAACGGCTTTACCGATTTTTACCAAATTTTATATGCGTATTCAGTAAGTCTGAGAATCGGCTACTATCTATTTTTCATACCCGTAAGTGATAAGGGCCATCTACCCTTAACATTGTTTTTTTAATTTACACTGTGACACGAGAATTTTTTTTTTTTTTTCTAGCTTTCTGTGGGAACAACGCTTTGAATAAGTTTGACCCGAGCAACGCCGGGCGGGTCAGCTAGTCTATTCATAAAATCATCTGATATTTTGATATTTTCTCTCTCTTTCGGCTGACGGCAAATGCCATGCTCTTTTTGTGAATTTTGTAAAACTATGTAAAAAAAAAAAACTTTTGTATGGTTAATAAAATCACACATTTCCTTACTTACTTACTTACTATTTAGCCGTGCAGCGAGTGTTTTTTCAAATTTAAACAATGATTCTTTCAGTTAAATCTGTTGTTAAATGTTAATCCTAATATTCTTAATTCATTTACTGATTCTAATGTAACATTGCTTATGCAAATACTTAGATTAGGGCAAAGTTTTTTTCTGCAAATATGAAATGTTTTACACTTTTGAAATAATAAATAAGCCCCTGAGAAGGTTGACCATTCTTTTAAATCATTTAATAAATTTACAAAAGTTGTTTTACATATTTCTAAATCATTACGTTTACTAAAGGCGGTATTACACTATCATATAAATATGGCAAGTTGACAAAAAAATATGGCACGACATCGTCATATAATACCCCTATTATGGATGACAACTCAACTATTATTGGGTTGTCTTCTCATATATACACTGCCAACCACTAGGATGAGGCCACAAATTTTGCAATCGATTTTCGCTTTTTATAACTGGTGGAAGTTGTGTACCCGGAAAAGTGTATTGCCAGTTAATTGGTTCGTATTTTCCCATAACAAATTCATGAAATTAAAGGGTTAATTCGAAACGACCGGTGGAATTTCCAAGATCAATTAATGAACTACTGAAAATAGGTATGAAAAGGTGCTCCACTAGGATGAGGCCACATGCAAAATTTTAGAAAAAACAAAAAAAAAAATGAGTGAAATTTTTACATTTTATGGTTTAATATTTTTCATTAATAACGTTTTCTTACATTAATAATGAGTATGTCCACCATTTTTGGATATGACCTCTATTAGACGGTTTGGAATAAAATCATACAGTTTTTTTTAAATAATCATATGAAATTTGGGCCCGGGCACTACGAATAGCATCTATTAAGGTGTCCTTGTCTTCAAATTGTCTGCCACCTTCATAAACTTTACGAGATAGCCATGAACAAACGTTTTCAATAATGTTTAAGTCCGATGAATATGGCATCCATGACAAAAATTACACGTCTTCTGATTGAATCCAGCTTCTGACAACCCTGCTAGTGTGGATTGGGGCATTGTCTTGTTGAAAAATCCAAGTCAGAGGTCCAAAAATGCTTTTCATTTTTGGAAATGACCGTTCCAGCAAACATTTGTAGCTATTTTCGTTCATTGTTGTGGACAAAAACTCCAACTCCAATTCTACTATTCGTGCCATAGTAGGTAATAGCTCCCCACACCATTACACCTGATGTACGGCAGTAAAGTCTTGCCAAATAAGCTCATCCTTTCTAATATCATGGAAACAAAAATTGTAGCCATCAGGACCGTCAAGGATAAACTTTTTTTCATCCGAAAAGACAACGCGTTTCCATTCACTGCTCCAATCAACTTGCTGTCTTGCAAAGTGCATACGATGCTCCTTGTGTACTGGCTTCAAAACAGGTTTCTTTTTTAGTTTCCGCCGTTGAATAGTATCACTTTTTTGTATTATTCTTCGAACCGCTGTTATGCTGGCTGAAACTCCGCTTTTGGCCCTTATCATAGTTGCTGGTACAGTGGAATTAGAGGCAAGTCGTTGACTAAACCGATTTTCTCTTGATGTTGTGGCTTTTCCCGTGCGTCCTTTTTGATTTGCCATAGTTTTGTGGATCAGCAAGATAATTGTTTACAACTGTCATGCTCCTGTTAAGTCTCCTTGCTATTTCACGGCCTGAGAGTCCTATTTCCTTGAAATCATCTATTTTTGCTCTTTCTGTAGCTGTCAAAGTCTTTCCGGAACCCATGTGTGCTTCAAACTAAATAAAACGGTTATTTTTAACACTCTCTTAAATGTTTTATAAAAGAATTCACACATGCGCACTCCTGCACGGAAATATTCGCAATGGCCTCATCCTAGTGGAGCACCTTTTTACACATATTTTCAGTAGTTCATCAATTGATCTTGGGAAATTCCAACGGTCGTTTCGAATTAACCCTTTAATTTTATGAATTTGTAACGGGGAAATACCTACCTAGTAACTGGTAATAAAGTTTTCCGGGTACAAAACATCCACAAGGTATAAAAAGCGAAAATCGATTGCAAAATTTGTGGCCTCATCCTAGTGGTTGGCAGTGTATAACACGGGCACACAACCCAGTTTTCAGTTGGGTTGTCATCTGTAATAGGGGTGTAAGTGTGATAGTCATATATGTATGGCAGTATTTGTATGTCTCCATATATATGACAATGATTCTAGAGCCATATATATATGGCGTAGTGTAATACAAAATCATAATTGTCACCATATATGTATGTTCGTCTTGTTTCAAGTAGTGTAGAAATATATATCTATATATATTTCTTCTTATTTTTCATTATTATCTCTATCACTTTTTATTGAAATTTACATCTATGTACGAGTATGCATGTGTAATAACATTTCAGATTTCACATAAGCACTCTGTGCAATCAACGTACAAATAGAAATAAAGAAATAATTTCAAATAGAGAAATAAAAATAAAAAAACATAGGATGCCGATTGTATGACAAGCGCAAGTCATATAAAATCAATCGATTTTTATATGGCTAGTTCATTATATTCATGCTTGCCATACTTTATATGGCACAGGTTGTCATATAAGTGTGATAGCGATACTTTTCTTTGTCATATAATTATTGTTTGCCATAAAAATTGTTCATATGTATAAAATAGTACAAACAAGTTAAATAATTTTTACGATTCTGTGCGGCACTTCACTCCACGGCTGTCAAGATCCTTCTGTACCTTTTTCAGCACTCACAGATTCGCCTTTTGATGTCAATTCGCCATAAAATATAGTCACGTACGCTACGTCACGTACGCCACTTTGAAAAATGAAGAATACACTTATCCCTTTCTTTCATATGTAGCAAAATAGCAAAACAACATAAAATGCCGACAAGCGACAACCAACACTCTAAGATATATATGGCATAGTGTAATATCACTTGCAATATTTACAGAAAGTGTGCCATACATTATATGACAACTTTGTTCATATATATATGATAGTGTAATACCGCCTTAAGTATGTATACATCATCAGCATGCAGACAATGGTCAAGAATTTTATGTTTGTTTATAATAGTACTTATCTCGTTAAATGCTATAGAAAAGAGCATTACGGATAGTGGTGATCCTTGTGGGATCCCATTGTGCAGTGGGAAGTTTGGAGAGTACGTATTATTAATCTTGACACAAAATTTTCTGTTGCAGAGGAAGGCTTTAATGTATCCAAACATTTTTGGACCTATACCCCATTCTCTCAACTTTTCCAGAACTAAATGAGCTCCTATTCTATCGAATGCTTTCTCAAAGTCGAGTGAAAGTATTGATATGTGATTTTAAGCCGAGATGACATTTGAAATATAGTTATCGATGTAGAGTAATGCATCTTGACAACCTCTTTGTGGCTTGAATGCCATCTGATTTGGAGCTAGCAGTTTTTTGAATTCTGTATACCAGAGGAGGCGTTTTGATATTATTTTTTCCAGTATCTTTGAGATGCATGGCAAAAGTGATATTGGTCTGTAGCCATCGACTCTGTTTATTTGTTTATTAGGTTTTGGGGTAGGGATAATTATAGATGTTTTCCAGAATTGTGGTATGACTCTTGTGTCGAATATTTTCACTAGACAGATTTTTGAACATAGGATATGAAAGTCTATCTCTACCTGGCGTTTTCCCTTTTAGCGATTGAAGGACAGATTCGAGCTCAGAAAATGAAATTTCTTGCTCAAGGTACCCACTTTGAGAATTTGTTGACTGACTGCATTTAACGGTTAGACTTTTATCTTTTCTAGTTTTGAAATTTGTATGGAAGTTGTTGTCCTGTGAATATTTCGACCAAGCAGTTGCAAAGTAACTACTGATTTCTCTAGGGTTAGTGAGACATTCTGATTCAGTTTCAAGACATTTAATAGATTGCGGCAAGGAGGTACCACAGAGTCGATTGACTTTATTCCAGATGTTGCTAATAGAGGAATTTGGATTTATAGAAGAAGTAAATTCTTCTAGACTTTTGGTTTTGTTAGTTCTAAGTGTACGTCTGAAGATTGCGTTGGCTTTTTTAAAGGATATAAGATTTTCTGTTGTAGATATTTTTTTTTTTTTTCCACGCACTAACTTTTATATCCCTTAGGTTAGTGAGCACCGAGTTCCACCACGGAACGGAGTGTGTTATTTTTTAGGGCTAGGTTGGGGGATTGTTCTGTTTTCTGCTTTTCGAAGACTTTTTTGGAAGATGGCTGCTGTTCTATTAATGTTATTTTCTAAATTTACTGAGATGTTAGTGGTATATTTTATATACTCCAACCAATTTGCTTTGTAAATTTTAAATTTCATTGAGGGAGCATTATCAGGATCCTGTTTTTTATCTATTTTGAGAGAAGTTAAGATGGGGAAATGATGGCTGTTGTGTAGATCGGTCAGAGTTATCCATTGCATTTTGGGATAAAGTTCAGGGGAGCGACAAGTGACGTCTATATGGGTAAATGTGTGAAAATGAGCCATCATTCATTAATACGATGTTAGAATTTACTTGGAAATTTTCTATGATGCCTTCTCTTTTGTTTGTGCATGACGAACCCCAAAGTACACTCCAAGCATTAACATCTCCTCCTATGACTAATAGGCCATGTTCCTGTGCTAAAATATTTCCTAAGTCAGGTCTCGAAAAAGATTGATCTGGTGGAAGGTAAACATTTATATATGTGACCTTAAGTTTTAACTGGATCTCTACTGCTAACACTAGGAGATTGGAATTAATGTGAACCTGTTTGTGTGGTATGTGATTTCTTATCATTATAGCAATGCCTTGTTTAGCGGTTGTGTTGAAGGGAAGATTTAAAAAATAGCCTACGAAAGATTTTGGGATCAGAATGCTAGAATTATGGGGACAGTGAGTTTCTTGGAGGTTCACAATATCTGGATTTTGTTCGGAGATTACTTTTAGCTCATCTTAATTATTTGCGAAACCTTTGATATTCCATTGCAAACTTACGAGAAAGACATTTTTCCACTTTCTTGCATTATTTGTCAACAATGATAGTGTGGGAAAAGCTTGCTGTGTTGATGAGTTATTATTTTGTGTATTATTTTTAACTGGTAGATTTAAAATATTTGTGTGCGCTGGGTTATACTGGTGACACCCAGTGAAGTTATTTTGTTTAGTGGTGAGATGGGTATTGTGACTTCGATGGCCAGAGGGTGGGACACCTGGAGTATGTTGATGTCCCACGTGTTCCACCCTCTGGGCATCGGAGTCTTTTATGTTGGAGCTATTATTATTTTTATATACTTTCATCGTCGGTTTCGATGGGGGATATAGTAGTTTTTATTATTAATTAAGTTTTGTGTAAAGTTTGAGATCGGTGAGTTTGGGTTATTTATGGTTAGATCACTGATTTGGGTTAGGTTTTTTTTTAGTTTGTAAACTATTTTTTGTTGGTGATGGGTTTGGTTTTTGTTGTATATTTGTGCTGCTTGAAAGTGATAACTGCTGATTTGTGAGAGTGTTTAAGATTGAAACTGAATTTTCAGAGCTGTGCTGATGGGGTTGGATATTTAATGAATCTATATTGTTGTTGATTGTAGTTGTTTTAAATGTTGGTTTAATTGTTGATTTTGAGTGTGTTCAACAGTGGGAACTGGGGGAGGACTGTTGGCTGAAGTATAGGGAGTTTTATTTATGCTTGTGCTTGGAGGCACTTGGATTGATGGGAGACCATTGCTTGTCACGTCTGCATATGAATGCATATTAAATTCGTCATGATATAGTTCGTTATATGCTTGTTTAGCTTCGAACATTGAACATTTCCTTACTATTTTTATTTTCAGAATCTCATTAGCTTTTAGAAAACTCTTGCATGATTTTGATGACGCGGGGTGCTGTTCTGTGCAATTTGCACAATATGTACGTGGACATAAATGTGGATCAACAGGTACTGTATTGCAATTTACGCAAGATGGGGGGTTTTTGCATCTCTTGCAACGCATTGGAGTGGGGAAGTATTCAACTACCTTGCAGTTATACCAGCCAATGTTGACTGTGCTTGGTGGGCGGAAGAGATCAAATGTGAGAAGAATAAGACCCGTTGGGGTTTGGACGCCTTCAATATTTTTTTGAATTTGTATACATCTGTTATACTTTGTTGTTTCATTTCTTTGACGATTTCTTCTTCGGGTACGTTCGATAGATAGGGCGCGTAAACTGTGCCCTTCGACGAGTTCAAGTTTGTATGGAGGGATACATTGATTGGGAATAAGTTTGCCAAAGTTCTCTTTGCAAGGAAAATTTCAGCTATTTTCTGTGATTTCACTAAGAGAAGTAGGTTATCGTCACGCAGCTGTGTGATTTGTTCGCATCCAGTATACTGATACCGTCTATAACTTTTTTCAATAAAAAGATACTGAATGCAGAGAATGGTTTTTCGTTGTTACCTGGAGAGATCACAATAAATTTTGGATTAGAGCTAACAGAGTACTGAGGAGGTAGGAATCGCGAAGTTTATTTCTATATTCGTATAATTTGGCTTTTTTTTATTAGAGGGTTGTCGGTTTGATCTACATCTAGATCGCTAAACCTGTTGCCCGAGAGCACATGTGGCTTTGAGGCCATATCGGCCTTTTTTTTTATTTTTTCACTATCTGTTTTTAATTTTGCACACACAACTAGCGGGATTACAAAAAAAAAAAAAAAATTAAAAAGATAAGAAGAGCTACAGAAGATAGCGGGATAAGTACCAACTGATAAGATAAGCGAGGTGCACACGAAAAGAAAACGATGCTGTCGGCTTGAAGGATATAGTCGGTGACTGTTTTTAATTTTTGTTTTGAGGTTCCTATGTAAACCGAAGAACAAGCTGTCTCATTCCTTCCTAAGCAATTGATTTTTTTTTCATCCACCTGTCCTTTAATGTTTGTAAACAACTTTTTTCTCAGAGAGTTAGATGATTTGAACGCTATCTTGGTCCTTGTCTTATCTCTAATCGGCGCAGTCGTGATGCGGTTAGAAAGGTATGGAATGAAGAGTGCGGTTTTATAAACCGTAGTTTGTTGTGTATTAACTGGTGTCTTTGCTTGTGTGGTTAACTGGTGATTTTTAATAAGCTTATTGATGATGTGGACGGGGAAAGAGTTGGAACATAGGGTGTTATGGATAATGGTTTTATTTTTCGAATAAAAAGAAGTATGGCTTATGTCAAGAACTCGGTTGATAAAGTTCTGTGCCGTGTTCATTATTAGGTTTGTTCGTTGAAGCCCTGTGGTTGCCCTAGGGTCGCCACAAAGCGTTTTTTGAGAATCCTAAATTCGCCCTGAATGTCAAATTGAGTGTTTTTTGAGCCATAGGTTTGCCATAGGTTTTCCCCAAACTCGCCCTAGCTTTTTGCTGTGGCGATTTGAGGGCTGTCAAATGGCATGTATTTTTTTTAATGACAGGGATGTGTGGTGATTTGTGGTTAAGCGTTTTTTGAGGACTGGAAAACCCAGGTTTTTTTGACAACTCATAGGGTTGTCAAGAAAACCTGGGTCAACCCTAGGGAAAGTTCAACGAACAGACCTATTATTTGTTTGGGCTGTTTCGAATGAAAGTTTATAAGGCGACCAGAGGTAGTAGGTTTCTTGAACCAATCAAAGATAAGTTTGTCACATCGCCTTAAAACTTTCACATCGAGATATGGTAACTCTTCATTTTTCTCTTCTTCCACCGTGAATTGGATTTTTTGGTTGAAAGAATTTAGAGCTTCCAGAGTTTTCCCGACGGCATGTGATTTAACCACAGCGAACAGGTCATCAACGTACTTTGTCACAATTTTTGGTTTGCACGTTAGCTTACCTAAAGCTTCTTCAAGCAAGGTCTCCATCACCAAGTCCGCTAGAATTGGAGATGCTGGACTACCCATAGGACCACTTGTTTTTGTTGGTAAGTCATACCTTCAAATTCAAAGTAGTTATTATCAATGATACAGAACCGAACCATTTCCATAAAAAGTGATCTCTTTATTCTAGTTGAATCTTTAATCTTGTTCCAATTGTTCTCAATTATATTCAAAACCAACGATATTGGTATACTTGTGAACAGAGAAACAACATCAAATGAGACCAAGATATCTCCTTTTTCCAATTGGAGTGGTGCCAATTTTTCAATGAAGTCTTTTCCATTTTTGACATTGTTTTGGAATTTTCGGTAAGGTTCTGTAGGATTTTAGTGATATACTTTGATAACTCATAACAGGGAATGTTTGTAGATGCACATATTGGTCTAAGCGGCATATTTAAAATGTTTTACTACACATCTCACTTATGATTTTGTTTCTTTAGTCCTTTCTAATACACAATGTGTAGTAATAGTTCTTCACAAATTTGTTTTAAACAGTAGTTTTTAATCTAATGATGTAAGTTTCGGTGCAGTGCAATAACACCAGCGGCAATAACCCCTGCAGGGGTTGTTTCCCAAACGAAAAGGAAATAGCCCCTGCAGGGGTTATTTCCTTTTTAATGTGGCAATAAAAACCGTAGGTCTTATTGCCTTTTACCTGTGGGGATTATTTCCAATTTCAAATGGAAATAAAGCCCACCATAGCAAACCTAATAGAACAAAACAAATTTTACAAAATAACCATATTCGCTTTATTTTAAGAAACTAAAGAAAAACATTTAAAATAATAAATAATAGAAAAAAAAACAATTTAAAATTCAGTTCTGAAATTTGGAAAATATGCTTAAATTTAATAACTATGCAAATATTTTACTTGTAAGCTTAACTATTTGTTTACAATTATTAATTTCATTAATGCAAAAAAATAGTCCTGCTGTTAAATTTATATTGGTATATTTTTGTTAATTGCAGGACTACTTTTTTCATTAGTAAAATTAAAAAAAATTCAAAATAGGAAAAAAAATAATTCGCGCGAATTTTTTTATTTTCACACCCCAAATTGATTCTCGCTGGGGCAAAAAAAATTTTCCGCTGCGCGAATGACGATTATTTTTTTTCCTATTTTGAATTTTTTTAATTTTACTAATGCAAAAAAGTAGTCCTGCAATTAACAAAAATATACCAATATAAATTTAACAGCAGGACTATTTAAAATTGTTTAATGGAGAGTTCCAACCTGCTTGACAACAATATTTGAAACCGTAATTTTTTGCGTTGTTGCATTTTATAACAATTTTTTAATGGAGAGTTAAAGCTTAACCCATGTGTGGGGCTTGTTGTCAATTCAAATTGGCAATTACACCTGCAGGTGTAAATGCCTTTTTGTTGCAGGTGTTATTACCACATTAAAAAGGAAATAACCCCTGCAGGGGTTATTTCCTTTTCGTTTGGGAAATAACCCCTGCAGGGGTTATTGCCGCGGGTGTTATTCCACTGCACCGTAAGTTTCTTTGGACGTCACACAAAAATTGTGAATTAATGTTTATATAAAATTTCCTTTCTCCCATTTATGTTAATAAAGTCTTGATGATGAGCATAACCATGTTCGAAACATCGAAATAAAACAAAATACAAAAATAAACTAGCACCTCTATTTACATTGACCTATAGCCCACATAAGAATAATTAGTTATCTCATATGGACTTGTTCTAAGCTCAGTACTACTTAGTCTCTGAAATGCAAAAAACTGCGGGGATACCATCTGGACCAGCGGATTTATGTATTTTGAGATCTTTGAGGACTCTCGCAACCGAGCGAGTTCGAACAAATATCTGCTTCATTACAGAATTAGCAGACTTGAGCTCAGGTGGAGCCAATATGCTATCAGGAAGTGTCGAGTTAGCATCAAATTGAGCCTCCAGCAAATTGGTTTTGTCGATGGAGCTAACAAATATGGAGAGTTATTGAAAGCGAGCGTTGGGACCGATGACATGATCGAGTTCTTAATGTTATTAACAAAAGACCGAAAGTTCTTGCTTCCTTCTGGACACAACAGTATTTTTTGTTTAACTTTTTGGTCATGCAAGAACTTGGCCTTTTGTATGTGAGCATTACAGATATTTCCGACCCGTTTGAACAAATTTCGGTTTTTTACTGTAGGGTTATCTTTACATTTTCGAAAACTTCTTTCTCTATCCCTATTCGTCTCTTTACAGCTTGAATCAAATCACGAATTCTCTTTGGGGGTAATACGTTTTGTTCTGTGAGGAACAAAATTTCTCATGCCGTTGAGAATTACGTTAGATATCATATCAGCTGATGCATCAACGTTTCCGACGAGAAAGCACAATGACCAATTAAAATTTCGAAAGAAATTATTCAGGCCGTCCCAATTGACTTTCTCATATTTACACACAATTCTTTTAGGGGCTTTATCTTTTTTTACCGTGACGGAAAAAAAAATCTACCGATATGACACAATGGTCCGATTTGCCTAGAGGAGATGCTACTATACACGGTTAAAAATTTTGATATACTTTTTAATACAGCCCTTGTATTACAGCTGTATGCAATACAGTCAAAATTAGTTTTTTATATTTCCCAAATATTAACTTTCTTTCTTAATTATTTTGTATTACATTTTAATATTTCTGTATTAGGCTTACAATTTAGAATAAAAGCCGATTAAAATGTAATCAACAAGATTAAAAAACAATACTTTAGTATTCAAATCTAATTATTCAGACCTTTTTTAAGATTGTAGGCCAATTTGCTATTTAAATTCAATACTATAAATCTTAGCTTCCTACTTCTTCTATAATACAATTCAATAATCAGAGGGTATTTTATTCCTTTTGCTATGTTAATGTACTGATATCCAGTATTACATTGGATTCAATGGTTTGGTGGTACCTGCGTGGTGTGATGGTTAGCATGTCCGCTTGTCATCCCAGAGGTTCGCGGTTCGAATCCCAATTCCCAACAGAGGCAAAAATGTTTTTCAACGAGTATCACCTTCGGAGAGGAATTGGCAGTTGGTTAGTAAAGTAAATTTTCATTGCCATGGCAATTGGAGAGAGTGAGAGCAGTTAATAAAACAAATTAAAATGTAATAATGTTAAGATATTAAAAAGTAACGCGTATTTTTTTCATTACCATGCAGCATTACTTTTCATATCTTAACATTATTACATTCAAATATTTGTTTTATTAACTGCTCTTTTAATATTTGCAGTTTATTAGTACTTTACTTTAGGTGGCTCAACTAGAGCGTGGTGCTCCTAGGCCTTGTCCAATATGCCCCTCCCTCGATCTCTAGCCTGCCGTCTCCAATTTTGCACTCCAAGTTGGCGGAGATCTCCTTCTACCTGGTCGCTCCATCGAAGATGAGGTCTACCTTGGCTTCTGACTCCCTCTGGTTTGGCGTTGAAAACTTTACGCGCTGGAGCGTTGATGTCCATTCGCTCTACATGGCCCAGCCATCTTAGTCGTTGGACTCAAATTTTTCTGGCTAAGCTTATGTCGCTGTACAGCTCGTATAGTTCGTCCTTGTATCTTCTTCGCCAAACATTGTCTTCTCGATTAACGCAAACAGGACCATAAATCGTACGCAGAACTTTTCTCTGAGAGGGTCCATGCTTCTGCACCATATAGCAGGGCCGGGATGATGAGTGTTTTGTATAGTGTCTCCTTGGTTCTTCTCGATAGGGCTTTATTCCTCAATTGCTTATTTAACCCAAAAAAACAGCGATCAGCAAGAATTAGTCTGCGTTTGATTTCAGCGCTGATGTTGTTGGCTGAGTTTACAGCAGTGCCCAGGTAGACAAATTCACTGACTACCTCGAAGTTATACCTGTCAATGGTGACATTTTGACCAAGTCGGTGGTGGGATTGGACTTTTGTTGATGATAACATACACTTCGTTTTGTCCTCGTTTATTTTCAGCCCCATTTGGCTTGCTGCTGACTCCATAGTAGCGAATGCACCAGTTACTGCTCGCTTTGTTCTTCCTATCACGTCTATGTCGTCTGCAAACCCAAGTAATTTTGTTGATTTATTGAAAATGGTGCCCGATGTACTGGCATGGGTGCTACGTATTACATTTTCAAGCACAATGTTAAAACAGCTGCATGACAGTGCGTCGCCTTGTCTAAGCTGGTGGTTTCGAAGGTTTCAGTAGAGTCTCTACCAACTTTGACGGAACAGTTAGCGTTCTCCAACGTCATCCTGATAAGGTGTATCAGTTTAGCAGGGATTCTAAAGTTAAGACATAGCACGATACATTTCAACTCTGTTAACACTATCGTACGCTGCTTTAAAGTCGACGAACAGGTGGTGGGTGTCGATGTTGTACTCTTGGGTTTTCTCCAGGATTTGGCGCAATGTGAATATTTGGTTTGTGGTAGATTTTCCAGGTCTGAAGCCGCATTGATAAGGACCTATTAGATCATCAGCAAACGGCTTGAGACGTTCACATAATACGCTCGAAAGGATCTTATAGGCGATGTTTAGAAGACTAATGCCTCACTAATGCAGAGTAGGCGGTCTCCTTTTTTGTGGATCGGGCAGATGGTACTGAGGTTCCACTAATCGGGCATACTTTCCTCCGACCATATTTTGCAGATGAGTTGGTGTATGCTCCTGACCAGGTCATCTCCAGCGTGTTTAAAGTGGGCAAAATCGCATCGTTACCTCCCCGCGGTGCCCGCTGGATAGCCGAAAGGTGAACTAACGACGAGCGTTGGATCCATCGGATCCATTGGTTGTTGATACCTGAGCTCTCTTTTCAGGAACTAGGAGCAGGAGAAAAAATACGCTCTGAATATCCAACCAAACACGATCTACACGTCATGCACAGGCCTCACAAGCCGGTCATGAAAGGGAAAAGAAAAGTGATGAAAAATAAAAGATATGCCTCGGATGCAGTTTATTAGATTCTAATAAATTTTTGGTGTTGTCATATATGCAACCCAAAAAATATTAAAATCAACACCAAAATTTTTAACCGTGTAATCTTGTATTTTTTGGGATGAGAATGAAATAGGTCAAGAGTGTTGGCCGCATGGCCTTCAATATCTGGAACCCGTGTGGGTTCCTCACACTGAAATCGACTAAATGCAAGGATAAAGGGAAACAGTTATAATTAAATTCAAATAATCTTTGTAATCATTGATCATCTAGAATCGCGCCTTCAGGAACCAGAAAACTTAAATGAAATACTAAAGTACAGGAACGGAATGGCAATAAGAAAAAGAAGATCACCATTTGACTTTGTTGGCACGGTCGCAAATAACTTATTGGGAGTTCTAGATCAAGAATACGAGCAGTATAAAGAAGACAACATTCAAATGGCCCAAATAAACGAAAAGCATCTTCTTTAACTTAGCAAAAATTCGTAATCTTAAAATAATAAGTTATAATGTCGCTGGACTTAAAAATAAGTTGAATTATGAGGATTTTTTTAAATATATTTATGAATTCGATATTATTATTTTATTCGAAACTCACGTATTAAATAATGAAGAAAGTATTTTTAAGAATTTATTTCAAAACTATGAACTAAAACTGAAGTGTGCAGTTAAAACAAGTAACTTTGGTAGAGGTAGTGGTGGTGAACTTTTTGCATATCGTAAAAATCTTGAAGAAGTACACATCGAATTCAAAGAGATTGGAGAAGCTTGCGTTCTTAAAATGGAAGTTAACAGCTGCGTTTTGTATGTAGTTCCAACATACCTGAACTGCAGTCATTGGGACTTCGACTTCGAAAAACTTCAAGATTTGATTATTAATTTAAGCTCATCGGAACTAATGATCGTTGGTGATTTCAATGGACGAATAGGCATAACACAAAATAATTTTGCGAGTGGACATACCCAGGGAATTGTCCAAGACACACGAAAATCAAAAGATGAAACTTGTGATAGATAGTGTGCTAGAATGCTCGATTTGGCAGATACTTTTGACTGCCGAGTTCTAAATGGAAGTTGTAGGGGTGATACTAATGGGGAATTTACGTTTATACGTGGAACAGCACGTTCTGTAATAGATTATTGCTTCATTGCAGGAAATTGGAATTCATTGATCAGTGACTTCCATATAGGGGTGAAAAACTTTTCAGACCATATGCCAATTGAAATCATGATTAACACTCAAAGTACAACAAACATCACCAGAAATGAATATATGCTCAATTTGTTACCCAAACTATATTGGAATGACAGAAATTTAGAAACATATCAGCATAATTTAAACTGTGAAATGGAAAATTTAAGGCTAAGAAATGTATCAGATATCGAAGAACTGACTGATATTATAAGGAAAATTGTGCCCTTGAATACAAAGCCAACATATTCAAACAAAAAAAAAGACGAAAGAATGGTTCGATAGTGAATGTATGAACGCAAGGCATAAATCATTTGCATTCCTAAAACTATTTAGGTCGTAAAACAGTCATTCGTTTAGGATATTATGACCCCTGTTCTTATTTTCGTTCGGATACCATATCCTCCCGTTTTAGAATGTTTGCGGTTCTCAATTCCGAATTCGTACGTTTTCAATTCGCTTATCATTTTGTTACCGGAATTGAGTCCGGTTGATGAATTCTGTAGAACATTATTTATTGATAAAAGTGAAAAATAATAAACTATATTTGCATATACAATTATACATATATGTACTGAAGTGGTAAACAGTACCAATGAACACAAAAATTTAATTTTCAAGACGTTTTTGTGACATAAAATCAGTAGTGAATCCGTTCGGAAATAAGAACACATTGTTCAAATCCGTACGGATTCAATTTCGGTTTCCGTTTTTAATCCTGCCGAAAATCAGAACAGCCATGTATATGCGGAATCTAGTAGATACTTCAAGAATCTCTGCAAAGCAAAAAAATTAGCCTTTGAGCTGCGACAACGATAAGTAATGCAAGATCTTCTGCGGATTTTTGGAAAGTGATTAAATCTTTGAATGGAAGAAAACTTGTCATCGCACCAAGTCTGAACGCTCAACAGTTAAGATCCCATTTCAGAAGTCTTCTTAATACTGAGCAAGTATCTCTTAAACATCAATATGCAGCTCCCCTTTTTATCGATGATGTTTTATACTCTCCGTTTACTCTAGATGAAGTCCTTAAAGCTATAAATAATACAACGGATAATAAAGCTCTAGACGAAGATCGCATCCCGTTTGAATTTTACAAAAATTGTACCATTGAGTTTGCTTTGGCACTGACGGAGCAGTTCAACAAAATTTACGAAACTGGGAATATACCAATGAGCTTCAGGAAAGCCATAATATTTCCTCTGCACAAGAAAGGAGACTTGAGCAATCCACAAAATTATAGAGGAATATCATTCCTTAACACGTCGGCTAAATTATTTGGAGCCCTACTCTTCAATAGACTTACACTATGGGTTAAAGAAAAGGGAGTTCTACAAGAATTCCAAGCATGATTTAGAGAAGGTTTACTCCACTATCCACCAGATTTTTATCGGAATTTCAAGCAAAATGGTAAAGATTTTAAAAGCCCTGTATGAAAATAATTTGGCTAAGGTTTGGGATGGAAATCACGTTTCAGAGGAATTCTCAACAACGATGGGAGTAAAACAGGGCTGTATCCTGAGTTCGTTACTTTTTGTTGTGTTCATCAATGATACAACAGATAACATACCTCCTATTAAAATAAATACAACTTATATCCCTGCACTACTGTTTGCGGATGATTTTGCTATCTTTGCGGAAACAATCAATAGTATGCAGTTAAGGATCAATAGATTAGCAAATTATTGCAACAAATGGAATTTAAGTGTAAACTTAGAGAAACAAAAATTATGATTTTTCGGAACGGCCGGCGGTGGGAGATATGCAAAAAAAAATTAGCAATGGAATTATAACGATGAGCGAATAGAAGTCGTTAGAGAGTATAAATACTTAGGAGTTTTACATACAGCTAATTTAAAATGGAAAAAGCATTTTGAAGCCAAATTAGCAGAAGCGAAACGAGCCTTCGGTTCAATATGGGGAAGGTGCATAGGAAGTAAATATCTAAACCACTGCTCGAAACAAAAAGTTATACGTGCGACTGCGACTTCAATTGTATTATATGGAGCTCAAATATGGGGCTACCGCTCTTTTGTTCCTATTGAAATGTTTCTTCGATACTGATACTCGATAATAAAACGAGCACTCCAAACAGCACTCCAAACTACATAATTCATCTGGAGACAGAAGTAGCACCACTTTTTTAGAAACTCTTAAACTGCACTTTGAATATGTGATTAAAGTGATGAAGATGGAAGAAAGAAGACTGCCAAAAATAATTCTTTCTCAATTGGTTTCAACTAAAAGTAATTGTGTACAAGAATGGAAGAACTTAGCAAGCAATTGTGGATTAACTGCAATAACAAACTTTGAGCAAACCCATATTTTAAGAAGTAATTTCTACGAGATCCTAAAGAGAGGTAATCTACTTTATGACTCATATATCAACGAAGCCCAGTCATCTCAGTATAGAGCATATTACAGCAAACTAGACCACAGTTTACAAGAAAAAACAGATTTTTTGAACAAAAACCCAACTGAAAAAATTAATGTCATATTCAAAATTAGAGGAGAACTAACAAACTTGAACTACATCCCACATCGTCCAGATCTCCAAATCGAATGTGGTCTCTGCAACCTTCGAGAGAGAGAAGATGTCTTTCACTTTCTCGCAAAATGTCCTGTTTTGTACGAATTAAGAAGGATTTACTTTGGAGCAAATATATTGGACATTGATGAAGCATTGTCAATTTTAAATGACAACAGAGGCTGGGATGTGTTATACAAATACACCGTTAGTGCATTACGCTACAGAACACGCATTATTGAAGGCGACTTTTGGTAAAATAATCTATAATTATCTTATTGTTTTTATATTAAAAATAGTTAAATTATTAAAATTAAACTCTTTAATCGAATTCAGAAAATAAAATGTCAATCTGGTAGACGGCTTATCGCCAAACCATCTAGTCTATAAGATAACTTTGTAATAAGGAATATACATTGTACATATACTTATACATACACATGAATATTTAGTCAGAAAAATAATATATAAAAATAAAAATAAAAATAAACTGAGCAAAAATCAAACTTCATTTATTGAATCTACAACAAACATCCTCAACAAATCATTCACTTCTATATACACTGCCGCTCATCTGAATAGGTTCACTGTTTATCGTACCTTACTGTAAAACTCTTTACATACATATGGCAATGACAGGTCTGTGCTATGTATGTAATGAAAGAGCATTATTATGCGCTTACTTTGGGAAAAAAAAAATTCTCTTAATACTTACCGTTGCTCTCACACGCCTACTAAACTTAATTTATTAAAAAAAAGCAAGTGTTTTTTGGCTCATCTGAATAGGTTCAATAGCAAAAAGTGGAAGAAAACAAGAAAATTACATAACTGTAATTAGATATTTTATTTTCCACGACACAGTAATTTATGTTAATAGTGGGTATTGCCACCTTTCTTCGAAATTGACTCGAAAATCCGATTTGGAATGGAGTCATAGAGCTTCTTTAGATAGGTTAGCGAAATCTCCGACCACGATTCCTTGATTCCCTTGATTAAGGACTCCTTGTCTTCATACTGTCTCCCCAACTCATATACCTTACGCGAAAGAAGTCCCCAAGCGTTCTCAATGATGTTAAGGTCAGGTGAGTAAGGAGGCCATACCAACACGTCTACATTTTGGCTCTGAATCCATTGCTTTACAGACCTCGCTGTATGGATTGGTGCATTGTCATGCTGGAATGACCACGGTATTGGTCCAAAAAGGTTAAAAATTTGCGGGAAGGCCTTTTCCAGCACACCTTTGTATACATTTGCGTTCATTCGCGATGTAAGGAATTGAAGCTCAAAAGTTCCATAGTATGAAATCGCTCCCCACACCATGACACTGCTTTCACAACTATGCAAACGGCTTAAATAATGCTCTTCTTTACGAAGGTCATGAAAATAGTAATTGTAGCCATCTGGACCCTCCAAGTTGAATTTTTTTTCATCTGAAAATATAACTCGCCTCCACTCCGATTTCCACGACATGTATTTTTTACAAAACTGGAGACGATTTTCCTTTCGCTTTTCATTCAGAGGCGGTTTTTTTTTGGATCTTTAATCTTTTTAAATGTTTAGCACTCTTAATTATTCGTTTCACTGTAGCCACACTACACTTAAAACCAGTTTTGACTCTAATTTTTGACGCGGAATCATGCGAATTGGAAGCAGCTCTGATGATTGCACGCCTATCGACCATTGATGTGGCCTTATAAGTTCCACCTTTCATGTTTTTTCCGTAGTTTTTAATGTTCCGCAAATAATGGCCCACTAAATTTTGGCTTCTTTCAATTTTTTCCGCGATTTCTCTTTGACTTAGTCCTAATTCGCGAAATGCTTTTATTTTGCCCTTTTCTTCCTCGGTTAAGGGTTTTCCGCGGCCCATTTTTCTAACTTACGGTTTTAAAAAGTTCGATTTACTAAAAAAACTTAGCCTTATCTACAAGACCCACGCACATCAATTGAAATTAATTTTTTTGCTGTCGAACCTATTCAGATGAGCCAAAAAACCCTTAATTTTTTTTTAATAAATTAAGTTTAGTAGGCGTGTGAGAGCAACGGTAAGTATTAAGAGAATTTTTTTTTCCCAAAGTAAGCGCATAATAATGCTCTTTCATTACATACATAGCACAGACCTGTCATTGCCATATGTATGTAAAGAGTTTTACAGTAAGGTACGATAAACAGTGAACCTATTCAGATGAGCGGCAGTGTACGTACAGTTCATGACCATCACACTACATTTGTCAAACATTGACGATTCAATAGATAATTTGAATAAAACCATGCAAAGAACCGAAATTCTTAACTACATTACAATTTTTGTTACTCAAATAATGGACAGCTTTCAACGAACTCAAATAGCAATTCTGGAATTTGTGTCCGATACTCATCAAGGAAGAATAAACGCTTTACTGCTGTCTCCCACTCAATTGTTGAATCCACTGGAGAAGATTAGGTTGACATTAGAAAGTTCACTAACATAACCTGAAAACGATGAGCACAATCTTCCCAAACTGTATGATTTTCTTAAAAGAAAAGCACGAGTTACATCATCAGCAATTGTATTTCTTGTTAAATTACCTCTATTGAATACACAGGTGCTTCAGCTGTATCAACTAATATCATTACCAGTTCAGCATAACAAATACTTCATCTTCATACAATCATATCAACACCATTCTTAGCTGTAACTCCACTCAGGGAATAAAATGTTTCACTATCACAAACTGAATATCAGGGTTGCATACATATCATCGAGAAAAATTTATATTTGTAGGCAGCGACATCCAGTTATCAACGCACATGCTTTGGAAAACCAATGTGAAGTTTGCATGTTAAATCATTAAAAGTATGTAGCTCTCATCATATTGCAAACTAAGATCTACCGATGTTGACAGGTTTGGACCCAGCTTCATAATCCTAATCACTGGGTTTTTGCCTATGCGGATCAGATGTTTTAACAACGAAACTTCAAGGCGTAGGGCTTATGAAACTAACAGCTAACTGTGTCATCAAACAACCCACCATGACTATTAATGCTCAAAATTTATATGTATCAGAACACTGTGCCCCTTTTTGACGACACTTAACTTGAGTGCATTCGTTTATAAGTTTGAAATCGAGCCAATACAAAATCTCTCATCATGATGTTCATCAGTACTCGATTGGTTACTTTTCATTTTTTGGAGATGTAATTCTGGCCACACTCTTGCTACTACTACGGAGGAAGATGGCGATCAATCCCCACACGCTATAGAGTTTGAGCTCAAAGATCTCAACGCCGCGCCGGGGAGAATGTTGAGACCCGGATTTAGTAAAGGTACATATATAGCTTTTCCTATAATTTATATTTTATGAAACAATATATATTCACATTCCCAACCTTATAATATGTCTCCCACAAAAAAATGCAACACTGCACTTCTCTCTCTATACTGTTTATTTCTCTTATACTCATAACAAATTTAGAATAAAGTCACTTATAATACACAAGTCAGCAAGGTTGTTTGTTATTTCTAACCCGGACAAGTCGTAAGGAGCATTAAGTAAGAGCCAAACAAGTCAAATTCAAAAAAAAAAATTTCGATTCAAAACAATAAGATTATTTGTTCTAATTTTGTGGAATAAATGAAATTATGTACATGAATAAAGTAAACAATTTACCTAATATGTTTATACCAATATTTGATTGGCTTGAGCTCTGTGAACTTAAGTTCATTGGATGCAGGGGATGTGCAGAGTCCGTTGAGTTCGTCAGATAAGCACCAAACTTTAGCTGAGCTTCAGTTCCATCCATTACAGAGAACACCCAATTCCAGGTTTGTTTCAAGCGTGTTTCCAAAAGAGCCTAAAAGGATAAAAACAAAATTTTTTGTATTAAACAAAACATACGTATCGGTATTTAAACATGAATAAAAAGCTTTAAGGATCTTGAGAAGACATCATCTAGATGATGACTAAACTAAGCTGTGCATAACTCATTAAAACCTCAGATAAGTTGGCATTCTCACTCTATCATACATTCGAGTTTATTCGGCGGAACCTATTACTCTTTTATTCTGTATATATTTGCTAAACAAAAATTTTGGTTGTCAAAGATACATTGTAATATTTTTCAATGAAATAGTGTGATTCTGTGGAACCAATCTCATCGACTTATGTATGTCCATTTAAAATTGTTTTGCCAATTAAAATATATTTTAGGTTAAATACTTTTTCGATATGCAAATAAAGTTAAAAACACATAGCTCTAATTTATCAATTCAGATTTAGAAATATTTAAAACAAAAAAAGCTTTCGAATCAGGAAATGAACACTTCAAATCAAAATTTTGGCGATTTCGATCCATTAAACTTTTCTCCTAAGTATATACACACAGGGTGATTTGCATAAGGTGTGACAAAAAGATAGGGTGTGTAGGTTGGACCTAGACAAGCAAAAAATCGTATGGGAGGGGGGGTCCATTTTCCCCCGTTTAGGCGGGAGGGGCAATTTAAGAAAAAAATCACTAAAAATGGAAAAAATATTATTTTAAAAATAACGGTAATACCTACAAACTGTGACATCTACTATGGCGACTGCTACAGACAAAAGAAACAACGCTTATTTGGGTGCGGATTTGTCGTTAGAGGAAGACTCAGGGATAAGGTGATTAGCCAAAATCCAGTCAATGAGCGTATAATGACCATCCGCATCAGGGCTAAATTCGCCAACATTAGCCTAATATGCGCCCACGCCCCCACAGAAGAGAAAGACGACGATTCCAAAGACTGTTTCTACGAGCTCCTCGAAGAAACGTATGAGCAGTGCCCTAGACACGACGTGAAAATCGTTCTTGGCGATTTTAACGCAAAGCTAGGGAAGGAGGACATCTTTGGAAACACAATCGGTAAGCATAGCCTCCATGACAAAACCTCCGAAAATAGACTGAGGCTAATCAATTTTGCTGCGGGGCTGAATCTTGTTGTAAGTAGTACGCGCTTCCCGCATCTCAAAATTCATAAAGGTACATGGCGATCCCCAGATCAATTAACCGTCAATCAAATTGACCATGTTGCGATCGACGCAAGGCACTCTTCCAGTGTTCTAGATGTCCGAACTTTCCGAGGGGCCAACTTTGACTCGGACCACTACCTTGTTGTAGCCAAGGTACGAATGAGGATATCTTGTTCGCGACCAGCGCGAACTAACGCTGTGAAGAGATATGACGTCGGAAAGCTACAATCGCAAGAGATTGCCAATGCCTTTTCCAATCGAGTGTCCCTTCAATTATCCTTGAATCCCATGCCACCAGCATTAAACATTGAAGACCAGTGGCAGCAATGCCAAGAAGCCATCAGAACCGCTGCCTCTGAGGTTCTGGGTTTCACTCGGCCACCAAAACGAAACCCATGGTTCGATGAAGAATGCAGGCAGGCAAATGCAGCCAAACAAAGAGCACGACAAATGCTTATGCAAACACGAACAAGGGCTGCTTACGATCAGTATAACGAGATTTACAAGGAGAGAAGAAGGGAAGAACACCGACTTCTCAAAAAGAAAAAGAAGCAGCATGAGAAGCTCTCGTTTGAGGAAATAGAGAGGTGCCATGACAGGAACGAGATTCGGAAGTTTTACCAAAAGGTAAAAAGATCCTGCCAGGGTGGCAAACCCCGAACTCAAGCCTGTAAAGACCAGCAGGGAAACATTGTTATAGAGTCACAGTCGCTACTGAGGATCTGGAAAGATCATTTCTGCAGACTGCTTAACGGCGATGAAGACACAAATTCCGCTGTCAGGCAGATTGCCCCATTCAGCTTGGACGATGATCAAGAATGCCGTCCTCCCGACCTAGAAGAGGTTAAGCTTGCCATATGCAAACTTAAATCAAATAAGACTGCAGGTGCAGATGGCCTTGATGCCGAACATTTTGAAAAAAAAATGGTTTGAAGAAAAAAAATTTGACTTTGAAAATTAATATTTCAAAAACTATTCATTTGAACAACTCATTTTTAGATTTTATTTAATGTATGGTTTTTTGGCTTTTCAAAATGCTATAGCACGACTCTGTAGGTATTACCGTTATTTTTAAATAATATTTTTTTCCATTTTTAGTGATTTTTTTCTTAAATTGCCCCTCCCGCCTAAACGGGGGAAAATGGACCCCCCTCCCATACGATTTTTTGCTTGTCTAGGTCCAACCTACACACCCTATCATTTTGTCACACCTTATGCAAATCACCCTGTATATTGGAGCACAATGGATCCTTGAGATCTGAGTGAGGTGCTGCCGCTTGCGGCTGCACTCCTTATCCAACCAAACCTAAGTCTATATATATAAGTTTTATTTGTCTTCTCACTATATTGAATTTAAGAATGGATAGTGCATTGCTTTATCATTGCTTATCGTGTACTATAAATAAATATGACCAGAAAAAACAACACTTGCCATGTTTATATAGCTTATTTCAATTTCAAGTGTATAATCCGCAAGAATTTTCTTAAACTTCTATGCAAATATTTTCAAATATACAATATTTAATGCTGATTTGAAATTTAAGAAAAAACAGATCTTGAAGGGATTAAAACTTCGAAAAAGTTTCGTAGAAGGGATCACTCTTTCATGAAATGATCAATTTACTTTAAAAACTTTTGTTGAGTGAGCTACTTTACATTTTTCAGTTCCTCATAGAGGCAAACACAATTCTATCCAACCTGATTTTAACCAATATTAAGAAGTTTTGACGAAACAATATAAAAAGAATGCAGATCCATCCACGTCTTCTACGATGACAAAAATAAATAATAAATAGGGTGGCGCTACAGAGCGAGGAGCCCCTGGGCCTAGCGCATTTCTCACAACCATCCCTTGTGAGGGAATGGAGGGGACCTACAATTTTCTGCCGGTTCCGAACGGCTAATCGAGAAAGCGCTTTTGAATACTAACGGAGGACTTGCCAATTCCTCGCGAAAGGCGATACCCGTAGAAAAAACATTTTTGCCTCTGGTGGGATTCGAACTCGAATCTCTGGATTAACAGGCGGACATGTTATCCATCGCACCACGGGTACCACAACGATGACAACCACAACAATAATTATAGCTCCAGGTACTCGAAGAAGAATACAAAACCTTCATAAGACATAACAAAAAGTTTACATTCACTGCAATTAAAGACTATTAAAATAGCTAGATGCAAGCGCTTAAGTACGTACATCTTCAAATACAGCTTCAATTTATAGACAAAGAAAAAATTCAAAATGGAAAAAATCGAAAAAACTTTGAATTGAATACTTATTAATTTCCGGTTCGTGAAAGGTTTTTTGAATTGAATACTTATTCATTCCGGTTCGTGAAAGGCTTTTTTTGAGTCTTCTTTTCAGTTTTTTTCTATGATCGAAGGTACACCCATCAAAAAAATAAAAAAATTCTATTTTTCTATTGCTCTAGACCAGAATGCCCACTTAATAAAATTGAACTAGTCTTGAATCGTATTAAAACTTTTTTTTGTTATTTTTGAAAGTATAGTATCTTAAAAATATACTGTTAAAAGTTAATGATGAGATTCCGAGTATTTCAGGATCTCCAGCAAACTAGAAGGTCATGTAAGCAGAAGAATCGGTGAATCGGACTCTATTGTTCATTAGTAGCAGCTGCTCGACTTCGTATACCTGACTATCACTAATGTAGAAATTTAATGGGACATTTCTTAGTTTTAAGTTATATTGGTTAATTGAACGTGGTCCTCAGCGATGGTAACATCGAGTGTTAAATTTTATTGTAACTCCATTCAGGGAATAACATGTTTCACTATCACAAACTGAATATCAGGGTTGCATACATATCAGCGAGAAAAATTTATCATTGTAGGCAGCGACATCCAGTTTGGAAAACCAATGTGAAGTTTGCATGTTAAATCATTAAAAGTATGTAGCTCTCATCTTATTGCAAACTAAGATCTACCGATGTTGACAGGATGTGGACCCAGCTTCATAATTAAGAGTACATATTTCAGGATCTTCAGCCAACTAGAAGGTCATGTAAGCAGAAGAATGGGTGAGTCGGGCTCTATTGTTCATTAGTAGCAGCTGCTCGATTTCGTATACCTGACTAACACTTGTAAAAATTTAACGGGACATTTCTTAGTTTTAAGAGTTATACTGGTTAATTGACCGTGGTCCTCAGTGATGGTAGCATCGAGTGTTAAATTTTATTGAAAAATAAAGGAGTCTTCTTGAAACTCTGAACGCGTTCATCTCGAAACTATTTTTGTCTTGTGGGTGTCAAAAAAACAAAAACTACTAGACCGATTGATCTGAAATTTCAATATGTTATTCTGTACAGCTTTAAAACTAAAACAAATAGTTTCCGTTAAATATTAATATTTTTCAAAATTATATTTCTTTAAAACCTGCGATAGCTGTATTTTTGTATAATTGAATCTTTTTAGGAAGGGAGATTTCAAGTCCATTGTTTAAGTTGAAAACATTTTTTTTTGTCTGAAGTTTAGTTTTTCCATCAGTCAAATATAATAAAAAAAATTTTTTTTTTTTAATGGTTTAAATTTTAGGGTGCTTGATCACCAACCCCATTAACGGTACGCATATTTGGCCCACATAAGTCAGCGCTGGTTTTTTTTTTACTTTGCAATGCTATAAGATCTCTAGGTGGCGCCTGAGCAGGGAACAGTAAACTAGTAGTAGTAGTAGTAGTAGTAGTAGTAGTAGTAGTAGTAGTAGTAGTAGTAGTAGTAGTAGTAGTAGTAGTAGTAGTAGTAGTAGTAGTAGTAGTAGTAGTAGTAGTAGTAGTAGTAGTAGTAGTAGTAGTAGTAGTAGTAGTAGTAGTAGTAGTAGTAGTAGTAGTAGTAGTAGTAGTAGTAGTAGTAGTAGTAGTAGTAGTAGTAGTAGTAGTAGTAGTAGTAGTAGTAGTAGTAGTAGTAGTAGTAGTAGTAGTAGTAGTAGTAGTAGTAGTAGTAGTAGTAGTAGTAGTAGTAGTAGTAGTAGTAGTAGTAGTAGTAGTAGTAGTAGTAGTAGTAGTAGTAGTAGTAGTAGTAGTAGTAGTAGTAGTAGTAGTAGTAGTAGTAGTAGTAGTAGTAGTAGTAGTAGTAGTAGTAGTAGTAGTAGTAGTAGTAGTAGTAGTAGTAGTAGTAGTAGTAGTAGTAGTAGTAGTAGTAGTAGTAGTAGTAGTAGTAGTAGTAGTAGTAGTAGTAGTAGTAGTAGTAGTAGTAGTAGTAGTAGTAGTAGTAGTAGTAGTAGTAGTAGTAGTAGTAGTAGTAGTAGTAGTAGTAGTAGTAGTAGTAGTAGTAGTAGTAGTAGTAGTAGTAGTAGTAGTAGTAGTAGTAGTAGTAGTAGTAGTAGTAGTAGTAGTAGTAGTAGTAGTAGTAGTAGTAGTAGTAGTAGTAGTAGTAGTAGTAGTAGTAGTAGTAGTAGTAGTAGTAGTAGTAGTAGTAGTAGTAGTAGTAGTAGTAGTAGTAGTAGTAGTAGTAGTAGTAGTAGTAGTAGTAGTAGTAGTAGTAGTAGTAGTAGTAGTAGTAGTAGTAGTAGTAGTAGTAGTAGTAGTAGTAGTAGTAGTAGTAGTAGTAGTAGTAGTAGTAGTAGTAGTATTTTATTCTTTCATATTACTTGACTACATAACAATATTATTAATAAAATGAATAGAATAATAGTGTTCATTCTTTTAACATAATATTAGCTAACTATTAATGAAAAAAAAAAAAAAACTTGAGAGGTGTCAGGGGACACCCGGATGGAATGAAGTTCCTTTCAATTAATTAGTGAAGGAATTGTAATAAAATTTTATTTTTTTAAGTTATAATAATATTTTTTTTTATTATTAACAAATATAATGTTATATAAACTTAATCAGTAGGCTCAATTTTAGTAATAATTGGCTTGCTTTCTATAAGAGAGAGAGAGAGAGTGACAGAGAGAGAGAGAGAGAGAGAGAGAGAGAGAGAGAGAGAGTGAGAGAGAGAGAGAGAGAGAGAGAGAGAGAGATAGAGAGAGAGAGAGAGAGAGAGAGAGAGAGAGAGAGAGAGAGAGAGACAGACAGACAGAGAAACATGCGACGCCGCACAGCTTACAATGGCTTACTATAGCAAAAAGTGTCGTGACAACTTTTCGTAATAATTTTTTCCGTCTAGCCCCCTTTCACAACGCGCGATAAGGAACTTCGTTCCAAAAATAAAGTAAGCTTACGTTACATTACATCTGCTGATGGAAAAGTTTGAAATAAAAGATTCGATGATATCATAGTTTAAAGTGAATAACCAGTGTTTGACTTTACTATCAAATGAAGAAAAATACATTGTTTGTCTTATATATAAAGGTAGTTTATTTAAAATGTTAGGAGCTGTAAATGAGTAAAAATGCGAAAAATGAGTTTTGTGTGCAAAAGGAACATTAACAGTGCTCATATTATTAATACAAAGGTTGTGCATTGTGAGAATTCCTGATTAGTATATTGCCACTTTTTTTTATAAAACTCTCTCAATACTTTAAAAACATATAAGTGTCTCATTGGAAGTATTCGCAATTCCTTAAATAATGGCCAAATTTCAGCAAATCGATTTTTTTTGCAACTAATTCGTATTAAATGTTTCTGAGCTATTAATAAGGGCTTAAAAGTGGTATTATACGAACCTCCCCAGCTAGTAATACCATGTTGTAATTTGGAGTGAGCAAGACCATAATAAATAATAGTTAAAACCTTTTGAGAACAAAAAGGTTTTATTAAATACATTTTACGTGTGATTATCAACATGTTGGTTTTTATCATTTGAATGTGATGTTTCCAGTTCAGGTTGAAATCGATTACAACACCTAAATACTTAAAATGCTCAACTGAGTCAATTTTGAAGCAGGAATCACTGCATTGCATATTCATTACAAAATTACTTCTACCACATTTATGAATGGGTAAGGAAAACTGTTTACAGTTATGAGCATGAAACCATAAATTATAATCGTATAGGCTGTAACCAGATAATTTTAGAGACATCAGTTTCGTTTTTTCACTAATAAATTAATCTATGAAAATTAAACCATATTCTTAGTTTTTCAAGATCTACCTGTATCCTAGCGATGCATTCAAATGCAGTTTCAAACTCGTAAAAAAAGACGATATCATCTGCAAATGCAGTTGAAACACCATTCAATTTAATTTTGAAAATTGAATTGATATACATTTATTAAGAAAAACAAAGAGCCGAGTACAGATCCTTGAGGAACTGCGTTTTTTAATCTCTCTGTTCACTCAACACTCCTTTCACATTGACTCTCTGTTTCCTATTTTTTAAGTATGATTGAAGCAACTTAAAAATATTTCCACGAAAACCAGCATTATTCAGCTTGGTGAGCAAAAGATCATGGTTAACTAAATCAAAAGCTTTAGTCATGTCAATAAACAGACCCATAGTAGATTTATTTTTATTTAAGCCTCCATATAGTTGACTGCAAACTCTTAAAATGGCATCTTCAGTTGATAAACCTGCTCTGAACCCAAATTGGTTGTCACAAACAAAGTTAAACTTTTTAAGGAATGAAACAAAGCGGACTTTAATAAGCTTTTCAAAAATTTTTGCAAAAGTTGAAAGAAGGGAAATTGGCCTATAGACAGAAACATTTTTTCTATTACCTTTCTTAAAAAGTGGTATAACTTCTGCACATTTAAGTAGTATTCACATGAGAACGACCAACGAACGACGAATGAACGAAGATTCGTTAATTTTGACATTTCATTCACATGAGTGTTTTACATTCGTCACGAATAACGAACAAAATTTACATGCAAAACAAAAATGGGGAATGATTTTGAGGTTAAGCACGCGCGAAAAATTTACTCGTTGGAGTGTGGATTGTATGTGGAACGAGAATAAAGTCTGACAGTTCGTACCTACTAGATGTTGATTCGTAACGAATAAACTATTTTTCTCAATTTTTTTAATTTTAGGCACAAACATAAAAGTTTATCCACCTAAAAATAAGTATGAACTATGTTTCCATCGTTTCCAAAAAAATTCGTGAGGAATTTATGCTAGTAAGGTACTTAAAATCTAATTTCTTGATTTATTCGTCGTTCGTTGGTCGTGCTCATGTGAATAGTCCTTTAAGGTGTTCGGGAAAACAACCTACTTCAACACTTCTGTTGAATATAAAGGCTAAAACATCAACGATATACCAGGCAAAATTTTTCAGTAAAATACTCGAAACACCATCACTGCTGCATGAATTTTTACTTTTCAATTATGAAATAACATTGCAAACTTCTCTGTAACTGTAATCCTTTTTGTCCTGGAATCCGAATTGACAAATGTATACCAAATCAGATAAGTCGCCTTTTGCAGAGGAACACACACAGTCGTATTTATAATCCCATTCTAAAGTATGTCTAACTTTGGACAGCTCTTAGAACAGTGTCCAACTCTAAATCGTATTTATAAACACTTTCATCGCTGTCTAAGGAATGTCTAACTTTAGACACCGAAATTGGTTGTCTAAACTGTGGCTAAAGTGACATTTGATACACCAAAAAACAATTTTGCTGAACATGTTATAAAACACTGTTGATAGTGTTGAGATCAGAAAAAGTAAGTAGTTTGAGGTGCAAAAATTCTACTTTCAACTTTTTCATTTATAAATTGCACAAATTTAATCATTTTATGAGACTTGGAAAAGGTGTAACACAAAGTCAAATCAGCTGTTTTTTTTGGTCTAGTTCAAGTCCTACGCCACACTCTTTCAGAGCCTTTTAGTTGTTGTACTCGTATATTAAAACACAAAAAATGGTACTGCACGAATACATCATTACCGCCACCATTTAGTTTTTCGTTCAAAGTTGACAGTTTGAGGGGCTATATAGACAACTGTTGGAATGCATTTATAAATACGAAATTGGCTAAGGCTTGTCCAACTCTTTAGACACCGTCTAGCTGGACAGTTGTCTAAGGATGTTCTTAGCAAATTTTATAAATACGACTGACAGCTACTATTCTGAGTCGCAAGATAAATACTATAGTAGAACAAGTTACATTAACATAAATAAATTGCAAATATTCCAAAAGTATATGGTTTGAACATTGTTCGTGTAATTAGTAGGTTACTATTAGATACAAAACACAACTAAACGGGATCATCAAGACACTTCCATGCCAGTTTGCAACCGAAAATAATATCGCGTTCGAACTTACAATGCTCGAATTCACAGCATTTTCGAATCTTTGAAGTTCAATCTGTCAGTTCATGAATGCAATTTAAGGCTCTGTGTCAGATATAAAATGGTACTGTGATTCACCTTTCGGTTCTACATAGTTAGTGGTAAAAGCAATTGGAAAACATACAGATTTTCCCACTTTGAAATTAAAGAATTCGATTTCCACGTTTTTGTGTAAGGTAGTATGCAAATTAAATTCACTTCAATCAATTTTGATAAAAAAAAATTAAAATCATGTGCCCTCAAAAATATATTTTCGTTGCTGATAAATTCACTTTTAATATCAATTTACAAAACAGAATATCCGAACATCAATAATAATCAATTTCAATTCAACAAGTAAGCGAAAACTAGTAAAACAAAAAACTAACCCAAGAATACCGAGTAAAGTCCGACTGTCGTATACGTTGCTTTCCTTGTTTTGACAGCAACAACTTTTTTTAAGAATTTTCCGACTGTTTTTTCCATCTGAAAATCTATGTTCGAAAATCTGAAAAATCTAAATGTCAGCTAAATGTCAGCTGAAACTTCTGACACTTTTGACCAATCAGAGCGACGAAAACTGACAGTAGTTTTCGAAGTACCGGTGCTTTGAATGCGAGGAATTATTCACGGGGTATTTTTTTCCTTTTCACTTTTTTCCCAGAACTATATAGAACAAGGAAAATGATACTGTCAGTCTTTTATATGGAAGTTATAAAAAGAAATTTTTTTTCAATTGAAGAGAAAATAAGAAAAATAAAAAATGTATGCATACATCAACAGTAGATGTACCTACATTAAACAAAAGTTTAAAACAGTTGTGATCAATTAAAATTATCCCCAAAGAAAAATGGTTAAGTCACCCTCAAAAAGTTGTTCTTGAAAAAATCTAATAACAGAAAGAACCCATCAGTAAAATTGATAAGGTTTCAAAAGCGATTATCGAGTTGACTGATGCAGTCGATAGTATAATTAGCCAAACTAAAGGCTTCGAATTCAAGCTTAAAGCCATTGAAAATAGACCGATATCGGGCCTTATGACAACTTCAGAGCCTACCCAAACGGTGCTATATGCTCTGAGAAATTAGGTCCACCTGTGTTTTTTACAGATTTCCGATGGAAATCCGACCCGGTTCATTTCTTGCTTATATGCTGCGGAAACGATTCTCGAAGGATATCGAGCTAGTGAAGGACAAACCGATCTATCGCGCAATTCTACAGCATATTAGGGGCAAGGTAAGACGAATTGCGGATGCAGCTCTGGGGTGACATTCTGTAAGTAAAAGCAAACAAACGTTTTCGTGTGAGCGAATGATTTGCAATGTCTTTCCTATTGAAAAACGTTTGATCGCTTTCGCTTTTAATAGAATCTGGCCCCTGGCCTCTTATAACATTGGTTGGTAAGAAACCAAGACCTGCGTCCCAAGAGGGACAATGGGGACCATTGAACATCAGCTTACTTAGCTGAGCCAAAAAAGCAGCTGGATGTGTTCTATGCTGCAGTTAACAATTCTGTCATTGATGAGTGATGACAAACTAAAAACAGAATTACAGAGTGAAGAAATCATTTTTAAGGATTTTTTTATTTAGGCTACTTAGCTTTATATCACAAATAAGTCGTTATATGAAGCTTAAGCCCGAAAATGGACAGAAACGCGTCGCCATTACACTAAGAAAAATAAATCGTGTTATTTAGCAAAATAGCTTAAATAAAAAATCCTAAAAAGTTGGTTGGGACTCACCTCTTATTACAGAAATTTCATCCTTGCCCTAACCAGGGGTGAAAATTCTGAAGTCAGGACTAACTAATCTAAAAATAATTCTATTACATTTCTCAGAAATCAGATTATTGACAAAATAGGCTGTGAAGGAGCCACAGCCAACAACCTCTTAATTAATTGCTCTACAACTATTAACCTCGGCTGTGCCTCGATATCCAATCCTCTCACATTCAGTTGCACTGCATAGAAATGCATAACACTTGACTTGCTTGTGTATCAAGAGTGCATTGTACTCAGAACAATATGATTTCCAACGGCAGGCCACTGCCAGCCGACAGAAGTAATAAGGGATCATATTCCCTTGACTGCATGCGCACTGTTTATGACATAGCAATAGTTTTTGGATATGAGCATTTGTTTATAATATAGGTCATTGGCGCTCACCCAAAAGAGTGTGATGATGCAGCGTTTTAATCGGATATCGAAGTGTGGTCGATTGTTCGATAACCAGAAATGGAGCTTAATAAATTTGTATAAATAGGGAATGAATTTACAAATAAAATGTCAATAGTGATCGTGGACTCGATCTAGAACAATCTCTGGTTTTTGTTGATATAAGGCATTGAGCCGAAGGCGATTCTTGGGTAGTTCCAAGTTGTTTCCACTACCATCCAACTTTGCAGTTAGTGCGAAGAGGTTTGAGCCTATAGCAGTGAATGCTTGGCGATTTGGTAGTTTGGAAACCAGTGAACATTACATGGCGATCTTGCCAGGAGCAGAATCAGAAGTTGCCAGGAGCCAGAGAATGTTTTGAGAGATTGTTTTAAAAGGAGAGTGTTTTAATGAGGCAAAGTCTTTTTTTTCGTTCGTGCAAGTAAAGTTGTTCAAAGTCGTAAATTTTTTTTAATTTTTTTCTTTCCGCGCTGTCGGTAGTAAAAAACAAAATAGACATTTTGACCTAATAGCGACCGCAGAGCAAAGCGCAAAGGCGCAACTTCTCCTGAGGACGAAGACAGCGAGTCCGGAAAACAACACAACTATTGGCCCGCGTCCTCTGTCTATACAAGAGTACAGAAGGCGCGTACATAAACACAAAAACACACCAACAAAGATGACTACAATTAAACATAAATTACAAAAACCAGGGAAACATCATGAGTGCGATCAAAACAAGCAGCACAAACAACATTGCTTCCATCGCAAAGAGTTTCACAGGAAAAAAGCGGAGGAATCTCCATATTGATTATATTATGTACTACAGTACTACTACTACTGTCACACAGTACGTTTTCAAGGTCTCTATCAATATCGGGTCTAACATATTCAAAATGCTTTGTATATCTTGACGACCTTATAGTCTCCTTCTTTCCATTTCCGGCGTTACGAGTAGTGATCTTGAAGCGATCACAACTCTCCCACTTTTCTGCTTCACACTAGTGATCCGCCTGTGGGGTACGCCGTGTTGACCTCAGAAAGCGTCGGCAAGCCTCCCGGTTTTGGATTGTTCCATGTCTGAGGCCAACCAAATGCTGCTGTTTTTGCATTTGCTTGTACCAGGAGTGTTTTGGCCTGCTTTTTCTTTTTCGTCGCGAATTTGTTGAAACGTTGTACGATATTGCCTTTTGGACGGGGTTCTGCGGATCTCTCCTTTGAACATGACAATACCAACTGAGCCGGTCGTGCTGAATTTTGTCGAAGATGGCACTTTTGACATGAAGGCTTCCACGGATCTTAGTACTTCTAATTCGATCAACTTTGACGACCTTATAGTATTCGGTAGAAATTTAGAGCACCACAATAAAAATTTAATTGAAGTATTCGAAAGATTGAGAGAAGTAAATCTCAAACTTCATCCAAGTAAATGTGCTTTCCTTAGAAAAGAAGTTTTATATCTAGGTCATATAATATCAGACAAAGGCATTATACCAGATCCATCAAAATCCATAGTAATGAAAAATTATCCAATCCCACAAAATGCAGACGAAGTAAGGAGATTTGTAGCATTTGCTAACTACTATAGAAAGTTCATACCAAATTTTGCAACACTAGCAATACCTTTTAACCGCTTATTAAGAAAAAACGTAGAATTTAAATTTTCCGAAGATTACAATACCTAATTTAATTTGCTAAAAGAATTCCTAATAAGCCCAAATATTTTACAGTTTCCAAATTTTGAAAAAGAATTCATACGTCGAACAGACGCCTCCGGATTTGCCTTAGGTGCTGTTATATCAAATTTTGATGATAAACCCATCGCATACGCAAGTAAATCATTAAATAAAGCCGAAAATAATCACAGTACCATAGAAAAAGAATTGCTCGCAATAGTATGGGCAGTAAAACATTTCAGACTTTATCTTTTCGGAAGACGTTTCAAAATACTAACGGACCATAGACCAGCCCACTAGTATATCTCTTCTCACTAAAAGAACCTTCAAGTAGATTAACAAAATTTAGGCTAATATTAGAGGAATATAACTTTACTGTGGAGTATTCACCAGGCATAGACAACTGCACTGCGGATGCACTAAGTAGAATACAACTAAAGTCAGAAGACTTACAAAATTTATTTGTGTGTGTCACAACAAGAACACAAGCTAAAAATTCAAATTTAGAGAAAGAAAATCCAACAACAAGTAAATTAGAGAAAGAGAGAATCATAAGTGAACTTCTTAAACCGCCAGAAAAGAGGCTCTCAAAGTTGAGAGAGGTTATGCATCTAAATTATGCATGGGGAAATGATGTGAATGCACCACAACAAAATCATGAAATTTCATATTCATCGATGTCATCTCTCAATGTCATATGTAGATATTTGCATTCACTAATTGCCACTTCTTTGCTTCGCTTCAATTAACTAACACGCGCTTTTGCTTATCTCTTAACCTATCTCTTTATCATACATAAATTATATTCACTATGTTAATAAAGTCTTTCTTTGTAATTAGAATTATTAACCAAAGTTCTTTTATTTAATACTATTGATACACAACAGTTTCAAAATAAGTCCATCGCTTACAGCCTTGGACCACACAAATTATATTATTGGACGAATTTATGCCGGTTTGAGAAAACGGTGGTTGTCCTCTAGTTTTACTCCAGTAGACATCAAGTTGAGACTTGTTAAAGCATTATACGTCCCTTTGATTGATTTTTCCTAAAAAGTATACTGCAAACTAGACTCCCACTCTCAACATAAGCTGCTTGTCGCAGTTAATGCTGACATTCGATACGTTTTTGGACTTCGTCGCTGTGAGCATATATCGCACTACCATCAAAAGGTTTTTTAATGTAGTTTTGATCAGTTCCTTAAAATTAGATGATGTTGTCAATTCTTGTACAGCCTCATTAACAGTAGAGTCCCATCATACCTCTTCAATAAAATTCAATCCACACAATCTCTTAGAAGCCAAGACCTTATTTTGTCTACTTATAATTATCTGAACTCTTCGCGCGACTTCTTCAGATTTTGGAACTCACTTCCTATTACGACTAAACAAGTAACTGAAGCCAAAAAAAATTAAGCTTTCAGCACTTCAATACTTATAAATCAACAACAAAATTTTGTATTCTTATTTTTTCGCTTCTCTTTATGAATCTATCTTTCTTATCTTATTTTTTATATTCTTTCCTGCTTTTTTCCGCCTTTTACTGCCATATTCTATTTTTCTGACTTCTTTTCTATCTCTATCTTTTACTGCATTTCAATTTAAATTCAATAACTAGGTGTGCCAGCGACTTCGTCCGCAAGAATTGGCATAACTTTTTTATTTATCAACCGATTGACATGAAATAAAAACTTAATGTTAAGTGAAGCTTACCACAATATATTACTGAAAACCCCATCTAAATAGGATAAGTCGTGTCTGAGATTAGCGTGCACAAACAAACAAACTGTTACGTTTTTATTATATGTATAGATATAGATTTTATTTATTGTATTCCTTTTTAACTTTTCGCCAAACAATTTGTACTATAAAATGTAGTCTTATTGTTTAATGTAATAAAATTGAATTGAAAAATTTATTGTGTTACAAAGAAAAGTTATTCGTTTACTATCAGCTGCAAATCGTAAGAGCCCTTCAATATTGCTATTTAAAAGTTTGAATGTTCTTCCAGTAAAACATTTATATTAGTACTAGCTAGCTCAGGCCATACTTTTATCAAATTGAAATAAGTAAAGCAGTCTCCAAGCTTTCTTTCTAGTGGCAGAGTGTGGATGAAACATAGTCTATGCTACTCAGGGGCAATTAAGCACTCAAACGATGACAGAGTTTTTGGAATAGGTCCAGTATTTTCAAGTTCCCGGATATGTTCCAGCTCCCATTCCGTTTCCGTATGGGGATGAAATAAAGTCTATGTAACTTGGAAATAACACCGTATTGTAATAGTGAAAACCGTATTGAAATCGGTACAGCGGTTTTTAAATTCGTTCCCGTTCCTGTGGGAAAATGGTGATGAAATCATCATATATATAAAATTCTCGTGTCACGGTGTTCGAACTTGAACTCCTCCGAAACGGCTTGACCGATTTTTACCAAATATTATACGCATATTCAGTAGGTCTGAGAATAGGCTACTATCTATTTTTCATACCCCTTAGTGATAAGGGCCATCTACCATTAACATTTATATATTATATAGAAACTTTCCGGCTATTTTCAGCTTAGTCCAGCGGGTGTTCCTGACAATTTTTTTAAATAACTTAGATCCGAGCAACGCCGGGCGGGTCAGCTAGTAAATATATAATATTACTCAGGGACAATGAAGTACTGCAACAGTGAAAGAATTTTTGGATTTGGTTTAGAACTTTCCAAGTTCCCGTCCCGTTTCGTGGGAATATGGAGACAAAGTATTGTTTAAACTATTTTTGTATAACGTCGTATTGTATATAGCGGCAAAAATTTGATATCGTTCTAGTGGTTTTTGAATTCCCGTTCCCATTCCCGTTCCCGTGGGAATTTGGAAATGAAATATAGTCCATGGTACTCAGGGGCAATGAAGCCCAACGGTGAAAGAATTTCTGGAATCAGTCTAATATTGCTAGCCCTGTTAAAACTCTAGAATGGGTATGCCTATTAATAAATTGAGATTTTTAATTATTTGTGGAAGTCCAGGCAGTATATAAAAAAAAGATGGGATTATTGTAAAAGATTAAAAAAAAATTAATTTGACCAGTCAAAATTAAATTAAAAGAATTCTAGAAAACAAACAATCCAATAATCATATTATTTGCTTTTTTTTTTGGTGTCAAAAACGATTGAAAAAAAAAACCATTGTTTGAATTTAATTTTTAATTCATTACAGTTAAGAATAATGAAATTAATACTTTTACTATATTCCAATTCTTTTTTAAATCTACCCTAGACCTCAACGAACATTTCAATGCCAAGATAAGATAAATCCGTTCAGCGGTTCTCGAGTTTTAGCAAGACTAACGAACAGCAATTAATCTTTATATATATATTTATATTTATATATTTTTATATATTTCAACAATATCATCAAATGCTTTTAATATACATACAATATACAATACAAATATACATGATAATAGTAATACAATTCAGTTATGAAAAAGAAAACGTTAATAGTTAATTGTATGAAATAGCTGAGTTCACTCTTAGTCTAATACAAGACCATCACAGTCTTGATAACTAATACTAATAAATTAAATATATAATTCTATTGATGGGGAAGCAATAGAAAATTTCTCAGAATTCAGTTAGTTACATAAAATTTTAGGGTGTATAGAACGTAAAATTTAAAATTACATCATAGCATTTAATAAGGTATCAATTTCTGAATGGTTAAATGAGAAAAGCCACTTTTTAATTCATTTAAAAATACTGTTTTTACTCTCTCACACCTAAGTTTTTCAGGTAATTTATTAAACAAGCGAGGAGCGGGAGCGGTAACATAGAAACAATGAGAGAATTGCGTTTTTTTGATAGTTGGCACAACTACGAAATTTCTAGAGTTGATTCGCAAACCATAGTCGTCTTGCACTCTAGCTATAAAATAGCCGGAATTTATGAACAAAATCTATAAAACTTTGTAACAGTATAGGTGTCTTAGAGGAAGAAATTTCAGAGATCTGAATAGGTCAAAGCTTGGTGTCCTCCGATTAGCTTTCAAAATAATTCTTATCGCATGCTTCTGTTTTATCAATAAGGGCTCTATTTTGTAGAAATAAGTACCACCCCAGCAAGAAATACCATATTCTAATTTAGATTTTAATAATGCGTTGTATACGAATTTTAAAACAGGAAGATTACAGTACATACTAAGGTGGAATAATTGTTTTATAACTCCGTTCATATACTTTTTTAAATAAGTTGTATGTTCTTTCCAACAAAGTTTAATATCGAAAATAATACCAAAATACTTCAAGCTGTCAACTCGTTCGATCAAAACAGCCTTCTTTACATTTATTCTGATTGTTGAAAATCATATCTCCTAATACGGGTGCCTATTGATTCGCACATTTTATTACGCATTCCTTTATTTTGTTTTTGACACAATTATTTTTGTTTTTTTCGCGTTGCCTGTTTTGTTTTTCTGTTACTTAGATTTTCAACCTTTTCGCTGCACAGTTACTTTGCATTTTTTATATTGCTAACCATTTGTTTCGCATTTCCATTGAACTTACAAATAATTATTTAGACTATATTTATCTCGATAACTGTTTTTTCGCATTTTGCCTCGACGGCAATCTATTGTTTTGGCATTCAATTACTTCGCTCATTATCAGATTATTATTATGGATATGTTCAGTTTTGGTGTTCAAATGAATATTTTTGTTAATAAATCAATGCACCCAATATGTATTTCGAAATTCGATATTATTTCTGACTAATTGGTTCTGAAAATGCATCTAAAATATGATATATCTTTGATAGTTCAATTTTCAATAAAGTTTGATGAGAAACTAAGCAAATTGTTAAAATACAAAAATAACCGGTATACAGTTCAATTTTTGATTATTTCGCCACCGTTTGATTGGTATTTTGCTTTTTGTGGATGAAAAAAGAGGCTAGAGGTGTAAAAATTCCCCCGAATTTAAAAATAACTAAACGTACCATTCCATACCCCTCCTAATACAAATCGGTTGTACGTTGGTGAATGATAATGTAAAGGTATTTCTTGGGAAACGTTACCTCTGATATTAAACGACATAAACTTCGTTTTGTTACTTATTATAAGCTTGTGAAAATTAAACCATCTTCTAATCATGTCTAAGTCACAGTTTACATCTGCATACATATCAATTAGATTATTAGTTGAATAAAAAAGAGATGTATCATCAGCAAATGCTGTTATTTTACCTTTAAAAGGTTGCAAAAATAACGAATTGAAATAAATAAGAAAAAGGATTCGACCCAATACTGATCCTTGCGGTACGCCCCTATTCAAGGATTTTTCTGAACTAAAAGCATTTTTAATCTTTACAACTTGTTTACGATTGCATAAATACGAAGAAAACCATTTATAAATCGAGCCTCTAAAACCCGCCTTATAGACCTTATCAAGTAGCAAAGAATGGTTCACCATGTCGAAGGCCTTGCTAATGTCAATGAAGAGTGTTGATGGAATTTGAGAAGAATTCAAGCTGTTATATATTTCACCAGATAGCTTAAATAAAGCACCTTCTGTTGACTTGCCACTCCGAAAACCAAATTGACAATCACTTAAAAAACGAGATCTATCTAAAAATGATAAAATTCTAGTTTTAATACCTTTTTCAAAAACTTTTGAAAAAACAAGTAATATAGAAATGGGACGATAGTTGTTTAATGACAGTCTATCACCTTTTTTATACAAAGGAAGAACTACAGCAGTTTTCAAGCTTTCTGGAAAAACACCCTTTTCTACACAAAAGTTGAAAATAAAACAAACAACATCTGAAATATGAAAACTTATATGTTTCAAAAGGAAACTAGAAATAATATCAGTGGACGATGAACTAGATGTTTTAAGAGACATAATAATCTTTGACATTTTAAGTGCAGAAAATGGTTCAAAGTAGAAACTATCAGACTGCGTATTGTCTTGAACCAAAGAAGTTTCACAGAGAAGTGTGGAATCAGTTAGATATGAAACACTATTATTTGAGCCGATATCGACAAAAAAAATTATTAAACAAGTTAGCAACTTCAAAGGGTTCAGCAACAACAATATTTTCATTTTGGACAGATATTATATCAGGGTGTGCTTTATTTTTATTGAGAATATTGTTGACCACACGCCATTCTTCTTTAGGGTTTCCAATATTTTGTGCTAATTTATTACTATAATATCAGTTTTTACAAAACGGAATTTCGATTTTTACCTCTTTACACAGCTTTTCGTAATACTGCTTCAATCTCAGATTTCTTGGATGTTTCTTCATAATAAAGGAAATTTTATTTTTCTTTTTGATTTTTTTCACTAGTGAAGGACTCATCCATTGCTTGAGACACTTAAATTTGTTGTTGCTTTTGCCTATTTCTAAACTACAATTATGGATATAATGTTGTAGTTTATTAAGAAACACGTCAAAAGCAACTGTAGGATCGATCGCAGATTACACTTCATTCCAAAATTCTAGATTTAAGCTTAACCTTAATGCTACAAAATCAGTTTTTTGATATTCAAAATTCTCAGAACTATTTTCCCTAACCTGGCAACAAGCGAGTTGAATACCAGTTAGACGATGATCAGTTATTTTCATATCGAGGTTAATTGTACTATAGTCATTCAATATATTTCTGTTAAATCTTATAAAGACATGATCAAGGCAAGAATTGAATCTAGTAGGTTCATTTATAACAGACTCAAAACCAAATGATGAAAATACAGCTAAATAGTTATCAACATCCGGAGATTCACACAGAATATTAATATTAAAATCTAAAAGAATTATATTTTTACATTTTGGGCTATCCAAAAATTCCGACACTTCATCCAAAAAACATCTTACTGAGCCTTAAGAAAAACAAAAAAAAAAAAACTGATCAAAAAAACTAGGTTTTTTAAATTTTCTTAGGGTTAATATTAGTTATAGTTTGAAACAAAAAAACTAGGTTTTTTAAATTTCCTTAGGGTTAATATTAGTTATAGTTTGAAATATATACGGTATCTTTAGGCCGAAAGGCATTAGAATTAAGTTTTTGAATAATTTAGAGTACCCGCCTAGGGTCAGTAAGTTAATTGAGTTATTATGTAAGCTAGTTTAAATATTTTTGTTAGCAAGTAAGTAGTTATAAGTGATAAAAAAAAATAAAAATGAATTTAAAACTAAACTAAACTAACATCTTACTGAGCAACTATGTAACCTGTAAACACAGATAAAGCAATAACTTACACCAGAAATTACGCATTGACACTTATCATATCACAACTTTCAAATTGGTATCTATTAACCTTACAACTCATAACATTAGTGTTATAATATACAGCGACGCCACCAGCTGCATAAGATTCGTTAAAAGTCGCTTCAAAACAATAATTTGGAATTAAATCATAAAGATCTTTTTCTTCTTCAAAGATCCAAATTTCAGTAAGAAAAATTAGATCAGGTAAATGATCCAGAGGTGTGAGATGAGAAAGAAAAGTATTGAAATTAGCTCGCATACTTCGAATATTTCGATGAATAACCGAAAAACCAGACATTTCTTCATTACTTTAATGTTCTACACAAAAACAATCAATATCATCAGTACTTAAAGACGAAAAACTAAAGTTATTACTCAAATCATTCTGAGAATGTGTACATAAATTGTTATTAGTCATAATATAATATAATATATTTAAGATAACTTAAATTTATGAATGTCCTCAATAGATTTAATTTTAATAACTTTATCTCCCTCTTTTTTCCTAATACAAACAGTTGAGTCTCTAACCCATACAAACTTACATTCATTATTTTGTTTAAGTTCATTAGCCATTTTTAATAAACCCCTAGAGTACTTGGTTAAACAATCGTTTATATAAATTTTCGTGCTGCTACTTTTGTTGTTGCTGCCGCTACTCCGACCTTCGAAGATGTTTGATGACATAAGGTTCTTTTTCTCCTTCATCTTTTTCATCACATTGATCTTTTGCAACAATGTTGAGAACTTCACGCATACAATGTTGCTAGATGCGGTGTTTTTGTTTCTAACATGGATGTTCTTAACAAAGCATGAATCAATGTCGCCTGAGTTCATCTTCTCACCAACAACACTTGTCAACAATTCATTGACTCTCTCATATACGTTTGAATTATTAACATCTGGGATACCAATAATGTCCACTGAGCACTGTTTCCCTTTGATGGAATCGGACTTTTCTTTAGAAATATATTTTAATCTATTTCCTTCTAGAAATAGAAACACAGCCAATTCGAATGAACGTAATGAACAGATTGAGTTTTATTATTTTCTTCAATTGACATAATAAAACTATAATATGATATACAAAGCAAAACTTGCTAGAAATTATTACATTGAAGTTATTTTTTATACTTTCCAACATTCCCACTAAAATTCAATGTTAAATAATTTAAAAAATACCCATCAACTTAGAAAACTTTGCATTTTTGTTACTAGAGAGCGCCTTCGTAAAAATATCAGCAACCATGTTATTTGTATCAATAGTTTTCAAACATATTTGGCGGTTGACTATTGTCTCTCGAACGAAGTGATGACGCACTTGAATGTGTTTAGTTCGCTGGTGATATCCTTCATTAAAAGCAAGATCAGCTGCACCACGGTTGTCACAAAAAATTTCTATTGGTTCTGTTTTCTTTTCAAATAACTCTTCTTCAAATTCTCTTAGCCACAAAGCTTCTTGAACTGATGCTCCCATCGCCATATACTCAGCTTCACAAGTAGATAATGCTGTTGTTGTTTGTTTCTTGGATCCCCAAGATATTGCTCCACCTTGTCTGAGAAATAAATACCCTGTGACTGATTTTCGCTCATCCAGGTCATTAGCAAAATCTGCATCGCAATAACCTTTGACTGTTAAATTTTCATCCTTGATATAATTTAATTTGAAATCAATTGTTTCTTTCAAATATCTTAAAATACGTTTAGCAGCCTTCCAATGTTCCATGCCTGGATTGCTGTTAAAACGACTTAGAAAATTAACTGCATAGCAAATATCAGGACGTGTTAACTGCGCTGCGAACAACAAACTTCCTATCAGTTCTTGATATGGAACCTTTTCCATCTCCACTTTCTCTTTCTCAGTACTTGGACTTTGGTCTTTACCTAGCTTGATATTTAAGTCCATAGGTGTACTGGCTGGATTACAAGATTTCATTCCAAAACGATCAAGCATCTTTAGAATGTACTGCTTCTGATTAATTGATAATTTATTTTTATAATCATATTCTAAATGTAGTCCCAAAAACGATTTTGCTGGTCCAAGTTCTTTTAATTTAAAATTTTTGTTAAGATAATCCACCAACTTATTTTTCTGATATTCGTTTTTCCAAAGAATGAATATATCATCGACATACACCATTAATATTAATATGTCTTCAGGATTTAGATTTAAAACATATACGCACTGGTCTGTTTTCAACTGCTTTAATCCGAAAATCTGAAGTACCTCATTTAATTTTTTGTTCCACATTCTTGAAGATTGCTTTAGTCCATAAATAGGTTTTTTCAACTTCAACACTTTACCATGAGGAATTTCAAAACCATCTGGAGCTTTTAAATAGATTTCCTCCTCCAGATCACCCTGCAAAAATGCCGTAACAGCATCTAGATGATCAATCCGCAAATCCAAACTTAGCGCCAAAGATAATAGATATCGCATTGAATTGTATCGAATCACTGGTGAATACGTCTCCTGATAATCTACGCCACTGCGTTGTGCACATCCTCTTGCAACAAGCCTTGCTTTGTACCTTGAAATATCACCTTTTTCGTTTCGCTTAGTTTTGAAAACCCATTTAGTAGTAAGTGCTTTTCTTCCTTCTGGCAATTCAGATATTATCCATGTTTCGTTTTCCTCTAATGACTTCAATTCTTCTTTTGATGCATATTTCCAATTTACAGAGTTTACACTGTTGATAGCCTGAAAATAATAATCCTGTGGTTCTTCATCATCATTGCAATCAACAAAATAGGTCACATAGTCACTCATGTCAGGTTTTTTTCTTATTCTGTTTGTTCGACGGAGAGATGGAATTGGACTTTTCTTTAGAAATATATTTTAATCTATTTCCTTCTAGAAATAGAAACACAGCCAACTCGAATGAACGTAATGAACAGATTGAGTTTTATTATTGTCTTTAATTGACATAATAAAACTATAATATGATATACAAAGCAAAGCTTGCTAGAAATTATTACATTGAAGTAATTTTTTACACTTTCCAACACCCTTTCTGTTCCAGTATGTTCAACTTCGCCTCCAGGTCACCAACACGTTGATTGAGAGAAGCATTGCATTCCTCAAGAGATCCAATTTTAGCAAGCGCTACGGTATTAACTAGCTTGAGCTGCATGATCTCAGTGTACAGCATTTGCAAAGTTATAGTTTGCTGAATCGTAACATTATCATAGGGAGGGGGGGTTGCTCTTTGTTGCACCAGAATACTTTCAACGTTATCAGAGGTAGTAGGTGTGTTTGTATTATTTTTTGGTGTAGTCTATTTCTTTTTTTTTTTTTTCATTTTAACGCACCTTCCATGGTACAACTCTTTACACTCTATGCACTGAATTGAGTTCATTTCTATCAACTTTTGATTTACACAGGCCGCAATTCAATTTCAGTTTTTGTTTTTTTTATTACGGATTAAGAAAAAGTTTACGATTTGTATTGAGTGCAAATTGAAAATTATTTTTATAAGAGTATAAGGCAAAAAAAATACTTTTGAGTGGAGCACTTTTCTATGCGTGTGTCCCCATCAACACAATTGCACTTGCAAAGCAATTCTTCAGCACTAGTAAATATCCCTTCTTCTCGTACTACTCACTTCAGAAACTTTTTTACAATTACAATTAACAGATTGTCTTTTAATTTAAGAAACATTAGATGTTTATCTGCTTTTTGAAGCAAGTTAAGCTTTGGCTTCTTAGTTTTGATCACACCGCAATAATAAATGTACTTACATATATATCATAATCTTTAACTTTTTCTCGAACAATGTTCATGTCTTGTTTTGATTTATAGGTAGCTTGTTATTTTCAGTATTTTTTTGCATTCCTTGATAGAGATAACTAAACTTAGTAAAAAATAAAAAATAAATATATGTGTACATAATATAAAATAATGTTCACCCTACATTAATAAATTTGGAAAAAAAATAGCTAATTAAATACATTGAATTATTATTCTGTTATATATATGTATATTAAAATAGCTGAGTCGCCCGGCTTTGCTCGGGTCTTTAGTTTTAAGGTTTCCGTTCTCAGTCTTCCTCTTTCGTTTGAATATGGGGATGAAATATAATCCTTCTTACAGTGGGACTATGTTGCATCCTAATGCTGAAAGAATTTTTGAACTCTGTCCAGTAGTTCCCAAGTTTCCGTTCCCAACCCATTCCTGTTGAAATCTTCCGTTGCCGTGGAAATAAGTGAGTGAAATATAAGTCTATGTCACTGAGGGATAATGATACATCCTAAGTTGAAATATTTTTTAAAATCGGCCAAGTAACTTTAATGTTCCCGTTCTCGTCCCTGTTTCTGATCCTGTCGGATTATAGGGATGAAATATAGCCTAAGTTACCGATAAAGGGTAAAGGGGGATAATGTACCACCCCTAGTGTTGAAAGTATTTTTGAAATCTATCCAGTAGTTTCTAAGTTTCCATTTCCAACCCCGTTCCTGTGGGAATCTTCTGTTCCCATAGAAATATGTGAATGAAATATAATTCTATGTCACTGAATGATGATGCAACATCCTAGAGTTGAAACAATTTTTGAAATCGGTAAAGTAATTTTCCCGTTATCGTTCCTGTTTCTGTTCCCGTGGGATTATAGAGATAAAATATACGCTTAGTTACTAAGGGACTTGAGAATTTTTGAAATCTGTCCAGTAGTTTCTAAGTTTACGTTTCCAACACCGTTCCTGTGGGAATCTTACGTTTCCTTTGAAATATGTGAATGAAATGTACGTCTATATCACTGAGGGATAATGTCACATCCTAGAGTTGAAAGAATTTTTGAAATCGGTCAAGTAACTTAAATGTTACCATCGGATTATAGGGATGAAATAAAGCATAACCTACTGATGGAGGGGGATAATGTAGAACCCCTAATGCTGAAAGAATTTTTGAGATCTGTCCAGTAGTTTCAAAGTTTCCGTTCCCAACCCCGTTCCTGTGGGAATATTCGAATCAAACCTTGACAGGAACCATTTATGGACTAAACTATGTCTACCCTGACATACTCTACCGGACATAAAAACATACATACATCATACATACATCCTATTTTATATATAGATATGTAGATGTTGAAAGAATTTTTGAGATCGGTCAAGTAACTTTAATGCTCCCGTTTTCGTTCCCGTTTCTGTTCCCGTGGGATTATAGGGATCCAATATATCTAGTTCTAGTTACTAATGGAGGAGGAAAATGTTGCTTGAAAGAATTTTTGAAATCTGTCCAGTAGTTTCTAAGTTTCCGTTCCCAACCCCGTTCCTGTTGAAATCTTCCGTTCCAGTGAAAATATGAATCTATGTCACTGAGGGATAATGTTACATCCTAGAGTTGAAAGAATTTTTGAGATCGATCAAGAGTCAAGTAACTTTAATGTTCCCGTTCTCGTTCCTGTTTCTGTTCCTGTCGGACATAGGGATGAAAAATATAGCCTAAGTTATTGACAAAGGGTAAAGGGGGATAATGTAGCACCCCTAACGTTGAAAGAATTTTTGAAATCTATCCAGTATTTTCTAAGTTTCCGTTCCCAACCCCGTTCCTGTGGGAATCTTCTGTTCCTATGGAAATAAGTGAATGAAATATAAGTCTATGTCACTGAAAGATGATGTTACATCCCAGAGGTGAAAGAATTTTTGAAATCGGTCCAGAAGTTACTAAGTTTCCATTTCCAGACCCGTTCCTGAAGTAATCTTCCGTTCCCATGGAAATATGGGAATGAAATGTAAGTCTATCTCACTGAGGGATAATTTAACATCCAAGAGCTGAAATATTTTTTGAAATCGGCCAAGTAACTTTATGGTTCCCGTTCTCGTTCCCGGATGAAATATAGTTTAAGTTACTTATGAAGGGAGATAATGCAGCACCCCTAGTGCTGAAATAATTTTTGAAATCTGTGGAGTAGTTTCTAATTTTCCGTTCCCAACCCCGTTCCTGTGGGAATATGGGAATCAAACCTTGACAGGAACCATCTCTGGACTAAACTATGTCTACCCTCAAAATTTCATAAAAATCCGTTGGTTCGTTTAGGAGTTTACCCCGGACATACATACATACATACATCCTATTTTATATTATATAGATTTTGTATAAATTTACTGAACATTTATCACTACTTATTCTTAAATATAACTTTAGCATTATACTTATTTAAGTTCAAGCTAATGTACATTTTTTGAATAAAGATTTAAATGAAATGAAAAAAATAAAAAAATAAAATTCCCTCACAAGGCATGGTTGTGAGAAATGCGCTAAGCACTGGGGCTCCTCTTTATATTTTTTTATTTTGTCTATCTAAGGCTGAGTGCACGGTAGTGAGACAAAGCGATGCGAGAAGCGTTGCGACAAAGTGCGCACAGTAAAAACGATTAGGTGCGGTTGTGTTTTGTGTCAAAACAATATGGATTCGTCATCTGAAGATGAATTTTTAAATGAAAATTTATATTTCAAGCTTTTAAGAAGAAGAATGAAAATGGATGAAAATTAACCAAGTTTACTTGATGAGAAAAGAATTTGGAGAATATCATAATTTGTACTACTTCCAATTAAGAAAGGATGAAATAAAATTTTTTCAATACGCCAGAATGTCAATCAAAACGTTTGATTATATTAATTAATTTTATTCTTTTGTAATTATTACCTCCAAAATAATTTCCAAAATGCATCACACAACACAAAAACTGAAATGAACAACATACTTTGTTTTTTTTTCTCTCTCAAAACAAACACTTCTCGCACAATATCGCTTGAAAAAGTGGTCGGAGCAGTTTTCGTGCGAGAAGCTTGTGGGAACCTTGCGACAGTCTCGCAAGTGTCGCATCAAATATCGCTTCACTGCACGCACGTGGATAAGAAAACATGTAAACACTTTTTTCGCATTCAAACGCGTCTCGCATCGCATCGCTTTCTCGCACTACTGTGCGCGCAGACTTAGGCTGACGCTGCTGATTTACGGGACGTAGATTTTAAGGGGGAGTACATGAGTTGGCAATACAAGTGTATGGAGGATCATGTTGCTGGCATGCGAAATGATATGGCCAGGAGATAGCACCGAAGCAGTGTGGGACAATAGGTAGATTAAGGTAAGCAGTCTTAGGCCCGTATTATGAGTAGCGAATCGAACCAAAATCCAAGCGAATTCGATAATTTCGTATTATGAGTAGCGACTCGCTTAAATGAAGTTCGCTTCAAATGTCAAAAAGTTAACGACTAGAGCTATCGACCAATTATGAGTAGCGAACGTTCGATATTGTATTCGCCCAGCGCGTCAAAATCGGTCGAACGAAAGTTATGGGTGATAAAGCAAGCGAATGAAGAGATAAGTTTTTTTTGTGTTTGTTTAGGTACTTTTTACTGTTTCTGTTTGGATGCATTTCTGGCAAAAATGAGTGAATTAAAAGAAAAAAGTTCTTATGTTTTTATTCACTATTAAAAACAAGATGCTACCTTCTTTGTTCTTTCGATTCATTAAAGATAAACAGCAGTCAGTTCGCAAAGCAATTGAGCAATTGTTTTCCAATTGACCTCAACTCACTTGGTCCTCCTTCTCGTGAGAGAAAAAAGTGGCATAAGGTTTGCTTATAGGTTTCTATTTTTGGTTGGATTTCGAATTGCAACTTAAAACAAAAGTGTCAGCAAACAAAAAAGTGATTGTAGCTACTGGAAGGGGACAATATACGCCACTGTCTTTGTTGCCTTTAGAACAGGCAATCGACTACTTATTCAGCCTTTAACATGCAGTAAATCCATCTGGCTGTATCTTCTAATAAAGAATATACAATACATATATATATATAAATACACAAGGATCCCATGCAGTTGCGCCTTCAAATATAAATGCAACATAAAGAATGGAAGAAACAACTCTGCAGGAAAAATTATGCAGTAATGATGAAGATGCCCAAGTTCTGCAAGATGAAGATACTTAGCATGGAACATCATCATCTGTCCAGCAGCGATCCCTGCTTTAAATAAAAGAGAAAATGCACATATGAAATTTAAAAAAAACCAAACTGACACACTAATTTGTTCCGTGCACTCTCATTTTCTCCCACATCTTTAAAAAACAAATAAACACTACTAATCATACTTATAATGAATTATTTTTTTAATATTTGATTGAGAAAGATGTTCTATTAACAGATCAAAAACAATTACAAAGCAATTTGACATATGGCTTCATGAAATATTCACTTTTTTATGTTGGTACCTATCACATCAAAAGCGAATGTTGTAGTTCGCTACTCATAATACCACGAAGCTTGTAGTTCGCTGAACAGTTCGACTACGTTCGATTCGCTACTCATAATACGGGCCTTAGGCAGGTAGACAGCAAAGATCGATTAATAAAGATAAACAAATTTTGACTCGAACAGAATTCATTTATTTAACGCTACAAACAGTTCAGCCGACATAAGGCGGCGTTTTACTATTACATATTATTTCTTAACATGGAATGAAGGAAAACAAAGAAGGAAAAATCCTAGTAGTTACGTCTGTCGGCGATGACTTGGCTTCGAAAGAAAAATGCGTTCCTGGCTGCAGCAGGGAAGTTATAGAAACCGATGAGTCTTTGACAGAACATTATGTAATTAGTCGATTCCGATGATGGAGCTGGTGCCCGAGAGATGACGGAAGACGAAAATCACATCCTTAAGGACGACGCGACGACTATCAATCATTTGTAAGTTCGGATGACTCTATCGAGGACATCAATGTACACGGAAACCCAAATCCAGAGCGACCAGAGGAAAAAAAGGGACAAAAGACTAATTGCCATCAAAAATTTCCAACAACTCTAAAATTATTTCACTACCCTCTACAAGCGTGGTATGTAATTTGTGTAACAACTCTCCTCAATGATTTACGTGTATGGCCCCTGTCCTGAATTTCGGTCGGATTTCATATCCTCCCGCTTACGAATTTGTGCAGTTCTAAATTCCGAACACGGTGCTTCAGTGAAAAGTGCAACACATTCAAATAAATAAATAAATCTCTGTCTATCAATCTATCTATCTCTATACAGGGTGTCCCGTAATTCGTTTTACATACTTTGGGATATGATTCTTGGTCATATTCTAAGAAAAAAATTGTTCTACAGTAAAGTCCGTTTCTCAAGTTTGACATCACTTTTTGACAATTTAAAAAAAGGCTAACTTTGGTATACCCTGACCTGTGTTAAATTCGATATCTCTGTCAATACTCATGATAGAGACCTTATCTTAGACTTAATTTTTTGTAGAAATAACAACCTTTAAGACTGTATTTAAATTAGACTTCCATAGGTTTAGGGTTGCCAGATTTTCAATTTTAAGTGGTGTTCAAATTTTCTTCCCAAAACAAAGTTTTGACTTTGAGGTCATTTTTTTGGAGAAAAGGCCTGATAAACATAGAGTTTCTTTATTTTTTACAGATGAACAAAACAATAATAAAGTAAAAACTCATCATTAAGTTAACTCAAAAACCCATACATTTTATGATACTTGGAAAAATACAAAATGGGAAAAATTTAAAAAAAAATAAAAAAAAGTTTTTGCTTTGAGGTTTGTTTGAATAAAACAATAATATGATCACTTTTAGTAGTAGTTAGTAGTTTTTATGTATTTAATACAAATACAATTATAACAAGTGCTCAAAGCGCACTCCTTCGTTTTGAATCCATGCCAGAGCCCGTTTTTGGATTTCATTGTGGATGTTTGCTTTAAATTTGGGGTATGAATGTTCAATAGGTAAATAAGTCGTATAAAAGAATAAGAAAACAAATTTGTTCATTAGTTTGTCAAATTAAGTCACGATTGCAGTTTGATCAGAAAGTTTTTTGAAATGCTGTCATTTACGAGAGAAGAATACGCAGACATTTTTTTTCTTATATGAGTTTTTAAATGGAAATTGAAGAAAAGCACAACAAAGGAGTAAGAGTAGTTATGTTGAAAGAGTAAGACGTGTGTTAAATCAGTCCAGCAAAAGTGAGCTATAATTGTGTGAATCCATCATATTAAACTCTCAAATCGGTTCTGTGCAATAGTTTTCGATCACTAAGGATTCTCATCGTCAACTTGTGAAATCCTAAGGCTTTGTTTTCTGACAAAAAAAAAAAAAAAAAAAAAAAAAAAAAAAAAAAAAAAAAAAAAAAAAGGTCGACCACAGTTCCTCTCATCTTAGTCTACATGTCTGCAAGTATAATACAGACAAGAGCTGCATCAAAGAGAAAAAGAATGACTTCCCCAACGTCTCAACTTCCTCCTCTGGCATCCACTGTTAATGCCCCCCTTACAGCCGAGGTTCTGGCAGAGCACCTATCCAAGCAATCGGAGTCTATACACCTCAATTTTGCAAAGGAAATTTCTTCACTAAGAAATGATTTTCTCCTCAAGATTGAAGCTATTTCTTCTAGCTGGAGTCGGCAATTTGAAGAATTAAATAAAACTGTCCTCAACATAATTGAACATGTCAATCAGCTTGAAAAAAATATCAAAAAAGATTCCCTTCACCAACATGCGGAAATAACAACACTGCAAAAACAATGCACTGCTCTGCAAAAAAAAGAGATCTCATGTGATGCAATACTCTTTGGTATACCTGTCTTGCCCGATGAGAACTTAACCAACTTGTTCCACAAACTCTGCCACACAATTAAATGCCAGCCACCCACTCTCACAAACATTTTTCGCACAAAAAAACCCAACAGCGGTTCATCACCATCTCCCATCGTCATAAAGTTTTGCCGTCCCGTTGACAGAAACACCGTTCTGAAGTCAGCTGCAAACCATCGCAAACAACATTCAACCGAGCTTTGTTTACGTGATCTTGGCATCGACACTATATCTGCACCCAATCGCAGCTGCTTTTTAAACGAAAGTCTAACAAGGCAAACACGCTTTCTTCTAAACAGTGCTCTTGGTTTAAAACGAAAAAAGCAACTCTTTGCTGTGCATACTAAACATGGAAATGTGTATGTGAAGAGATCATCGAATGGTAAAAGCTTTCTCATTGAAAGCTCTCAAGATCTGATTACTGCTGCTGGTACTACTGCTGCTGTGACTGCAACTCATCAATGATCAACATAAATATTTACTTTCTTTTTGATTTGCTGTAAGCTTTTTACTTTGATTTTCAATTTAATCCAATTTTAATTTATCAATATTATCATTATTATTATTTTTTTTGTTTTTTTTTGCTTTTTATCTTTTCTTTTTATTTGCATTCTTTGTTTCTAAATACTTTTCCTTGTTCTTTCATCAATACTTCCGTCTATTTCCATATTGCCCTTTTCTGTTTGTGTTTGAATTTGCATTTTCAATTGTCAAATATGCGTAACAGTATGTATGAAAATTCGACGGCCACTCTTGTTAAAATTATTTCTAATCGTTGTGATGGTTTAAGAGTTTGTTATTTAAATGCACGTAGTCTTAATGTTTGCAAGCTAGATTACCTAAAATATTTGTTTTCTCTTTCTTCTATTGATGTGATTTGTGTTAGTGAAACTTGGTTTAAGCCTGATGTATGTGATGCGGCGTATGATATACCTAACTTCAAGATATTTAGAAATGATAGAGTTACTGACACCTTTGGCGGAGGTGTTGCTATCTATTGTAGGTCAACTATTAAAGCTAAATTAGTTATAAAATCTAGTGGAGAGGGTATTGAATTCTTAATTATAGAAGCCAGTGATTGTGATGTCAAATGCCTAATTGCGTGTGCATATAATCACAAAAGAAATTGTTCGTCTGTTCCTTTCTTTTCTGTGCTAAGTGATTTTGCTCCCATTTATGAACACATTATTGTTTGCGGTGATTTCAATGCTGACCTTCTCAAAAAAGATTCGTTGTCCTTCCAGATGAGTGATTTGGTGTCATCAGTTGGCATGAGTATAGTGAATAGGACTTATCCAACACGTTTTGCCCCTAACTGCTCTCCCAGTCTTCTTGATCTAATAATTGTGTCAAATAGCTTGTCCGTAAATTTGTTTGATCAGATATCACTTGATATATCTGATCATGATCTTCTCTTTTGTACTTACAACATCCAACTAATGCGGTCTAGCAGCAATGAAACATTTTCATACAAAGATTTTAGATCAATCGATATTAATAATCTCCAAAGTGCTGTAAATATGGCTCCCTGGTTAGATTGTCGCCTTCAATCAAATGCTAATGACAAAGTCAATTCGCTGCAGAATATTTTGCTTCAACTTTATAATCAGTGTGTTCCCACCAAAACTGTAAGAATAATTAATAATCGATGCCCCTGGTTCACGTCGGCGGTGTTGATTTCTATCAAAAGTAGAAATAAACTGCATAGCAGATGGAAACGTAGTCCAACAGCTTCTAATTGGAGAGCTTTTGTACTGGCTCGGAACCAGACTACCACTACTATCCGAGCATCCAAATCAAACTATTATGCTTCCAAGCTAAATATTTCCCTACCTCCTAGAAAATTATGGAGTAACTTAAGCAAAATTGGTATTTGCAAAGAAAAAAACTCTCAATGTACTCTTGACCCGGATGAAGTAAATGATTTTTTCCTCGGTGACTTGCTTTCTGTTGGTGCATTTGAAATGAATACTTTCTCAATTCTCTCGAGTTCGGTGCCCAGTTTTGGAGACTTTGCAGTGGTTAATGAAGATGAAGTTATGAAATGTGTAATGGAAGTTAAATCAGATGCAATCGGTGAAGATGGTATACCTATGCGTTTTGTAAAGCTTGTACTGCCTCTCATTATAAACCATCTCACTCATGTTTTAAACTGGTGTATCATTACTGCTACTTTCCCTCTTTCTTGGAAAGTTGCGAAAGTACTACCTATAGCCAAAAAACGGGACTCTACCTTTCCTTCTGATTTCAGACCAATCAGTATTCTACCGTGTCTTTCTAAGGTCTTAGAGAAGTTAATTGAGAAACAAATTGTAGTACATCTTTCAAGAAACAATCTTTTATTTGATAAGCAATCGGGTTTCAGAGCTAAACACAGTTGCTCAACAGCCATGGTCAATATTCTCGATGACATTAGAGTTGAATATGATAAGGGTCATCTCAGTCTTTTAGGCCTACTTGACTTTTCTAAGGCTTTCGACAAAGTCAATCACAATATTCTGAGCTGGAAGTTGCGAAACTCTTTTGGATTTAGCGGTCAGGCATACAAGCTATTGATGGATTATCTATCGGGTCGACAGCAAAAAGTTGCATTTGGTGGTAAGAGTTCCACAGCTAAACCTGTTATCCAAGGAGTCCCACAGGGATCGATTCTTGGTCCGTTAATCTTCAGTATGTTCATCAATGATCTACCATCTTGCTGTTTGCATGCTTCTGTCCACTTATATGCAGATGACGTCCAACTTTATTTAGCTAGGCCTTTTCATCAACTTGATGAGCTTTGTCTTTTAATTAATGAAGATCTAAGTAGAATTACTGATTGGTCTATCGCAAATGGCTTGCTCTTAAATCCTGAGAAATCTAAAGTCATCCCAATTTCCAAAAAAAAGTTTGATATCAATATCCTTCCAGACATATGGTTAAGAGAGAGTAAAATAAAAGCTGTTGATCACTGTAATAGCCTTGGCTTTGTTATTGATTGCAATCTATCAGGCTACAAACACACAAATCTTGTTATTGGACGTATTTATGGCTGCCTACGAAAGCTTTGGCCATCTGCCTACTTTACCCCTGTGGAAACTCGTCGGAAACTGGTACTTTCCTTAATTCTGCCACTGATTTCATATTCTGAAGTCGTGTATAGTAACCTTGACTCACTTTCCAAGCGGAAATTACAGGTTGCATTCAATGATGCAGTTCGCTATATCTACGGGTTACGCAGATATGACCATACTTCTGCATTAGTCAAGAATTTGTTAGGCTGCAGTTTAGAACAATATATCAATGCAAGAAACTGTATATTTTTACACAAGCTAATCAATGTTAAGGCACCGTCATATTTGTTTAACAGACTTTCATTCAATCGGTCCGAAAGAACAATAAATATCATTCCGAATCTTTGGAACTACCTCAACTCATCCCGTTTATTTTTTATACATGCTGTAAGACTCTGGAACTCCCTCCCGTCCTCAATCAAAATAATTGTCAATCCCAAAACATTCAAGTCCGCTATCTTTCTCTACTTCTCATCTCTCTAATACTATCCTAATACATGTCCCCTTCTTTATTTTTTGCAAAGAATAGCTTAAATTGTTATAAATTGTTATAAGCATAAATGTAAGCATAAATGTAAGCTGTTTTCAACTCTTTTGTTTAAAGCATAATTGTAAACTTTATTTATTTTTATTAATGTTAAGATTTAAATCAAATTGATAGCATAATCTACCTAAGTACTATAAAAGATTTAATCTTACTGTATGCACCTCTTTTATTAATCAATAAATCAATAAATCAAATCAATAAATCAATCAGACTCGTCAATTGTAAAAAAAAAAAAAAAAAAAAAAAAAAAAAAAAAAGGATACCAGGAACTTTATACTAACTGAAAATCTGGCAACCCTTAGCCTAAAGGAGTCAAATTTAAATACAGTTTCAAAGATTACAAGACTACAAGTAAGACAAGAGTTATCGACAGCAAACACAGTTATCGACACAAACACAGCAATCCAAAAACGGGCTCTGGCATGGATTCAAAACGAAGGATGGGGCTTTGAGCACTTGTTATAATTGTATTTGTATTAAATACATAAAAAAACTACTAAAAGTGATCATATTATTGTTTTATTCAAACAAACCTCAAAGCAAGAACTTTTTTTTATTTTTTTTTAAATTTTTCCCATTTCGTATTTTTCTTAGTATCATAAAATGTATGGGTTTTTGAGCTAACTTAATGCTGAGTTTTTTCTTTATTATTGTTTTGTTCATCTGTAAAAAATAAAGAAACTCTATGTTTATCAGGCCTTTTCTCCAAAAAAAATGACCTCGAAGTCAAAACTTTGTTTTGGGAAGAAAATTTGAACACCACTTAAAATTGAAAATCTGGCAACCCTAAACCTATGGAAGCCTAATTTAAATACAGTCTTAAAGGTTGTTATTTCTACAAAAAATTGAGTCTAAGATTAGGTTCCTATCATCAGTATTGACAGAGATATCGAATTTAACACAGGTCAGGGTATACCAAAGTTAGCCTTTTTTTAAATTGTCAAAAAGTGATGTCAAACTTGAGAAACGGACTTTACTGTAAAACAATTTTTTTGTTAGAATATGACCAAGAATCATATCCCAAAGTATGTAAAACGAATTACGGGACACCCTGTATAAAATAGGATGTATGTATGTTTGTATGTGTGTCCTGTATAGACTCCTAAGAAACCCAACGAATTTTTATGGAATTTCGAGGGTTGACATAGTTCTGTCCAGAGATGGTTTCTGTCAAGATTTTATCCCTATATTCCCACAGGAACGGGGTTGGGAACGGGGTCCTAGATGCCGTTTTCTTTTAAAGGAGAGTGCAGGACATGAGTAGAGGAGGTGTGGGATTGTCTCCTCCTCCTCATCTAAGCAACTTCTGCAGAAGTCATTAGAGGAAACGCCGAGTCTCGCGAACGTGATTGGGAACGCAAACCTTACAAAATTTAGTGACCAATTTCAAAAGTTCTTTCGAATTTTATAACTCAAGAACGGCTGAACCGATTTAACAGAAAATTGATGAGAATGTAGCTTAGGACAAGGAGACGAACGCTATTACAGCATTTCTATCTCGCCACCGACATAAAATGTAAACCGAATGCTTAAAATCAGTACAGGAAAAGTAAACATTAAAAAAAACCGGCAGCAGCGTGCAACAGAAACGACATCAATGCAATGCGTTAGGTTTTATTATATCGTTAAAAAAAAAAAACAAACAAAAATGACTTCTCATGACAGACTATGCATATCCAAATGTCAGCCAGTTTATGAGTCAGCGGAGATCTTTGCTCAACACCCTGGAATGCTTCAGACATATTCATATACCTCTTATCACTCGACATTTACGGCGTTGCTCAGGTCTGTGTTTTTAAAGTTCCCGTCCTTCTATCCCCGTGGGAATATGCGGATAAAATATAGTACATGTTACGTATCTCTCCGAAATGTTTCATCTAAAATTCAAAAGAACTTTGGAAATTGGTCAAATAGTTTTAAGAAAAAATGACCTTCACTCCTATGCGTTTTGCCCAGGTACAAACAATGGGCTCATCAATTAGATGTTGTTTGTACCTTTCTAAGACGCAATGTTTAGTCGATGTTTGTCGACACATATATAAAGTTTACAGTGCAAACACACTGTAAACTTTATATTTCTAGGGAAATGTGATTACATTCATGCACCTAGAGAATGGTTGCCCGTGGTCTGGCCGATGTTTTTATTGAAAAAAAGAAAAAATAATAAAAGAATTTATTAATTTCTTAGGGAGCTTCATGATTTTTAAATCAAAAATGAAAAGTACAAATGACCTTCACTCCTATGCGTTTCGCCCAGGTACAAACGCATAGGAGTGAAGGTCCTTCTTCTCGGATTAACTGTGCAAAGATCGTGCCCTTTATTGGATGATGTTAGGTTCCACCCAATGCTTTGAAGTTTTATTGGAAATACCTAGCAATGCTTGTGCAAGTCAATACACCCATGGATATGAATTTGACTTCAAAAAAAACTAATTTTGTAAAACTGAATATGGAACTTTCTTAATTTCAATGGGATCTTGTTTTCCATGATATGGATGTCAACAAAGCAACAGATACTTTCTATGACATTTTACATAACTGCTTTTCGATAACAGTACCGTCGTTCGTCGCATCAAAATTGTTGATAACTGTGTTCCATGGCTCACACCTCTCCTTAAGAGGCTTAAAAATAAAAAAAATAGACTACACAACAAGCTAAAACTCAAGTTTACTGTTCCCATTGCTCAGGAGTTCAGCAGATTAAGAAGGGAGTTCCAAATGCAATCTGCGGCTGCATATAGAAACTATATTAGTTCCATTTGAAATTTCATCTTGCATCACAAAAGGATTTATGAATGGACTTCAAACGGATGTGGTATACACTGATTTTTCGAAAGCTTTTGACCAACTTAATCACAGTTAAAAAACTTTCAAATTTCGGTTGGTATCCAAAACTTGTTCAGTGGATTGAAAGTTACTTATCATCTCGCACTCAATACGTTAAGTTCAAATCTCAAGTTTCCTGCGCAATAGAAGTTAAATCCGGGGTTCCACAAGGAAGCCACCTGGGTCCACTATTATTTGTGATATTCATTAATGATCTACCCTCTGTGATAAGATACTGCGATATGCATCTATATGCTGACGATGCGAAAATCTCGCTTTCATACAAAAATAATGCTGATCACATTCAACTGCAGTCTGATATCGATCATTCAGTTCAATGGTGCAATAACAACAGTCTCACACTGAACTCTAAGAAATGCAAAGTAATGACATTTGCTAGAATAAAGAATACTTTCAAAAATGATTACTTTATAAGTAACTCGAAGCTGGAAAGAGTAAATTATTTTGTTGATTTGGGAGTTATATTTGATCCGAAACTTGACTTCAGAATGCAATCGATTCCATAACTGCAAAAGCTTCTATTCGTCTGGGAATGATTAAACGTTGGTCTAAAGAGTTCAGTGACCCATATGTCACAAAAAGCTTATTCATTGGGCTGGTTCGTTCGGTCTTGGAATATGGATGCCAAGTGTGGTGCCCGTATTATGCTTCTCACATTGCTCTAATTGAATCCGTTCAAAAACAGTTTCTTATATTTGCTCTGCGTCATCTTAACTGGGATAATCGTCTTCATCTTCCTCCATATCGCTCGAGACTTATGCTGATTGGTCTTAATACCCTTGAGGACAGGAGGTCATCACTTAACGCCACTTTTATATTCAAACTTTTGAAGGGTGAAATAAGTTCACCTCATCTGCTTTCGTTACTAAAAATAAATGTGCCACTTCGGCAAAGTCGAAATTTTAAGATTTTGCGAACTAATGAAACAACATTTTAATTTGAATAATGAACCATTTTCTCTATTATGTAAACAATTTAATACTTATACTTCTTTTGTGGACTTTAATCTTCGTTCTTATAAATTCAAAAAGGAATTATTACTTTATAATCGCCTTAGGCATTAATAATAATCTTTTACTTATTATTATTATGCAAAATAACTGTGAACAATTGTGTATCTCTAGTTATAGTTAAATAAATAAATAAATAAATAAATAAAACCTATTTTTAAATTTAAATTAATGTATAGGTTTTTGGCTTTTCAAAATGCTATAGCTCGACTCTGTATGTATTACCGTTATTTTTAAATAATTTTTTTTTCTTTTTTTAGTGATTTTTTTCTTAAATTGCCTCTCCCGCCTAAACGGGGGAAAGGACCCCCCCTCCCATACGATTTATTGCTTGTCTAGGTCCAACCTACACACCCTATCTTTTTGTCACACCTTATGCAAATCACCCTGTATAAACTATAAAGACATAAAGATATTTTGTTTAAGTTAAAATAAATAAATAGGGTGGCGCTACAGAGCAAGGAGCCCCTGGGCCTAGCGCGTTTCTCACAACCATGCCTAGAATTGAATTGGAATGGAGGGGACCTACAAAATTTTTTGCCGGTTCCGAACGGCTAATCGAGAAAGCGCTTTTCATGGCAATGAATACTAACGGAGGACTTGCCAATTCCTCGCGAAAGGCGATACCCGGGAAAAAAACATTTTTGCCTCTGTTGGGATTCGAACCACGAACCTCTGGATTAACAGGCGGACATGCTATCCATCACACCATGGGTACCACCTTGTTTAAGTTGGGTTTAGGAATTTGCTAAATGCTCTAATTTAGGTACGGGAAGTTGAAAAAGTTGCTCGAAATGGAATAGGGAGTTAGTTTAATTGTAAAGGAAAGCGGATTGCTGGCAATCAAACTCTGTGAAAATTTAGATTTGATAATTTTAATTGTGTGAGTCCAGTTTGTTAAGTTTATTTTGGTATATGTTGTGACGATACGTCACACATTTTTTTACCGTCGCCGAACCACATACATTTCACCCTACGGGTTCCATCAACTACTCGACTCGACACACGAAGTAACATGGTCACAGAGAAAAAACCAACGAAGAACTTCAGGGATATATTAGCTCTGGGAATACCACTCTGATATTTGAAAATTCTCTGCTCAGTTCAGATCAGTTTATTTTATTGAGTCTTAAAGTCTTTAGTTTACAATTTGATTACAATTTTTTTCTTTTTTTTGCCGACTTAAGAGGTATGTCTGGCTGAAAGTGTGTATTAATAACAAGATTTATAAATATTTATCTTGCTTTTTTTCAGTAATAATAAGTTTGTTTCTTACATTCTGCTGTATGTGCATGCTTGCTCCGCCTCCTCAAACCTTCGAATAGTCTTTTGTTTTGAATTGATCAGAGCAAGTTAGGTGACCACTTTCCGGACCTAATTAGATTTTCAATCGCAGGTCGGAATAAGGTCCGCTGACCAATTCCTCAGAAATGCAGATCCGGTTAAGTGGTCGTTTTGAGACCATACTATGTTCGACTACGGTCATAAGCGCCCCTTTGAAACCCTGTGACGAAGCGTCACAAATTCTTTTCCCTACCTCCTCCCAAAAAGCAGTATTGATTCCTATTAAAATCACCTCCCGCGTAGTTTAATTATAAAGTATGTAAATGCTTACTCGCTGGGCTATGAAGGCCAAACATCGTTTACTTCTCCGTGCCTTATCACTCCTTGTGCATTTTCTTATGGGGAAATACATTAACAATACCCCATTCAATTTTTCATGCAAATTTATCACTGACCGGTTTTGGCTCAGATTCGGTTTCAGTGATAAAGTTAATGAGTAGAGGTGAATTAATCACCAAAAAACAGAAAAAGAATTCTAGGGTTCTGAGTGTAGTGGCTTGTTCTCAGCCGGACAGTTAGAATTTTCCTGTTTGTTACTTTTTCTCGCTTCACCGTAAAGGAGTTTTAATCGTTGTGGCTTGTTTTTCTCCGTAAAGGAAATTTGATCCTTGTGGTTTGTTTTCAGCCGGGCGTTTAGATTCTCCGTATCTTTTTGACATTTAGTCTCCGTGAAGGAAATTTTATCGTTGTGGCTTGTTCTCAGCCGGGCGTTAAGATTCTCCTTATTTTTAGACGTTGTTTCTCCGTGAAGGGGATTTAATCGTAAAGGATTGTTTCCAGCCGGGCGTTTGAATTCTGATTAGTTAGTTTTTGTTAGACGTTGCGTCGCCGTAAAGTCCATGCAGGAGGTTTAATCGTTGTGGTTTGTTTCCAGCCGGGGGCTTTGGACTTTCCTTGCTTGGACTTTTTAGGCGTTGCTTCTCAGTGAAGGAGTTTTGATCGTTGTGGCTTGTTTCCAATCGGTCTTTGCGGGCTTTGCGCCTCCATGAAGGAATTTTATTCGTTGTGGCTTGTTTCCAGCTGGGGCTTTAGATTTTTTTTATTTTTTTTAGATTTTTAGATGGTTAGGCATTGCGTCTCCGCAAAGGGAGTTTTCATCGTGGTACGTAATCACAGACCTTTTCTACGAAATCCGCCGCCGCCCACTGAGTTTTCTGCCCCTAGTAAATGCAGGCACTTTCTACCAAGTCCGCCGCCACAGAGAAATTGCTCTGCCTTTGATGCAACGCAGGCACTTTCTACGCAGTCCGCCGTCCGCCGCCGATAAATTGCTCTGCCTTCCACGCAACGCAGGCACTTTGCTACGAAATCCGCTGCTGCCGATAGAGCGCCCTGCCTAACGCAGCAGATCTAGATAGGAGTTCACCGCCGCCGACAGAGGAAGTAGCTGCCGTGGTTTACAACCGTATCCCCAGAGGAACCACCGAGACTACACCATTGAAGATCGATACCGGCCATCCCGTGGACCAGCACCAGAAATCGACCTTATTCAATAAATCATAAAACTTGCTTTCTTTAATTCTGAATATAAAAATTATGAATTTGTAAACCTAATCCTGAGAGAAGATTTTGTAATAAATTTAGAGTTAACAAAGATTCAACCTGCCGTTCCGCGTATCATTTTTAGAAGTTGGACCGCCGTAACCCCAAGTCTTACGAAGCTTCCCTGGGTAGACCCTGCAGTGGCCTTGCTATAGCCACCACCCCCCTGTTGTTCTTATAAGCGTCGCTCCATACTCTGGGCAACGTTCCTAATTGCGTATATGCTTAGTTATTAACAGGAGCGCATCAAGCACCAGGCCCGCACCAGCTAAGTAACCACCGGCATTACCGACTCTCCACGCCGCCAGAGTACTAGGGATTTAATCCTCATCCGAGCAACCGAAGAGAAAGTGACACCCGCACTCAGCGCCCCGACCAAACGAGGCAACTTGTGCCAACTAGTACACACCGTGTTTTTCTAACCTTGCGAAAATTTATATAAAAACAAAACAACTTAATTCATATATTGTAAAGACTTGTCTCTCGTCTCATTAGTTAATAATAAAGAATAGTTGAATCCATTTTGCCGTGTCCAGTCTAGTTATTTTTGGAAGTTGGACCGCCGCGCCGCTGCCCAAGTTTTCGAGCTTCCTTGGGAAAGACCCTGGACCCGCTGAGTTCTACCCCAGCTGGGAACAAAGACGCCTCCCAATGTATTTTAATTTTTTAATGTATTTCATTGCAGAATACTAAAGTTGCAATTTATACCAAGTGAGGTCGACAGCAGAAGAATTTTTAAAAATGCTAAGTTTCACAAAAGGAAATTGTATAGATGTTTCCTTGTAGTAGATTAATATCCATACTAATTTTCCTGTTGGTACGTAAAGCACCAGCTTTCCGAACATAGGAAGCAACAAGGGCCAACTATTTCAAAGTTTGGAATTCAAAATATTTCTCCGGTTACCTATATTGCGAATCTAATCAAAAGGAAAATTTCTATTGAAAGATTTGTTGATTTTTTTATATACAGGGTGTCCCATAATTCGTGTTACATAACATAATTGGAATGTGATTCTTGGTCATATTCTAAGAAAAAAATTGTTCTACAGTACAGTCCGTTTCTCAACTTTGACATCAGTTTTTAACAATTTAAAAAAAGGCTAACTTTGGGGTACCCTGACCTGTCTTAAATTCGATATCACTGACAATACTGATGATAGAGACCTAATATTAGACTTAATTTTTTGAAGAAATAACAACCCTTAAGACTGTATTTAAGTTGAGCTTCCATAGGTTTAGGGTTGCCAGGTTTTCAATTTTAAATGGTGTTCAAATTTTCTTCCCTAAGCAAAGTTTTGACTTTGAGGTCATTTTTTTTTTTAGAAAATGCCTGTTAAACATATCTAGAGTTTCTTTATTTTTTACAGATGAACAAAAACATAATTAAAAAAAAACTCACAAATAAGTGTACTCAACAACCCATACATTTTATGATACTTGAAAAAATACAAAATGGGTAAAAAAAAAAATTGTTTAGTGAGGAGTATGTTGACAACACCTGAAAGACACAATGCAATCAAAGAACAGTTTATAATTTATTACTTTGCTTTATTATTTCTTAAGAGACTATGTTTAGCATCGAATGGTTGACGATCGACTGATGTGTATTTTGCATTCACCGAATGCCTTAACAAGACGTTATGCCATCGACAAACGGTTTAGCTTATCTATTGTATGTAGTATGTACATTATGCTAAGCGGTAATTGAGTAAGGTACACTGATGTGCAAAATATTTCCTACATTTAGCAATGAACGTGCATATCAAGGGGTTATGACTACCCTTATAATGCCATTAAACACAGTGCGAGTATTTAGGAAAATAGGAGAGGATTTGAAAGGAGACTTCGATGCACGTTGCTTTTGAACTTTTATGAATCGTAATGTAGGGGAAGGTAGAACATTCCACATTCGGGTGGTGCGACTAAAATACGAATCTCTATGCTTGACTGTACGCCCGAAGTTGGGCTCAAGGTAAAACTGATGAGCATTCCTAGCGAGGCGGGTGTTACGGCTAAATTGTTTCAGGGGAGGAATGCAACTGGCTATTTCACTAGAGCACTGTTTATAGAAAAAGCGATAAAAGAGAGTGAGACAGGTAACGTTTCGTCGATGTTCAAGAAAATCAATCGATTCTACGATTGAACTATCACCTATCAATTTGAACGCTCTATTTTGTACCCTATCAAGCAGATGCAAAGATGTTTGAGCGGCACCTGACCAGATATGAGAGTTATACTCCAGTTTCGGGCGGATGAAGGCCTTATAAATTGTAGCCAGATCAGAAGGGGTGAAGAACTTCCTGCATCGTCTTAAGAAACCTAAGCATTTACTAGCGTTTTTGGAGACTTCAAATATGTGGTCGTTCCAACGAAGATCATCGTTTACACACATACCAAGTACTGACAGCTTTTCGGTTTCTTCGATGCGGGTACCATTCATGGATAATGGCAATGGGTAGTTGACGGTTTATATCAACGTTTCCATGACCTTGGAAAAAAGGGACGTTAGTGCAATTGGACGGTAATTGGAAGGGGAGGAAGATTCGCCTTTTTTAGGAGCCGGCTGGACATATGCAGTTTTCCATCTGCTCGGAAAATCCCAGCAGAATAGGAAAGATGGAAAAGTTTACGCAGTGGTTTTGCCAGCGTAGAAGAATACCTCTTCAGAATAACGGCGGGGAATCTAGACCAGCGGATTTATGTATGTTGAGATCTTTGAGGACTCTCGCAACCGAGCGAGTTCGAAAAAATATCTGCTTCATCAAAGAATTTGCAGACTCGAGCTCAGGTGGAGCCAATATGCTATAAGGAAGTGTCGAGTTGGCAGCAAATTGGCTTTATCAATGGAGCTGGCATACGGAGAGTCATTGAAGACGAGCGTTGGGACCGATGACGTGGTCGAGTTCTTAATGTTCTTGACAAAAGACCAAAAGTTTTTACTTCCTTTTGGACAAAATAGTATTTTTTGCCTTACTTTTTGGTCATGTAAAAACTTAAATTTATTATTAATTTAAATTTAACTTAAATTACAGATATTTCCGGCCCGTTTGAACAAATTTCGGTTTTCAGCAGTAGGGTTGTTTTTAAATTTTCGAAAACTACTTTCTCGATCCCTAATCGCCTCTTTACAGCTTAAATCGAACCACGAATTTTCTTTGGGGATGATACTTTTTGTTCTGAGCGGAACAAAATTTCTCATGCCGTTGAGAATTACGTTAGATATCATATCAGCTGATGCATCAACGTTTCCGTCGAGAAAGCACAATGACCAATTAAAATTTCGAAAGAAATTATTCAGGCCGTCCCAATTGGCTTTCTATTGCCACACAGTTCTTTTAGGGACTTTATCTTTTTTTACCGTGACGGAAAACGAAAAATCTACCGATATGACACAATGGTCCGATTTGCCTAAAGGAGATGATACTACAACCCTATATTTTTCGGAATGAGAAGTGAGAAATAGGTCAAGAGTGTTGGCCGCATGGCCTTCATTATCTGGAACCCGAGTGGGCTCATCAACAAGTTGAGTTAGTTCATTAAACTCAGCATAGATCTCAACACATTTTCCTCATTCTTATTCCACATTTTCAGAATGTCGAAGCCAACCTGAATTGTGTACATTGAAATCGCCCACAATTGCGAAACAATTCTTGTAATGGAGTCAGATAGCGCATCAAACTCGTTAGAGGTTGAAATGCTATCTAAATTGGGGCTTCTATAAATGAAACAATAGTGAATGATTTGCTTACGGACGGTGAATTTTAACCATATGAAATTAAAGTTCGTATTAGAACAAAGGCCGTATTGTGGTAAAAGTTGGTAAGCAATATCAATTCGAACATAAACGGCGAGGCCATGAGAAGAAAAGAATAATGGCACTAAGCTATACCCAGGCAGATTGAACTCTGAGGGATCAGAATCAACACCCACCTGTGTTTCTTTCAGTGCCAAAACAGCTGGCCTGCATTTTGCAGTGTGAGCGTACACAGCAAAGAAATTCGATCTTAGCCCCCTTATGTTGCTAAAATCGACCCGAAATCTACCCGACATTCCAGTTCACAAAAACACATAAAACAAATCAAAGAAATGTGTGCAGTCACTGGGACTGCGAGAGTGATGTCGGGGAGGAGACGATGGAGAGGTAACGTACTTTGTGTTTGGGCTATTGAATAGTACATGGGCTTTTTTTTACACTTTCACAGCAATGATTAATATTGCACTCCGATTTTATTTTCCGTTTTCGCGGCGCGGCTGGAGAGATTTGTAATTGTGTATATTGATGGTTGTTTTGGTTGGTTTTTTTTTATTATTTTAATTTTGATTATTTGGGTGGTAGGAGGTGGCACAGTTCGAAAATTATTCGGGCTAAGCGCGGTGCGTGTGGCTACGATGAATGACAGATCGACACTCAATTTTTAGAGTTTTTTTCGAGTTTCTTTATTTTTTACAGATAAACAAAATCCACAATGAAGTCCAAAAACGGGCTCTGGCATGCATTCAAAACGAAGGAGGCCACTTTGAGCATTTGTTATAATTGTATTTGTATAAAATACATAAAAAACTACTAAAACTGCCCATATTATTCTTTTATTCAAACAAACCTCAAAGCTTAAAAAAATTTATTTTTTTTTGTTCAATTTTACCCGTTTTGTATTTTTTCAAGTATCATAAAATGTATGGGTTTTTGAGTAAACTTAATGCTAAGTTTTTTCTTTAGTATTGATTTGTTCATCTGTAAAAAAAATAAAGAAACTCTATGTTTATCAGGCATTTTCTGCAAAAAACGACCTCAAAGTCAAAACTTTGCTTAGGGAAGAAAATTTGAACACCATTTAAAATTGAAAACCTGGCAGCCCTAAACCTATAGAAGCTCAACTTAAATACAGACTTAAGGGTTGTTATTTCTTCAAAAAAATAAATCTAACATTAGGTCTCTATCTCTATCATCAGTATTGTCAGTGATATCGAATTTAAGACAGGTCAGGGTACACCAAAGTTAGCCTTTTTTAAATTGTCAAAAAGTGATGTCAAAGTTGAGAAACGGACTTTACTGTATCATAACTTTTTTCTTAGAATATGACTAAGAATCACATCCCAAAGTATGTAACACGAATTAAGGGACACCCTGTATACGCGCGTTAAAGTAACGTAGAGTTTTTTTACTAATGCGTAGCATATGCATACTTAATTTATATATAGAATTTTAATATAAGAACGCGGTAAAGGGCGAATCTAGTAGTGTAACGATAGGAGACACCCTCGACGATTTGGAGTGCCCTGTCACTCTAAACAAGCATATTAAACTTTTATATATATTTACGTATGCAAGGGTTGGGTTTAAGGGGACTTTTAAATAACAGTAGAGATAAGACAAAAGAGGAAAACGAATCCAGCAATTTTTTTTTTGTTAATGTTTCGCGAAGTATTGAACTTTGATTAGGATCTCTTTGATTTTGTTATTTTGTTATTTTTTATTTTTTAATTGATTAATTGATTTTTTTTGTTGGAATTTGAGAAAATTGTGCGAATTACAGCTCTATTATGGTTGTCAACTATCAATCAATTGATACACGATAAGTTCTATCAATAAATTGATAAATCGGTATTATGCAAGTCAATTGATAAATCTTCTTCCATTGTGAAACACTTCACGATATAGCCCTTATGCTAGTCAAGCACGTACCGATGTATTGGTTACACAATTCCAGTAAAATAAACCAAAAAAATGTTCATCAACGACGAATTTGCGATTGACTTAAAAGTTGATAAATATCAAAAATGTTGATAACCATAATGCCGAACAAGAAACCAGAAACGTTCACAATAGTACACAAAAAATCATTTCATTCAAAACTGATCAAAAGTTCCGATGGTTGTTATCCGTAATACCGCTTAACCAATTTCATTGATAGACGAGCAAATTTATCGTATTGATATTTGACAACCATAATAGGGCTCTTAACCAATTTCATTGTTAAACGAACAAATTTATCAATTTAAAAATAGGAATCTTAAAAGAAATAAGTTTCTTAAAAGACGTGTTTAAGATCGTTAAGATAACCACAACTCCTAAATTCGCGTTTCGCCCAGGTACGGCAATGGGCTCATCAGTTAGATGTTGCCGTACCCTTCTAAGACGCAAATTTTGTTCGGATTATACCGACATTAACAAAATTCACTGCACTCACATGCAGTGAATTTTAGCCCATTGCCGTACCTGGCCGAAACGCGAATTTAGGAGTTGTGGTGATCTTAACAATCTTAAACACGTCTTTTAAGAAATTTATTTCTTTTAAGATTCCTAAGAGACATGGTTATTGAGATAGATACTATTTTAAAGCACTTTTATTTAAGATAATCATAAGGGATCCACTTTCTGTGCTTAAAAAAACTGTGATGTACATCTATATAGGCCCTGACAATGCGAAAATCTCGTTGTCATAAAAAAAATAGTGCTGATAATATTCAACTGCAATCTGATATTGATCATTTAGTGCAATCGTGCAATAACAACAGTCTCACATTTCACTATAAGAAATACAAAGTAATAACCTTCGCTAGAACCAAGAATGCTGTCAAAAATGATTACTTTATAGGTAACTCAAAACTCGAAAGAGTAAACTATTTTGTGGACTTTCGAGTTATATTTGATTTTATTGCTTTTGGGTGACATAAGCAGGCTTAACTGTGTTATTAAATTAATAACGTCTTGTCAATGTTTCATGTGCAATTGTGGTTGTTATTTTGTGAACTCACGTTACATGAGAAATCCTCAAAGCGCCCTACTGTCAACTCTCAACTGTCATTCATTCGTCTAAACTTGTGCGAAATTAAGAAAATATATCGATTGAAATATTGAATATCGTCGTTATCAGTTACTAACGATAGCAAAAACCGATTTTAAAATAGTTCTTCTTTTGTATCAAGTAGATACAAGGAAAACTAAACCGATTGCTAATTTGTTGATTACTTCTGATAAAGAGATGAATGAGCAGCTTAGTGAAATGTGTAATATAATAATCAAATGAGCTTAGAATAATGTGCGTAGTTGCAGTTCCATACTGTGTTATCGTATGCAATCTAGTTTGTGATAACATTTGCTTAAGATGAAATACATTATCGAATTTTTAACATAATGAAGCGGATTTCTATCACCATTCAAATTCATTCAAACTCAATCCAATTCATAAAATTCCACTTACTTAAATGAAATATTCATGAAGTAATATTTTATTGATTAATAAGTCACCAAATTCTATAATCGACTTTATATTCACACAAATATCGAAAACGTTCTCGCAATAAACGGTATGAAAAGAACTCACTGCATAAAGTATTGATCGATTTTTAAAAGCACCTTCACAAAAATAAGATGATTTAAATGCTTTTATATCACCCATACAGTATCATATGGCAAAAATCATGTTAAAATAAGGTTTATTAGCCATCTTGGACAAAATTCAGCACGACCGACTCAGTTGGTATTGTCATGTTCAAAGGAGAGATCCGCAGAACCCCGTCCAAAAGGCAATATCGTACAACGTTTCAACAAATTCGCGACGAAAAAGAAAAGGCAGGCCAAAACACTCCTGGTACAAGCAAATGCAAAAACAGCAGCATTTGGTTGGCCTCAGACATGGAACAATCCAAAACCGGGAGGCTTGCCGACGCTTTCTGAGGTCAACGCGGCGTACCCCACAGGTGGATCACTAGTGTGAAGCAGAAAAGTGGGAGAGTTGTGATCGCTTCAAGATCACTACTCGTAACGCCGAAAATGGAAAGAAGAAGAAGAAGAACGAGAATCAAAAACATCAATTTGGTATTTGAATCGAAAAATTTCAGATTAGACACACTACTTACACAAATTTGATGTATCGAAAATTTATCGAAATTTACGGCATGATAAATATAAATATAATTATAAATCGATAAAGTTCTGCTAAAACACACTTAAATTCATCTTAAGCATATTTGATTGATTTGTTAGTCACAAAAATCTATAATCGACTTTATATTAACTCATATATCGAAAATCCATCGAAATCTACGATATGAATCATATTACATAAAGTATAAGTCAATTTTTAAAAAATCTTTACAAAATCACACTATTTTAAAGGCTTCAACCCACTATCGTTGAATAATCTAACACAAGTCAAGTTTAAAACAGCTTTAACAACGAGTTTTAAAATATTTAGACACACTTCGACATCGATACCAACGTATCAATAATTTGGTAAGAAAATCGATGTCTTGTTTGCATTGATATCACTGCTCTTCTCTATTTTTAAACTGCCAAGGGGGAAGATGTAAAAGTGAGCAAAAGTTCAACCTAACTGAACACTACTCCGTTTCTAAGATATGCTTCTTATGAAGAAAACCATATCTAGATTAAACTATACCGACAACTCACTGATTGAGCGTGTCATTGAATCGCAGGTTGAGTCCTCTTGGGACAACACTAACTATCTTTCGCCTATCGAGGTTTCCTTGATTGATCCAACGACCAGTGAAATAAATCCTCACCCGTTTTATTTCACTGCCACACCGAACCAAAATCGTGGATAATTATAACTCATTTCGAATACTTTCGAATACTATTGAAACTACTTTTGTTGCCGCCTTTAACGGTTTTATATTTGAACACTTTAATATTTAAAACATCCAACGAAACTTCCAAATTTACATTTTTCAAAGCTGGAGTATATGGCATAACTACAAATACTAAGTAATATTAATCAAAGTCAGTAACTCTATTTAACACTTCTCACAATCTCGCCCAATACCTTGTTATTCGATTAATAATTATCAACAATTATATTTATCTAATTGACGAAAGCAAAACAATATTACTGAGACTATAATAATTTTCATCAATTGTTTACAAATACAAGATAATGACAGAGTCATAGTTTCATTATGACAGAGACCTGATCTTTGTTAAATATGCCATAAAAATCGTTTTATTTTGTTATTACTAATAGTTTAATTCGTTTGACGCTCTACTGCCCAAGGGCCATATATGGCTTTTGAATTCTAAATGTCGATTACTGCGATTTCACAGCTGCCACAGGAAAAGTACCGTTTTGAAAGCTTAGAAAAGATATTTCTTTATATGTATTTGTCCATTTGGTTTTATCTTTCTTTGTGCAATCGCCAAAACCGCCGTCAAGTTATACAGTGCACGCAGTTAAAGTGTAGTGCGAAAATACTAAAATAAAATTTTAATTATTATTGACTACAAAGTACCTAGAAGCTAATTATATTTTTTTTAGAGTGTTTCAATATTCGTCGAATTTAAATGTACAATTTTCAATTATGTTCGTCAACTTCAAGATACGACGAGTTTTTGACAACGTCCATATATGGCTCCATATCCATTTACAACTATTTTTATGGATGTCATATATGGTTGCTGGGAGTTGAAAAGTCTTCGAAAAGAGGGTGACCTTCCTCAACTTCAAGCACTTCAAACACTCCAAAGCGCCAACAAATCAACAGAAACTCAAATCCTTCAACTCCTGTTTGTTTCACCTGGTTCTTCAAAGAAAAAAGTTTGACGTCAAGATTTTCCGCTGAATTCAACAAAAAACAAACAGGTGCGAGTTCGGCTATTCGATTACAAGAAGTCTCACAATGGACCAACAAGAATATTGGTCACTCGAATTTGACACAAATTTATCGGGCAACCATTCCATACAGAACAGACTGGGAGGACCACTCATTCTTCATTTATTTTCATTTATATACGGACGGTTCAGAAAGAATAGTGACCAAAGGTCAAAGTCAAACACATACATACTTACTTATAATAAAATACGTTATTTGATTCTTGTATTAAATACCACTTAAACGGACCCCTACCAAATTCACCGAAACAAACAACAACAATCCATCATTTATTCGTCCCGCAAAGAGAGTTTTGGCTAAAACCACTCCAGAAAATTTCCCCCACAAAAGATAACCAACGAAAAGGAAAAACCGAACATGTCTGTTGGAAATATGCCAATATCGGATCTAGTAACGCTGGTAAAAGATACAATGGCCTCATTACTGAACGAAAAGCTAAAAGATCTCCCAACAAAGGCTGACATGGATGCACTGGGAGCTGAAATAAAATCACTAGCCCAAGATAATGTCCTGCTCCAGTCCCAGTTAGAAAAAATGGAGTCTATGTGCCGCACACTTGAGCGACAAGTGGAATATCTGTCTAGGCGAATAAACGAAAAAAAAAATGTAATCCTACATTTCCCGGCGCAAGAGGGTGTTCAAGCGGTGGACAAGGCGAAAAATCTTTGCCTGAATTTGGTCCAAACGCAAAACCAAAGAGCAATCGTGGATGCACGTCCGATTCGAACATAAAGGGCAAATGTAGAAAGTGTGATTGTGGAGATGCAAAATAAAGAAGATGTCGGACGCATTCTTCAATCATCAAAAAAATTTGAAGGCACTGGTATATCACTACACAGGGACTACCCTGCGGCGGCGAGAGAAAGGCGACGAAAGCTTTTCGAAATAAAAACAAAAGTTGCAGCTAAAAACAAAAACGTCAACACTTTTATTCGAGGAGAAAAAATTGAAATCGAGGGAAAATGGTTTTATTTTTCACCAAACAACGTTTTGACATGTGGCAGTGAGGGTGGAATGGCACGTCTACAGCAGCTGATGAATGATGTGTCAATCGTTCCAACAACTGACGGAAGAGTGCTGCCAAATCATGTTTAACAATAGTGTCGTCAGCCATTTCCACAGTAAAAATATTTCAACAATTAATGCAAAAAATATAAATTTTAATATTATTGCATATACAGGGTGTCCCGTAATTCGTTTTACATACTTTGGGATATGATTCTTGGTCATATTCTAAGAAAAAAATTGTTCTACAGTAAAGTCCGTTTCTCAAGTTTGACATCACTTTTTGACAATTTAAAAAAAGTCTAACTTTGGTGTACCCTAACCTGTGTTAAATTCGATATCTCTGTCAATACAGATGATAGAGACCTTATCTTAGACTTAATTTTTTGTAGAAATAACAATCTTTAAGACTGTATTTAAGTTGAGCTTTCATAGGTTAAGGGTTGCCAGATTTTCAATTTTAAGTGGTGTCCAAATTTTCTTCCCCAAACAAAGTTTTGACTTTGAGGTCATTTTTTCGCAGAAAATACCTCATAAACATAGAGTTTCTTTATTTTTTACAGATGAACAAAACAATAATAAAAAAAAAACTTAGTAATAAGTGCACTCAAAAACCCATACATTTTATGATACTTGGAAAAAACTAAAACAGGTAAAAATTCTAATTTTGTCTTTTTTACGGTTTTTTATTGCAACAATTTGCAAAGGGAGCAGTTTTCCAAGAATTGATTCTTTTAAGACAATTTTTACGGTTTTTTATTGCAACAACTTGCAAAGGGGGCAGTTTTCCAAGAATTGATTGTTTTAAGACAATTTGTATGACTTTGCAGTGATGAAATGGGTTGAAAGTGTATTTGACCTGCTACCAAAACACTAATTGACTTACCTCTTCTCAGGGAAATTTTTGGGGCATGAATGTTCAATGGGTCGTATAAAAGGATAAGAAAACAAATTTGTTCATCAGTTTATCAAAACAAGTCACGATTGCAGTTTGACCAGAGAATTTTTTGAAATGCCTTCATTTACGAAAGAAGAATACGCAGACATTTTATTCGTATACGGGTTTTGCAATGGAAATTCAAGAAGAGCACAACGAAGATACCAGGAACTTTATCCCAACAGACGACTTCCTTCTCCATATGTTTTTGGAAATACCTTTCGGAGGCTTCGAGAAACTGGATCAGTATTAACTGAAAGACCTAACGCAGGAGCTGGAGTCATAAGAAGAGTTTCGGTTGATGAAAGAATACTGGCAGCTGTTGAAATCGATCCTTCCACTAGCATAAGACGCTTGGCTCTACAGTATAATGTTTCCAGACAAAGAATCTCCAGAATACTGCATGGCGAAAATATGCATCCATATCACCATACACCTGTACAGGAACTACTTCCGAATGATTTTGTAATGAGAATCGAATTTTGTAACTGGTTGCTAGAGAGAAGCTTGGATGACAACCACTTTATAAACAGAATTCTTTGGACAGACGAATCCCAGTTCACAAGAGACGGTATCACGAATTTTCATAACCTCCATACATGGGCCTCAAGCAATCCACATTCAAGACGGCAAAGATCGTTTCAGCGCAGATTTTGTGTCAATATGTGGGCAGGTGTAATTGGTAATAGATTAATCGGACCTTTCAAATTACCACCCCGAATTAATTCTACAAATTACCTGGAGTTTTTACAAAATGATCTACCAGGCCTATTGGAGGATGTTCCACTGCATCAGCGAGTTTCATCATATTTCCAACAAGATGGTGCTCCCGCCCACTATGGTCGTGAAGTTAAGGATTGGCTGGATGAAAAATACGGTGGTAGATGGATAGGCAGAAATGGACCAATTCACTGGCCTGCAAGATCTCCCGATCTCACTGTACTGGATTTTTTTATATGGGGACGAATGAAAGAAATTGTTTACTCTTCTGAAATAACAACTTTAACCGAATTAGAACAACGTATTTCCGAAGAATCACTACAAGTAAGACAAGAGCTATCGAAAGCAAACATCCACAATGAAATCCAAAAACGGGCTCTGGCATGCGTTCCAAACGAAGGAGGGCACTTTGAGCACTTCTTATAATTGTATTTGTATAAAATACATAAGAAACTACTAAAAGTTTTTGGAAAACTGCTCCCTTTGCAAGTTGTTGCAATAAAAAACCGTAAAAAAGACAAAATTAGAATTTTTACCTGTTTTAGTTTTTTCCAAGTATCATAAAATGTATGGGTTTTTGAGTGCACTTATTACTAAGTTTTTTTTTTATTATTGTTTTGTTCATCTGTAAAAAATAAAGAAACTCTATGTTTATCAGGTATTTTCTGCGAAAAAATGACCTCAAAGTCAAAACTTTGTTTTGGGGAAGAAAATTTGGACACCACTTAAAATTGAAAATCTGGCAACCCTTAACCTATGAAAGCTCAACTTAAATACAGTCTTAAAGATTGTTATTTCTACAAAAAATTAAGTCTAAGATAAGGTCTCTATCATCTGTATTGACAGAGATATCGAATTTAACACAGGTTAGGGTACACCAAAGTTAGACTTTTTTTAAATTGTCAAAAAGTGATGTCAAACTTGAGAAACGGACTTTACTGTAGAACAATTTTTTTCTTAGAATATGACCAAGAATCATATCCCAAAGTATGTAAAACGAATTACGGGACACCCTGTATAAGTTTATTTTTAAAATTTTTTTTGATAAGACTAGAGAAAACTATATTTTTTTATTATTTGAAACCTTCGTCGAAAACAACACAGAGCTTTACGAGAATTTCTTCCCAGAATATGTCTTGAAATGGATTCCAGCTACGAGGTCTCATGGTTTTGGAAGAGCAAGTGAAGGTTGCTTATTTGGAATCAAAAAATCGTTTAACAAAGATTCAAGAAGTCGCTTCATAACAGAATTTAACAGGATTGTGGTTGAAATCACCATTTTCAATGAAACATTTTATATAGTTCCGGTTTACATCAATTGTAATAAGTGGAAAACTGATTTTACAAGTTTATATGATTTTCTCTTGGAAGTAGGACAGGAATATATCATGCTCATCGGAGACTGCAACGCCAGGGTAGGAAATTCACAGCTACTACAGATTGAGTCAAACTTCACCACGTCTTCATTTGGAACACTCAGGTCAGCTTTGGACTTGCATTTAGATAGTAACGGGAAAAGATTCATTTAAATGTGTGAAGTGTGAAACAGTTGGCCTAACAATGTTGAACGGCAGATCCGAAAGCGATAAAGAAGGGCACTTTACATTTATAAGAGGAATGTCTTGTTCTACTATAGATTACTGCCTCATTCGAAGTAAATGGTTTGAATGTGTGAATGATTTTAGAGTGGAAGAATTGATTTACTCTGACCATTTACCACTCCTAGTAAAATGCAGTCTAAGAGGAAACGCAACGAACGCCGACGAACATTTGAAGTTACTCCCGCAACAGCAGTGGAAAAAATCGTGTATAAACGCTTATCAAATAAGGATTGATCATGAGTTGGAAGCTGCAAATGAAGACGTGTTCAATTCATCTCAGGGGATAGACACCTTAGTGTCGTATATAACACATGCGTCACAACCCTTTCAAGCAGGTCGCTCGCTTTTAAAGAAAGAACCATGGTTTGATGCTGCCTGTGAGAAAGCAAGGAAAAAATCTTTCAGATTACTGAGTCTTCTTAGAACAGCGAACTCAAACATCGCGAAAATAATGTATCAAGAAGCAAATAAGGCGTTCAAAAATACCTGTAAACTGAAACAAAAAGAATACTCCTATCACCTGATGCAGACATTTTCTGAAGTAAGAGACAGTCGTTCTTTTTGGAAACTAGCGCGTTTGCTAAATGGTATCTCTTTTGGAAAGAAAACCAAAATAAACACGAGTTTCCTTGCCGAGCATTTCAAACAACAACTATGTATCCCAGAAAGCCAAACCCGAACTCTGTATGCTAACCCGCTTGTGGAAAATGATGTGCTCGACCGTTCAATTTCAATACAGGAAGTAATGATGGTGCTCCACAGATGTAACCTCAAAAAAGCCCCAGGGGACGATCGGATCCCGTATGAATTTTATAAGTACGCATCGGAAAGTTTTTTAAATAACCTTACGGAGGCCTACAACTACATTTATAATAGTGGGGAACTACCATTAAGCTTTAGAAAAAATATAATTTTCCCCCTTTTTAAGAAAGGCGATGAAAACGACCCAAGGAATTACCGAGGTATCTCTTTCATGAACTCTGTGATGAAAATCTACACTGGAATTATATTGGACAGACTGACAGTCTGGGTACAACAAAACAACCTCCTCAGTGAATTCCAAGCTGGTTTTAGGAAGGGATATTCAACTGTTGACAACATCTTTCCCTCACTTGCATTGCTAGATCGTTCCTGGACAAGGAAAAGAAATTATACGCTTTTTTTTTAAGTTTTTAAAGCCGCCTTCGACTCAATCGACAGAAGTGCTCTCTTCTACAAGCTAAGTCGCTTAGGTTTATCATACAAGATGCTCAACACACTGCAAATGATGTATGAAAATAATCTGACTATGGTTTGGGATAGAGTCGAGGCCTCAGAATGGTTTCAGACGACAAGTGGGGTAAAGCAAGGCTGTCTTCTGAGCCCACTCCTCTTGTCACTGTTCTTAGATGAAATTACGGCAGCTCTACCAGGTAGTATTCTTTTTGATGGTGTAACAATTAAAGCAAACGAGAGAGGGGGGAAGGGTGTTCCCACTAAGGCACCTCTTCTTTCATCCAGACGGCAGCGGAGGAATTCCCTAGATGGAATCAACGGCGGCGTCTACAGTTCCAGTCAGGTTGAACTACTTAGTCCCCTATTATACGATGTCTCACGAGACATGTCTCATTTTTGACGTTCCTTTTAAATTTCCATCCCGTGAGACAATCACTATTACATGTTAAATTTTGAAGGCTCACGTCTCAAATTTGACAATTCTTCATTTCTCTTTCAATCCTTTTCTTGTTGTCACCTTATAAATTTCAAAGTTTTATTTTTCTCTAAATAAAGTAAGTTGCTTGATAAAATTACAAAAATAACAAATTGGTTTTACAACTTTTGATTTGAAAAATAAAAAACAAGACCACAACGAAAATGAAAAAACATTCAGTTGACGCTCATTTGACCAACACAAAAAATACATTAAAGCAACATAGCAAAAACGAATATGGGAAAAGAGAAACGTCAATATGAGACTGCTAAAAATCGGCACAATACTCATCGGGAATTTTTTTGTGCATCTCATTTCCTCACATCTCCTTTCTTTTTCGCACTCATGTGAGACTGGGCTCGTGAGACATCATGTAATAGGGGACTTAGTGAACCCCTTATAGGGCTACTACAACATATTTGGAGCTCAGGCCTATAAGGAACGGTTTATCCGGATCCCCATCTTTGGAGTTATACAAGGATCCGGCCCTCCAGGTTGGGGGTCGTGCTGTCGGGGTGACTTCCCGGCCACGTAAAGCAATTGTTAGTTGCGAAGCACCAACAAGCCTCGGACACGGACGGATTTACTGATGACGAACCCAGCAAACGAAAAACGGACAACGAACTTCGGCTCTGTACGGGGAATGTTAGGTCCATTAATAGACCACGTGCAGCCGAACAATTAGCGGAAGCCCTAAACTGCTACAAAGCAGATATCACCGCTATCCAAGAAATGCGATGGCATGGACCAGGTAGACGCAAATTAAAAGAAAGCGATATCTACTACGGTGATTGCTACCGAGAACAAAAGCAGCAACTGTTTGGTTGTGGATTTGTTGTTGGAACTAGACTCAACCAAAAAGTCTTGAGTTTCAACTATGTGAACGAGCGCATAGCAACAATCCGCATCAAGGCTGAATTCGTCAACATAAGCCTCATTTGCGCACACGCCCCCACAGAGGAACAGGATGAAGACACCAAAGACGTATTTTACGAGCTCCTGGACAAAACATATGAGCAGTGCCCTGGCTATGACATTAAGATTGTTGTAGGAGATTTTAATGCCAAGCTAGGAAGAGAGGATATCTTTGGTGGAATAATCAGAAGATACAGCCTGCACGACAACACATCCGATAACGGATTCAGGCTGATCGATTTCGCTGCGGGGCGAGATGTTCTGGTAGCTAGTACGCGGTTCCAGCACCTCAATATCCACAAAGGGACATGGAAATCTCCTGATCAATCAACCGTCAACCAGATTGACCACATTGCGATCGACGCACGACACTTCTCAAGTATAGAAAATGTCCGAACATTCCGAGGGGCCAACATTGACTCGGACCACTACCTTGTTGTAGCCAAGGTACGACTGCGGATATCCCGATCCAAGCCAAAACAAGGAAATACTGTGAGAAAATTCGACGTTGGACGACTACAATCGCAAGAGATCGAAAAGTCCTTTTCCGATCGAGTCTCTTACAACCTCTTAAGAAGTCCTATGCCGCCAGCATCAAGTATAGAGAACCAGTGGCAGCACTGCCAATCAGCCATCAGAGATGCCGCCTCTGACGAACACCGGCTTCTCAAACGCAAAAAGAGAGAGCATGAGAAGCGCGCAATCGAGGAGATAGAAGGGTGCCACAGCAGGAATGAGGTTCGGAAGTTTTACCAAAAGGTAAAAACAACAGCCTCGGGCTTTAAGCCCCGAGCCGAAGCCTGCAAAGACGATCAAGGGAACAACGTGGTGGAACCGCATTCAATGCTGAGGATTTGGAAAGACCACTTTTCCAAGCTCTATAACGGCGATGATGAACCCAATTCCGCTGTTAGAGAGATAGAACCATTCGATTTAGGCGACGTAGACCAACAATTACGCCAACCCGACCTGAACGAAGTGAAGACAGCAGTATCCAAACTGAAGTCCAACAAAGCTGCTGGAGCTGATGGCCTCACTGCCGAATTGTTTAAAGCGGCAGGCGAAGACCTGGTCAGGAGTATGCACCAGCTCATTTGAAAAATATGGTCGGAAGAAAGCATGCCCGATGAATGGAACCTCAGCATTGTTTCCCCGGTCCTCAAGAAAGGAGACCCTCTGAACTGCGCCAACTACAGAGGTATCAGTCTTCTTAACATCGCGTACAAGATCCTCTCTGCCGTATTGTGTGAGCGTCTGAAGCCATTCGTCAACAACCTGATAGGTCCTTATCAGTGCGGCTTTAAACCAGGAAAGTCCACCATAGACCAAATCTTCACACTACGGCAGATCTTGGAAAAAACCCAGGAGCTTCAAATCGATACCTACCACCTTTTTATTGATTTTAAGGCCGCATATGACAGCATCTATAGAGAGGAGTTATATAGAGCCATGTCTAATTTTGGCATCCCTACCAAACTTGTCCGATTGTGTAGGATGACGATGGAGAACGCACGCTGCTCCATCAGGGTCGGAAAAGATCTCACCGATTCATTCGATGTCAAAAAAGGTTTTAGGCAAGGCGATGCACTGTCATGCGACTTCTTCAACATCGTTCTTGAAAGAATAGTGCAAAACTCCCACGTCAACACAAGAGGCACAATCTTTCAAAGATCCGTTCAATTGCTCGGATAAAAAAAAAATATAATAAATAGGGTGGCGCTACAGAGCGAGGAGCCCCTGGGCCTAGCGCATTTCTCACAACCATGATTTGTGAGGGAATGGAGGGGACCTACAATTTTATGACGGATCCGAACGGCTAATTGAGAAAGCGCTTTTCATGGCATGAATTTACTAACGGAGGACTTGCCAATTCCTCGCGAAAGGCGATACCCGGGAAAAAACATTTTTTTTGCCTCTGCTGGGATTCGAACCTCGAACCTCTGGGTTAGCAGGTGGACATGCTAACCATCGCACCAAGGGTACCACTCAATTGCTCGGATATGCCGACGATATTGACATAATTGGAAGAACGCAGCGTGATGTCAATGGCGCGTTTATGAGCATTGAGACGGAAGCGAAGAAGATGGGTTTAGTGGTAAATGAGGGCAAGACCAAGTATATGCTGTCATCAAGAAAGGACACCCAACACCGACGTCTTGGACAGAACGTCACGATTGACAGCTACAACTTTGAGGTAGTTAAGGACTTTGTCTACCTAGGCGCCGCTATTAATTCAGACAACTACACCAGCGCTGAAATCAAACGAAGAATAACTCTTGCCAAATGGTGTTTCTTCGGACTAAAAAGGCAATTGAGTAGTAAAGTCCTCTCTCGAGCAACTAAAGTGTCCCTGTATAAGACACTTATCATCCCGGTTCTTATATATGGCGCAGAGGCATGGACCTTGTCAAAGGCAGACGAGAACCCTTTGTGATGCTTCGAGAGAAAAATTCTTCGGGTGATTTTTGGTCCCGTCTGCATAGATGGAGAGTGGAGAAGAAGATTCAACGACGAACTGTACGGGCTGTACAGCGACACTGATCTGGTCAAACGAGTCAAGGTCCAGCGGCTTAGATGCTGGGTCATGTAGAGCGAATGGACACCAACGCTCCGGCCCGGAAAGTCTTCGAATCCAATCCCGAGGGACGGCGCAGTAGAGGAAGACCGCGACTCAGGTGGCACACACAAGTAGGAGAGGACCTCAACCAACTTGGCGTGCAAAACTGGAGGCAGCTAGCTAGGGACCGAGCTGGCTGGAGAAGCATGTTGGTTGAGGCCCTGGTCCGACCCGGACTGTAGCGCCACCTTAAGTAAGTAAGTAACAATTAAAACATTAATGTATGCAGATGACATCGTCATATTCTCCGAGACCCCAAACATGATGCAGATTATGATAAACAAATTGCAACAATACTGCCCTCTCTGGAGTCTTACGGTCAACACAAGTAAATCCAAAGTAATGGTGTTTCGAAACGGCACAGGACGATATGCAAGAGAAGAGAAATGGACATGGGGAAATGCAGAACTCGAGTTGGTGAGAGAATATAGATATCTTGGAGTTATCATTACACCACAGCTCTCTTTCAAAAAACATCTCCAGGAGAAACTAGTGGAATCAAAAAAAGCCGTCAACTGTAACTGGGCAGGAGTACTTGGAAAAAAACATATAGTTCCAAGCGCTAAATATAAGCTCTTTGAAGCTGTGATGAGGCCTGTGATGTGTTATGCTGGTCAGGTATGGGGTTATCTGCAGTATGATGAAGTGGAAAAACTGCTGAGATATTTTATCAAAAGGATGTTCTGGTTACCAGAAAATATTCCAACATATATGCTGCACTTGGGGACCGGTATATGTAACGAAATTGACCTTTGCCCCTCTCTTCCCTAGTAGACCACCCTCACAACCCCATGGCCACAGGCACATGAGGCTGATCCGGGCAGCAGGAAAGAGAGGGGTGTCCAGGCTACGACCCCCTTTTGGCATGCTTGAAGGTTAGGGCCTAGCTCGTCGGCGGGGTGGGTTCTTGGAGCCGCAGCACTGGACTGTCGTTACGAATTTTCATGCCTCACCACTCTACATCTTTACACCTAAATTACACTTAAGCTGTGTGAAGAAAATGATGGCTCTACCAAACCACAGGCTACCCAAAATCATTGCAAGCTACTTGCTGCAACGAAAATCCCAATTCTTCGCGGAATGGTCACTACTGGAACGACAACATGGCATCGAGTTGATGGAAAGAAACATCGAAGTATGGAATGATGCTATACCTGCACTTTTGGGGAGAGTTGAAGACAGTATATTCTCCAATTCGATTTATCGAAATAAAATTTTAAACGAGGCTTTTCAAAACAAAAAAAAAACTATGAATTCTGTAAAATGACTTTTTGATTTATATAATTTATAAATCTTATAAATACTCTTTTTTTCTGGCTGACGACAAAAGCCAATGCTATATTAGTGAATTTGTAAACATGTTTATAAACAAATTCCATTTTTTAATTAAATAAAAATCACAATACTACTACTACTACTACTATACAGACGCACAGTGGCCCGTTTTGACAAAAGTGCTTGCAAACTTCATTTTTTGGGTGGATCTCTAATGCAAAACTATTAATTTTTATGAATTAACAAATGTTTGGAGCTTTAGTAATCGAAAAAATTATTTCATTTGAAAGATCGGTTCGCCTTGTAGAGGTTGTCAAAGTTGATAAATATTTAAGGTGAGAAAAAACATTAAAAAAAAAATATTTTTTTTTTAATTTTGAGAGTAAAAACAAGGAAAAAACGGTTAGTTAAACCTTGTTTTGATTTTTTCCCTTGATATATGTGTTTATTGCTATAATCAGAAAAAAAAAAAAAAAAATTGTAAATTTTTTGAAATACTTAATTTAATTATTTTCGAAACACCACTTTTTGCGCACTTTTTCAACTTTGCATTGAGTAAAAAAAAAGATTTTAGAAGTTGTCAAGCCGAAATGAACGGTAAATGAATCCTTATATATCTCTTCACTTACAACCAAAAACTCAGTTGCACGAAGTTGCACGACACTGAGCAACAGCGATTTGATTTGAAAAAGTCAGTCATTTTTTCTGAGTTTTTTTTTTCAAGCGCAAGAAAAAGTCATGGAAAATGTTATTTCTTTGTTTTGCTGGATCCTTAATAATATTTCAATAAAATACTTTACAAATATTTATAAGTAGGTATTAAAAAAAAAAAAAAAAAATACAACAATCAATGACAAAAATTTTTTTTCACTATAAAATTTATTTTTTCTGTATTCGTTTTTTCCCACTGTTTTACTTAAATCATACTCAAATTACTTCATAAACTGACTTTTAACCTTTTTAACATAATATACCAATTATGTTAACCACCTTAACTAAAACTTTTTATTTCAACAGCAGATTCTGAAACACCCTGTAAATATTTTTTTTTCAAATTTACAAATTTTATAGCCTTGGAAATTTCCAATAAGGTAAAAAAAAAAATTGAGTCGATATCTTTATTCGTTTAAGAGATATGATTTTTGCAACCAAAAAAGTCAATTTCGGCCACTGTGGGACGCGGTTCAAAATAAATGAAGAAGTAGGTTGTGGTGTCTATTCCGACGAAATGAAATTAAACATCTAGTTTCGTCTTCCGGATCATGGCAGTGTGTTCCAAGGGGAGGTGATGTGAAGCTCTGTCTTGGCTCAGAGAAATCATTATATCGAAAAGGGATATATGTATATTCTCAGACAGTCAGGCGGCCATCAAATTCCTTCAATTCTATTCTAGCCCTTCACTGCCGATCATCTCTCAGGGAGATGTCAGAGTAGTTTAAGATTCACATGTGCTGGGTGCCGGGGCATAGAGACATACCAGGAAACTGCAAAGCAGATGAACTCGAAACAGAAACAGAACACTTCTGCTGCTCTCATTGAAAACGGAGAGTAATGGCATTCCAATTGCTAAATACAAACTCCTGCTTAAGCAGGAGTTCGGCTCAAGCAGGAGGCATACAAGAAAACTAATCTGAGATGGTAAAGCAGTTTAATGTGTAACGCAACAATACATACCTGGCCCAAGCTAGATCAAAAGCGGTCGAAGGGCTTGAAAAAGAAAACACATCAGTGCGCCGATATGTGTCATCACAGGGCACTGTCTTATTGGACGACATGTCGCAAGACTAGGAGTCGCCTCAAACTACTTTTACAGATTAAGTTGTATACAAACGTAGGATACACCTAGGTTCGTATTTCTTTAATAACCCTAGTTATGTTACTCACATCGACGCCCTGTGTCTCTCCCGCTTCATTCTTAACTCAAAATGGTTCCATTAGGATAAGGTTAGCTGGACAAACACACTTGGGCCCAACGGTGTAAGCCGAGCTAACAGCCACTTTAACCCAACCTAAGATCTTACTAGATGATGTTTCAACAAAAAAAAATTTTTAAATCCAAGATATCGATTCCAAAAAATCAAAAATTTTTCAGACCCACTTTTTTCTAATTCTCTTTTAATGTAATGTCATGTTTTATTGTTATCTCAAAAAAATTATCCTGCACAATTGCAAAACTTGCTAATAATTTTAATTGTTTTTTTTTTTTTTAGGTTTGAAAATGTTTGTACATACATATTCGTATTTGCGATTTATTCCGGTCAAAAAACCTCGTGAAAATATTTTTTTTTGTCTCGTAAAAAAGGGTAGACCCTTTAAGTTAGTCGTTTTGCGAGATTTGTTTCGTAAAAAGAGAATGGCCCCTTTAAGTTAATCGTTTTACGACATTTCACTTTACGACCTGTTTAAGTGAATCGTATGAGGGCTGTGATCGAAGTATTTTTGAATTTAAAAAAAAATCAACAAACAAAGAAAAATAAAATAAAAATGTCACGAAAATTCACGCCTCTTTCTTTTTAATTAAGACATCACTTTTTTGAGGCATACTTTATCAATATATGTATGTTTAAAAAAATTTAAAAAATTAAAAAAAAGTTAAAGCTACGCAACCATTCTTTACATCAACTAAATACTTTCCAATATCCAAGAACCTAAAACAAGTAAATGTGACCCAAATAAAATAAGTTCTGTAAAAAAAATGCTTACCTGTACTTCGACAGATTCCATATAGGTCACTTTTAAGTGACTCTCAATATCCTGGTTAAGAATATATGTTATTGAGTTAAATAAATCCGATATTTGACGCATTATTATTCCAAAAGCTCGCGCTAAGCTACTTGCTGTGGTAGCCATTGTATGTGGTTCCTGTGAATTCGTTTGAACAGATGAATTTGGTATTGTTTGACGTCGCAAAGCCAAAGGGTCTATGAAAACAAGCCCTGAACCTGTAGGTAAACGTACCGAAGATCGACCCCCCTGCTCTCTGTTACGAATAGCCCAATGCATTGACGAAGCTGACGTACTTGCCCTAGAATTACTACTAACAACTCTTCTTTCCAGTTGACTGTCTATAAATGTGTACCCCTCTTCCGAGTTTTCATCTGTTTCGCCGTCATCTGAACCATCTTCTTCAGGAGGAGATGAATCTCCAGAATCATCTTCTGAAACAGAACAAACATTGAAATGTTAAGAACATAAAATAATGATTTCTTGTGGCTAATTACGCAGAAATTACAAACGGCGACATAAAAGGCGTTAAACACTAGTGGAATATCACTTTAACTTAAAATCTCTCAGAAATATTGGGTCGATTGGGAGACGTTGATCTGTTGTGGTATTCCCACATTCCAGTCCCACGGTCAACTAAGCTGTTTAATTGACACCATGCACGTTCTGCTAAGTCAGTCCACGAGCAGCTTATTTGCCCGTCATTCGAAACCACACTGAATGAGTGTGGAGAAGAATCACTATACAGCAGTGGCGTGGCGTGGATATTTTCAAATGGTAAGTCGAGAAAAATGAATCACCTACGAGCCATTCCATATGAAAACGGTCAATCCGAAATGTTGCTATTCCTCCGATTTTGCTCAAACTTTGTAGAAATGTTCCTTTGCTATCGAAATACGAAATCGTCAAAGGATTTTTTTTTGTAATTTTCCTCTCCCCTCCAGCCATACTTAAAGAACCGAACATAGCGATTTTATGGGCATCAGACTTTGCACTCTTAAATTGTCTGTATTCAAGCGATTAGGACGATTAAGGTGTCATTTTAAAGCTGATAAAGCATTCTTTTCAAATCAATCAAAAGGTTTAAGATATTTGAGTTGCTTGAGAAACCTGATCCTTTTGAAAACAACACATTTTATATACATTTTTGCCATTTTTGAAGTTGTCCTGTGCCTAAAATATCAATAGTAATTCCCTAAAAATTTCCCTGATTAAAAAAAAGCTTATTCTTTTAATAAAACACAATTCTTATTTTCAAAGACATTTTTTAATATCGTTCTATCCAAAAAATTTTAAAATTTTTTTTGTAAGCTTGTTTTTAATCAGCTGTAGCTTCAGTGTACATGCGAATAACAAAATGAAATTTTGAAGACTTAAGAATTTTTTAAGACTTAAAGTTGAAGAATAAACCTATAAATCCTGCCCACTCCCGTATTGATATCTGGCAGTCAACATTCCCAAAAATGTGCCCAAAGATTAGCTTTTTCCATAGCTTAGAAATAAGCTTGTTTTTAATCATCTGTAACTTCAGTGTGCATGCGAATAACAAAATGAAATTTTCAGGACTTATAGTTGAAGAATAGGCCTTTAAATTCTACCTACTTTCATTTTGATATCTGGTAGTCAACCTTCACAAAAATGCTCCCAAAGATTGGCTTTTTTTCAAAAGCTCAAAGTTTGAAAGGGATGTTTGTAAAGCACATAAAAAAAATTGTTTTTTGATCAACTTTGGATTTTTTATTTTGTAATTATTGTAAGGTTTAATTAGGGAAATTTTTAGGGACTTACTATTGATATTTTAGGCACAGGACTACTTCAAAAAAAGCAAAAATGTATATAAAATGTGTTGTTTTCAAAAGGATCAGGTTTCTAAAGCAACTCAAATATCTTAAACCTTTTGATTGATTTGAAAAGAATGCTTTATCAGCTTTAAAATGACACCTTAATCGTCCTAATCGCTTGAATACAGACAATTTAAGAGTGCAAAGTCTGATGCCCATAAAATCACTATGTTCGGTTCTTTGAGTATGGCTGAAGGGGAGAGGAAAATTACAAAAAAAAATCCTTTGACTATTTCGTATTTCGATAGCAAAGAAACATTTCTACAAAGTTTGAGCAAAATCGGAGGTATAGCAACATTTCGGATTGACCGTTTTCATACATATAGAATGGCTCCTACACAAATTAATAAGGAATAAATAGAAGGTACCTTAAATTCCAAACGTGGATTAATCGAAGCCAATTTTTCTATACTTTAAGTCATTTAGGTTGAAATTCACTTTAAACTTGTGAATAATTCAAAACAATTTATCAGTAGAACAAAAAAAAACAGCACAACAAAACCGAATTCGCAGTACATTACTCTAAGGCGAAAACTGTATTATTTTTTCCAAGCAGAAATTGCAGTAAGACGAAAATTATCGTCTTACTTTTTTCAATAAGAGAACGTGTATTGAAAAGGGAGGCACCGGGGTGGAAGTATATCGTAGGAAAGACAGGGACAAACACAGAATATGTTCTGCTCGGCGATTTTCAATGCTTTGTGTTTTGTGTATGCTTTGTGTATTGTGTGTGTATCTCGCAAATTTAAAAGTGCTTGAAGAACATTGTATGTATGGGCAAAGATAGCCTGTTGACTGCTTTGTAGACTTGTTGTAGACTTATGTTGCTGGTTTTTTCTACGAACAAGGGACACATTTTAAAAGGTAAGACGATAGGAATCGTGTTATATGGACGCCACGCCACTGCTATACAGGGTTTTCCGTAATTCGTTTCACATACTTCGGGATGTTATTCTAGGTTTAGTCCAAAGATCGAAGTCATCAGAACACTCTTGCAGCGTGACTTCGATAAGATCCAGCAATATTGCGATGACTGGAAGTTGAAAATCAACTGAAGAGCTCCTCCGGTTCAGTAGGGCGGTCTCAGATCGCGATCGTCGTGACGTTGTTAAAACATCGAAAATGTTCTGGTGGTTGTCGGAGCAACAACACGAATTTGATAATGATAGCGAGTCGCCAATGGCTGGCTTACACAGGTTTAGCGTGTAAGTCTTAGGGTATAGGGGGTAGGCACAGTTGCAAACAAAAAAATGGGCACGACTGGGTCGCACGAACTTGCGATTGTGTTCTAAATACGATATCAAAATCTAAAGGCTGAGTTAAAGGTTTTGGTATTAGCTCTTCATAATATATTTTGTGGTACAGGGTTGCCAACTACATATTAATTATGGAAATTGAATTAAATCACGCAAAATATTGAAAAAATTAAATTAATTATTCCAAAGGTTTCAAGCAAAAATCTAAAAACGCCATTCTTTTGCAATCGCTAATACATATGAATGATGAAAATTTAATCAAAATCGTTGGAGCAGTTTTTCCAAAAAACGGTTTTTTATTTTTCACTTTTTTTTTAAAACTGTTTTTTAAAAGTCGAGTATGCAGAGTATTAGATCTTAATAAGAGTTATTTTGACAAAAAATTTGAAAAAAATCAAAGATATTGTTTTGAAGTTATTTTCAAAAATCAAAATTTTTTTAAAAAATTTATAAAAATTTCCAAAACTAATTTTTTTTAAATATTGGTATGCAGTCTTTCTAAAACAGCTTACTATTTCTTAAATCCAAAATTTCGTCAAGATCGTGTCAGCCATTAACGAGAAAGTCGGTTTAAAAAAAAACGGTACTATGGGAGGTACCGTTCTTAGACTTTTTCTAAATTTTTTTTTACATTATAAGAAAAACAATCTAAAATTAATACTCCACAGAAAATCTTATCGAAATCGTTGGAGCCGTTTTCGAGAAAAATAAGTATTATCATATCGGTTGTATGGGAGGTACCGTTATTTGAAGACCTAGAGACCCAATTCCAAAAACCCCTCTGTAGGATGCCAAACAAACCCTAACTGCAAATTTTGAAGAAAATCGGTCAAGCGGTTCAGGCTGTAGATCCATATACAGACAGACGGACATACAGACAGACAGACAGACAGACAGACAGACAGACAGACAGACAGACAGAATTGCAAGACCCACTTTTTTCGTATTCTCTATCATCGTAATGTCATGTTTAATTGTTATCTCAAAATTTTTTTTCTGCACGATTGCAAGACTTGCCTTATAGTATCTACCTATAATCGCAAGTAAAAATCACAAAAATCCAAAAAAAAAAAAACAAAAAACATAAAATACAAAAAAAAAAATACAAAATACAAAAAAAAAAAAAAAAAAATTACAAAGTACAAAATACAAAAAAAAAAAAAAAAAATTACAAAGTACAAAACCCAAAAAAAAAAAAAAAAATTACAAAACTTAAAAAACAAAAAAAAAAAAAAAAGCCAAAAGCTACTGTGGCTGCTCTAGTTTTAAGTAGATTTAAGTAGTTTTAATTAGTCTTAAGAAAACAAAAAAAAAAAAAATGATCATTCAAACTAAGTTTTTTTTAAAAATTTTTCTTAGTTTTAACTAGCTCTAGTATTTGATTCATAAGTTATCTTAAGGCCGAAAGGCTTAGTAGTTAGATATTGAATAATTTAGAGTACCCGCCTAGGGTCAGTAAGTTAATTAAGTTATTATATAAGCTAGTTTTACACATTTTTGTTAGCATGTAAGTAGATATAAGAAAAACTGAATAAAAATGAATTAAAAATGATGAAATGATGTTATTCTAGGTAATATTCTAAGAAAAAAATTGTTCTACAGTAAAGCTTTGACATCACTTTTTGACCTTTAAAAAAAAGCTAACTTTGGTGTACCCTGACCTGTGTTAAATTCGATTTCTCTGTCAACACTGACGGTAGAGACCTAATTTCACACTTAATTTTTTGGTAATGATAATCTATAAAACTGTATTTAATTTGGATTTATATAGGCTAAGGGTTGCCAGATCTTCAATTTTAAATGGTGTGAAAGTTTTCTCCCCCAAGCAAAGTTTTGACTTTGAGGTAACTTTTTCAGAAAATGCCTGGTAAACACAGTTTCTTTATTTTTTACAAATGAACAAAACAATAATAAAAACTCATATATAAGTGCACTCAAAAACACATACATTTCGTGATACTTAAAAAAAATTCAAAATAAGTAAAATTAAAAAAAAAAAATTTAGCTATGAAGTTTTTTTTTTTAATAAAACAATAATATGGGCACTTTTAGTGGGCACATTTTAGTGCTCAAAGTGCTCTCCTTCGTTTTGAAGGCATACCAGAGCGCGTTTTTGGATTTCATTGTGGGTGTGCTTTAAATTTGGGATATGAATGTTCAATAGGTAAATAAGTCGTATAAAAGAATAAGAAAACAAATTTAATCATCAGTTTATCAAAATAAGTCACGATTGCAGTTTGATCAGAGAGCTTTCTGAAATGCCTTCATTTACGAAAGAAGAATACGCAGACATTTTTTTCTTTTATGATTTTGGCAATGGAAATTCAAAAAGAGCACAATGAAGATACCAGGAACTTTATCCGAACTGAAAATCTGGCAACCCTTAGCTTATAGGACCCAATTTCAGTTTTAAAGATTATTATTTCTACAAAAAAGTAAGTCTAACATTAGGTCTCTACCATCAGTATTGACAGAGAAATCGAATTTAACACAGGTTAGGGTACACCTGTGATGAATTCATAAATTTAAAATCCGTACACATGAAAGTTTGATGATGAATAACTTTTGAACGGTTAATTTAATCGCCAAAACATAAAACACCATTATTAGCCGCGTTTTATTATTGATCTGATCCGGATCAGATCATGGGTTTATTAGCGTTACAACAACAAAGCGAAATCCTGCTTTTTAGTTGGATCTATTTTTGTGATCTAAAAATTAGTTCTTCTATTTCACACAAGAGGAGACTTTCCATTGAAACGTTGGTATCATTTCCAATATTTCCAATAACAGCAGTATTGCCACATGAACATTTTTATCTGTGTGAAATGAAATATATTTTAGATAGATACCGAGAAACTTCACATTTATTCATTTTTGTATAATACATGACATAATGAAAAAGTTTTACAAAACAAAACATATATTCGTGAAATTAATAAGAATTAGTGCAAAAAAATATATATTTGACAAAGTGGATGAATATCATTTTTCCCTAAAAAAAAGAACAAAAAATTAACCATTGAAAAAAAAGTTCGTAGGGCAACTCTGCAACTCTTTTGAAATGTCAGTTGAGAGAGCGAGTCTCTCACAGCTTCCAACTGGAAATATGATGATCTAAAGTTGTTTTATTATCAAGATCTGATCCGGATTGGATCATTGTGATAATAAAACGCGGCTATTATAGAACAGTTAATTTCCAACAAAAATTTGTATTGCGCATTTTGTAAAAGTGATTTATTGTCGAGTTATAAAATGCATAAACAAAAATGAAATTTGTCCCAAAATAATCAAAATTAAATCCTTAATTCTTCGTATCTATACGAAGCTTGCGCCCTGATGATGGACAGAGTCCGAAACGCGTCGCCTATTACATTTATAAAAATAATTTGTGAAAATTTAGCAAAGTAGCTTTATTAATAAAAATCTAAAAAAATTGTTTTGTTTTATAAAAATTCAACTGTAGTGGAGAGGATTCTCCACTCAGGTGATTCGTCTTTGAACCGATGGATATTTGGGCCAGCAGAGACCGCCACAGCGTCTACAACTGTACTCTTACTTTTTGGTCAAACAATGATCAGAGCCCCGAAGGTCTACAATTGTCTTGATCTCAATATGTGAGCAAAATAATATGATAAGCAAATGAAAAAAAAGGTTTAGTAACTTTAAAATTAAGCAGGCTTCTTTATTTGTCGGTGGTTCGGTGACGAATGAATTTTACAATGCATGCAATTGATCATGACAGCTTTTCGATATGAATTCTAAACAAATTCGAACTGTTTAATTTCTCAGAGAGATCTTACACATACAAAATATCTAATTACTTTTCACAGCATGAGCTTTGTCAGATATTATATAGGGTTAACAGTGCAATTCTCTCAGACACAATGACAATGACATAATTTCAAATTTCTACTTTCTTTCTTCGTTAAGTTTTTTCTCAGAGAGAGCAATTTACTTTCCATCATAAGATTACATATATTTATGTTAGGTATTGATATTATATTTGAATTGACAACTAAGTACAGTGAGTCCGCAACTTCCATGTGTAGATAATAATAAAATATAATTCACATTTGTATGTTTTGTTGATAATGAATTCAATTAAAATTTAGCTAGCAATTGAAATGTAGTATGCATGTTTAATAAAATAATAATTATATGAAGTTAATAATGACAAAAATATAAATAAATAAAGCTCATTCGTTACAACCTCCCCCTCTGTCGCTGATAACGTCCCGATGATGCGACAGACTTTTAGGAATATGTTCGTTTACGTCTCGGTCTTGAAGATCTTCTCAGTTGTATAGTAGTTGGTTCTGGAACTGTTAACGCATCTGGAGTGATTTCGTTTTTCTCCTAAAAATTTTATTTATTTCCGGAAACATACTCGGGTTGTTGGACTGTACAGCCCGAATTTTGTTGTTCCAGAAAAGAGATATAGATATTCTGTAGTTTCCTTTAATTAACTGTTGGAGATTTTTGATCTGTGACTTCAGAGTTCTAATCTCCAAATCGTGTCGGTCAGTAAACCTCCTGTGCAAGAGTTTTAGTCTTGACAGGAGTCTACTTTTTTGTTTGTAAAGTGCGTCTATTGTCGCGTTTCTGTACATGTTCGTAGAGTCAAGTTGCCTATATTTAGGAATTGTCCTGTCCATTGTACTACGGATTGCATCCTCCATACGTTGCAGGTACCCATCGATCTCTCAACGTTCGACAGATTCCTGTTGCATGGTGGCGCAATACCGTTCGAACGAAGTTCCCTTGAGACGGCACCGGAAAAGCGCGGCCAACGTGTCTTACCGTAGTTGTAAGAGTGCGTCGGCACGTACTCCTCCAGTTCCACAAGGTCGTTCGGAAGCAGTATGACGGCGGCAAGTCCACAGTGGTCACTGTCGTACTCAACCGTCGTCAAACAATTTTTCGTCCGTCGAAGAATGTCGTCGGTCAGTTTCAGTCTTGAGTCTAAAAGCAATAGATCCAAATAAGAGCCACTTCGAGGATATGAAGGCCTGTCAGTAGCTAGCAGATCGACTTTACACTCAATGCTGTGAAGCCCCAGCCAATTGAATAGCTGGGTCCCCCTTGGATTGGCTAATTGATCTCCCCAATCTTGGTGTTTAGCATTGTAATCACCGGCCAAAAGGAAATAGTTTTCATCCGAGTTCAGATTCAGACATCGAAAAAGCGTTTCGAGCTCTGTTATAAAACATGAGGTTTGAGAAGCTCCCGGCGGTGCATAGAGCGAGACCACATACAATCGCCTCCCCTGTTGGAGAGGGATGCATATGATACACGTTTCCAGCAACCGGAATCGACGTACTTCACCGCTATATATTACCTTATGAGCAATGCCCTTACGTAAGAAGATCGCAACCCCACCCGCGAGAGTCGAGTTGGGTCGGTCCCTCCTTATGATAATGTAATTGTTATCCGTCAGTTTGTGATGCTGATTTAGCCTAGTTTCGCTAACCATACATACATCAGGACGTTGGTCTTTTAACAACTCAAGGAAGTTGGTTCGTCGTTCTATCCTAACTAGCGAATTCACATTCACGGCTAGGATCTTAAAAGGCCTCTCCGGCAGCGCGCCCGTTAACCTAAGAATTGCGCAAGCGACGGCACTGCACGGTAGATCAAGTCCACCCTACGCGCCTGCTCACTTATTTGCCGTGATAGTTCACTCATTTGTGCCTGAATGACACGCAGAGCGACCATCACCTCTGACTCCCCAGTAGCTGCCTTTGACACAGATGGCTGTGCGGCCTCTTTCTGGGGAGGTTGTACCGTTTTCCCAGCTCCACCCGCCATTTGGGCGTAGGAGACTTGGGGAACGACGGCCCTTGGAGTCGGTCTGGCTGTATGCCTTCCCTCGTCCTTGGTTACTGTTGGAGCAGCTTTTAATGATTTTTTAATAACTTGGTATCGAGGACATCCCCGATAGTTAGCAGGGTGTCCATCTCCACCACAGAGAACACATTTCAATTGGGTCTTATCTTCGACCCTTTCCTCACCGAGCTTACACTCTTTTTCTTTGTGGTTCTCTCCACACTTTACGCACCTCGACTGCATTTGGCAGTTGAATGCGGCGTGCCCGAACCGTTGGCAACGAAGACATTGTAAAATGTCTCCGTGCCTGTTTATTTTTTCCCATCTTACCATCTGGTAGTCCAGGACGGAGATTTTCCTTAGACTCTCCAGACGGCTACTGGGAGATAGGGTGACGAGGAACATCGGCAATAGCCGCCTCTCCCGTCTAGCCTTAGCCGTGGTGAACGACTTGACCCCGATAAACTCGAGATCGTCGCTCGCCAACCTGCGGAGTTCCGCTAAGAGCTCCTCCGGGTCAGAGGTAGGCTCTACCCCTTTTAAAAGCATGCTTTTTGGCTTCTCCTCTTTGGGAGTAAAAGAAAAATGTTCGGTGGTTGTTGTTTGCAACAACGCCCGAACGATCTTGTGGTCACCAATGTTTTCACATTGGATCGCATGTCGATCTTGTCCTAAACGCTTAATAACAAATTTAGTGTGTGAGTGTTTAGATAACCAAGATATTCATTAAATGTTCTTAGAGATGACAATACAAATGAAAATATTATTCATCGATTTATGAAACATATCCTAAGCGCTCGAAAGGTTTTTAAGAAAGTCATTGTAGTGGCACACAATGGACAGGCATGGATCATCAGTTCATTTTAAGATATATATTAGAAAACACAAATCTAACACCTGATTTAATTATGCGTGGTACGAAAATTATAATGATGAAAATCATGTTACAATAGCCTCGGCATGTAATTTAGTATTCAGACGCAATTTCCTACAACCGGAAACTATTGGTCTAATACCACGGAATGGATATAGAATGGTAGATAATATCAATCCAAAGAGGCTATTATGTGGTTGATCTGTGAAGAACAAAATCGTGGAATTAACATAGTACATGCTGGTAAAGGTAAAGAATCCGTTATAAACGGAATGAAGGTTGATGGGTTCTGCAAAGAAACTAAACAGATATTTGAATTCCATGGATGTTATTACCATGGACACCCGCTCTGTCTTAGGTGCCAGTTATAGCGATCAGGAAAACGAATCAGGAAAAATTTTCAAAATTAATTATCACTATATTTTTGTTACAATTGAATAACAAATGTTATACCAATCAATAGTAAACAGCCCAGAGAATCTATTTTGCCAAGAAAATGTTCAATTGAACAAGTACTTTGCCGTAAAATTGTATTTTTCTATTTTCCTGATGGAATTGAAACAGGAAAATAGAAAAATACAAATTAAACAGCAAATATTTGTTCTATTATATCTTTTTTGGGCACAAAAAATTCTTTGAGTGATTTGCCATCGATTGGTATAACATTTTTTATTCAATTGTAACGAGAACATAGTTATTATTCAATTTGAAAAATTTTCCTGATTCGTTTTCCTGATCGCTATAACTGGCCCCTTACACACAATCGAAATGAGCCTCTTTACGAGAATAAATAGGATACTTTAGATATGAGATTTGAGAAAACATTGGCCAAAACCGAAGGGCTCAGAAAATTTGGTTTCGAAGTTGTTGAGATGTGGTCTTGTCAACTCAAAAGACATTTGCAATCAATGAAAAAAGATGAAAAAAAAACATGTTAAGCAATCATAACCTCCTACAAAGTACTCCACTAAATCCAAGAGATGCATTTTATGGAGGGGGAACAGGCAATTCTTTCAATTATCTTGATCGATATATTGACGTCTGTTCCCTATACCCTTGGGTATGCAAAAACGGTAAATTCCCCATTGGTCATCCTAAAGTTGAAATCGAATGTGGATTGGAGATTAAAGGCCAAAATGGTTTAGTTAAATGTAAAATACTACCGCCGGAAAATTTATTACACCCTGTTCTACCTATTAAGCAAAATAACAAATTGATGTTCTCACTATGTATGAGCTGTAATGAAAAGAATCTAGAAGAATACTGTAATCATAATGATGAACAACGAGCATTAACCGGTACATGGGTTATTGACGAGGTTCTTAAAGCTATTGAGAAGGGTTATCAATTGATACACATTTTTGAAATATGGGAATATGAGGTAATACAATACAATCCTGAAACAAATACTCAGGGGCTGTTCACTTCAATGATGAATAAATTCCTTAAAATGAAACAAGAAGCAAGCGACTGGCCTAGTTCATGTATTACAGAAGAAGAAAAGAACAAATATATAAAAGATTTTCTTGATAAGGAAAAAATTCAACTAAACCCATCTGAGATTTGTAATAATCCTTGTAAGAGAAATTTGGCTAAATTAATTTTAAATTCTTTCTGGGGTAAATTCGGTCAACGCGAAAATCAACAGCAAACATGTATTCTCAATAATCCTGTAGATTTATTTCAACTCATAACCAACCCTTCCGCAGAAATTCTACATATTCTTCCTGTGAATGAGAATAATGTGATTGTAAATTTTGAGATGAAAGAAGAAGCATTTGATAGATTATCTTCCACAAATGTATGTATTGCTGCTTATACTACAACTTTGGCTCGCCTTAAACTATACAGTTATTTGGAGAAATTGGGGGAAAGAGTTCTCTATTACGACACAGACTCGGTAATTTTCGTAAGCCGTGATGGAGAGTTTGAACCAACAAAAGGAAATTTCATTGGTGACATGACTGATGAGCTGGAAAGTTATGGCAAAGGAAGCTATATCACTGAATTCGTTAGTGGAGGCCCGAAAAATTATTCTTTCAAAATATATAGTACAAACGATAAAGCAGAACACATAGTTTGCAAAGTAAAGGGGATCTCTCTCAATTATCAGACATCTCAGCAAATAAATTTTGAAACAATTAAAGAAGCAGTCAACCAACATGCTTCTAAAGCCAGCTCGGTCCCTAGCTAGCTGCCTCCAGTTTTGCACGCCAAGTTGGTTGAGGTCCTCTCCTACTTGTGTGCGCCACCTGAGTCACGGTCTTCCTCTACTGCGCCGTCCCTCGGGATTGGATTCGAAGACTTTCCGGGCCGGAGCGTTGGTGTCCATTCGCTCTACATGACCCAGCCATCTAAGCCGCTGGACCTTGACTCGTTTGACCAGATCAGTGTCGCTGTACAGCCCGTACAGTTCGTCGTTGAATCTTCTTCTCCACTCTCCATCTATGCAGACGGGACCAAAAATCACCCGAAGAATTTTTCTCTCGAAGCATCCTAAAGCGTTCTCGTCTGCCTTTGACAAGGTCCATGCCTCTGCGCCATATATAAGAACCGGGATGATAAGTGTCTTATACAGGGACACTTTAGTTGCTCGCGAGAGGACTTTACTACTCAATTGCCTTTTTAGTCCGAAGAAACACCGTTTGGCAAGAGTTATTCTTCGTTTGATTTCAGCGCTGGTGTAGTTGTCTGAATTAATAGCGGCGCCTAGGTAGACAAAGTCCTTAACTACCTCAAAGTTATAGCTGTCAATCGTGACGTTCTGTCCAAGACGTCGGTGTTGGGTGTCCTTTCTTGATGACAGCATATACTTGGTCTTCCTCATTTACCACTAAACCCATCTTCTTCGCTTCCGTCTCAATGCTCATAAACGCGCCATTGACATCACGCTGCGTTCTTCCAATTATGTCAATATCGTCGGCATATCCGAGCAATTGAACGGATCTTTAAAAGATTTTGCCTCTTGTGTTGACGTGGGAGTTCTGCACTATTCTTTCAAGAACGATGTTGAAAAAGTCGCATGACAGTGCATCGCCTTGCCTAAAACCTTTTTTGACATCGAATGTATCGGTGAGCTCTTTTCCGACCCTGATGGAGCAGCGTGCTTTCTCCATCGTCATCCTACACAATCGGACATGTTTGGTAGGGATGCCAAAATTAGACATGGCTCTATATAACTCCTCTCTATAGATGCTGTCATATGCGGCCTTAAAATCAATAAAAAGGTGGTAGGTATCGATTTGAAGCTCCTGGGTTTTTTCCAAGATCTGCCGTAGTGTGAAGATTTGGTCTATGGTGGACTTTCCTGGTCTAAAGCCGCACTGATAAGGACCTATCAGGTTGTTGACGAATGGCTTTAGACGCTCACACAATACGGCAGAGAGGATCTTGTATGCGATGTTAAGAAGACTGATACCTCTGTAGTTGGCGCAGTTCAGAAGGTCTCCTTTCTTGAGGACCGGGGAAACAATGCTGAGGTTCATACTCCTGACCAGGTCATCGCCTGCCGCTTTAAACAATTCGGCAGTGAGGCCATCAGCTCCAGCAGCTTTGTTGGACTTCAGCTTGGATACTGCTGTCTTCACTTTGTTCAGTTCGGGTTGGCGGAATTGTTGGTCTACGTCGCCTAAATCGAATGGTTCTATCTCTCTAACAGCGGAATTGGGTTCATCATCGCCGTTATAGAGCTTGGAAAAGTGGTCTTTCCATATCCTCAGCATTGACTGCGGTTCCACCACGATGTTCCCTTGATCGTCTTTACAGGCTTCGGCTCGGGGCTTATAGCCCGAGGCTGTTGTTTTTACCTTTTGGTAAAACTTCCGAACCTCATTCCTGCTGTGGCACCCTTCTATCTCCTCGATCGCGCGCTTCTCATGCTCTCTCTTTTTCCGTTTTCAATGACCAACTTCTACAATAAACAAACATATTTTCTACTCCAAAACAAACAACACCACTCTTATCTATCACTACCAAAAAATACCGACCTACCACAAAACCACAAAAATTCCCAGTCCTAATATCTACTATAGTGCACTCATTTAAAAATTATCACGAGTTACGTCTTATGTCTCTGCCTGAATAAATAAATCCTTGAGTCAATTCTTACAAAAATATTTTTCAATGAACGGAGTTGCCCTTTTCTTAGAATTTGTTTTCAAATATATCTACTAACTTACAAAAGATCTACAGGTTCTTGACTTTGCTGTTTTTCGCTTGTGAGTGGATTGTTGTTGCAATTTAGTGATCAAAAAACATTTTTGTTTAAGGACTACACTTTACACATCTATGGAATGTTATGAGGAAATAAATGTGCGATGCCGATATTTTTCAATTTTGCTTTCGATGTATCGGCTTTCAAAACATAGATGTTAACATTCATATCACATATTTATATAGAAAATTACTTGCTGTACAAAACAGGTTTCTTATCATTTTTCGACAAATTCACTCCTTCAAAAGTTATTCAAGGTTAAAGTTTTGTAAGAAATCAAGAAAAAAAACTTAAACTTACTCTCTAAATTAAACTTTAACCTTCAATAGTTTTAGAGTGAATTTGTCGAAAAATAATAAGAAACCTTTCTTGTAGACCAACTAATTTCATGAATGATTTTATGATTTTAAGAGATGAGTTTTAACATTTTGTCAGAAATCAAGAAAAAAACTTAAATTTACTCTAAATTAAACTTTAACCTTGAATAGCTTTTGAAGGAGCGAGTTCGTCGAAAAATAATAAAAAACCTTTTCTGTAGAGCAACTAATTTTCTATAATTTTTGGTTTATCGGCAACAGACCGAACAACGTTGTTGACCAAATACACATACATATATGCGTCGCGTTCGTGACCTACTGTTCGGTTTGAATAGTGGAGTGTATGTAGAAGAAAAAGAGTGAACCATTTGTGTGAAGAGCTTTATTGCGACTGACTCGGTGTGAGTAATATTCTTAGATATGATGTGTGTTACTTACTAAATGAATGTAATGAAAATTGTAATAAGTGTGATAAAGTAATATCTAATGACTTTATTAGTTGTTGCGGTATTTGTGGACAAAAATTCCACGACAAATGTGCTATTTTATCGGATAGTGCCTTTTAAAAGTCAAGCATAAATTTCTCTTGGAAGTGTAATGCATGCTCAAGTGTGCCTATACTTGGCTTAATGTGCAAGATTTCTGAACTCAGTAAAACTGTTCAAAGTCTTTGTGATGAAATCAAATTGCTTAAGTGTTGTTATAAAATCAGTGCTTGCGAATCAATTTCATCAATACCCATATCAACAAAAAAAATTAATCATAAAAACAATGATAAAAACAAACGGCAAAACAATACCACTGCCCCGAAAAATCATCTATTGTTTACGTTAATGTGTCTCAACTTCGTTGTGAACCAAATCAACAGCAAAACAAAATCACTGCCCATGACAAACCATCTGTTATTTCTCGTGATGTCACTGACCTTCTATCAAGTGCCAATACTGATGTGCATACTGATCAGCAGGGTTAGGATTTTGTTGACCTAAAAAATTGGAAAAAGGCAAAACAAAACACTTAAAAAGGCAAAGAAAAGGCATTTATTAAAAAATACAAGGAAAATAAACAAAAATACATTTAATTGTAGTAGCATTGGATTACCAAGAGTTTTTTTAAAGTTGTCAGGTAGCAATCTTCTTCGGCTGTCCTTAAAAAGGGCTTTGAAGGAGCTAAATGATCTCTCATCTTCAGCTGAAACGAGAAGAGCCCATCTAAAACTTTCAACATTATTCACTTCAATGTTTCCTGGGAGTTTGGAATCCACTTCGCCGTTTATTACAGAATTTATCTGCACAATCATTTTTAGGCCTGTGTTTCCATTGGAAACGGCAGTAATCTTCTTCAAGACTTCATCAATGTCTTTCAAAACGGGCAGCACTTCGCCAATTGAGGTTCCTGTTTTTGGTAGGTCTTTGAAAATGTGTTTTTTCAGATCGACTAAAAACTCAAAATTGACTTTAATGTACGCCAGCTGCGCTTGCAGTTCTTCATCTTCAACTATTTCTCCGAACAGTCAAGAACGTTCTAAATGTTGATGCAGGTATGCATTTTACGCTGCGAGGAAGAAGCACCGAGCATGTTTGCGTAGAAAAACATGCATACATGCCAACATTCTGTTAACGCAGGTATGCATTTTACGAAGGTGAGGAAGAAGTACCAAGCATGTTTGCGCTGATAAACATTAATACATGCATTAATTCGAACATTTTCCATAGTTTTTGTGTTTGTTCAGTCGTTCAGCAACAGCTATCGTGTGTAGACGTGTTGACGACTTTAGCTGTGGTATATTTTCAAGTGGAGTGCTTTAGTTGAGTTAAAGTCAGTGAAATTTCATTAAGGCAGTAGCCGAACGAGTAGCGCAGCTGGTACCTAGTGTGGAGGAACGTGGGTTCAACTCCCAGCCGGGCCCTCCAATTTTTATTCTTGCGCTGAAGCAAATAGCCCAAATCAAGGAAAAAATTCGTAAAGAGGAGGAAAAAAAGCGACACAGTCGTCTCTGATGGACCATAGCGGTCTGTAGTGGTCACCCTATAATTCAATCATCATGATCACTACACATACAATTATTTACAAGCTTTATGTAAAGCCTAGCATACACTCTATATTCACTCTCTGCAGTCTGCACACGCACAGTCTCTTATACCCATTATACATAAAAAGCAACTGGACAGTTGTCAGAAGTCAGTCGATGATGATTCGTCTTGCAGCTTGCACCAAATTATTAAATTGTAATATTAAGTACATAGCTATAGTGTGATTTAGTTTGTAAGCCAATAAAAGGTTGGATTTAGTTATGAAATAACAAGACATTTGTTTTACTCGCCGGACACATCAATTGGTGACCCCGACATAAGTTCGCGCAAAACAAAAACTTTATTGTGACTGTGTCAAATAAAAATCCTAACCACGGGCATATTAACATTAAAAAAAAAAAAAAAAAAAAAAATCAAACTGAATTGAGATCACAAAAGTGCTAAAACCAAATACAAAAGTGCTCATTGAGCCCAACGAACAATTTAAAAAGACCTTTTTAAAATCAAATCAAATTGCCTTAAATGTGTACCGCAATTGTATGAAAAACTGTGAAATCATGCAATTCCAAGTGCAAGAACAAAAATAAAAATTAATGATCATTGCGAAACATACCATCATCTTTAGTTCTCCGTTATCGAGAACGGAAAGTATATACCGCATAATCTCGTTCTCAAGTATATCAACTGTTACCATCGGCAACTGTACAAAAGATTTAACATCATCAGAAAGCTTTGTCTCTGGACGCAACGGTTCGATATATTCAACACAATATTTGATCTCCTTCAAATCAACGGTTACGAGCTGAAACTGTAGGAAAGCTCCAACAAACGCAACAAATTAGTAATCCAGACACATCAACGAGACTCATCGCCAAAAATTTTTTTTTTGTCATTAAAGATTCAAGCAATTCATTAATCAAATTATAAAATTTTCCACATTTTAATCTCAATTGTATAATGCTGTTGAAATCATTAACTATTATTTTGTAGATTTAATTTCTTTTCTCCCATTAACAGTATTATATTTTCTTTTCTCAAATTGATTCATTTTTATTTCATTTACTTTTTTTTTTTTTTTTCTCTTTCACGGTGCAGGTACATACAGGAAGAATCATCATCAGTAGACGAAAAAGTAATCATTTTGTGGTGTGCATGTGCGGTTTGCAGCATAGGTAGTCATATATATTATTTTTTTTTTGTCTTCTCAATTGATTGAAGAATCAGTTTTCGGTTATCTACTTTTTAAGAGAATTAATATTTTTTTTACATAGTGAAAAATGTCAAGTGATGATGTTGATGATTTTGATGATTGTAGGGAAGGAAAAACTACAGAACCTTCAAATTCAGGTAATAGGAATGCAAAGACAGACAATGAAGATGGGAAAGGTGAACAGAAAAGTAGTCAAGGGTATGTTAAAACAGACAATAGCGTTGTCAATTCGGTCTCGGTCAAGCTACAGCCGTTTTGGCCAAAGTCGCCAGCAGTTTGGTTTATACAGGCGGAAGCGCAGTTTTCAATCGCGAAAATTAAAAAAGATGTGACAAAATATAATTATGTTCTTGGCTCATTGCCACAAGATGTTCTTGAGTCAGTTATTGATTTCATTCAATCTCCGCCTGAATCTAATATTTACACTCAGTTTAAAGAAACCCTCATACAACGGCATTCGCTTAGCGAAGAGCGTCGAATAGAGAAACTGCTATCTAGCGAGCAACTGGGCGACAGGAAACCATCAGAGTTTCTAAGAGCCTTACAACAGCTTGCAGGTTCGTCATCAAGTATAATTAGCAACGATTTAATTCGGAAACTGTGGCTTCGTCGACTACCACAAGTAATAAATATAGCTCTCATTTCCCAAGAAAACAAAACAGAAGCTGAAGCAACTTCTTTGGCGGACAAAATTTGGGAAGCTTCATGTGTAGCAGGTGGAATTTCGGAATTGAATTCCAACATCAAACCGACTTCCAAGGTTTCTGAAGACCAAACTCAACTTCGGTCTGAAATAAATGAACTAAAATGCATGGTGGAGCAACTTACGAGTAGATTTAGTAGGCAAAATTTTAGATCTCAAAGAAATTCAAACAGAGACAATTCAAAAAGTAGGCACAGATCACGTACCAGATCAGACATCTGCTGGTTTCATTCAAAATTTGGATCTAATGCCCGGAATTGTTCCCATCCTTGCAATTTCAACAAAAGTTCTGCTTCGAGCAAAATGAGCAAAAATGAAAAAAACTAAATAAACCAGCTGTCTTCTACGGCACACAGCTCGGTTTGTTCCTTACAACGCCGTCTTTTCATTCGTGATCCCGATCACAACCTCACTTTCCTGATTGACACTGGTGCTGATTTATCGGTGCTACCAAACACACTTTTTCAAGCTAAGGAAACTAGCCCCTCTTTATATCTTTGTGCAGCGAATGGGACTTCCATAAAGACGTATGGTACAAAATTAATGCAAATTAATCTTGGACTACGAAGACAATTCGTTCACGAATTCACAATAGCGGGAGTAAATCCATTGATAGGAGTCGACTTTCTTAACAAATTTGGCCTTTTAGTTGACATAAAGAATCGCCGCCTTATCGATTCGGTAACCAAATTACATATAAGCGCTATGGAAGCGTTGGTGGATACTCAATCTCCGAAAAATCCTTCCATCAATAATGCTTACGGAAACATTTTAAAACAGTTTCCTTCACTCACTGCACCTCCCGATTTTAATAAGCCAGTCCAACATACAGTTCAACACCATATTATCACAAAAGGTCGTCTACCTTGTGCAAAACCACGTCGACTGAATGTTATACAACATAAAGCGGCTCTTTTAGAATTTCAAAACATGGTTAAACTAGGAATTTGTAGACCTTCTTCATCACCTATTTCTTCACCACTTCACATGGTAGCCAAAAAAGACAGCGATAATTTTAGAGCATGTGGTGATTACAGAGGATTAAATAATGTCACTGAACCTGATCGACATCCCATTAGTCACATACACAATTTTTCGCTGAACCTTAATGGCTGTAAAGTGTTTTCATGCATTGATTTAGTAAGAGCATACCATCAGATACCCGTGGCTCCCGAAGATGTACATAAAACAGCGATAACAACGCCATTCGGTCTATTCGAGTTCGTAAGGATGCCGTTCGGCCTCCGTAATGCAAGTCAAACATTTCAAAGGTTCATAAATTCAATAGTGCAGGATCTCGATTTTGTATTTGCATACATAGATGATCTCCTCATTGGTAGCAAGAACGACGAAGAGCACAAGCAACACTTAAGAATTTTGTTTCAAAGACTCTCTGATTATGGCCTTAGTCTTAATCCTTCAAAATGTGTTTTTGGAGCATCGACTTTAAATTTTTTGGCTCATAATATTTCTGAGTATGGAATCGCTCCATCTAAGGAACGAGTTGAGGCAATCATCAACATGCCACCTCCTACTTCGATTCGTCAAATCCAACAGTTCGTTGGGATGGCCAATTATTATAATCGATTTATTCCAAATCTCGCCGAATTGTTGGCACCCATTCATTCTCATGTTGCTTATCTGCAGAAAATAAAGAAAAACAAAAATCATTTTCATTGGCCTCCGGAATGTGATGCTTCCTTCGTGAAAACAAAACAGCTATTATCCGAAGTTACACTGCTAACCCATCCAACAGAAAACGGTTCGCTGAGTATCACTACGGATGCATCAAATACAGCCGTAGGTGCTGTTTTGCAGCAACAGAACAGCAAAAACGAATGGCAGCCTCTTGCCTTCTTCTCAAAGAAACTAAAGCAGTAGGTATTGGTGGACCACGGCGTGGGAAAATTTTGGATGGGATGGTGCCCTTGAATTCGTTTGAGGTCACCGCGGTGTTATTTAATGGGATGTTAATGGGGTGTTTAATGGGTGTTTAATGGGTTTATGTTTTGTTTGAGGTGGCCGCCGCTGCGCTATGGGTGATTTTGGAATTTAATTTAAATTGGAATAAAAATGCACACTGCCGAGGCTGAGATTTGAACCGGGGCCTATGGCGTGTCGCTCGTGTGACATTTTTCATTTCATTTTTAATTCATTTTTATTAAATTTTTCTTATATCTACTTACATGCTAACAAAAATGTGTAAAATTAGCTTATATAATAACTTAATTAACTTACTGACCCTAGGCGGGTACTCTAAATTATTCAATATCTTACTACTAGTGCCTTTCGGCCTTAAGATACCTTATGAATCAAAACTAGAACAAGTTAAAACTAAGAAAATTTTAAAAAACTTAGTTCGATAGATCATGTTTTTTGTTTTCTTAAAACTAATTAAAACTAATTAAAACTACTTAAATCTACTTAAAACTAGAGCAGCCACAGAAGCTTTTGGGTTTTTCTTTTTTTTTGTATTTTGTATTTTGTAATTTTTTTGGATTTTTGTATTTTTTAATTTTTTTTTTTTTTTTTTGTTTTTTTGGTTTTTTTTTTGTATTTTGTGATTTTTTTTTGATTTTTTTGATTTTGTTTTTTTTTTTTTTTTTTAATTTTTTGTGATTTTTTTTTTTTGCCACTGTGCCCACCCCCTATACCCTAAGACTTACACGCTAAACCTGTGTAAGCCAGCCATTGGCGACTCGCTATCAATATCAAATTCATGTTGTTGCTCCGACAACCACCAGAACATTTTTGACGTTTTAACAACGTCACGACGATCGCGATCTGAAACCGCCCTATTGAACCGGAGGAGCTCTACAGCTTCTCCGCCTACTGCGGTGACGTCTCGGTTGTAAAGGAGTCGTCGTTCCACGGACTTACGGCAGACGTGGTAGATTAGCGGAACCGCCAATCTATCCTGAATCAACCCTACCATATCAAAATAGAGGAAAGCCTCCGGTGGGACAAATCCACTGAAGCGCGTTTTCTCCATATATTCAGTGTTGGGGTAATAAGCCCCAAAAATCAGGCCATTGGTCGAGGTCATCGCTCTTGCAGTGTGACCACGAGTCAGTTTTATAATGAAGTTGTCGATCCTGTTTATTTGAGCCCCGTTGTAAAGGACCTCATTAGGATAATATTTTCTGTACTCCGACTCTGGTGTTCTGTGCAATCCAAGACAGGTACGCAGACACTGTCTCTCAAACACCCGAATCTTTTCCATTTGAGACGCTGTAACATTGAACCACACGGGGCACCCATAGACAATCATTGGCCTTATGAGGGCCATGTAGCAAATCACCTTCACTCTGCTATCAAGTTGACTGCTGTGAAACAGTCGCCTTGTCAGAGCAAAAGCTCCCCTAGCCCTGGCCAGAGCCGCATCCATATGTTTGTTAAAATATAGATACTGATCTAGCCAGATGCCAAGGTACTTGACTACTACTTTGTTTGGCAGTGGGTGGCCATGTAGATCAACGATCACCAGCTTTCGCCAGTTCTTTCTCGTATCCCATGAGGCCCGAGCCAACGAGGTTCTAAACACAATTGTTTCCGATTTCTGGACGTTGATTTTCAACTTCCAGTCATCGCAATATTGCTGGATCTTATCGAAGTCACGCTGCAAAAGTATTCTGATGACTTCGATCTTTGGACCTGTTCTGTACGCAATAAGGTCGTCGGCGTACGCTATAGCATGGTGAAGAGAACCAATTAGATCGCCGGTGAAAATGCTAAATAAAATAGGCGAATTCACCGCCCCCTGTTGTAGACCGTTCTGTATTTTAAAAGTTCTGGTAGAAGTTGTGTTGCAACTTTTCACAACAAACGTTCTACCATGAAGCATGTCATTTAGAATATAAAGCAGTGGTTTACTCATGCCATATCTGATTAACTTATAGAAAAGACCGTCTAACCAAACGGTATCGAAAGCCTTCTCCAAGTCAACCAGACATGCACCCGTACACTGATTTTTAGCTTTGTTCCATTGAATATCTGATACTAGTTTAGACGCGGCATGTGTGGTATCATGGCCCGCCTTAAAACCGAACTGATTTTCAGGAATAATATGTTTGTCCTCAGCCCATGTGGACAGAGCTCTATTGAGAACTTTCTCGAATACCTTGCTGATACTCGGAAGAAGACTAATTGACCGGAGATTTGCTGGATTGGAACCATCCTTACCTTTTTTAAGGAGAGGATGGACCACTGCCGTCTTCCAACGCACTGGATAATATGCATTATTCAGCGCATTGTTGAACAACGTGGTGTATATGTCCACCGCTTCCGCAGGGAGGTTTCGCAGCACAACATTGGGTATGCCGTCGACTCCTGCTGACTTCTTTTTCTTTATTTTGTGAAAGATGTCCACGAGGTCCATCTTAGAAACGAACAGGGTGTTATCCCCGTTTCGCTGGGCGATGACTGCATTTGCAAGTCGGTCGTCATTGAACCTAGTGAAACCAGGATTCTCGGATCGCCAATGCGAGATCTCGTCTCTAAGATAGAAGTGTCCAACGAAGGCTCTATTCTCAAGGTCGTAATTCGGGCGAATGCACTCATTCACTTTATATACTCGCTCGAAAACAGCACCCACCGTCTCTACCTTCTCCTGAGCATCTTCCACTATAAAGTGGTCATCATCCAAGATGGCCTCATCCGGATCTATCCCTACTGTCAAAAGTAAGTTTTTGTTTTCTGTCGTCCTTTGGAGTTTAATACCCTGAAGGTCATTTTGATCTTTTCTCCTAAAAAATTTTATTTATTTCCGGAAACATACTCGGGTTGTTGGATTGTACAGCCCGAATTTTGTTGTTCCAGAAAAGCGATATAGAGATTCTGTAATTTTCTTTAATTAACTGTTGGAGATTTTTGATCTGTGACTTCAGAGTTCTAATCTCCAAATCGTGTCGGTCAGTAAACCTCCTGTGCAAGAATTTGAGTCTCGACAGGAGTCTACTTTTTTGTTTGTAAAGTGCGTCTATTGTCGCGTTTCTGTACATGTTCGTAGAGTCATGTTGCCTATATTTAGGAATTGTCCTGTCCATTGTGCTACGGATTGCATCCTCCATACGTTGCAGGTACCCATCGATCTCAACGTTCGACAGATTCCTGTTGCATGGCGGCGCAATACCGTTCGATCGAAGTTCCCTTGATACGGCACCGGAAAAGCGCGGCCAACGTGTCTTACCGTAGTTGTAAGAGTGCGTCGGCACGTACTCCTCCAGTTCCACAAGGTTGTTCGGAAGCATTATGACTGCGGCGAGTCCACAGTGGTCACTGTCGTACTCAACCGTCGTCAAACAATTTTTCGTCCGTCGAAGAATGTCGTCGGTCAGTTTCAGTCTTGAGTCTAAAAGCAATAGATCCAAATAAGAGCCACTTCGAGGATATGAAGGCCTGTCAGTAGCCAACAGATCGACTTTATACTCAATGCTGTGGAGCCCCAGCCAATTGAATAGCTGGGTCCCCCTTGGATTGGCTAATTGATTTCCCCAATCTTGGTGTTTAGCATTGTAATCACCGCTCGTAACAGCTCCAAACCGCTTTTCAAACAGCCCCAAATGATAAAGATGTGTCTTTAAATAAAGGTCGTTATAGAAAAGGCTTTGATAGTTTTCTGAAACTAAATACAATGTAAATATAATTTGAAAAGCGGTTTGGGGCTGTTTGAAAAGCGGTTTGGAGCTGTTTGAAAAGCGTTTTGGAGCTGTTACGAGGTGTTCGGAGCGGTTTGAAAGCGGTTTGAAGCTGTTTTGGGGCTGTTTGAAAAGCTGTTTGGAGCTGTTACGAGCCTTTTCCAAAGTTCTGTTTAAAGCGGTCTTACCCCTTCCCTATAAAACAAATCACGTTATCATTTTGCGTCATATGTGCAGAAATGTTCTATGAGAACACTTCGTTACAGTTTACTGAACACAATACTACAGTTAAAAATCGATTCACACAGTTCAATGATCAAAGTTCATCAATTAAGACAAGTACCTGTAATATCTTTCTTAACTTAAATCCATTACGATTATTTCGATTTATACGAACCTTATTTACGGATTGTTTTTATAAAAAAGCAAACAAATAAAAATGATGCATATAGATGTGAAACTCAAACAAGAACTTATTAAAACCACAGAAGCACTACGAAAAAAATACAAAGCTCTTAAGCGGGGTAAAGAAGCTTACGAAACTCAAGTAGAGAATGCTTTAAGACCAATTACTACTCCACTTAATAAATTAGTTGAAAAATCAAACTCTAAGCAAGAGGAAGATCATGAGAAAAATATTTTTCAAAGTTCTACAAAGAAAATTGAACCCACTAAAAAGGAAGAAGAATTTATTACACCGTCACCTTCCTTTAGTTACGCCATTACAGATAACAATAATAGTACCCCAAGAACCCATTTAGAACATTCGAAGACTAGAAAAAGTCAACGCATTAAGCATCGGAATTTTGCAGAGCAGTTATCTCATGAAGAATTTTCCGACATTCCTAAAAAATATCTGGATCTATTTATTAACAATTCCAATTCAATAATATATATGGTATATACTTGAAAAATGGAAAGCTATATATTGGAGATGGTGAGTTCAGGGTTCAAGGAAATGATATACATGTAAAAACTAAGAACTTTAAAGGGACACATGGATTATACGAGCTCCTATTCATGAAAAGACCAAACGAAAAAATATATAATAGTGAAGACTTAAACAACTATAAAACTATATTAACGGATACCAATTCGCATAGAGATTCCCATGATTCAGAGAAACAAGTACGAGGTAATCGTGGTGCTAAATACAACATAATAAAACATTTATTTGCGAATACCACACCTTCATTCGGAAGTGGATTAATGACATTATCAAGCATGAAGAAAGACTTTATATATTGGGATGATCCGAATGAACTTGTAGATCGATTGAAGCTTTTAATCGGGTCACAACAAGCAGGGAATAATAATCACTCTAATGAAATTGTCTCTATTGTTGAAGAATTAAAAGAGAATAACATAATTGTATAAAGACATATTATGAGTAAAGACAAATTTGGTCGTTTTTCCAATAGAGCTAGAGTAAAGATTGGGCCGCGAGGATTGCAGGGAGAGCGGGTCCACAAGGTATACCAGGACCACCTGGCGAAGGATTCTTCAAAACAGAAGCTGGAGATTACGATTTAAAATTGAAAAGATTACAAAATATTCAGGAACCCTATGATAAGAGAGACGCTACTTCCAAAACCTATGTCGATGAAAAAATTGAGCACATGCAGCGAAGCTTTCAAAACGAAATCCATCATTTACGACAACAGTTTTTAAAAAATGCATATATTGTGGTGAAAGATTCAGCAACTGGAAAGTAAAATCAGTTTAATTATAGACATCATAGTGTCAAGTCACAATTCATTCGTTATGTCTAACATTAAATATACTTTGATTATTGAAGATATTTTAAACTTGCTTAAGTATAATCAGAATATCTTATTAGAGGAACATTATGAGGAATTTCTGAACACTATGAGTTTTTTGAACCAGTTTGAAGGTGTATCATCGTCAGAGTCTGTCAATGGATGTCATTTTATAAATTGCCCATGGTCCTCGAATCAATGTAAGGAAGGCCCAGACACATGTGCTTGCTATATACTTGAGAATAAATTATTAAGAATGAAAAAATTGATACTATTATATAAAAGATTACAAAATAAACAAATATAAGAATGAAATGTTTTTTTTCTTTTCAATCAGTTTAAAGAAAGATGAGTAAAAGAGATGTTGTCAATGAATTACATAAACCTGCTCGGAGGAATTTTAAAAAAAGGCGAGTTATTATTAAGGGATTAGATGATTTATGGCAAGCTGATCTAGTTGAAATGGGTGTCTATTCAAATGATAATGAAAATTTCCGATATCTTCTCACGGTTATTGATACATTTTCCAAGTTTGCTTGGACAGTTCCCATCAAAAACAAAACAGGGCACAATGTCACTATTGCTATGCAACATATTTTCAGTAAAGACACACGTACCCCCAAAAAACTTACAAACTGATGATGGGAAAGAATTTTTCAACGCCTCTTTTCAAAGTCTCATGAAAAAATATAAAATCAATCATTATTCATCATTTTACAAAAACCCAGCTCACAGCTCTGGAGATGTATGAAGATGTATGAGATGTGTTAGATACACACGGTAACTGCCCAATACTGTAATAAAAAGTCGATGGAAAAAGCACACTGTAGGCACCTAAGCCTAAACACTTTTCAAAGAATTCTCTCTCTGATAAGAAGAAAAAAACATGATTTCTTATAGTTTTTAAAAAAAAATTTTATTTTTTATATTTTTTAAAATTTTTGTAAAAAAATATATATTTCTATGGGGATGATAGGTACATCATCCCCAAAACCCAGCTCACAGCTCCTAATATTTAAAATCTTGATGAGGTGTGCCACACTCTGTAGCCTCCCCAAGGTTGGCACCTCTCTAGCCAAACGTAGTTCTTCCTCTAAGGCATCTTTCAGATGTTTTAATTCCCAACAGCCTTGGGAGAACTCCTCCAGATATTTTTCGAAAATCTGGAAGATGTCCAGAATTCCTTCCTTGTCTGTGGAACTGTGAAGGTTGTTCAGTTTATTTGAAAACCCAGACATTTTTTTAATAGATTTTAGAATTTATTGAAAATCGAAAAATGAAAGAACTACACTTTTGAGGTATTCTTGAAGAATAATTTTTATTTGGAAAATGCTCTACTTTTTATACTAAGTTCCCTTTCCAAAATTTCAATGACATCCCCACTCTAATCTTGGAAAACCAATATAATTTGTTCATGGCTTGTGATCCTACAGGCTAGTTCAAGACTTCATCCATATAATCCAAACAGATCGATTCTTGGTCACTGTGACACATTCAAGAGTACTCATAATCAAAATATACATTCATATTGAAAAATAAACATAAAATTTATTATTTATGGTAAAATAAGAACTTACAATGAAAAAAAATCACATTTCAAATTAAAGTTTTTATGACTTAATTTCATCTACAGCATGCCAAGAACTATAAGTTGATATGCATAAGTACATGCTCAATCTCCTTATTCCTTAAACAAAAATAATAGTCATAGGAAATCTACGGAAACCAATTAACATATTTACACACATCACTTGAGTTTTCAAAGTAGGTATGTGAAATTTAAAAAAAAAAAAAAAAAAAAAAAAAACTCTGATTTCTCATTGGAGAAAATTTAGTACACATACAATATAATAGTCAGTTGAAGAGACTCATCGTTCAGTTCAATAACCCTCAAAATATAATTTGATTCCTCGTGATCTTAATGTCCATGGTAATCACATTCAGCGATCAAAAGTAATCACATTCTCAGTTCCATTTCGATGACTACATCTCATCCATGGTATACCCGAGAAGTTGATATGCACAGCACATGCACAAGTGTATACGCTCAATCTCCTTACAAACAAATCCTGTTACATATCTACTAGAAGACTATGAAAGTACCCCAATTAAGGGTTTAAGAAAAACTAAACTATGTAATCTCAATACCTACACAAGGAAATAAATTATTACTTTTACTGATAACAAACAAATTGAGTTTTAGATTAATTGGATCCACATTCAACGATCAAATGCATCAACATGACCAGATCCTCTTTCATAAAATCTACAATTCAAAATTTAAAACCGACTAACCGACTTTTGTGATTATTCAAACATAGTCAACCATTCAAAATTCAATCCATTACCATCCGTCACACACACTTTTTATAACATTCAACATTGTGCATGAACATGTCATTTAACATCTTAGCAGCATGTTTTTGTCACAACCCCCTTCAACAAGATCTAAAAATAGAACAACTAACAGAAGACAGATTATTTTTCAAATTCAAATTTTCAGTTCTGAAATCTAAATCTAAAAATAGAACAACTAACAGTGTCTATGCCTGAAAGAAAGAAACCTCATGATAAGCTGTAAAATGACATGCTGTTCATCCACAATCAATGCACAACCAAAAATCGATCGTGACAAATTCTCTATCTTAAAGCTAAACAAAAAAAACAAATTCAAACCACCACCAACCGTCACACTTTTTATTTTTCAAATTCAAATTTTCAGTTCTGAAATCTAAATCTAAAAATAGAACAACTAACAGTGTCTATGCCTGAAAGAAAGAAACCTCATGATAAGCTGTAAAATGACATGCTGTTCATCCACAATCAATGCACAACCAAAAATCGATCGTGACAAATTCTCTATCTTAAAGCTAAACAAAAAAAACAAATTCAAACCACCACCAACCGTCACACTTTTTATAAGCCTCAACATACCAAAAGATTCTATAAATAACTTTTTTGTACGCATAAGTAGACTTTTTACACATCAACCTACAACTACCCCGATAGCCTAGTGCAACGTCACACGAGCGTCACATAAGATCGTTCGGGCGTTGTTGCAAACAACAGCCACCGAACATTTTACTTTTACTCCCAAAGAGGAGAAACCCAAAAGCATGTTACTTAAAGGGATAGAGCCTACCTCTGATCCAGAGGAGCTCTTAGTTGAACTCCGCAGGTTGGCGGGCGACGATCTCGAGTTTATCGGGGTCAAGTCGTTCACCACGGCCAAGGCAAGACGGGAGAAGCGGCTATTGCCGATGTTCCTCGTCACCCTATCACCCAATAGCCGTCTGGAGAGTCTAAGGAAAATCTCCGTCCTGGACTACCAGATGGTAAGATGGGAAAAATTAAACAGGCACGGGGACATTTTACAATGTCTTCGTTGCCAACGGTTCGGTCACGCCGCATTCAACTGCCAAATGCAGTCGAGGTGCGTCAAGTGTGGAGAGAACCACAACGACAAAGAGTGTAAGCTCGGTGAGACAAGGGTCGAAGACAAGACCCTACTGAAGTGCGTTCTCTGTGGTGGAGATGGGCACCCTGCTAATTATCGGGGTTGTCCTCGATACCAAATTATTAAAAAGTCAAAAAAAGCTGCTCCAACAGCAACTAAGGATGAGGGAAGGCAAACAGCCAGACCAATTCCAAGGGCCGTCGTTCCCGAAGTCTCCTACGCCCAAATGGCGTGGGGGGCTGGGAAAACGGTACAGCCTCCTCAGAAAGCGGCCGCACAGCCATCTGTGTCAAAGGCAGCTACTGGGGAGTCAGAGGTGATGGTCGCTCTGCGTGTCATTCAGGCACAAATGAGTGAACTATCACGGCAAATAAGTGAGCAGGCGCGTAGGGTGGACTTGATCTACCGTGCAGTGCCGTCGCTTGCGCAATTTTTAGGTTAACGGGCGCGCTGCCGGAGAGGCCTTTTAAGATCCTAGCCGTGAATGTGAATTCGCTAGTTAGGATAGAACGACGAACCAACTTCTTTGAGTTGTTAAATGACCAACGTCCTGATGTATGTATGGTTAGCGAAACTAGGCTAAACCAGCATCACAATTTGACGAATAATAATTACATTATCGTAAGGAGGGACCGACCCAACTCGACTTTCGCGGGTGGGGTTGCGATCTTCTTACGTAGGGGCATTGCTCATAAGGTAATATATAGCGGTGAAGTACGTCGATTCCGGTTGCTGGAAACGTGTATCATATGCATCCCTCTCCAACAAGGGAGGCGATTGTATGTGGTCTCGCTCTATGCACCGCCGGAAGCTTCTCAAACCTCATGTTTTATAACAGAGCTTGAAACACTTTTTCGATGTCTGAAACTGAACTCAGAAGAAAACTATTTCCTTTTGGCCGGTGATTACAATGCTAAACACCAAGATTGGGGAAATCAATTAGCCAATCCAAGGGGGACCCAGCTATTCAATTGGCTGGGGCTCCACAGCATTGAGTGTAAAGTCGATCTGCTGGCTACTGACAGGCCTTCATATCCTCGAAGTGGCTCTTATTTGGATCTATTGCTTTTAGACTCAAGACTGAAACTGACCGACGACTTTCTTCGACGGACGAAAAATTGTTTGACGACGGTTGAGTACGACAGTGACCACTGTGGACTTGCCGCCGTCATACTGCTTCCGAACGACCTTGTGGAACTGGAGGAGTACGTGCCGACGCACTCTTACAACTACGGTAAGACACGTTGGCCGCGCTTTTCCGGTGCCGTCTCAAGGGAACTTCGTTCGAACGGTATTGCGCCGCCATGCAACAGGAATCTGTCGAACGTTGAGATCGATGGGTACCTGCAACGTATGGAGGATGCAATCCGTAGTACAATGGACAGGACAATTCCTAAATATAGGCAACATGACTCTACGAACATGTACAGAAACGCGACAATCGACGCACTTTACAAACAAAAAAGTAGACTCCTGTCAAGACTAAAACTCTTGCACAGGAGGTTTACTGACCGACACGATTTGGAGATTAGAACTCTGAAGTCACAGATCAAAAATCTCCAACAGTTAATTAAAGAAAATTACAAAATCTCTATATCGCTTTTCTGGAACAACAAAATTCGGGCTGTACAATCCAACAACCCGAGTATGTTTCCGGAAATAAATAAAATTTTTAGGAGAAAAGATCAAAATGACCTTCAGGGTATTAAACTCCAAAGGACGACAGAGAACAAAAACTTACTTTTGACAATAGGGATAGATCCGGATGAGGCCATCCTGGATGATGACCACTTTATAGTGGAAGATGCTCAGGAGAAGGTAGAGACGGTGGGTGCTGTTTTCGAGCGAGTATATAAGGTGAATGAGTGCATTCGCCCGAATTACGACCTTGAGAATAGAGCCTTCGTTGGACACTTCTATCTTAGAGACGAGATCTCGCATTGGCGATCCGAGAATCCTGGTTTCACTAGGTTCAATGACGACCGACTTGCAAATGCAGTCATCGCCCAGCGAAACGGGGATAACACCCTGTTCGTTACTAAGATGGACCTCTTGGACATCTTTCACAAAATAAAGAAAAAGAAGTCAGCAGGAGTCGACGGCATACCCAATGTTGTGCTGCGAAACCTCCCTTCGGAAGCGGTGGACATATACACCACGTTGTTCAACAATGCGCTGAATAATGCATATTATCCAGTGCGTTGGAAGACGGCAGTGGTCCATCCTCTCCTTAAAAAAGGGAAGGATGGTTCCAATCCAGCAAATCTCCGGTCAATTAGTCTTCTCCCGAGTATCAGCAAGGTATTCGAGAAAGTTCTCAATAGAGCTCTGTCCACATGGGCTGAGGACAAACATATTATTCCAGAAAATCAGTTCGGTTTTAAGGCGGGCCATGATACCACACATGCCGCGTCTAAACTAGTATCAGATATTCAATGGAACAAAGCTAAAAATCAGTGTACGGGTGCATGTCTGGTTGACTTGGAGAAGGCATTCGATACCGTTTGGTTAGACGGTCTTTTCTATAAGTTGATCAGATATGGCATGAGTAAACCACTGCTTTATATTCTAAATGACATGCTTCATGGTAGAACGTTTGTTGTGAAAAGTTGCAACACAACTTCTACCAGAACTTTTAAAATACAGAACGGTCTACAACAGGGGGCGGTGAATTCGCCTATTTTATTTAGCATTTTCACCGGCGATCTAATTGGTTCTCTTCACCATGCTATAGCGTACGCCGACGACCTTATTGCGTACAGAACAGGTCCAAAGATCGAAGTCATCAGAATACTTTTGCAGCGTGACTTCGATAAGATCCAGCAATATTGCGATGACTGGAAGTTGAAAATGAACGTCCAGAAATCGGAAACAATTGTGTTTAGAACCTCGTTGGCTCGGGCCTCATGGGATACGAGAAAGAACTGGCGAAAGCTGGTGATCGTTGATCTACATGGCCACCCACTGCCAAGCAAAGTAGTAGTCAAGTACCTTGGCATCTGGCTAGATCAGTATCTATATTTTAACAAACATATGGATGCGGCTCTGGCCAGGGCTAGGGGAGCTTTTGCTCTGACAAGGCGACTGTTTCACAGCAGTCAACTTGATAGCAGAGTGAAGGTGATTTGCTACATGGCCCTCATAAGGCCAATGATTGTCTATGGGTGCCCCGTGTGGTTCAATGTTACAGCGTCTCAAATGGAAAAGATTCGGGTGTTTGAGAGACAGTGTCTGCGTACCTGTCTTGGATTGCACAGAACACCAGAGTCGGAGTACAGAAAATATTATCCTAATGAGGTCCTTTACAACGGGGCTCAAATAAACAGGATCGACAACTTCATTATAAAACTGACTCGTGGTCACACTGCAAGAGCGATGACCTCGACCAATGGCCTGATTTTTGGGGCTTATTACCCCAACACTGAATATATGGAGAAAACGCGCTTCAGTGGATTTGTCCCACCGGAGGCTTTCCTCTATTTTGATATGGTAGGGTTGATTCAGGATAGATTGGCGGTTCCGCTAATCTACCACGTCTGCCGTAAGTCCGTGGAACGACGACTCCTTTACAACCGAGACGTCACCGCAGTAGGCGGAGAAGCTGTAGAGCTCCTCCGGTTCAGTAGGGCGGTTTCAGATCGCGATCGTCGTGACGTTGTTAAAACGTCGAATATGTTCTGGTGGTTGTCGGAGCAACAACAAGAATGTGATAATGATAGCGAGTCGCCAATGGCTGGCTTACACAGGTTTAGCGTGTAAGTCCTAGGGTATAGGGGGTGGGCACAGTGGCAAACAAAAAAATCACAAAAAATCAAAAAAAAAAAAAAAAATCAAAAAAAAAAAAAAATCAAAAAAATCAAAAAAAAAAAATAATCACAAAATACAAGAAACCAAAAAAAAAAATTAAAAAAATACAAAAATCCAAAAAAAATTATAAAATACAAAAAAAAAAAAAAAAAACAAAAATCAAAAGCTTCTGTGGCTGCCCTAGTTTTAAGTAGATTTAAGTAGTTTTAATTAGTTTTAATTAGTTTTAAGAAAACAAAAAAAAAAAAAATGATCAAGAAAGCTAAGTTTTTTTAAAAAATTTTCTTAGTTTAAACTAGTTCTAGTTTGTAATTAATAAGGTATCATAAGGCCGAAAGGCATTAGTAGTAAGATATTGAATAATTTAGAGTACCCACCTAGGGTCAGTAAGTTAATTAAGTTATTATATAAGCTAGTTTTACACATTTTTGTTAGCATGTAAGTAGATATAAGATAAAGTTAATAAAAATGAATTGAAAATGAAAAATGAAATGTCACACGAGCGACACGCCATAGGCCCCGGTTCAAATCTCAGCCTCGGCAGTGTGCATTTTTATTTCAATTTAAATTAAATTCCAAAATCACCCATAGCGCAGCGGCGGCCACCTCAAACAAAACATAAACCCATTAAACACCCATTAAACACCCCATTAACATCCCATTAAATAACACCGCGGTGACCTCAAACGAATTCAAGGGCACCATCCCATCCAAAATTTTCCCACGCCGTGGTCCACCAATACCTACTTAAAGCCATCTGAGCAAAAGTACTCTGCGTTTGATCGTGAACTGCTTGGTGTTTACCTAGCAATTAAACATTTTCGGTGTTTTGTCGAAGGTAGAGAATTTGTGATCTTCACAGATCACAAGCCTTTGACAAATGCCCTAAAATCCAAAATTGAGAGAAGTCCACGACAAACTCGACACATGGACTACATATCCCAATTTACAAATGATATTCGTCACATTCGAGGTAAAGATAACGTGGTAGCTGATCTCCTTTCACGTCCGTATGAGGAGATCAATTCAGTCGACTTTGACTTCAACCAAATTTCAAAGCTGCAAGAGAATGATGATGAGCTTAAATCATTGATTTCGGATAACACCAGACCTAACTCGAAGTTCAAATTAGAAATTGTCAAAGTGCCCATCACCAATGATCGAATTTGGTGCGAAACAAGCACCGAAACAAACCGGCCATTTATTCCTCAATGTCTTCGCAGACTAATTTTTAACTCGTTACACAATTTGTTACATGAAGGTATTCGCGCCACGCGTAAAAGAGTGGTATCAAGATATTTTTGGCCTTCCATGAATAAAGACTGCAACATATGGGCAAAGACATGTGTAGCATGCCAACGTTCGAAGATACATAGGCATACAAAAACAGAATATGATATTTTCAAAATGCCAACTGGTCGTTTTGAACACATACATATGGATCTTGTGGGTCCACTACCCCCATCCAATGGATTTTCATATGTGCTTACCATAGTCGATCGCTTTACTCGGTGGCCAGAAGCATATGCCATTTCTGATATTTGCGCAGCCACCGTCGCCAAGGCGTTTGTGCAACAGTATGTCTGCAGATTCGGTGTTCCAGCTGAAATCACAACCGACCAAGGAACACAGTTTGAGTCCAAATTATTTTCATCAATAACTAGCATGATAGGTTCTCATAGAATCCGCACTTCGGCTTACCACCCCCAAGCTAATGGAATGGTGGAAAGACTACACCGACAATTAAAAGCTTCAATTGTAGCTCGAGGGAACACTCAACATTGGAGTGACGAGCTTCCTTTGGTATTACTCGGCATACGAACAGCTGTCAAAGAGGATCTGGGTTGTTCAGCCGCAGAGCTAGTATACGGCCAGACTCTGAAAATACCTGGGGAGTATTTTGTCACTAAAATCTCCGAAAACTCAGACCCATCAAATGTTGTGAACCACATCCGCCAGTCTATGCAATCTGCGATTCCTACACCTACTCGGAAGTCTAAACAGTCAAATGTAAATGTACCCAAATCTCTCAGTACTTCGGACTATGTATTTGTAAGAGTTGATAGAGTTCGACCTGGTCTAACGGCTCCTTATGAAGGACCATATAAAGTAGTTCGGAAACTTCGAAAGCAATTCATAATTGACATGAATAATAAAAGCATATCAGTTGCAATTGACCGATTGAAACCTGCGCATATGATCGCAAATGAATCAAACTCGGCTGAAAAAAAGAAAGTAACCTTTGCTTAGTTTTTCTTTCTCATCATCAAGGACTTACATATCAATTTTGTCGTGTAAGTTAAGCTATAGTATTTTAGTATTTGGAGCGCTTACAGCTGAAAGGGGAGTATGTAGTGGTCACCCTATAATTCAATCATCATGATCACTACACATACAATTATTTACAAGCTTTATGTAAAGCCTAGCATACACTCTATATTCACTCTCTGCAGTCTGCACACGCACAGTCTCTTATACCCATTATACATAAAAAGCAACTGGACAGTTGTCAGAAGTCAGTCGATGATGATTCGTCTTGCAGCTTGCACCAAATTATTAAATTGTAATATTAAGTACATAGCTATAGTGTGATTTAGTTTGTAAGCCAATAAAAGGTTGGATTTAGTTATGAAATAACAAGACATTTGTTTTACTCGCCGGACACATCAGGTCCATCAACAACAAAAAAAGTGTTGGATGAAAATCCAACACTAAATAAAACAACAACAACTAGCAAAGCAGCGGCATCAACCGCAATGCAAATTGCGGTGCCAGCAACCGCAGCAACAGCAGCAACAACAACTGCAAAGAAAAGGCGGCGCTTAAAAGTTAAGCCGAATTTGGTGTCCCGTAGCCAAAAAACAAAACCAACTGATAAGGAGGTCGACGATGACGGGATGTCGACCAGCAGCGAGAGTATCGTGAGTTTAAATTCCACTTACGAATACGAGTCCAACGGCGGTGAGGGCCGTTACACCGGTAGTGGGAATTCGTTCGCTGCATTGGCAGACGAAGGCGACGGTGTGGACGAGGAGCGGAATGACAATGATGTAGAAGACAAAAGACTACATGCGCTGTCAACCATTATTGAGAAACTGTTCAAGGAGATTGAAGAGATAAAAGAAAAACAGGTGGCCCGCAGGAAAGCAGAAAGCGAGGCAAAGCAACAACTGTTGTCAAAGGCAGACGCAACAGCCGAGAAAAAGCAGCCAACAAAAACAAAGGCTGGAAATATGAAAAATGCACCCGTGCAGCAACAAGGCACAACAGCTAATAAAATAGCTGTGGAGCAAAATAAAGAAAGAAAGAAAACTGCTACCCAAGAGCAGCAACGGGGGACCGCGGCTAAAAAAGCCGCGCCATCGAAGCAGCCAGGAGAGTCGGTGCCAAAGCAGCAGCAGCAGCAGAGACAACAACAACAACAACAGCCAGCACAACAACAGCAGCAGCCAAGAGCAGGGTGCCCCCCATCAACACCCACAAAATGGATTTCAAAGCAACATTGAGCCTATGTAAGTCCGCCATAGGCGATAAATTTGTTATTAAGCGTTTAGGACAAGATCGACATGCGATCCAATGTGAAAACATTGGTGACCACAAGATCATTCGGGAGTTGTTGAAAGTGACAGCCACCGAACATTTAAGTTATACTTCCAAAGAGGAAAAGCCAAAAAGTATGCTTTTGAAAGGGGTAGAGCCTACCTCTGACCCAGAGGAGCTCTTAGCGGAACTCCGCATGTTGGCGAGCGACGATCTCGAGTTTATCGGGGTCAAGTCGTTCACCACGGCTAAGGCTAGACGGGAGAGGCGGCTATTGCCGATGTTCCTCGTCACCCTATCACCCAGTAGCCGTCTGGAGAGTCTAAGGAAAATCTCCGTCCTGGACTACCAGATGGTAAGATGGGAAAAAATAAACAGGCACGGAGACATTTTACAATGTCTTCGTTGCCAACGGTTCGGGCACGCCGCATTCAACTGCCAAATGCAGTCGAGGTGCGTAAAGTGTGGAGAGAACCACAAAGAAAAAGAGTGCAAGCTCGGTGAGGAAAGGGTCGAAGATAAGACCCAATTGAAATGTGTTCTCTGTGGTGGAGATGGACACCCTGCTAACTATCGGGGATGTCCTCGATACCAAGTTATTAAAAAATCATTAAAAGCTGCTCCAACAGTAACCAAGGACGAGGGAAGGTATACAGCCAGACCGACTCCAAGGGCCGTCGTTCCCCAAGTTTCCTACGCCCAAATGGCGGGTGGAGCTGGGAAAACGGTACAACCTCCCCAGAAAGAGGCCGCACAGCCATCTGTGTCAAAGGCAGCTACTGGGGAGTCAGAGGTGATGGTCGCTCTGCGTGTCATTCAGGCACAAATGAGTGAACTATCACGGCAAATAAGTGAGCAGGCGCGTAGGGTGGACTTGATCTACCGTGCAGTGCCGTCGCTTGCGCAATTTTTAGGTTAACGGGCGCGCTGCCGGAGAGACCTTTTAAGATCCTAGCCGTGAATGTGAATTCGCTAGTTAGGATAGAACGACGAACCAACTTCCTTGAGTTGTTAAAAGACCAACGTCCTGATGTATGTATGGTTAGCGAAACTAGGCTAAATCAGCATCACAAACTGACGGATAACAATTACATTATCATAAGGAGGGACCGACCCAACTCGACTCTCGCGGGTGGGGTTGCGATCTTCTTACGTAAGGGCATTGCTCATAAGGTAATATATAGCGGTGAAGTACATCGATTCCGGTTGCTGGAAACGTGTATCATATGCATCCCTCTCCAACAGGGGAGGCGACTGTATGTGGTCTCGCTCTATGCACCGCCGGGAGCTTCTCAAACCTCATGTTTTATAACAGAGCTTGAAACGCTTTTTCGATGTCTGAATCTGAACTCGGATGAAAACTATTTCCTTTTGGCCGGTGATTACAAACACCAAGATTGGGGAAATCAATTAGCCAATCCAAGGGGGACCCAGCTATTCAATTGGCTGGGGCTCCACAGCATTGAGTGTAAGTCGATCTGCTAGCTACTGACAGGCCTTCATATCCTCGAAGTGGCTCTTATTTGGATCTATTGCTTTTAGACTCAAGACTGAAACTGACCGACGACATTCTTCGACGGACGAAAAATTGTTTGACGACGGTTGAGTACGACAGTGACCACTGTGGACTTGCCGCCGTCATACTGCTTCCGAACGACCTTGTGGAACTGGAGGAGTACGTGCCAACGCACTCTTACAACTACGGTAAGACACGTTGGCCGCGCTTTTCCGGTGCCGTCTCAAGGGAACTTCGTTCGAACGGTATTGCGCCACCATGCAACAGGAATCTGTCGAACGTTGAGATCGATGGGTACCTGCAACGTATGGAGGATGCAATCCGTAGTACAATGGACAGGACAATTCCTAAATATAGGCAACTTGACTCGACGAACATGTACAGAAACGCGACAATAGACGCCTTTACAAACAAAAAAGTAGACTCCTGTCAAGACTTAAACTTTTGCACAGGAGGTTTACTGACCGACACGATTTGGAGATTAGAACTCTGAAGTCACAGATCAAAAATCTCCAACAGTTAATTAAAGAAAACTATAGAATATCTATATCTCTTTTCTGGAACAACAAAATTCGGGCTGTACAGTCCAACAACCCGAGTATGTTTCCGGAAATAAATTAAATTTTTAGGAGAAAAGATCAAAATGACCTTCAGGGTATTAAACTCCAAAGGACGACAGAGAACAGAAACTTACTTATGAAAATAGGGATAGATCCGGATGAGGCCATCTTGGATGATGACCACTTTATAGTGGAAGATGCTCAAGAGAAGGTAGAGACGGTGGGTGCTGTTTTCGAGCGAGTATATAAGATGAATGAGTGCATTCGCCCGAATTACGACCTTGAGAATAGAGCCTTCGTTGGACACTTCTATCTTAGAGACGAGATCTCGCATTGGCGATCCGAGAATCCTGGTTTTACTAGGTTCAATGACGACCGACTTGCAAATGCAGTCATCGCCCAGCGAAACGGGGATAACACCCTGTTCGTTTCTAAGATGGACCTCTTGGACATCTTTCACAAAATAAAGAAAAAGAAGTCAGCAGGAGTCGACGGCATACCCAATGTTGTGCTGCGAAACCTCCCTTCGGAAGCGGTGGACATATACACCACGTTGTTCAACAATGCGCTGAATAATGCATATTATCCAGTGCGTTGGAAGACGGCAGTGGTCCATCCTCTCCTTAAAAAAGGTAAGGATGGTTCCAATCCAGCAAATCTCCGGTCAATTAGTTTTCTTCCGAGTATCAGCAAGGTATTCGAGAAAGTTCTCAATAGAGCTCTGTTCACATGGGCTGAGGACAAACATATTATTCCAGAAAATCTGTTCGGTTTTAAGGCGGGCCATGATACCACACATGCCGCGTCTAAACTAGTATCAGATATTCAATGGAACAAAGCTAAAAATCAGTGTACGGGTGCATGTCTGGTTGACTTGGAGAAGGCTTTCGATACCGTTTGGTTAGACGGTCTTTTCTATAAGTTGATCAGATATGGCATGAGTAAACCACTACTATATACTCAAAATGACATGCTTCATGGTAGAACGTTTGTTGTGAAAAGTTGCAATAAAACTTCTACCAGAACTTTTAAAATACAGAATGGTCTGCAACAAGGAGCGGTAAATTCGCCTATTTTGTTTAGCATTTTCACCGGCGATCTAATTGGTTCCCTTCACCATGCCATAGCGTACGCCGATGACCTAATCGCGTACAGAACAGGTCCAAAGATCGAGGTCATCAGAATACTCTTACAGCGTGACTTCGATAAGATTCAGCAATATTGCGATGACTGGAAGTTGAAAATCAACTTCCAGAAATCGGAAACAATTGTGTTTAGAACCTCGTTGGCTCGGGCCTCAAGGGATACGAGAAAGAACTGGCGAAAGCTGGTGATCGTTGATCTACATGGCCACCCACTGCCAAGCAAAGTAGTAGTCAAGTACCTACTGGGCATCTGGCTAGATCAGTATCTATATTTTAACAAACATATGGATGCGGCTCTGGCCAGGGCTAGAGGAGCTTTTGCTCTGACAAGGCGACTGTTTCACAGCAGTCAACTTGATAGCAGAGTGAAGGTGATTTGCTACATGGCCCTCATAAGGCCAATGATTGTCTATGGGTGCCCTGTGTGGTTCAATGTTACAGCGTCTCAAATGGAAAAGATTCGGGTGTTTGAGAGACAGTGTCTGCGTACCTGTCTTGGATTGCACAGAACACCAGAGTCGGAGTACAGAAAATATTATCCTAATGAGGTTCTTTACAACGGGGCTCAAATAAACAGAATCGACAACTTCATGATAAAACTGACTCGGGGTCACACTGCAAGGGCGATGTCTTCGAACAATGGCCTGATATTTGGGGCTTACTACCCCAACATACAATATATGGAGAGAACACGTTTCAGTGGCTTTGTCCCACCGGAGGCTTTCCTCTATTTTGACATGATAGGTTTGATACAGGACAGATTGGCGGTTCCGTTGATCTACCACGTCTGCCGTAAGTCCGTAGAACGACGGCTCCTTTATGGCCGGGACGTCGCCGCAGTAGGCGGAGAAGCTGAAGAGCTCCTCCGGTTCAGTAGGGCGGTATCAGATCGCGATCGACGGGACGTTATTAAAACGTCAGAACAATTCTGGTGGTTGTCTGAGCAACAGACAGAAAATGATAACGATAGCGAGTCGCCAATGGCTGGCTTGCACAGGCTTAGTGTGTAAGACTTAGGGTATAGGGGGTAGACACAGTGGCAACCAAAAAAAAAAATTTAAAATGTAACAAAAAAAAAAAATTTTAAATATTAAAATACAAAAAAATGAAAAAAAATTAAGCGGCGTCGAAAATCAAAAAAAAATAAAAATTTAAAAAATCAAAATCAAAAAAAAAAAAGTGAAAAAGACTGTGCGTCCCCAAAATCCAAAAAAAAATAGAAAAAATACAAAAACCAAAAAAAAAATTATAAAACACAAAAAACAAAAAAAAAAAAAAAAACAAATAAAAGCTACTGTCGCTGCTCTAGTTTTTAGTGCAGTCAATGAAGCGAAAAATAGGGCCCAACCTCCGAATTTTTTTACTGTGAACCGATTTGCATGAAATTTTGGAATTAGGCTCATCTTACCCTTAAATTCAAAAGTGAAAATGATTTGCACACCCGAGAAGGGGTGGCAACCGCCCCCAGGGTGGTGGCGGTGTGCAAATCATTTTCACTTTTGAATTTAAGGGTAAGATGAGCCTGATTCCAAAATTTCATGCAAATCGGTTCACAGTAAAAAAATTCGGACCTAAAATGCTTCATTGACTGCACTATTTAAGTAGTTTTTAAGTAGCTTTAATTAGTTTTAAGTAGTTTTAATTAGTTTAAGTAATTTTAAGAAAAACCAAAAAAAAAAATGTTCAAGAAAGCTAAGTTTTTTTTAGAAATTTTCTTAGCTTTAATACTTGTTATAGTTAGAAACAGATTAGATCATTAGGCCGAAAGGCATTAGAAATAAGTTATAGTATAATTTAGAGTACCCGCCTAGGGTCAGTAAGTTAATTAAGTTATTATGTAAGCTAGTTTAAACATTTTTGTTAGCACGTAAGTAGTTATAAGAAAAAACAATAAAAATGAATTTAAAACTGAAAACTTGTGTTTGTTTGAAACTGTACAAGATTTTTAACGAAAGGTTCTCAACGGCAAACGAAAATGTTCGCATTTTTTCTTAATGCTAAACTAATTATTAGATATTTCTTAACAAACTTTAATAAAAAAGCAAAAAAGGCAGAAAAAGGCAACAATGGCGAAGAAAGGCAAAAAAAGGCAATTATTCTATGAAAAGGCAAAAAAAGGCATAATAAAATACATATATTTGCAATCACCAGGGCTTGAAACATGTTTGTCGAAAGTCTATTTCATATTCCGTTTAACCAAAAAGAAAAGGCAAAGTTAGTAAAACCCTATCGCTGCTGATCAGGTTAACGTGCAACGGAATAGTGCAATCAAGAAGAAGCGGACATTGAACAACTGAAAAAAAATCATTGGCAAAGACTCAGCTTGCAACTGATGTTGAAGTCATATCGGCAATAAAATGGCTCGATCTCTCTCGTTTTTCTACATCTACGAAAGCAGAATCGATAGTGGTCTACACGTCAAAAAAACTAGGTATTCCAACGAACCTTCTGTCTTGCTTTCCCCTTTACAAAAAAGATGCTGATTTGTAAACATTCATGCATGTGAAAAATTTTCGGTTTATCCCAAGAAACGAGAGCGATGGCAATGCACAAATGTAAACAATGAAATGAACTCTCATTCATTGATTGACGTTTCTGTCAAATTTTGGGAAAGTCTATTTTAAAGTTACTCTAGTAAAAAGTTTGATATTTTGGAATTTAAATAGTATTTTGTTTATCAAAAGTTTGTAATTTTGGTGCTGATATCCTTATCTTACATCTTTTATAAAGACAAGTGAGTTCTAGAGCTATAAGAAGTGCAATTGTTTCTTTTTAGTCTGAGTGTAGGCACAGGCACACACATAACCTCACTACATGACCAAGAACAAAAGAAAACTCTGTGAAATATCCCCCGAAAGTTCAAACGCACATAAAAAATTACAAGCCTTTGATAAAATGTCTGAGGATTTAGTAGGATCTATGAAAAAATCAGCTTTATAATCTGTTTTGCGATCTATTCGACAAAAAAATGAAAGATACGGCCAGTAAAAGCGACGTTGAAGCCATAATGACTGCCAACAAACAAATTATGGAGCTGAATGTCCAATTGACATCAAAAGTAAACTTCCTAGAGAAAAAATACGAGCTTCTTGAGTGCCAGATGGAGAATATTCAGAAAAAACAAACAGAAACCAATCTCATGATAAGAATTACACCACATGAAGGGCAAGATGGTAAAAATTATGTTAAAGATATTTGCACGAGTATTATTCAGCCAACACCTTCCACTGAAAACTTAAAAATTAATGAAATAAGATCCAATAATGCAAATGTGAAAAATTTTATTGTGAAACTTGAATCAAGAGAACAAGTGATGACGGCGCTTAGATCTTCAATGACACTACGAAACACAGGTGTTACTATTTCCAAAGATCTTCCACCGGCAGTGCGACAGAAAAGAAACAAACTGCTGAAAATAAAAGGTTGTTTGAAAGAAATTAATCCGCGAATTAATGTTTTGGTTCGTGATGATAGGATGTACGTTGAAAAAAAAATGTTTCACTGGAGCTCTACTCTGGGATTATTACAAAACAACAACAATTGAATGACAGTGCTAAATGACATCTACCAGGCCGATTTGAGCAAACAGCTGTGTTTTGATCGTGAAGACCATATGACACCTAATGTCAGAAATAGGGTTGACACAAGTGCGCCATCTGCACGTTCAACGGGAAACCACGAAGGAGCAAGGACATCAACCATTTCTTATTCTCATAATATGGTTTAGGATAGAGTTGCCGTCTGTCAAAATAAAGTAAAAATAATAGAAATTAAAAAAATTAAAATATTAAGTTATAACATTGCAGGACTTAGTAATAAATCCTTATATGTTAAGTTTTATGAATTCATTAATAATTATGATATTGTGTTCATGTATGAAACATTTTTAGTAGAAGAGGATTTTAAATGTTATTTTGATCGTTTGAAGAACTTTAAATTCGTCTGGATTCCTGCTATTAAGCAAAGTACGAGAGGGCGAGCAAGTGGTGGATGTTTTTTTCGGATACAAAAAAACATTGAGCAGCAGTACATATGAATTTGAAATAATAGATGAAGTTAAAATTCTGAAAATAAAGTTGGACTCAACGAAACTTATTATATTGCCAACATACATTAATTGCAATCATTGGGAAAGGGACTTTGCTACATTATGTACATTTTTTGAACACAACAATTACGACAATATAATGATTATCGGTGATCTTAACGCCAGAATAGGACAGGAAGAAGGGAGAGAAAATCGATTAGCAGGTAAAGTGAGAAAATCAAAAGACCATATCAAAAATTCAAGAGGAAACAAACTGTTGGAGCTTTGTGATTCACTAGGTTTTCGCATATTAAATGGCACGAGCAAATTGGACGAGAATGGAGAGTTTACTTTTGTAGGTCAACAGGGTTGTTCAGTGGTGGACTATTGTTTGATTAGAGGTGAATGGATTTCCTTAATGACAGCATTCAACGTCGTGGCACAACAATATTCTGACCATCTTCCAATTGTAGCAGAATTTTAAACTGTGCCATCAGAGTGCAACGAAACGAGAATCCTGCAAGCTCCTACTAAGCTACAGTGGAAAGAAAATAAAGCAAGCGAATACAGAAACAACCTTGAAAATAATTTGAACACAGGTATACAGATGACCTTGAGTGACATTGAATATATAATAAAAAGATCATCTCCTTATAATATGCAGACTCAAAGTAAAACTCTAGCGTATAAAGAAAAATGGTTCGACAAAGAATGCGAAACAGCAAGGAACAAATCTTTTGGATGGCTCAAAGCATTTCGGAAAATTGGTAGTATGGCTTTCAAACATCTCTATATTCAAGCGAAATCTTCATTTAAAAGAACTTGCAAAGAAAAACGAAGAAAATATATTGAAGATGAAGCTCTTAATCTAACATGCTGCAAAGATACAAAACAATTCTGGTTAGCGATCAATAAGTTCAATGGCAAAAAACCAAAAATCGGAATCCATCTAAATGCAAGAATACTGACCGATCATTTTCGAGACCTTTTGAACCCAACATTAAACCAACTACCTATGCATTATGCAACACCATGGCATACCAATGAAATATTGGACGCGCCGATCACACAGGCAGAAGTTTCGATGGCCTTGAAAAATCTTAAGCGACGGAAAGGCAGCTGGAGCAGATAGTATACCTGTAGAGTTTTTTAAGTACGCAACTGAAGAACTTATTCTTAAGACAACCACCGTATTTAACCAAATTTTGGAAACAGGTGATATTCCAAAAAATTTTAAGGAAGCTATAATATTTCCTATACACAAAAAAGGTAATATATCTGACCCATCAAATTATCGAGGAATATCCTTCCTTAACTCATCGTATAAAATATTTACAAAGATATTAAATAATAGAATTGGACAGTGGATAAAAAGCCAAAAACTAATTAATGAGTTCCAAGCTGGATTTCGTAATGGTTATTCAACCGTTGATAACATATTTGTGCTGCAAAACATCGCTGGTACTTTTATAGAACAAAAGAAGAAATTATACAGCTTTTTCGTTAATTTCAAATCAGCCTTTGATACCATCGACCGAAAGACTTTATTTTTCAAGCTATACAATACAGGTTTAAGCCATAAACTTGGAAAAGTGCTGGAAAACATATACAAAGAAACCCAATCAGCTGTGTGGACCGGAGAAAATAGGTTGGAATGGTTTGAAACAACAATGGGAGTACGACAAGGGTGCACCTTGAGTCCGAATTTATTTGCTCTATTTATCAATGATCTCATTGATTTTTTACCTGGGGGAATACAAATTGCTGGTACATTGATATGCTATGCTTTTCGCTGACGATGTGGTTATTTTCGCGTATTCACCGGAAACGTTACAGCTGATGATAAATCGTCTTCATTCATATTGCCAGCTATGGAATCTAACAGTCAACCTCGCCAAATCCAAAGTAATGATTTTTAAAAAAGGATGCGGAAGAACCTGCCGAAGCGAAAAGTGGTATTTCAACGGAGAACCTATTGAAGTAGTAAACAAATACAAATATTTGGGAATGACGATCACAAGTAATCTGAACATGGAACCCCACCTAAAAGAAAAGCTGGTGAAAGCGAAAAGCGCTATAAGCGCAACTTGGAAAAAATGTTTTTCTAACAAACTGGTTCACCATAGTGTAAAACACAAAGTGTTTAGCGCGGTAGCGGAGTCGATCATGATGTATGCGGCACAATCATGGGGATACCACCAATTCGAAACTGTGGAAAAACTGCAGAGGTACTATATCAAGAGATGTTTTGGTTTACCTAGCACAACGCCAAATTATATGATAAATATTGAAACGGGGCTATCTCCATTATTCATTAGAACGTTAAAACTCCACGTTGACTTCGTCATAAAAGTTCTAGAGATGTCGGAGGAAAGGCTGCCTAAGATAATTGCGAGGAGGGCTATCGAAAATAAAAGCTTATGGTTCAAAAAGTTGGAAGATCTTGCCAACTATTGTGGAATGGAGCTAAATTTCGTGACGGAAGATGGAGGATATTCGAAAGGAGTTCTCTACGATCTTGTTGCGAAGGTGGACGAGCAATATAGAAAAGACTGTATTGACAGGGCAACTTCATCAGTGCATAGAAGTGTTTATAGCATTTTGAATAATAATTTGTGTGAGGAAAACTACTTCAAAAATGATAACAGCCAAGAACTAATATCCTCGATATTCAAAATGAGAGGTGAGCTTGTTACTCATAATTATATACCACATCGTCCTGATCTACAAATATACTGCAACCTATGTAACCTCGGAGAGCGTGAAGATATTATTCACTTCATTGGAAGATGTCCTGTTCTCAAGGAAATAAGAAGAGATTGTCTGGGCAGCGATGAAAAAAGCGCAACAGAAGTTATAGCACTACTTAACTGTGAAAATGATATTCATCAACTGTTTAAATTCTATAAAACAGCCATTATGTACAGAAAAAGAATTGTAAACGAGGAGTTCTAGATTATTTTAAGCAGCTAGTTAAATACGTAGTTAATACCTTCTAAAAAATTCATTGAATATTATATGTAACCAATATATCTAGTATTTATTAAATCTATTTAATACTTTAAACTAATTTTGTATACTAAAATGTCAATCAGACAGACAGCAAAGCCATGTTAAACTGATTTTGTAAAGAATTATGTAAGATATACAAAACAAAAGAATTAATAAATCAATCTATCTATCTATCTATCTATCTATCTATCTCATTCCTCCTCGTTGTTTTCTTCTGTGTGTAATGTAATAACTGTTTATTACCAAAATGATGGAGGTATGAGTATATGAGAACCAAAACAAATGATGTTTATCTCGCCATCTCCCTACATGAATATGACATACTCATACTTACTGAAACGTGGCTGAATGACAATTTCTCTGTTGCTGAAATGTTTGATGCATATTATACTGTTCATCATATTGATCGTAGCTGTTTGACTGGTAAGAAACGTGGCGTGGGGGCGTGGTAATTGCAGTACGATCAACATTGAAAATGAAACCTGTCGCCCTCCCGAATGATGACTTCATGATTGAACAGCTGAGTGTTTCTGTTGCTCTTGGTGAAGGTACTGTAAATTGCCAAGAACACTTTTTCATCGCAAGCTACATACCTCCAAGAAGCCAATTATGTGTATATGAAGGTCATCTTGTCAACATTGAATTTATCTCTAATCAGCTGGGTGAAGATCAAAATTTATTTGTATTAGGTGATTTTAATTTAGGAGACATAAATTGGTTTTATTCTAATGATTATGTTTGATTCCATTTAATATGAAATCTGTTTGTGAACAAATTTTTGTTGATTCCATGCTTGCGTTAGGGTTATTTCAAAAAAATTACTGTCATAATTCTTTAAATAGACTACTTGATCTTGTGTTTGTAAACAGTAACGTAAATTGCACTGTTGGTAGAGTGTTATGCCCATTATTGGAAAATTCTATTAATCATGATGCTCTTTGCTTATATTCACAATATAGATCTTTTGTGTCAACGGATTTAATCCACTGTAATAAAAATGAAATTAAATACAATTATTCGAAAGCAAATTACACCTCCCTAAACCAACATCTTTCTTCATTTGAATGGTCTAGTATTTTTTCAGGATTGCAGCTCGCAGATGTAAATCAAAGATTTTTAAATATATGGGCGAATTCCTAAAACCAAGTCTTGCACAAATTATGCAAAGCACACAGTTCCTAAATGCCAACAAAAAATCCCTTCGAAGCAGAATGTCCCAAAACGTACCAGATTGCTCTTCTTCCCGCAATTGCAAGTGAATTTGTGCAGCTATCAAAAAACACTTGCATACTTTTAATTGGATTGCAAATTTTATTTGTGATTATTTTTGCTTAGCATTTGACTTGCTCAGCATGGCCTGCGTTTAGGAATTCGCCCTATTACAGAATGGTTTTGCTCTGTATGTTCCCAAATGTAAGAAAAGACAAACTTTTACTGCCATGGCAAAATCAGAGTTTGACTAATTTGAAGACTGCTAAAAACAAGTCTTTTAAGCAATTTAAAACGGCAAACCTTGAAGTGGGCAAAAAACGTTTTAAACAGTTGCGGCGTGAATATGAATTTTTAAACAAGTTTCTTTACAGACAGTATGTAATGAACATTGAGTCTAAAATAACTAAAGATCCAAGGGGTTTCTGGACATTTTTGAATAGTAAAAAAAAAACATGTCGCTCTCCAAAATAAGGAATTTGAAGGTGAAGTTTCTAATAGCATTGATTCAACTTGCGAGCTTTTTGCAAAGTTTTTCAAATCGGTATATGTCGATTATTCTCTAATGTTCGTTGGTCTCAAAGGGATCCAATTTGTGAATGCAACTCTTCTTTGGGATCATTATATTTTTCTACTGTAGATATTTTGCAGGGCATACAATCTTTAAACTTTTGTCAAGGTGCTGGTCCTGATGGGATTCCTTTTGAAGTACTAAAGAACTGCAAATCGTCATTAGCCTTACTATCATAACACGTTATTGGATGAATGGAAAACGTCATTTTTAGCTGATACTGAAGAAGGTTTCGAATCCCTTCTTCAGTATGCTTCTTGCCTTATGTATGCTGGTAATCTGAAAATATTTTTACGTGTTAAAAGCACTTTTGATTGCAATAGGCTTCAATCGGATCTGAACACAATCGTCAATTGGTGCAAGCTCACCTGAAAAAATACTCAGATCACGAAATTTATTATTTAATCCTAGGCATCTGTGTGATGACAGAGGTAAAGTTAAGTCTATAATTTTGAATATTCATGTATAATATTATAATTTTGTTTTATTAAATCCTAAAGTTTCTTAAATTTTATTATATTATTCTATATACTTATAATTATTATATTACCAAATATTATATCTGAAATCTGTTAGAGTTAAGCTCGGTAGATGAAAAAAGCCAACTTAAACTTACACGCTTCCCGCATCTCAAAATTCAAAAAGGTACATGGCGGTCCCCAGATCAATCAACCGTCAACCAAATTGACCATGTTGCGATCGACGCAAGGCACTCTTCCAATGTGCTAGATATCCGAACTTTCCGAGGGGCCAGCTTTGACTCGGACCACTACCTTGTTATAGCCAAGGAACGAATGAGGATATCCTGTTCAAGATTCGTGCGCACTAACGCTCTGAGGAGATATGACGTCAGAAAGCTACAATTGCAAGAGATTGCCAATGCCTTTTCCAATCGAGTGTCCCTTTAATTATCCTTGAATCCCATGCCGCCAGCATTAAGCATTGAAGACCAGTGGCAGCAATGCCAAGAAGCCATCAGAGCTGCTGCCTCTGAGGTTCTGGGTTTCATTCGGCCACCAAAACGAAACCCATGGTTCGATCAAGAATGCAGGCAATTTGCCTGTTGCAGCCAAACAAAAAGTAAGACAAATGCTGATGCAAAAACGAACGAGGGCTGCGATCATTATAACGAGATCTACAAGGAGAAAAGAAGGGAACAACACCCAATTCTCAAAAAGAAAAAGGAAGCAGCATGAGAAGCGCTCTTTTGAGGAAATAGAGAGGTGCCATGACAGGAACGAGATTCGGAAGTCTTACGAAAAGGTAAAAAGATCCTGCCAGGGTTGCAATCCTGTAAAGACCAGCAGGGGAACATAGTTGTAGAGTCACAGTCGCTACTGAGGATCTGGAAAGATAACTTCTGCAGACTGATTAACGGCGATGCAAACACAAATTCGGCTGTCAGGCAGATTGCCCCATTCAGCTTGGACGTTGATCAAGAATGCCGTCCTCCCGACCTAGAAGAAGTTAAGCTTGCCATATGCAAACTTAAATGAAATATGATTGCAGCTGTAGATGGCCTTGATGCCGGACTTCTCAAGGCATCTGGAGACCAGTTGGAAAGGAGCATGCACCAGCTGATCTGCATGATATGGTCGGAAGAAAGCATGCCCGAAGAATGAAACCTCAGTATTGTATGCCCGATCCCAAAGACAGGAGACACTCACAATTGCGCCAATTATAGAAGGGTAAGCCTCCTTAATGTCGTTTATAAGATCTTGTCTGCTGTAATATGTGAACGTCTGAAACCCCACGTCAACAACTTGATAGGTCCTTATCAATGTGGTTTTAGACCAGAGAAGTCCTCAAAAGACCAGATTTTCACATTACGACAAATCTTGGAAAAAAAACCGAGAACGTAATATCGATATTCACCATCTTTTTATCGATTTCAAGGCCGCGTATGACAGCATTTACAGAGACGAGCTTGACAGAGCCATGTCTAGTTTCGGCATCCCTGCAAAACTCGTACGACTATGCAGGATGACTTTGGAGAATTCACGCTGCTCCGTCAAGGTCGGTAAAGAACTCACCGAGACCTTTGATGTCGAAAAAGGTTTTAGGCAAGGCGACAAGCTGTCATGCGATTTCTTCAACATCATACTTGAACAGATTGTAAGAAACTCAAACGTCAACACCAGAGGAACAATCTTTCAAAAGTCTGTACAATTACTCGCCTATGCAGACGATATTGACGTAATGGGAAGAAAAAAGCGTGATGTCATAGGTGCTTTTGCGAGTATTGAAACAGAAGCGGCAAAAATGGGTTTGATGGTTAATGAGGGCAAAACGAAGTATTTGCTGTCATCAAACAGGGACACAGAACATCGACGAATTGGACAAAACGTCACAATAGACAGACATAACTTCGAGGTAGTACAGGACTTCGTCTACCTAGGATCCGCTATAGACACGGAAAGCAACATTAGTGCGGAGATCAAACGGAGAATAACTCTTGCCAATCGTTGCTTCTTTGGGTTAAGAAGGCAATTGAGAAACAAAACCCTCTCTAGAAAAACCAAGGTAACCTTGCATAAGACCTTGATCATCCCAGTTCTGCTTTACGGCGCGGAAGCATGGACTTTATCGAAAGCGGATGAGGAAACCCTTGGTCGTTTCGAAAGAAAAATTTTCCGAATGATCTTTGGTCCCGTATGCGAAAACAATGTGTGGAGAAGAAGATACAACAACGAGCCGTATGAGTTGTACCGCGACATGGGCATAGCCAGAAGAGTACGCATCGCGAGGCTACGATGGTTGGGCCATGTAGAGCGGATGGACCCAAACGCTCCGGCTCGTCGGGTGTTCGAAAGCACATTGCTGGGAAATCGCGGAAGAATAAGACCTCTTCTTAGGTGGCGCAATCAAGTGGATGAAGACCTCAACCGACTTGGAGTGCGAAACTGGAGAGAGCTCGCCCGAAATCGAAATCGTTATAGAAGGATGTTGGTTGAGGCCCAGGTTCACCCCGAACTGTAATGCCCACCTAAGTAAGTGAGTAAGCTTTAAATACAATTAACACTATTATAGCAATAAAATGATGGCAAAATTTAATGGTAAATATTTAAGACAGAAACATGATCTAGTATAAAGCAATAAATTCAAATATTATAACAATTTTTTAAGAACAACAAAATTAATTGACGAGACTTGATATTTCTCTTCTTTTCCTTAACTTGATAAGCTACTTAACTACTAAAAGTCCCCATATTATTGTTTTGTTCAAACAAACCCCCTTTTTAATTTTACTTATTTTGTATTTTTTCAAATATCATAAAAAATATGCGTTTTTGAGTGAACTTACCACTAAGTTTTTTTTTTTGTTTTGTTCATCTGTATAAAATAAAGAAACTATCAGTCGTATTTATAGACCCATTCCAAAGTATGTCTAACTTTGGACAACTGTTGAGAGTGTTAAGATCGAAAACATTACAAAGTTTGAGGTGCAAAAATACTACTTTCAACAATTTAATTTGTAAATTGCAAAAATTTCATTATTTTATAAGACTTGGAAAAGCTGTAACACAAAGCCAAATCAGCCGGTTTTTTGGTCTAGTTCAAGTCCTACGCCACACTGTTTTAGAGCCTTTTAGTTGTTGCACTCGTATATCAAAACACAAAAAATGGTACTGCGCGGATACATCATGAACGCCACCATTTTTTCATTCGAAGTTGACAGTTTGAGGGTTGTTTAGACAACTGTTGGAATGCATTAATAAATACGAAATTGGCTAAGGTTTGTCCAACTCTTTAGACACCGTCTAGCTGGACAGTTGTCTAAGGATGTTCTAAGCAAATTTTATAAATACGACTGTTTATGTTTATCAGGCATTTTCTGAAAAAAAAAAAAAAAAATACCTCAAAGTCAATACTTTGTTTCGAGAAGAAAATTTGAACACCACCTAAAATTGAAAATCTGGCAACCCTAAACCTATGGAAGCTCAACGTAAATAAAGTCTTAATTTCTAAAAAAAATTAAGTTTAAGATTAGGTCTCTATCATCAGTATTGACAGAGATATCGAATTTAACATAGGTCAGGGATCAGGGTACATCAAAGTTAGCCTTTTTTAAATTGTCAAAAAGAGATGTCAAAGTTGAGAAACGAGCTTTATTGTAGAACAATTTTTTTCTTAGAATATGACCAAGAATCACACCCCAAAGGATAATACACGAAGTACGGAACACCCCATTTATATATAAATTTATAGTAGCTTTCGATCTTAGAGGAATAAAGAACAAGAGGGAAAACCATTACCTCTCTTGCCCCGCAACTTCCATTTCTTCAAATAGTTGTTTTTGTAACACGAGATCCATCTGTGATACACGTATTAAGCTGAGTATAAAGCTGTGTCATTGAATGTTGATGGTCAAATGGTAGACACGTGCACCCAAGAGGACACTAGCGTCCATAGGTTTTTCTTAAAAACCACCTCTTTCTATCAACTCCTACTCTCAACTCCACGTGGTGAACATCGGGTGTCTAGTACCTCAACTGGATATTGGAGCTCAACCCAAGTAGAAGGTTGTTCGTGGCAGCAAACGAGAGAGGGGGAGGGGTGGGGGGGGAGGTGTTCCCACTAAGGCACCTCTTCTTTCATCCAGACGGCAGCGGAGGAATTCCCTAGATGGAATCAACGGTGGCGTCTACAGTTCCAGTCAGGTTGAATTACTTAGTGAACACCTTATAGGGCTACTACAACATATTTGGAGCTCAGGCCTATAAGGAGCGGTTTATCCGGCTAACCATCTTTGGAGTTATACAAGGATCCGGCCCTCTAGGTTGGGGGTCGTGCTGTCTGGGTGACTTCCCGGCCACGTAAAGCTACTTAAGTTGCGAAGCACCAACAAGCCTCGGATACGGACGGATTTACTAAATGAAAAGATTAGTAAATAGATTAGTAGTAGATTCTCACTGACGATGGAAGCATTGCTTCTGAAATGTACATCTGAGGAAATATAAAAAGTGTTTTAACTGTTAAAAACTTTACTAATCTTTTCATTTATTAGATTAAAAAACACGTGGAATATCTCAACTAAAAAACGGATTTACTGATGACGAACCAAGCAAACGAAAAACTGACAACGAACTTCGGATCTGTACGTGGAATGTTAGGTCCCTTAATAGACCACGTGCAGTTGAACAATTAGCGGAAGCCCTAAACTACTACAAAACAGATATTACCGCTATCCAAGAAATGCGATGGGATGGGCCAGGTAGACGCAAAGTAAAAGACTGCGATATCTACTACGGCGATTGATACCGAGAACAAAAGCAGCGACTGTTTGGCTGTGGATTTGTTGTTGGAACTAGACTCAGGTAAAAAGTCTTGAGATTCAACTACTTATGTGAACGAGCGCATAGCAACAATCCGCATCAAGGTTAAATTCGTCAACATAAGCCTCATTTGCGCACATGCCCCCACAGAGGAAAAGGATGAAGACACCAAAGACGTATTCTACGAGCTCCTGGACAAAGCATATGAGCAGTGCCCTAGCTATGACATTAAGATTGTTCTAGGAGACTTTAATGCCAAGCTAGGAAGAGAGGATATCTTTGGTTATTTGCATATACTTTGGCTGGACGACAATACCTCCGATAATGGATTCAGGCTGATTGGTTTTGCTGCGGGGCGAGACGTTCTGGTAGCTAGAACGCGGTTCCAGCACCTCAATATCCACAAAGGGATATGGAAATCTCCTGATCAATCCACCGTCAACCAGATTGACCACATTGCGATCGACGCACGACACTTCTCCAGTATAGAGGATGTCCGAACATTCCGAGGGGCCAACGAAACCCCTGGTTTGACGACGAATGCCGGCAAGCACATGCAGCTAAACAGAAAGCATACAAAGCGGCGCTGCACAAAAAGACTAGATCTGCTTACAAGCTATACAAGCAGAAGAGGAGAGACGAACACCGGCTTCTTAGACAGAAAAAGAGAGAGCATGAGAAGGCGACGTAGACCAACAATTCCGCCAACCCGACCTGAACGAAGTGAAGACAGCAGTATCCAAGCTAAAGTCCAACAAAGCTGCTGGAACTGATGGCTTCACAGCCGAATTGTTTAAAGCGGCAGGCGATGACCTGGTCAGGAGTATGCACCAGCTCATTTGCAAAATATGGTCGGAAGAAATGCCCGATGAATGTAACCTCAGCATTGTTTCCCCGGTCCTCAAGAAAGGAGACCCTCTGAACTGCGCCAACTACAGAGGTATCAGTCTTCTTAACATCGCGTACAAGATCCTCTCTGCCGTATTGTGTGACCGTCTGGAGCCATTCGTCAACAACCTGATCGGTCCTTATCAGTGCGGCTTTAGACCAGGAAAGTCCACCATAGATCAAATCTTCACACTACGGCAGATCTTGGAAAAAACCCAGGAACTTCAAATCGATACTTACCACCTTTTTATCGATTTTAAGGCTGCGTATGACAGCATCTATAGAAAGGAGTTATATAGAGCCATGTCTAGTTTTGGCATCCCTACCAAACCTGTCCGATTGTGTAGGATGACGATGGAGAACGCACGCTGCTCTATCAGGTTCGGAAAAAATCTCACCGATACATTCGATGTCTTTTAAGCAAGGCGATGCACTGTCATGCGACTTCTTCAACATCGTTCTTGAAAGAATAGTGCAAAACCCCCACGTCAACGCAAGAGGCACAATCTTTCAAAGATCCGTTCAATTACTCGGATATGCCGACGATATTGACATATTGGGATTTATGGATCGTTATATTGAAGAAAATATAAAGAACGACTAACTTGATTCAATTAACACAATAGAATAAATTATATTTCAAAGATTTTAGAAACAACAAAATGTCGTAACCTACTAATATATACTTTGTAATCACAAAGTTCTTTATATACAAAGTATATTATTTGATTTTATAACTCAACACTCCCACTAAATTCAAATACTATTTATCTTAGACCCATTGCTGTAAAATATTTTTTTGAATTTCCTTGACAACAGGTTTAGTGAGTACATCTGCTAACATCTCATCTCCTTCGTAGAAATGTATTCGACTTTCAGATCGCAGTCATTAATATGTTTCCTGATAAAATGATGGCGAACATCGATATGTTTTGTTCTTGCGTGGCAGATATTTGCCGATGCTAAGCATATAATATGTACTCTTATTATCACAATAAGTTGTGACAACGGGCTTAACTGTGACATCAAGTTCTTTTTGAAGTTGCTTTAGCCAACATGCTTCTTGAGCAGCATTGTTTAGAGACATATACTCTGCCTCAGTTGATGACAAAGCAATTGTTGGTTGTTTCTTTGTAGTCCAGGTTATGGAAGCTCCTTGACCAATAAAAACGTACCCAGTCACACAACGTCTTTCTTCTGGGTCCGAAGCCCAATCAGAATCACAAAATCCGTAAACTGAAGAATTAATATTTTTGGTATATGTCAATTTATAATCCGAAGTGCCTTTTAGATAACTGAAAATTCATTTCACAGCTTCCCAATGCATCTTGCTAGGATTATTACTTAATCGACTAAGACAATTAACTGCAAACGAAATGTCTGGCCTAGAAACTTGCGCAGCAAATAAAAGACTTCCAATTGCTTCACGATAAGGAACACTTGTCATTTTTTCTTTTTGCATTTCAGGTTGATCTAATTTTTCTTTTGTAAATTTTTGATTCGGATCCATTGGAATACTAACAGGATTACAATCTTCTTCTTCTTCTTCTTTTTGGAACTTTTTTAGCAATGCTTGGATATGCTTCTCTTGAAGTTTTTCCTTCTTCGTGAAAGTCGTATACCAAGAAAATACGTTGCTTTTCCTATGTCCTTCACACGGGTTTTCAAGTTGATGTCGTTACTAAATATCAATAGGTCATCAACGTAAACAACCACATACAGCTTTTTCTTTCCTTCAAAACTATAATAGAGACAGTGATCAACTTCTGATCTGGACAAACCAATTTCTTGCAAACCAGCACCTAACTTCTGATTCCAAATCCGACTTGCCTGCTTAAGGCCGTAAATTGATCTTTGGAGTCTACAAACTTTTGAACCTTTTTCAAAACCTTCAGGCTGAACCATATAAATCTCTTAATTTAAATCTCCTTGAAGGAATGCTGTTACTGCATCCATTTGATCGATAACTAAATCATACTTGACTGCTAAAGATATAAGGTACCGAATAGTACTATATCGAACAACCGGTGATAACGTCTCCTCGTAGTCAATTCCCATCTTCTGAGTACAACCTTTGATAACTAATCGCGCTTTATAATGTTCAATTGTGCCGTTTGAGTTTCTTTTAGTCTTGAATACCCATTTGCAATTAAGTGAGGCTTTCTTTTCATTCGGTAAATCACAGAAGCTCCAAGTTTTGTTTTTGTAAAGTGAATCAAGTTCTTTCTTCATAGCTTCTTTTCACTCTCTTACATCTGGTTTCTGAAGAACTTTTTGCTGACAACTTGGATCTTCTAATTGTTCTGTAGAGATATAAGCAGTATAATCTGGCATCTTCTTATTTTTTAAACGTTCAGATCGTCTAAGAACTTCTTGAGAACCATCACCCTTCTTTGACGAGCTCGAAATTTTTGAATATTCTGTTCCTTTTGAAACTTTAGGCATAGAATCTTCAGGAAATCCAAAAAATTCACTCCCAGATAATGAAGAGGCAGTTTCGTTACGGTCATCAAGTAGGCTTGAACAAACAAGTTCGTCCTGGTGGGGTTCTTCGATTATTACTTTTTTTTCTGTGCAAACTTCATACCATTTAACGTAAATATATCATAAGCTATTATTCATAAATCTTCTAAATTTTGTCAAAATTCTTTTAACCATTTGTGCTTTTGCACAAATTGTCCTCCTTAAGTTTTCACTCTGAACTTCTGGATTGGATAAAATCTTACCTTACAGATAGGGTTCAAATAGTAAAGATTGATGTTCTAGTTGTACTTCTGCAAAGATCAAAGTCCCATCAGGTGTGCCACAGGGCAGCCATTTGGGTCCATTGCTGTTTCTTTTATTTATTAATGACATTCCCTCAATTTTCGAATCTTCATCCTGTTTGTTGTTTGCAGATGATCTCAAACTATACCATACGATAGAAGATTTATCTGATTGTCGTCTTCTTCAAGATGACTTAAATAGGTTGGCAAAATGGTGTAATGCTAATCTTCTAAGTTTGAATATCTCTAAATGTCAAATAATGTCATGTTTCAGACATAACTCGTCGATTGATTTTAGTTACGTGATCAGCAATATCATACTTGATCGTGTCGAACGTAAGAAGGACCTTGGTGTCATCCTTGATACAAAACTTACTTTCCTTCCTCACATAGACTATATTGTCAATAAGGCTAACCAAATGTTAGGATTCATAATAAGGAATTCAAAAGAATTTACAGATCCGTACTCTTTAAAAGCACTTTTTAATTCATTGGTAAGATCTGTGCTAGAATTTTCCAGTATAGTATGGAATCCATTCTATAAAAATCATAGCGATAGAATTGAAAAAGTTCAAAGAAAATTTTCTAGATTTTTGTTCTTCAAACTCAATTGGCGAATTGAAAGGCCAAATTATGAAACCAGGTGTTTATTGTTTGGTATTAAGAGTCTCCAGAGTCGACGTACTTGCTTCTCCATAATGTTTATTAGAGATATTCTCACACATCATATTAAATGTCCAGATTTGTTAGTATTAATCCGTTTACGTGTTCCTCAAAGAAATTTACGAGTTCTTATTTACTACAAGAACAATTTCATCGAGTAAACTACGGGTTGAATGAACCAATTTCTCGTTGCATCAGAGAAACCAACCTTGTTAGTAGTAATATTGATATTTTTAATAATTGCTCAAGAGAAGCTTTTAAAATATATTTATTAAATGTCATCTTATCATAATTGAATACATTCATTTTATATCTAGTCTATAAGAGCTTATGTATCTCTGATTGATGAAATAAATAATAATAAATAATAAAAAGACACTCAGCCGTATTTATAATCGCATTTTAAACTCCGCGAAACTTTAAAACACGCTTATTCGTTGATTAAAACAAAAATCGTATTTATAATCATTTTTCGACAGTCAATAAGGGCTGATTAGCTTAAAAGCAGAAATGCGTGTTTTAAACGTGTTTTAAGCGTGTTTTAGCGCATAAATGTCATTTGATTTTGAGTATTGAGTTGTCATTCAAGGGTTTATTTACAACTTTGAGAATCTTAAAAATAACTAAAATGGAAATGTACTCAAATTACATTAACTTAATAAATAATTTGGATGTAGTAAATGTGTTTTCAATTGACAGAAATATGCAATGTTTTCCTTTTTTGTAAATTGGTTTCTTACAAGTTTTCCAGTTCGGAAACGTTTTTGATTTTCCCTTTTTGGACAAAACAACAAAATTAAAGCCAAAGAATAAGAGAATATATTATAGCTGGAAACTTTTTGTTTAATTATACTTTATTTAAAACAAAAGTTACAATATTTTATTCTTGGCGGCTCTTTTCTCGCTCAAGGAATGATGAAGAATGAATAATCGAACAAAAACTCTCTGTGCCAAACGTCAAACAGCATCGATTACTCGTCGATGACGTTTCGCAATTCGAACATGAGTCGATGATGTTTGACGTTTCGAACATTGAGGGTTAGCTTACATTTAAGAACAAAAAAAATTATAATATATATAATATATATATATAGAACAACGTATTGTTACGTTTGAGGACTCCAACAGAAAAAAAGAAAAGAAATCAACATCCACCAAAAGTCTAAAGGCAGCCTTAAACAAATTCCACAAAAGAACATCAAAAGAAAACGCCAAATCTTTCAAGAATAGAAAATGTCCAGTGTCTAGTTTCCGGAAAATGAAATGGAAAGTGGAACACATTCTTGGTCGCTATAAATTCGGCAACAGAAAACGTGACGAGCTCTCTTTTTTCTTGGACGTCTGGCTTTCAACATCAATCGTCGACCAACAATTTAAGCTGCAACAGCAATTATAACATAAAAAAGAAATAATAAAACTGATTTTATACAACCCTCTCGAGAACCAATACAATAATTCTTTTATTTTATTTTCTTCTTGGTAGCGCTCAGCTGTCTGGTTTCGTAACACTGGTGTCAGGTGTGGGGTCTATTCGAACAGAGCTTAGTTAAGTTTTCTTTACCACGATGGACATGAACGAGCTAAAAAAATAATTCGATGCGCTAACTACTCTTATAGAAGAAAACGGACGGCGAGACTTTGCATTCTTAGAGCAACAGATTGGCAGTTGGAGGTCACGGAGAGGCAGTCAGCACTGGAAGTGCGTTTCGAAGAACTGGAAAAAACTCTCAGCGCGCGTACTTTTTCGTCTGAGGTAAATTCCAACTCGTCGCCACAGGCAGCCCACGTTACAGTTAGTTCAGTCAGGAGAGTTTCCAGCTCCAGGGAGACCGAAAACGAGCAGAATACTACCAATAATGCTAGCAATCAGGAAAATGGGTCAGTTGCTTATTTCAACCCGAATATTGTCCAGCCATACGACGGACAATCGTCTTGGAGCGACTACGAACGCCAATTCGAAATTGCGGCATCCTTTCACGGATGGACTGAAAAAGAAAAGGCCAATGGATTGGCAATGCAACGGCGAGGTGAGGCCTTGTCCATCCTCAGTGCACTCCCAGGCGGAAAGCCATTCTCTTATGAGGTCATTAGAGGACTGCTGATTGGTTCAGCCTTGATAATCATGCCAGCTACACGCTTTTACGCAACAGGGTACAACGTCCAAAGGAATCGTTTGCGAAATTTGCCATTCGATTGCAGAGGTTATCTGCTGCCCCTTTTGCGAATTGTGCGGGTAGTGTAGCAGAAGAAATATTGTTGAGCCAGTTTATTGACGGGATTCGCGATGAGCAGGTTCAAAACTTTGTTGCTGTGGGACGCCCTCGTACGTTGCAAGAAGCCCTTCACCTGGTTCAAAACATGTCTTCCCGATTTGAACGCAGAAATCATCGAAGTGTTTTTACTGTGGCTTCAGAACCAGCCCGTTATAGGCGGGAGAAGTTTCGGCGTTCCAGAAGCCCACCGGCACCCATAGCCGGCAATGTCCCGGAAAACTAGAATTCACTGGCCTTAGGGAGCAGAGGCCAGTGGCGCATTATAATAATGCTCTACCATTTAATAATGAATCTAATCTTTTCTTGTCTAGAGGCCAGCAAACCCAGACCAGCTTACTTGATAAAACACCAACAAAATCTAAGTTTGTAGCAGCTGTTAGTCGAAATAGTTTATCCGTAGACGCCTTAATTGGTGGCTGCGAGTGCCGAGCCGTTGTTGACACGGGGGCAAATATTTCAATCTTGAAGGATCAATTCCTACCGAAAAAGACAACTATTAGTGAAGCACCCATGCGAATAGAAGGCATTTCAGGAGAATGTTTTTGGTCGCTTGGTACGGCTGAAGTTGGTGTTGTTATTAATGGGAAGGAGTACAAGCACGAGTTCGCTATCGTCAACCACAACGTGTCAAATATACTAGGGATAGATTTTCTTATCAAACATAATTGTTACATCGATTTGGAAGGGCTATCGTTAAGAATTCAAGGTAGGGTGCTCACCAAAAGCGGTACCAGCGAAATCTGAAATTGTTTTGGAGTTACCGGTACCGATAATGGAAACCAAAGCAGACTATCTTGTAGAATCCTGCACGGGATGCGAGCTACCGAACGGAATTCTTCTTGGCCGAAGTCTGGTCAACCCAACTCGTTCGAAAGTGGTAGTGAGGCTGGCTAATATTTCTACATCAGACGTAACTCTTCCAAAGAACCTTGCCTTGACCTTGAAAGAAAAACGGTTTGGTCAGATGATATGGTACCAGAAGCGCCAGAAGGACTTTCAAGTAAGCAAATTGGTCAATTTAAATCACTCATCTCGAAATATCAGCAGGTTTTCTCCTCGGAGCCCGACGATTTCGGCAGGACATCTTTGACCAAACACCAAATTGAGACCGGTACTGCAAACCCGATTAAGAATCCAACTCGAAGAGTACCCGTAGCCAAAAGGATGGAGGTCGAACAATTAATTAATGAGATGGTAGACCGCAAGGTAGCAGAGCCCTCCAGTAGTCCTTGGGCCTCACCAATCGTTTTGGTAAAAAAAAAAAGATGGCTCTTCCCGATTTTGTGTGGATTACCGTCGCCTTAACGAAATCACCAAAAAGGACTCCTATCCGCTTCCCAGGATAGATGATCTGTTCTCGAATTTAGCTGGAGCCAAGTGGTTCTAAACTATGGATCTTCAGAGCGGGTACTGGCAGGTCGAGATGGATCCAAAAGACAAAGAGAAAACAGCGTTTTCCAATGGTTAAGGGCTGTGGCACTTCAATGTCATGCCTTTTGGGCTAAGTAATGCTCCAGCTACCTTTGAACGACTGGTGGACCAGGTATTTCGGGGAATGTCTTGGCAAACGGCCCTTATTTAACTTGATGACATCATCGTTTATACGAGCACTTTTGACGAGCACCTTGCGAACTTGGAAGCTGTTTTTAAACGATTACAAGATGCAAATCTGAAGCTGAGTCCCGGGAAATGCCACTTTCTGAAGAAGAACGTTCGATATCTCGGACATATCGTATCCGAGGAGGGGTTAAAACCGATCCTGAGAAGATAAAAGCCGTGGAAAAGTGGCCTATACCTCTTTCCAAACAACAAGTTAGAAGCATTTTGGGCTCGTGCGGCTACTACCGCAATTTTGTGCAAGATTTTTCAAGCATCGCCAAACCACTGTTTGAACTTACTGAGGAAAGACGACGGTTCCATTGGACCCCGGATTGCGATGACGCTTTCGCAACACTCAAGAATAAGCTTATGGTTGCTCCAATACTTTCATTCCCGACCACCGAGGATCTCTTAATTTTGGATACTGACGCCTCTAACGTTGGAATTGGGGCAGTATTAAGCCAACGTCAAGGAGATTCGGAGGTGGTACCCGAATACTACAGTCGAACACTCGATCGGACGGAGCGTAACTTGTAATGTTGCCAGCTACAGCACCGATCGCTTAGCAGTATTTGCTATCGCTCGGACCTCTATTGCAAGATTGCAAATTGGAGGTTGGTACTGTGGATGACTGAAGAAGATCCAAGTTTGTATTTTTAGGCGAGTTGCCAAATATCAAATAAAACTCAGTATGTTCTTCGTTGACTCCACTATCGGTCTCTGATTTTATTGTTCAAAACATTCCCTATTTATACATAATTTTGGTCTTCCCATTCTGGTTATCGAATAATCGACCACACTTCGATACTTGATCCACTTCATTATCACATTCTATCGGGAGAGTGCCAATGACCTATTGCACAAGCAAACACTCATACCCCAAAGATTATTGCCATGTCATCACCATAGTGCATGCAGTCAGAACAATAAGATCTCTTATTACCGTTGCCGGTCGGCAGTGGCCTTCCACTTGGGATCATATTGTTTCAAGTGCAATGCACCATAATGACACATAAACATGTTGATTGTTAGGCATTAATATGCAATCCAACTGAATGGAGAATGTGACGAAATCAAATATCGAAGTAGAGCCGAGGGTTGACAACCTAAGAATTGCTGTAGAGCAATTAATAAAGAGTTCGTTGGCTGTGACTCCTTAACGGAAAAAGGAGAAATCAAGATATGTGTTGATTTCTTCTTTTCCACGACTCTTCTACAATTATGGGAGTATGAATTGAATAGTTTTCTTTTCTCGGAGTTTTTTTTTCATAATTGAATAATCGCTTGAACATTATTATTATTTTAAGTTATTTACTTCTACATATTTTAATCAATTTTTGTTACTTTTACACCTCTATATTTTATTTATGATGTTCATAATTTTGTACTTAATATTCTTTGATATGTACTTACTTTTGATATTTTATATTAGTTAAGTCCATCTTCTGATTCTTCTAGGGGTCTAGAGATCTACTAGATCTAAAAATATTTTGTCAAAACGTGATTCGTCTGTAGATGTAATAGTCATTGGTTGTTTTCTTGGCTGAATATATTTATTTCGTTGACAAATTGGGCAATGCTTTACGTATGTCGTCACATCGTTTTGCAGCATGCGGTTTATTCTTGTGTTAGTTCTGCTTCTGTGGCTATCATCAAGGTTAGGTACGACTCCCGTCTGCATTTTCATCTTGGAAGGATTTATTTCCAACTTAATTCCAATCGGTGAAAATGATGGATGGATTACTAGTATTTATCAATGATAATAACTCAGATAAACCTTCAACATTCTAAGGCTGCTACTGCACTCCTATGTAGCAGGCTTTCCGTGTTGAAAACAAAAACTCACCTCGTAGCAATCCAAGAGCCATGGGCCTGGAAGGGCCGAGTTCTTGGTCTTGGAGGGCTACGAGGGTTTAATATTCTCTATGACGAACGGTCTGACTTACCCCGGACCTGTCTCATCATACCGAGCACTTTTGCAGCAACTAAACTTGATCACTTCTGTGGTCAAGACCTGGTTGCGGCTACGATAAACTACGAAACGAACGATGAGTGGAAAACTTTCGTCGTTGCGTCAGTTTACTTTCCCTGGAACTCCATTCTACCCCCTCCCTCAAGACAGGTTGTGGATTTGGTGGAGTTTTGTGAAAACCGGAAGTTGGGGCTTATCATGTGCTGTGATGCTAACGCTCAAAACATAGTTTGGGGCAGCGTCAAGTGCAACATGAGAGGCAACCATCTTCTTAGTTACATTCTGTCTTCTGACTTAGACATTAACAATGTTGGTAATACGCCAACTTTTGTTACGGCTATACGACAGGACGTAATTGACTTGACACTATCTAACAGATATGCCAAGGAGATTACCAACTGGAAAGTGTTGCTGGACGTGTCACTCTCAGACCACAGATACATTCAATTCCATGTAGCAAATGTGGTTCCCACTCCTTTAGTTACAAGAAATCCCAGAAAAACTAACTGGACACTTTTCAACGATGAGCTCGGTAATTTCGTCAAAACTCTACCTAAGCTCTCAACGTCACAAAAAGTGGAAGATGCAGTTCTAGAAGTGAATTGTGCCCTTACAAGTAGCTTCGAGCTGGCATGTCCAGCTAGACAATTACCTAGTAGATCTATGGTTCCGTGGTGGAACAGTGAACTACAGAAACTTCGCAGGGAAACCAGAAGTATTCTGAATAGGTCCCTCAAGACCAAATCAGATGTCGACTGGAACCTGTATCGATCTAAACAGAAGGACTTTAAAAGGTTAATTCGAAGATCAAAGAATGCCTCTTACAAAGAATTCTGTGAAAGTATAGAAACACTCAGTGAAACTAGTCGACTTACTAAAGCCCTTAAAAGGAGCAAGGTAAACAAACTAGAAACGCTCAGGAAATCAGACGGTTCCTATACCGAGTCCAAAGCAGAGACACTCAGTCTTATGCTGGAAACTCATTTTCCAGGAAACCAGATATCAATCGGACCACAGCAATCTATTTCCCTTAGATCAGGTGAATCCGATAAATCCACTCGACTTAGCTGGTACACGTCATCGTTAGTTGTTACCGACGAAGCCATCAAATATGCCGTGGCATCTTTTGACAGTTTCAAGTCACCTGGCACTGACGGTGTTTACCCAGCTATGTTGCAGGAAAGTATAAACCTTTTGCTTCCTACTTTGAAAAATATTTTCACTGGTAGTTTAGCCCTAGCGTATATACCAACTCCATGGCAGAGTGTTAGAGTCGCCTTCATACCAAAAATTGGTAAACAAGACTACTCACTCGCCAAGAGCTTTAGACCCATTAGTCTTACCTCCTTCCTGCTTAAGACGCTGGAAAGAATGGTTGAGATTTACATTCGTAAAACCTCACTCCAATTACACCCTCTGTCTCAGATGCAACATGCTTACCAAAGAGGAAAATCTTGCGAGACCGCACTTCAAAATCTTGTTAGCAGGATTGAATGCGCGCTTGACAGGAAAGAATTTGCGGTAGGCATTTTCATCGACATTCAAGGTGCTTTTGACAATGCTAGCTTCGATGGTATTTGCAATGCTGCCAGAGAACACGGTGTGGACGAGTCATTAGTGTTGTGGATTAAAGCAATGCTAATGAAGAGAACCGTAATCGCTGAGGCGGACTGTGGACAATATGTTGCAACGGGAGTAAATAAGGGCTGCCCACAAGGTGGCGTTTTATCTCCTCTTCTGTGGTGCATGTTGATCGACTCTCTACTTGTAATGCTCAATGGTTCTAACGTTCATGCCCAAGCATATGCAGACGACGGACGTCGCCGTGCTCTCGGTTGGCTCCAGCCTCCAAGCTGTCTGCTCCCGAGCACATGCTTCGCTTTGTATGATTGACACCTGGTGTGTTAGAAACGGTCTCTCCGTCAATCCTCTTAAAACCGAGGTTGTCCTCTTCACGAGACGTAGAAAATTGACTGGTCTGACCCAACTTACGCTTAAAGGCGTCAACATCCCCTTTTCAAAAGAAGTCAAGCATCTTGGAGTAATCCTGGATAACAAACTTCTTTGATCGAAACATGTCGAGTCTAAAACTACTAAAGCACTTTCAGTTTTCTGGCAATGTAAAGGAGCCTTTGGCAAGACATGGGGTCTTTCACCGAAAAGGGTCCTTTGGATCTATACGGCTATGATAAGACCAATCATCTCCTATGCGTCAGTTGTTTGGTGGAATAAGCTCTCGCGTAAATACGTTATTGCCTCGTTTGCCAAACTTCAAAGAACAATTTGTCTGGGTGTTACGGGGGCCTTCCCTAGCACACCGGGAGCTGCTCTCGACGCACTGTTGAATCTTCCTCCCCTTGATACCTACATCATGGGGTGTACTCTCAAGACCATTTCTCGTTTAAAGCGATGTGGTCTCTGGCACAATTCGCACTGGAGCTTTGAGGAACTCGCAAGCAGCATATCTTTTGACTCACGTCTAATGGATATGCCGTCTGACACGATGATCCCAAGGCTCAAACTGCGTCAAAATTACTCAGTCAACTTTCCTTCGGTTCAGGACTGGTTCGCTCCAGAATCTGAGCCTGGAAAGAACTGTTATCGTATCTTCACAGATGGCTCCAAAACCGACAAGGGTTCTGGTGCTGGTGTCTTTGTTGAGAACGACGACATACGACTGCACTCATCTTTGGGATCATACGCTTCCGTTTTCCAAGCGGAGGCTTATGCTATCCTATTGGCCTTGAGCCACGTAACGAACAATGGATGGACGGGGAGAAGTATCTTTGTTTGCAGCGACAGCCAAGCTGTGCTTAAGGCTCTTTTCAACCCTCTAACCACTTCGAAAGTGATCCAGGAATGCAAGAGCTCTCTAAATGCGATCGGAAGATTAAATTCCTTGAGTCTCATTTGGGTTCCAGGCCATCACGGCATAACTGGAAATGTGATCGCCGATGAACTCGCTAGGCAGGGATCTCAGACAGCTTTCTCAGGACCTGAACCGTCGCTAGGTCTGCCAGCGTCCTCAGTGAGGGCTTCAATCAACGATTGGATCTGTGAAGAGCACAACCGTAGATGGCATGCCTCCATTGGATGCAGACAGACCAAGCGTATGCTCCCCAACGTTAGTAAGAAGACTGCAACATTTTTGCTAGATCGTAGCAGAAAAGACTGTAGAAAGCTTATTGGCGTTGCCAGCGGGCACTTCTCTTTTGCAAAGCATTTAAACGTGTTAGGCTTAAGTGATACCACACTCTGTGAATCTTGTGGAGAAGATGAGGACACCGCAGAGCACTTCCTCTGTGAATGTCCTGCTTTTTCTCGCATGAGGTTAAAGATACTCGGCGCAGACATGGTGAGAGCTGGTAACTTAGGCTCCTTACCATGGCAGCGTCTTTTGGCTTTTCTCCGAACATCTGGAAAGCTATAACAAATAGAAGGTTGCTATCTGGTAGTACAATGGACCGGTATTTAGGTCTGAGTGTTCCAGCTGGTATTTTAAAAACCTCCAACAAAAAAAAAAAAAAAAAATGCGGTTTACTCCTGCATGTCCGCTGGTTGGAAGAATGTGGTAATCATTAAGAATTAATTTCATTTTACAAGGATCTGTAATTTAAATTTTTTTTTCAATTATGTGCACTTTTATATTACCTTCTTTAAATATTTCTCCTAATAATATTTTTAATTCATTAATATTGCTCTCTCTGCGGCCGCATGCGAACTTCCTTAATTCATTTTTAGTAATATACAGTCACTCACACTCAAAGTGGGACACGTAAGAAATAAAATCTTCAATAAACTTCTTTGCGAAAAAAAATGCATACCTAGTTGCTCACATTTCTAAATAATTTTTATTTTTATTGCTTAATATTGACCTCAAATTATTATAAAATAAAATAAAAAAAAAAAAAAAAAAAAAAAAAAAAAAAAAAAAAAAAAAAAAAAAAAACAACCCCGATTTGTTTAAAAGTAAAAGATGAAAATGATCGGTCTAGTATTTTTTTTTTAATGCAGGTCACACTCAAAGTGGGACACCTGCTGTTTTCTAAGAAAACTAACTGTAATTGCCACGTTATCTATATTATTTAGTTGCAGTTTTTGTAGAGCTTTCATTGTGATAGCATTAAAAAAATAAAAATCGAAATGTCAAGGCAAACAACCTTTGAAGAAAGGCAAATTGTGATTTTCAATTACCAAAAAGGAAAATCCGTTATATATCGTATAAAAATAAATAAAAATAAATAGGGTGGCGCTACAGAGCGAGGAGCCCCTGGGCCTAGCGCATTTCTCACAACCATGCCTTGTGAGGGAATGGAGGGGACCTACAATTTTATGCCGGATCCGAACGGCTTTTTGAGAAAGCGCTTTTCAGGGCATGAATTTACTAACGGAGGACTTGCCAATTCCTCGCGAAAGGCGACACCCGGAAAAAACATTTTTTGTGCCTCTGCTGGGATTCGGACCTCTGGGTTAGCAGGTGGACATGCTAACCATCGCACCACGGGTACCACTTTTTATATATCGTATATATATCCAAAATAAGTGAAGTTGTTAAAAAAGTAAATCTATGGTGTTTAGTGTAATAAAACGGTTTCGGGAAGTTCGAATAGAAAATAAACCAAAAAGTGTTGAAAGCAAAACAAAAATTTGCGATTAGAAATGTGCGGTTTCTTTTAAGAAAAATACGAAGTGATTCTTTGCTGTCCGCCATTGGCCTTTAAAAAATGTTAAAGGACACTAAAAATGTTGACTTAAGGGCAGAAAGAGTTCGCCGGTTTGTTAGGAGAAACGAATTGAGTGGCTGAGTTGCGCACAAAAAGCCGTTAATATCAGAAAAGAATAGTCGTTTAAAATGCAATTCGCCAAAGAGCATGTGACATCAGAATCAAAAAGATTAGTTTTGGTTTCGTCCGTAAAAAGGACTTTTAATGAATTGACCGAATTATGATTGAAGTTGGAGAACAAAATGTGACTTACCTTTGACCAGAAACTCATATCCTTTGTCACATTTTCTTTGGCGAATTCCATTCTTAAACGACTATTCTTTTCTGATATTTCTTTGGCCAATTGCATTCTTAAACGACGACTCTTTTCTTATACTAACGGTTTTTTCGACGCAACTCAGCCGCTCAATTCGTTTCTCCTTAGAAACGGGCAAACTGTTTCTGCACATAAATCAACATTTTCAGTGTCCTTTAACATTTTTTAAAGGTCAATGGCGGACAGAAAGGGATCACTTCTTATTTTTCTTAAAAGAAACCACCCACCTCTATCGCTAATTTTTTTTTGTGCTTTCAACATTTTTTGGTTTATTTCCTATTCGACCTTCCAAAACCGTTTTATTACATTAAACACCATAGATTTACTTTTTTAACAACTTCACTTATTTTGCGAACGGATTTTCCTTTTTGGTAATTGAAAATCACAATTTGCCTTTCTTCAAAGGTTGTTTGCCTTGACATTTCGATTTTTTTTTAATGCTATCACAATGAAAGCTCTACAAAAACTGCAACTAAATAATATAGATAACGTGGCAATTACAGTTAGTTTTCTTAGAAAACAGCAGGCATCCCACTTTGAGTGTGACCTGCATTAAAAAAAAATACTAGACCGATCATTTTCATCTTTTTCTTTTAAACAAATCGGTGTTTTTTTTTTATTTTTTATTTTTTATTTTATAATAATTTGAGGTCAATATTAAGCAATAAAAATAAAAATTATTTAAAAAAGTGAGCAACTCTGCATTTTTTTTTCGTAAAGAAGTTTATTGAAGATTTTATTTCTGAGGTGTCCCACTTTGAGTGTGAGTGACTGTATATCTTTTTAATACGATTCAATCCGCAGAGTTTTTGCACATCCCTCGACAATATTTTGCCAAAATGCTGTCCTTGGACTTCTTTAGGAGTAAACAATTCCCTCTTGGGATATACGCTAATATTTTATTTGGACCAATAATTATGTCCATATCCTTGAAATTAATTAAATCTTCCTCAAAGTTGTCAGCAATTTTCAGTTCTATGATTTTAAGTAAATTTTCTGGCAATTTTAGGAGTTCGGTTATCAGTAGTTCATCAGTTTTAGTGTTTTCTATATTATTTTCTGTTTTCCGTTCATGAATTTTAATATCTGCCTTTGATTGGGCTCTTGTTACAACACAAATACATAATTGCTTTAAATCATCGGAATCTATTTTTATGCGGCTGAGTGCATCAGCTGTACAGTTATCTTTACCTGGAGAATATTCTATGTAGAAGTTGTATTCTTCTAGTAGTAGCCTAAACTTTGTTAGTCTGCTACTAGGTTCTTTAAGTGAGAACAAGTACACTAAAGGTCTATGGTCTGTTAAGATTTTGAATTTTCTTCCGAATAGGTAGGGACGATAGTGTTTAACTGCCCACACAATTGCAAGTATAATTCTTTCTCTATTGTACTGTAGTTTTTCTCTGCTTTATTAAGAGTTTTGCTTGCATAGGCAATTGGTTTATCGTCGAAATTGGATAAAACGGCTCCTAGAGCGAAACCTGAGGCATCCGTTCGTAGGATGAATTCTTCGTTAAAATTCGGAAATTGTAGAATTTTAGGACTTGTAAGGATTTCCTCAAGTAAATTAAAAGATTCTTCAGTCTTTATTAAAATGAAATTCAACATCTTTTTTCAACAACCGGTTTAGCGGAATGGAAATGGTAGCAAAATTAGGGATAAATTTACGGTAATAGTTGGCCAATGCCACGAATCTTCTTACTTCGTCTGCATTGGTGGGTGTCGGGTAATTTCTCATTGCGGAAGATTTGGTGGGATCGGGTAAGATGCCATTGTCAGTAATAACGTGTCCTAAATACAGCACTTCTACACTTCTACTTCTACATTCAATTGAAAATAACTTAAAGTTGAAGCCCAAAAAATTTTGGAATTTCATAAATTCCAAACGAAAGAGTGTTGGGTTTCCAGTTCTGATGCAATATAATGGGATATCATCAACGGAATCTTCTGAAATCGTTGAAATGTTTGCTGACCATTTCCAAAATATGTATAGTCCTCCGAACATGCCTGCGGGCCAGATTTATAATTTTGCGCCAATAACAGACTGTTGTAGTATGTTCTGTGAAATTGATGAGGTAATTGTTGCAGTCAATGAACTGAAAACCACCTTTTGTCCCGATCTTCAAGGAATTTTTCCTAATGTTCTGAAATCGTGTGTTGGTATTTTAAGTTTGCCGCTTCAAATAATTTTCAACAAATCCTTGTCTTCTGGGGAGTTTTTAGAGGAATGGAAAATTTCCTGCATTACTCCTCTTTTTAAGTCAGGGAAAAAAGAACAAGTAGTTAATTATAGGCCTATAAGCCAAATGCCTACCGTGCCCAAATTGCTTGATAAACTTGTGCAGAAAAAGTTTTTCAATATTATTGAAAACTGTATTTCCCCCGTTCAGCATGGTTTTTATAAGAGACGATCTACATGTACAAATTTGGCCGAGTTCACTAATTTTTGTTCCTCGGCTATGGAAAAGGGTGTTCAAGTTGATACTGTCTACACTGACTTTGTGAAAGCATTTAGCAGAACCAATTTGAACATTTCATTGTATAAACTCAAAGCATATGGCTTTGATGGCACAATCCTAAAATGGTTCGAATATTATTTGATCGGGCGGAAGCAAGTAGTTACCATAGGAAACTACCATTCGAAAGAAATTCAAGTTTATTCGGGAGTTCCTGAGGGCAGCCATTTAGGTCCCCCCATGTTCTCATTGTATATAAATGACATCGTCAACCTTGTGAAAAACTGTCGAATTCTGATTTTTGCAGACGATATCAAGTTTTTCAAGATTATTTCAAATTTAAATGAATGTTTTGATTTTCAAAATGATCTCAACATATTTGAAACCTGGTGCAGATCTAATGATCTTGAAATCAATATTGCGAAATGTGCGGTTATGATTTATGGCCGAATTTTGCATCCAATTATGAAGAACTATGTTCTTAATGGAAATAATTTATCAAGAGTTGATAGTTTAAAAGACGTTGGAATAGTTTTTGATAAGAAACTGTCATTTGATCTCCATATTGATTATGTTATATCCAAAGCGAATTCCCCTTTGGGATTTGTAAAAAGAAATTCTGTAGATTTTAAGGATCCGTATACAGTAAAGTCTCTTTTTTGTTCACTAGTTCGTCCTACCCTTGAATACTGTTCCATTGTTTGGTATCCCAGCCCATTAAAAAATATCAACCGGATTGAAAGAGCTTAAAAAAAATTTTTGCGGTTCGCTTTAAGGAATTTTACATTGACAGATAATGCGATTTTAAGTTATAAGAAGAGATGCTTACTATTGGGAGTTAAAACTCTAGAAAGGCGAAGAAAGGTTTATAGCGTAATGTTTATACGTGACATCTTGTGTTTTTCTATAAAAAGTGAGTGTTTGCTTTCTCTTATTTATTTTTATGCTCCTTTGAGGTCTTTAAGAACAAGGCCACTTTTATATGATGTTCGTCATGAAACTTTTTATGGACAATGTGAGCCTATCTCTCGTTGTGTAAGGCTGTTCAATTTAGTTTATGAAGATGTTGATGTTTGCATGCCCAGAGAACAATTTAAAAATATTCTAATGGAAAATAATCATTTCTAAATTAAGTTATAATTAAATTTTTGTAATGAGTATTGCTTTTTAAAAATCTGTTGATTGAGAGATCGTAGATTGAAATAATAAATACTAAATACTAAATACTAAACCCATTGGAAGTCGTTTTAACTGGTAGTGACCATCTTCTGCTGAGAATGCTGTGATTGGCCTGCTATTGGCATCCAATTCCATTTGATAATATCCTTGGCTTAAATCTATGCAGGAGAAGTAAGTTGCTCCTCCTACCATATCATAGATGTCTGTAATGTTGGGTAGAGTAAATTTATCATCTTCAATTCGTTCGTTCACGTGACGATAGTCGATTACCATACGGAATTTTTGTAGGCCGGTCACGGGGTCTTTCTTTTTAGGTACTATTAATATTGATGAGTTCCAGGGAGAGATAGAAGGTTCTATAATGTCGTTTTCCAACATTTTCTTTATTTCTTCCTTTATATCCTGTTTTTGTGTATGTGGGAGACGATATGGCTTTGAATATTTCGGTGTTGCATCTTTTTTGAGCGAGATATCTGCTTTGTCAATATTTGTATACGTGAGTTTGTCACCATCAACGTGGAAGATATCTTGGTATTTGGTACATATTGCTTCTATTTCTGCTTTTTCTTCACTATTTAATGTGTCGAAATTTATTTCGTTTAATATTTTGTTAACTCGAGCGTTTGTTGATTTATCTTTTCGGTTGTAACGCAAAATGTAGTGTTCCGAGGCAGGCGAGGACCATGGTTCGGCCCATTTGAGAGTAACTGTAGTATCCCGTGTGTTTAAAATTCTAATGGGTATTTTTCCGTTTATGGCAGTAGATAATGATCCTGCCATAAAAACGTGTTCGCATAATTGTTGCTGATAAAATATTCGATTTTCTCTGTGCTTTGTATTCAGCCAGTAGGTGGCTTCGCATTTTGGCGCTATTGAAACGATATTTATATTTTCCTGGGCGCATAGGGGCAGATGGATAATGGTACTTCCCCTTTTGATTCTTAGCAGGAATTTTTCTAAATCAAGTATGGGATTAAACTCTAACAGAAAATTCGCTCCAATAATACCTTCAACGGGTATTGGGAAATCATCGGGTACTACATGAAATTCGTACAGAATTATCTGGTTCTTTAAATGGATTTGAACAGTACATGCTCCTATTGTTTCCAGTTCTCCTGAAATACCTAGAATTTTTGGTGCTTTTTTGTTTGAATATGGGGATGTTTAAATTTACTGAACTGATTTTTACTATACAAATTGAAGCTCCCGTGACTAATAAAAATTTTGTATGCTGATCATAGTCTAGTTTTAACTGAACGTAAATGCCGTTTGATATTCCAGCAGTGCAAATGGCATTTGGCATTGGTGGAGTAGTTAATTTTCCTCCGATTGGTCGGCTGGCCCCTCGGTGGGTTGCTCGTTTCCCAAGGCTAATACTCTATGACCAGTAATGTTGGGTTGGTTACTCCTAGTGGGGTTTCTAATCCCATTTATAATATTATTTCCTGTAAAATTTCGGTTAGAATTACTACTAGAGTAATTATTATTATATTAGTATATTAATTATACTTTTTGACAGTTCTTTGTATTCTTTTGCTTCTGATGTTAATTTAGTTAAATATTTGTGTTCATCTTCTGTGACTTCTTTTTGGTTGTAAAGGGTAAATTCTTCAATGAATTCAAACCATAAATTAGAGATCTCTTTTAGCTTCGCATTTGCTCCTTTTGTTTTCCTTTTGCGGTTAGGAGTCTTTTTTAAGTTTTTGTAAAAAATTTTCAAGTTTGCTAAAGCTGTTTCTAGTGGTTTGAAGTCCATGAAAAGTTAAATATTTTTTTACAGGAAAGGGAAAGTATAGGTAGCTAATAAATTTGTTTGTTTTCTTTCATTATTTTTATTTTTACTATAATCAAAATCGGCCATTTTGTTAATGATTTCTATTTTTTGTGAACTAGCTGTTAGTATCTCTTCTTTGTCTAAATTACTTTCTATTTTTTCTGTACCTGATGTTTTTGATTCTATTTCGGATTCTGATTCCGAATCTACTTCCTGAATATTTTGACTAATTATACTTTTTGACAGTTCTTTGTATTCTTTTGCTTCTGATGTTAATTTAGTTAAATATTTGTGTTCATCTTCTGTGACTTCTTTTTGGTTGTAAAGGGTAAATTCTTCAATGAATTCAACCCATAAATTAGAGATCTCTTTTAGCTTCGCATTTGCTCCTTTTGTTTTCCTTTTGCGGTTAGGAGTCTTTTTCAAGTTTTTGTAAAAAATTTTCAAGGTTGCTAAAGCTGTTTCTAGTGGTTTGAAGTCCATGAAAAGTTAAATATTTTTTTACAGGAAAGGAAAAGTATAGGTAGCTAATAAATTTGTTTGTTTTCTTTCATTATTATTTTTTTTTTTTTTTGTTTTACAAAATTTTAGACAGACATTCTTCTGCCTACAACGTTACTTTTTATTATTTGTTTTCTGATTGTTCGATTCAATTTATCTTTGGTTAATTTCTTTAGGTGAACTAAAATAAAAATTATCAAAATTATAATTACTATGGAAACTATGTCTATTCCATATTCCAAACTACTTGATTTATTCGCTTGAGGCCCGTTATTGTTAACGATGACCTCTTCTACTTTAGATTGGGATTTACCCATGATTGTAATATAAGAAAAAAAAATGCTTAGAGATAACGAGAAATCGAATAAATGATAGAAAAAACAAAACTTAGTCAGTTGTCGCGCTGGATGGCATCTTGGGCTGCGGATGCAACCGACGCAAACAGGGAATGAAACTCGGATGGTATCTTTCACCCGTTGTGCCTGACTTAGGTATTGTTGCCTTGCTTCCTTGGGTTGACCTGGTATGTTGGCCAACCTGATAAGTTCTGCTATTTTTTTCTTATGTTGTACCCTCTTCCCTGCTCGTGCTTTGGGAGCTGGGGGCAGCGGAAGATTTTGGGTCTCCTTCCATCTGGTGGTTCTTTTTAAGTATTCTGCTATGGTCAACGGTTTGGGGCCGACTCTGCTTGGCTCAGGTCTCCTCGGAGGCGTAGTTGTTAGCAAAGCCTGTGCTTCCTCTATTAGGCTGGCTGCAAGGGCCAGTTGTGCGGAGTTTGACATTCGTAAAAGAAATTTAAAAATATAACAACGACAACTCCTATTGGCTGAGTGTCTTGTACCCTTTTCTTTTTTGTACCGCGCAGAAAAAAAAACTTTTTTTTTAGACGAGATCGTCTAAAAAAAAAAGTTTACGCCATGTAATGTCGCAAGCTTTGGAAAAATCTTAGGGATCTCGGTATTGGAAAACAAAATACTCTTTTACAAAACAACATCAATATTGAAGAATTTAATATGAAGTTTTCCTCTCCGCTAGCTAGAAGTGTTTCTAGGATTAGCCAAGACTCTAATGAAGCGCCCGTTAATTCCAATTTATCTGCTTTTAGTTTTGCTTGTGTTAACAACGCTGACGTACTTGAAAGTATTATTTCGATTAAATCGAACGCAACAGGTGTCGATGGCATAAACCCAATGTTTCTTAAAATAATTTTGCCGATACTACTACCTTTCTTAACGCATATCTTCAACACCATTTTTACAACTGGTATTTTCCCATATCAATGGAAAAACGCTAAAATCATTCCAATTCCCAAAAATTCATTATGCACTGAATTTCGTCCAGTTTCTATCTTGCCTTTTCTGTCGAAAGCATTCGAAAAAATGATTAAAAATCAGTTCTACAGCTATATAGCGCACCACAACTTTCTTACTAACATCCAATCTGGCTTCCGCCTGAAGCACAGCTGTACAACAGCTCTGTTAAAAGTAATTGAGGAAATTAGAGGCCAACTCGATAAAAATTGGGTAACCTTACTAGTGCTTTTAGATTTTTCAAAAGCCTTCGATATGATCAATCATTCGCAACTTCTTAATAAGCTTAAATTAAAATACAACGTTTCAACAGAAGCCTTGAAACTCTTTTCTTCGTTTCTAAGCGATAGGAAACCATCGGTATATCAAGGCAACAAACATTCTAAATTCCAGCTCATATCGAATGGCGTACCTCAAGGATCTAGCTTGTCACCCTTATTATTCTCCCTTTACATAAATGAAATAGCATCAATTTTGCGCAATGTATCTAAGCACTTCTATGCAGACGACATACAGTTATATAAAAGCTGTCCTTTAGGACTTATTGAAGAAGGTGTCTGCACCATAAACGAAGAACTTGAAACTATATTTAAATGGACGAATAGCAACGCACTTATGCTAAACCCATTGAAATGCAAATGTTTAGTTATATCTAAGAAAGATCTTGATTTATCCTATTTTCCATCGATCATTATTAATGGAACCCCTTTAGAATTCATAAATAAATCTAAAAACTTAGGAGTAATATTCAACAGAACATTAACATGGAATGACCACATAAATTCGGTAGTGGGAAAAACTTACGGAACGCTACGATCTTTATGGACCTTTCAGAGTTTTACACCTTCCAACACTAGAATGCTCCTTGCAAAAACCCTCGTAATCCCAAACTTTCGTATGGTTGCGAAATTTATAACAATTGCGATTCTGCGAGCAGAGCGAAATTAAAAGTTGCGTTTAACAATACCATCCGTTACATTTATGGCCTAAGGAAATATGACCATATATCACATCTTTCTGAAAACCTTCCAGGCATGTCATTTGAAAATTATACAAAATTTCGTTCATTGAAAATGCTCTTCAATATTCTGCACACAAAACAGCCCCCCTATCTGTACGAATTTCTTCAATTCCCAGCATCCAACAGAACAACTAATTTAATGCTTCCTAGTTTCTCTTGTCTAACATCCGAAAGACAGTTCTTTATCGCAGCTGTACGTTCTTGGAATTCACTCCCAACTCAAATACGTGAGTCAAGCAGCATACGGCAGTTTGAAAAAAATATCAAAATTTTCTACCAACATAGCTAAATAAAGCAGCTTACTTATTTACTTACTTGTTAACCTTATAACATCTAACTGAATAACATATCAAAAAAAAACAAACTCTTCCTCAACTCAACTTTTTACTTTATTCTTTCTTTCTTCAACACCTTACATAATATCTACTCCTTTTTAAACAAATGTAAATTATCGTTGTTTACGATACTATTTTGTATAACTAAATGTATTACTACACCTTTACTACACTAGCTTATAAGATTTATCTTAATGTGTTAGTATTTACCTGAATTGAATAAACAAAAAAAAAAAAAAATGTTGTCAGCTACAGCACCGATCGCTTAGCAGTATTTGCTATCGCTCGGACCTCTATTGCAAGATTGCAAATTGGAGGTTGGTACTGTGATTGACTGAAGAAGATCCAAGTTTGTATTTTTAGGCGAGTTGCCAAATATCAAATAAAACTCAGTATGTTCTTCGTTGACTCCACTATCGGTCTCTGATTTTATTGTTCAAAACATTTCCTATTTATACATAATTTTGGTCTTCCCATTCTGGTTATCGAATAATCGACCACACTTCGATACTTGATCCACTTCATTATCACATTCTATCGGGAGAGTGCCAATGACCTATTGCACAAGCAAACACTCATACCCCAAAGATTATTGCCATGTCATCACCATAGTGCATGCAGTCAGAACAATAAGATCTCTTATTACCGTTGCCGGTCGGCAGTGGCCTTCCACTTGGGATCATATTGTTTCAAGTGCAATGCACCATAATGACACATAAACATGTTGATTGTTAGGCATTAATATGCAATCCAACTGAATGGTAAATGTGACGGAATCAAATATCAAAGTAGAGCCGAGGGTTGACAACCTAAGAATTGCTGTAGAGCAATTAATAAAGAGTTCGTTGGCTGTGACTCCTTCACAAACTATTGCGCTACACGAAGGGAGCTGCTAGCAGTAGTCTTGGCCACCCATCATTTCCATTATTACCTCTTCGGAAAACGATTCCTGCTGAGAACAGACCATGCCTCCATAAAGTGGCTCTATAATTTCAAACAACCAGAAGGACAAATTGCTAGGTGGATCCAGCGTCTTCAACAATATGACTTCGAGATTCAGCACCGACCAGGTTCTAAGCATGGAAATGCGGACGTCCTATCTCGACGGCCATGCGGAAGCTGCAAATATTGTACCCGAGAAGAAGAAAAGGAGTCCTTTCAAGTAGAATCAACATTTGTGCTTCAAATGTCAAGCAATTTGGAGGAAGAACAACAAAAAGATGCGACCCTTCAAAAGCTAAGGAGGTGGCTAAGTGACGGTGGTCGCCCTAAAAAGGAAGACATCCGAGAGGAAATACCAGAGCTGAAAGCTTACTGGACATTATCTGATCAGCTGCAGATAAAACAAGGTGTAATTGGAAGAAAATGGGAGAAAAAGCCAGGTACAGTTGTTGAGTTATTATTACATAATTCCAAAGCTTATCGTTCCAGACATTTTAGCCGAATGGCATGATAGCCCTAGTGGAGGTCATCTAGGACAGAAGAAAACGCTGGAGAAAGTGAAAAGTCGATATTACTGGATAGGCCAAACTGAAGATGTTAAACGATGGTGCTGGAGCTGCAGAAGCTGTGCAGCGAGGAAAGGACCAGCTACGCGAACACGTGGAAATCTCCAACCCAGTCGCCCCTGCTATCCTTTTGAGCGAATAGCAATAGACATCCTAGGGCCCTTGCCTAGAACTTCAAATGGGAACCGATATTGTGGTAGTAATGGACTACTTTACCAAGTGGCCGGAGTGCTTTGCCGTTCCAGATCAGACGACTGAGGTGGTATTACAACCCTTGGTCGACAACGTCTTCTGCCGATTCGGCATACCGCACCTGATTCATTCGGATCAAGGGAGGAACTTTGAATCCGCGATCTTTCAAAAAACGTTACAATCGCTTGGAATTGAGAAAACCCGGACAACACCTTTACGACCTCAATCCGATGGCATGGTAGAACGATTCAATAGGACCATGCTAGGCTACCTTGCAAAGTTTACTAACAGTCATCATAATGATTAGGAACAACACCTACAACCAGCGTTACTGGCTTATCGGTCTGCCGTACACGAAGCAACTGGATTTACTCCTGCGATGCTTACTTTTGGAGCTCAAACTTCCCTCTGATCTTACGTACGGAACCCCCCCGGAAAAATCAGTTGACGCTCCATCATATGTGACTGAACTAGAAGACCGGCTAAGAGAGGTTTATGGAGTAGCACGTTCTCACCTCCAAATATCAACAGAATCTATGAAGACCAGGTATAATCTGAAATCTAACCCTATTACTTTTTTGCCAGCAGACCGAGTTTGGTTTTACAACCCAAAGCGAAAAAAAGGTTTATGCCCGAAACTACAAAGCGATTGGGAAGGACCAGTTCACATCATCGAACGCATATCAGACCTGGTATACCGCATTCAATTATCTGGAGGTCGAAAAACTAAAGTCGTGCACATCAACCGATTAGTAACTTATGTAACGAGACCAGAGACTCAGTTGGAACTTTGAGTCTTGAAGTCCAGGGCAGTGTTACGTTTGAGGACTCCAACAGAAAAAAAGAAAAGAAATCAACATCCACCAAAAGTCTAAAGGCAGCCTTAAACAACTTCCACAAAAGAACATCAAAAGAAAACGTCAAATCTGTCAAGAAGAGAAAATGTCCAGTGTCTAGTTTCCGGAAAATGAAATGGAAAGTGGAACACATTCTTGGTCGCTATAAATTCGGCAACAGAAAACGTGACGAGCTCTCTTTCTTCTTGGACGTCTGGCTGTCAACATCAATCGTCGACCAACAATTTAAGCTGCAACAACAATTATAACACAAAAAAGAAATAATAAAACTGATTTTATACAACCCTCTCGAGAACCAATACAATAATTCTTTTATTTTATTTTCTTCTTGGTAGCGCTCAGTTGTCTAATTTCGTAACAGTATATTACGTGACCTACATTTCATCTTCCATAGGTAAGAAAATATAAACAAAAACAAATTTCTGTTGTCAGTTTTAACCATTGAGAAACCAAATAAGAGAGTTTCTTTATGATTTTGACATAAGGGATGATTAACTAGTATGGGCGAAAAAAAGGATTATAAATAAGGATTTTTTATTCACTGATTAAAGTAATAAGTTCTTATTCACTGCATAACTAATATGTGTTTTAAGCGTGTTTTAGCGAAATCTAATAAATACGGCTGACTATGTTTTAATATACTAATGCTTGAAATAAATAAATACAAATACAAATACAAATAGAAATACTCTTTTCCAAAAACAGGGAAAATAAAATTATTAGTTATTGGCTTCATCTTACACACATGACTGGTAGTCGATTTTCTATAAAAGACACATCTCTGCTTTTGACGATTGCTTCTGTATTAGGTCTATAAAGTCTGTAACCCTTAGTGCCTTCACAACAACCAACCATAATAAGTTCTTCACTTTTGAGGTCGAACTTCCTTCTTTTTTCTTTCGGAATATGAGTCATTGCTTTGGAATCAAAAACCTTCAAATGAGCAATGTTCGGTTTCTTTACTGTCCAAATCTCAAATGGTGTTTTACGTGATAAACTTCGAGTTGGCGATCGGTTTATGAGGTAAACTGCAGTAGACACTGCCTCAGCCCAAAAATTTGTCGAAAGTAATGCATCGAATAATAAGCATCTGCAAGATCCATTTCGATTCATTCGCTCGGCAACTCCGTTTTGTTCAGGAGTATATGGATTTGTTGTTTGATGTCTGATACCTTTTTTCATTATGAATTCAACTAAATCCTTGTTGCAATACCCTGTTCCGTTATCGGTACGCAAGATCTTGATATGTTGACCGGTTTGCTTTTCAACAAAATTTGTAAAAGTTTTAAACCTCTGAAAAACTTCAGATTTTGATTTCGGTACATAAACAAAAGTAAATCTTGAAAAATCATCTACGAAAGTTAAAAAATATTTTGCTCCCCCAATGGATTTAACCTGTATAGGTCCACATAAGTCGGAATGTACAAGCTCTAAAATCGTCGTTGCTCGGAATTTTGAATTTTTGAAAGACAAACGTGTCTGCTTTCCTTTAAGGCAGACTATACAAGCGTCTTCAGACTGTTCGGAAAATTTAATACCTTCTGCCATCTCATTTTTAAGCTTCTTCATGTTTTCATAATTTATATGGCCTAACCGTCTGTGCCACAAATTTAAAATATTGCAAACTGTTGAACTCAAATGAGCTCTTTGCTCCTTAGTGTCAAGCCGATACATATTTCCAAATAAAGTTGCGGTTGCAATAAGTTTACCGAACTTGTTATACACTCTGCAGCCATTCAAATTAAGTTCATTTATCATATCGTCGCTTGGAGAAACTGTCAAATTAACATCTCCCATAGCCTTTACTTCAAGACACGAGTTGTCTGCTATAACAATTTTTTTTTCTTTTCTTGGATGTAGTTTAAAGTTTGTTTTTCAAACAGTCACGATTCGAGGTCATATGAGTTGAAGCACCAGAATCTATGTGCCATTCACTATTATTTAGATTTTTCGCCAAAAATGTCGTACATAAAACTGCCTTAGGCCCGGTTTTGCCATTCTTTGTTGTACAGTCTTTTGAATAATGGACAAATTTATTACATGAAAAACATCGAACGAATTTCATATTTTTCTTCGGTTTGCCATTCTTCTGAAATTTATTACTGTTCTTCATATTGTCATACAGTGCTGATGAGACTAGTTCATCGGAAGTTCTCGAAAAATTATTGTAGTAACGGACATCTTGTAACAATTCTGTTTTCACAAAATCACCAGTTATGACAGCACCAGAACTTTCTATTCCCATAATCATTGGCATAAATCTTTCGGGAAGTCCAGCCAAGAGAAAAGTTCCAATCCATTCTTCTAAAATCTGCATGCCGATCCCACGCAGCTTATGCGAAGTTGAAATGATAGTATTAACATACTCATCAACAGATTCACATTTATCCAACGATGTTAAAATCAGTTTTCTTAATAAACCGACTTTCCTGCTCAATCCATTGTCCATAAAACAATTCTCCAATGCATCTCAAACTTCTTTTGCTGTTTGCGCTTGTGAAACATGAACATATGTAGTTTATAGGATCCACCAAAAGAATTAATTTCGCTTTTGCTTTTGTTACCTTCGTTGGGTCTTCTTCTGTTCCAAGAACACTTTCCCAGAGATCTTCATGTGGCAAATAATTCTGCATTCAATAAAATGCAACGGAGTTCCAGTGGTCATCTTTAATCGATTTATTTTTTTTTTAATTTTTTCTATTTAATTTTCTTCAACCAGAACGTTCTGGGTCCATAACGTATTGGGATTTGTAGATCGTTATATTGAAGAAAATGTAAAGAACGACTAACTTGATTCAATTATATAAATTATTTCAAAGAAAAATTATTTTAGAAACAACAAAATGTCGTAACCTACTAATATATACTTTGTTATCACAAAGTTCTTTATATACAAAGTATATTATTTGATTTTAAAACTCAACAAGAACGCAGCGTGATGTCAATGGCGCGTTTAAGAGCATTGAGACAGAATCGAAGAAGAAGGGTTCAGTGGTCAATAAGGGCAAGCGCAAGACCAAGTATATGCTGTCATCAAAAAAGGACACCCAACACCGACGTCTTCGACAGAATGTCACGATTGACAGCTATTACTTTGAGGTAGTTAAGTTAATTTGTCTACCTAGGCGCCGCTATTAATTCAGACAACTACACCAGCGCTGAAATCAAACGAAGAATAACTCTTGCCAATCGCTGTTTCTTCGGACTAAGAAGGCAATTGAGTAGTAAAGTCCTCTCTCGAGCAACTAAAGTGTCCCTTATAAGACACTTATCATCCCGGTTCTTATAACGGGTGATTTTTTAAGAGTTTTAGAACTTTTTTTTTTTTTAAAACACAAAAAATTCGAAAAAATGAATGAAATATTTATTTGAATCGATAGTTTGAACCTTGCAATTTAATGTTTAAAGATAATTTCATGCAAATGTTGACCGCGGCTGCGTCTCAGGTAGCCCATCCGTTGAGTCCAATTTTGGCATACTCTTTCACACATATTGGCCGGTATCTCACGAATGAATGCATGGATGTTGGCTTCCAGTGCGTCAATCGTAGCGGGCTTGTCCCTATAGACATTAGCCTTGACATACCCCCACAAAAAATAGTCTAATGGTGTCAAATCGCACGATCTAGGCGGCCAATTGACCGGCCCGAAACGTGAAATTAACTGTTCACCAAACTCGCCTCGCAATCGCGCCATTGTTTCGCGTGCTGTGTGGCATGTGGCACCGTCTTGTTGAAACCACATATCATGCAAGTCAAGAACTTCCGCAAAATTTTCCACGTAGTGCTGTAACAAAGGCCTAACTGCTGGGAACGGCGCCGAATCGACATTTCGCGGTCTTCTGTCACACTAGCTGATACGGCCGCAATATTTTCTTCACTACGCACAGTACGTAAACGTGTTGGTGGTTTAATGTCCAACAAAGTAAACTTGGTGCGAAATTTGGTCACAATCTTCCGAATAGACTGCTCAGAAGGTCGAGAATGCCGACCATAAAATGGAAGCAGCGCGCGATGAACATTTCGAACCGAGCACGAATTTTGATAGTAAAATTCAATAATTTGCAAGCGTTGTTCATTTGTAAGACGATCCATGGTTAAATTAAGTGTGTTTAATGACCTGCTCTAGATCGATCTAGAGCAGAAAAAAGCAGCTTTTTGGTGTTTAATGACAAATTTTTCTACTCCGAGCAAGAACTTTTTGTGTTTAATGACCTGCTCTAGAGCTTTTAGAGCAGCATTTTCTGCACTTGCTTTTGAGTAAGAGTAGAGTGGAGCAAAAGTGTCAAAATCAGCTGTTGACATTTGATTCAAATATTTTTGTTTATATTTTGCGTTTTGCAATCTATTTGAAATCGAATTTAACTTAAAATCAATTGAATTAGCATCGCATGTTAATATGAATATAGATTTTTATTATAATAGGATACCAAACATAATTTTGCAAACTAGCTAAGGTCATAAAATTGTTTGTTGCTTTCTTATCAGCTGACTTTTGACACCAGCTGTTCTGCTCTAAATTGCCTGACATTTATCTCATTTCTTGCTCTGCTCTGAGCTACGCTGCTCTGCTCTTTTTTTCATTAAACACACCTATTGCAAACCAAACTGAAGCTGTTTGACAGTGACACAAGGTACTAAACACACGTCAGCTGTCAAAACCAGTGTTGCCAAAACCAAACCAGCTAAAAAATCACCCGTTATATGGCGCAGAAGCATAGACCTTGTCAAAGGCAGACGAGAACGCTTTAGGATGCTTCGAGAGAAAAATTCTTCGGGTGATTTTTGGTCCCGTCTGCATAGATGGAGAGTGGAGAAGAAGACTTAACGACGAATTGTACGGGCTGTACAGCGACACTGACCTTGTCAAACGAGTCAAGGTCCAGCGGCTTACATGGCTGGGTCATGTAGAGCGAATGGACACCAACGCTCCGGCCCGGAAAGTCTTCGATTCCAATCCCGAGGGACGGCGCAGTAGAGGAAGACCGCGACTCAGGTGGCGCACGCAAGTAGGAGAGGACCTCAACCAACTTGGCGTGCAAAACTAGAGGCAGCTAGCTAGGGCCGAGCTGGCTGGAGAAGTATGTTGGTTGAGACCCTGGTGTGACCCGGACTGTAGCGCCACCATAAGTAAGTTAGTAAGTCAGTGAATTTACTAACACTAAAACTGGTTTCGAAATCCCAAAATAAAGTGGTGTTCGTGAAGTCAGTTCGAGGGCAGACGCCGTGGTGTGTGTGTGGTTCTTTCTTGTTCTTTATTCCTCTAAGCTTTCGATCATGCGCGTCGAAAAAAAAGAAAGATAGAGACAAATAGCTCTTCATTTTTCAGGTTATTTCTATTGTATATATTCAAGTATTAGTGTTAAGGTAAGACAACCGTCAAAAGAAACTTTTTAAATGCTCTTGAGCGCGAGCAGGACAACAAAATGAAACTGACAGCCACGAGGCTTTTCATATAGAGGGCCATACATTACAGCCGCTTTTGAACAAACTATCAATCTAGAATAAGAATTGTAAGAAACATTGTTAAAGAAACAAAAAGACTAAATAAAAATCAATTCAAAATTCAAAAAAAACTATGTAATTATATATTCAGATTCACACAATAGCTATGAGTCAGCTATTTTTTAAAGGGATTTATTAATAACACAATTTACCTGTTTCCGAACCAATTGTAGCCCCAGTTTGAACACTTCGTTGAGCATCTTGGCTACTTTGATTGTCATCAGAATCTGATTCAGTTTCAGCATCATTGAAATTGAATTCGTTGTCACTTTCATCGTCGGGGACATCATCATTCCGAATTCCTTCAGAGTTTTCTTGAATTGGTACATTATTTCTTATGCGGTTTGTAGGGGAGTCAACACGACTTGAGGGTTCTCCACCAGCTATAAGTATATAAAAAAATTTACTTACACTAACTTTGTCAGTAGGTGCTGCGAACTTGTGGTTTCTCTTTGTGTATATATAAATTACAACCACATGTATTAACAATAACATTGTAGTTTTATGTATTGAAAGTTCGAACGTTAAGCAAATAGGAGAGGATTAAGTAGGAAACACCGATTATTTTAAATTTTTGTAGATCGAAATGCAAAAAAACAGAGCAAGATTTTTAAGGATGTGTGTTGCGGTGAAATTTTTTAAGGTGATGTATGAAACTGGCTATTTCACTAGGTGAATTATTGCAAAAAAAAAAGCGCTACAAAGGTCTGAGACCGGTAATTTATCGACTATGATCAAGAGAATCTGTCGATCCTACAATTGAAAAATCAGATTTCAGCTTTAAAGCTTTGTTTTAAACCCAATTAAATATTTGAGAAGCTCCTGACCAAACATAGAAGTAATATTTTAACTTTGGGCGAACATATATGCTTTATGAATTTCAGCCAGATAAGAACGTATTTGGGTGTGTACTATTCGGGAAGGCTCTGATTGGTGTCAATTTGCAGGCGCCTAGATGTTGCAACTTATAGTGCACGTTAATTGTGCTTACTATACCTCCTCGCGGTAACAACTGGGAACTGGAATGCTCCACCCGGAGAGGACCTGCTAAACTAGTAAGTGCGAGTGTTGACAAAGGGCCGAAGAAGATATGGATCTACACTTTAATGCTTTGCGAGTAATAACTGACCGCCCGAATCTCAGTGGTCTAATGGAATTCTTCGGAAATGTCCCAACGGATGAATTCGAATGACAGAATCAACGGTGGACTTTAGCAATCAAAAAAGCAGAAACCCCTGAATTAGCTACTCCGACATATTTGGTTTAAAGCTTTTTCGGGTCTTTCAATACAAGGACAGGGTATTGAAGTAGAGATGGTGGCAGATGAGCCCCTGGTGAGCCAACGGCAGCTCTCACACCACCCCTGCAGCAGGGTACTGACACTAGATATTCCGACCCTTTATGTCAAAGGGGTTGTGTGTGGAGTTAACTATCCAACAACGTTAAAACTAGATGGTTCCGAAACAACCAGAAGCCTCGCGTAATAATTATGATTTCAACGTCTTCACGTGCAACGTAGGATCCCTTAACGGATTACATGCACTTGGAGAAGCAGCGGACATCCTAGACTGCTGCAAAGCAGACATAACCGCCATCCAAGAAGTGCGATGGAGTGGACCGGGCACAAAGAAGATGAAAAACTGCGACATCTACTATGGCGACTGCTACAGACAACAGAAACAACGCTTATTTGGGTGCGGATTTGTCGTTAGAGGAAGACTCAGGGATAAGGTTATCAGCCAAAATACAGTTAATGACTTTTGACTTTCGGAGAGCCTTCGCTAATCATTTTCGAAGCTCTTTCTGTGATACCCCCGTAGTAATAGATGAAAACTACTTTACGTATTGACGTAACTGGTCTCAAGCAAGTTTTAATAATATCCCTGTTCCTAGTGACAAAATTTTAAAATATTCATGACTTCTGCAAGATGAATTTCCGTCCGGTCCTGATGGAATTCCGCCAATTCTTTTAAAGAAATGCCGTTCCATAATAATGTTCCCACTTCAATATCTCTTTCAGCTTTCAAAACAGGCGTTTTCCCAAGCCTTTGGAAAAAGTCCTTTACCACTCCGGTTTTTAAAATGGGTGATAAGATAGAAATAAAAAACTAAAGGCCTACATATGTCCAACTCTTTGAACAAGTTGTTTGTGACAAAAAATATTATTTGCAGGCAGCAGCATGGCTTTATGCAGAGAAGATCAACGGTAACAAAACTTCTTTCTTTTTTTCACAAATGTTCCAATGCCCTTGAAAAAAAAATTTCGTAACAGCTTTTCGAATCCCTTCAACGCTCTGTGGGGTGTACCACAAGGCAGTTACCTTGGGCCTTGTTTTTTACTGTCGCAATCAATGACATTGTTTCGTGCATTTTGTATAGTGAAATTCTGATTTTCCCAGATGATATGAACATTTTTAAATCCATTCAAAATAGTTCTGATCGCTTAATTCTTCAAAAAGATATCGATAGCTTTGGAGCATGGTGTAAGAAGAATGGTCTTTAGTCTCAACCCCTCGAATTGCCAAACTATGACTTTCTCGAAAAAACGGGAACCTAGTAAAGCCATGTATATAATGTCTGGTTATTCGTTATGTAATGTCTAAAGTTTTCGTGACCTAGGTGTTTACTTCCATAATAACGTTGAATTTAGTAGGGTCTTCCTTGGGAAGATCCATTCAATCTACCTCCTTATAAATATCGAATTCAACTTTTGCAATTGCAAACCCTTAGTCAAAGACGTACAAACAATGACCTAGTATTTTTCCATCAGCTTACTTGCTTTCATCCATAGGTTTTAACTACCGCGGAGGATCTCACCACTTGCGTAATTTAGAGTTGATTCATTGCCCTCATCATAAAACCAATTACGGTATACATGAGCCGCTATCGCTATCGCTTGGATTATACAATTCCAACTCCATTGATAAAAATAGTTTAAGACAAGAATTTAAAACCAGTGCTCCACATGCATGATTTTTGTTCAAAATTTTTTAGTTTATGTCCATCAAAGTATTTGTAGATTATACTTTGTTTTATTTCTAGTAGTTTTGTTTAGTTATTATTGTATTTCATGTTAGGTGTTCTATATTGTATGTCACAATTTTTTTTTTTTTTTTCTCATATATATATACAATAGGGTGGTCCTTATTCTTAAGGAAAATATTTTTTTTCTTTAATTTCGGGGGGCACCACGTAATTTGGTTATATACCTTAAGAAAATATTACAGTAATTTTTTTGAATTTTTTTAATAACATTTAGAGGTCGCTACCAAGGTACAAGGCTCTTGCCATCCATCTAGCTCGATGTAGACCAGCAGGTCTCCGAAATGAAACGCCTTTTTCAGGAACACCTCCTAAGAATATGATTGTAAGATTTAACATTTCAACACTTCACTGTAACTTTTACGAAAACAACACGTGCGCTCTTGTTGCTTAACAGAACTGAAGTGCGGGGCGATCGTAGTACAAATGAGGGGGTCGAGGAACGGAGAGGGGGGAGGGGGATTAGAAGGTATAGTCTATGCTAGTTTCACTCGCACGTAACATGTTATGTACCTAAATTTTAAATTAATGGAATCACCATTTAAGCTGTATTTGAACACTTTTTGTAAAAAATTGACAGCTGGTAGCGACCTCTAAATCTTAACAAAATCAAAAACAAAAAAACATTTATTTCGTATTTAGAGGTATATAATCAAATAAGAAAGTGCCCGGAGGATAATTCGAAAGTTGAAAAATAAGGACCACCCTAATATACAACATATATATATATATATATTCTGTACGTTCTCTTTGTGCTGGTGTTGATGTTTTCTAACCTCAAACACTTGCATTTATGATGGATAAACGAATTAAGATTGGAAACACTATCCTTGAAAATCTTAAGGAGTTCCTCAAATCCTTTCGATAGTTTTAAAATGTCCAATTTAAAAGCGGACATTTTAATTGCCAGTAGGTAAATTGATATTTTTTTACAATCGGAACAATACCAACATGCAATCTTAGACGCACTTATTTTGTCTAAAAATGCATTGTTTGATCGGATACATTTAGAATGGAATACTTTTCCGCAAGGCCCATAACATTCAAAAAGAGGGGCACTATTGGAGCTTTCCATGCATTTATCCGCAGCACAGGCCATGATAAAATTAAATGATAATAATAATAAATCAAATTGCAAATGCAATGAAGATAGATAGAAAAAAAGAAAATTAAATAAAATAATACGAAAAATAAAAAAAAAAAAAAATTTATATGTGACTCCACTGGGATATGAACCTGTGACGCGGAGGTTAAAATATGATAAAAGGCTGACCTGCTAGACGATTGCACCACCAAGCAGATAATTTGAAGCAAGTTATTACTTTAAATATACAAAAATAAACAAAAATATAGCTAATTTAGAAAAAGATGATTATTGAATTTACCAATAGGCCAGAATGAGATAAGTATGTTTTTAAAACTACTCAAAATACACTCAAACGGAACCGAAAAATTAAAAAAAATCAATTTCTCACCAAACACTGTGATCAAAAACGAAACACAAATTTAACTAATTCTCTACGAAAAATGCAGGAACTAGACAAAATAGAATGATTTTAATCACTTTAAATCACTAAAACAAATAACAAAGCTATTAAAATCACACTAAATACCACAAAGATGTGAAATTTTCACAGAGCTAAATAAACGCAAAGCTAATAAACACAAACCAGCGCTGCCACTGATTATGCAGGTATGTAGGAGATCATCAATAAAAATTTTCAATTTCAAAAACGATGGAAATTGCCTTACTTCGCAAATCTGGGATTCCCGCTTATCCCTTTCGATATGTCTGTTTTACGTAATTACTGATTGTTATATTCGTGCATATCAATGTTCTTGCCAGGTATGCCTATCAAAAGAAAAAATAGTCATTATTTCGGTTTGTTCAGGTCATCAAACAATTTTATGACCTAAAAAGGATTGAATCTCTCCAATACATGCCAAGCAAGCCTGCCAAATATGGCTTGAAGTTTAGGTGGCTGAATGAATGCTCAAAGGGCTATCCACTGAAGTTTTCTATCTGCACTGGTAGCTCTAACCAAAGTACAGGACTTGGTCGTGGATATGATGTGCTGATGTCGTTGATGACATTATATTTCAATTCTGGACGCAACCTCACTATTGATAATTTCTTTACATCGGTGGATTTGGAATTGAAGTTGCTGGATAAGAAGATCACTATTCTTGGCACGGTTCGGAAAAACAAAAGAGATTTGCCTAAACCTTTTGTAGCGAAGGAGGTTCTTGATGACCAGAATGAGCATGTAAAGGTCAATAACCAAAAGCAGTATCGTCCAGTCCACTCATTCATCTTTGGATTTTCTGGAAAAATGGAGTCGGTGAGTTATGTTCCGAAGCCGATCAAACAAGTGGTATTGCTATCAACACAACATAACTGCGAGAAAGCCACTTCCGGTCATCAAAGTAAACCTGCCATGATACTGGATTATAGCCGCACCAAAGGTGGAGTCGATGTATTCGACCAAATGGTCTCAATATATTCATGTACACGTGAAACAAATCACTGTCCGATGATGGTTGTATTCTACAACTTACTGAACGTTGCAGCCCTAGCAACTGTCATCATTTTCCGACACTTCAATTCGCCTAGAAGAAACAAAAATTTGTTCAGAAGTGATAAACTCATCGAACTAGCGGAGGAACTGGTTGAGTCAGAATTGAATAAACGTTCAAAACCTGCAACTCAATCTGGCATTGGAAAATCTGCATTTGATGCTCTCTGTATTTTGGGGAGAGTTCAGGAAAAGTTATCAACAGTCCCCGAAAGGCTCTCTTGTAAAAGAAGCAGATGTCACCTTTGCGCAAGAGCAGACGACAAGAAAAGCAGAACCACCTGCGATGGATGTGGCAGATGTTGTTGCCCTTGCCACACTAGAACCTTATGTGTTAAATGTCTGCCGGAACTGCCAACAACTTCAAACTAAATCGTTCTAAACTGAACTATGCTGCTTTTGAAATAAAATAATTATTTATTAGAAAAAATATGATTTTTCATAGAATTTCAGTAGTGGGGTCCAAATGGACCCCAGTTCGGGTGGACGAGTTCTTTTCACAAAAAAATCGCAGAAAAATCTGTAAACATTTGATAGTCGTTTCAACTTAAGAAATGAATAAGAAATTGAATTTTGTTCACTGAGAAAAAACCCCATTTAAAAAAAATGAAAAACAAAAAAGTTATGAGTGTTCAAACATGCTATGGGGTCCAAATGGATCCCAGTTTGTAAAGGAGGGTTAAGAAAGGGGATGATAATGTGGTGTCTAACTATAGAGGACTGTCTTTTCTGGACACGCTTTATAACTTATTTACTACTGTTAGAAATGCTTTTTTCTACAAATTATCTACTCAGGGAATCTCTTCGAAGATGATTGCTATTATAAAATCTTTTTGTGTGGACACTGCTGCTGCTGTTTGGGATGGCTCTAGCTTGTCAGATTTCTTTTTCACCGACAAAGGTGTCCGACAAGGTTGTGTACTGAGTTCGCTTCTCTTAGTCCTCTTTTGAAACGATGAACTACCTATTGGTCTGTTTTTAGATGATCTTCAGATTAAAGCCCTCTTATATGCTGACGACATTGTCCTCTTATCGGATAATCCTGCTTATCTACAACAACTTATTGATAGCTTTAGTACATACTGTAAAAAGTATAACCTTGAAGTAAATCCTGGCAAATCGGAAGTAATAATTTTTCGAAATGGGGGGCGAAGAGCGGCTTGTGAAAAATGGTTCCTCAATAATGCCGAAATAAATGTGTCAAACCAATACAAATATCTAGGTGTAGTTTTCAACCACAACATTCCTTGGAACGAGTATCTAAATAATAGATTGGGATCATCTAAGAACTCCATCAATCAACATGGTGCAAGCTACTGAGAAAATAATCCGTCCAGCATTCTACAAAATTTAAAAAATATGATGCTGCTTCTAGAGCTATAATGCTAGGTTTCCACTTGCCCTTTTTTAAATGATGAATGACCTAATGACAAGTGGAAATTGCAAAAATTGACAGTCATTGAACTGACGAACAGCGTCGGTCATTTTTTGGCAGTAAATTTGAATGACAAGTGGAAATTGGCTGATTGACAAACGAAATGTCACTCCATCATTCACTGACATCGATATTTTTTTTGGCATCGTGTTGAATCTTTTGTCAATTAAGTGACGAGTAACAACACGAGGTCAAAACAAACTATACAAACAAACTACTAATACTAATTATTTATTTGCCTCCTTGCTTGATTGATTTTTTGTTTTGTGTTTGCAAAGTTTTCATTAATCAAAAGTTTTTATTAATCAAAATGTCGAAGAGGAATCAAATAGCTCTTGCTTCGTTTGTAGTGATGGTCGAAGCTGGATTGCAGCTGGCCGAACAGAAGGAGAAAATTAAAAAAAGGGAAAAGACCTGACTGTTGGGCTCAGAATTTGTTCCTGGACAGAGAGTCATGCGGGTTCTACGCAAAGCTATATATTGCATAGCCGAAATTTAAAAAAAAAAAAAAAAATGAGAATGTCGAAACTTGACTTTGATTTTATTCTCGAGAAGGTGAAACCATTCATTACGAAAAAAGACACTTTTATGCGACTAGCCATCGGTACCAGCCGAAAGACTGGCAGTTACCATTCGGTATTTGGCGACGGGTGCTAGTATACCTGCATACTGATGTCTGATGTGTTTCGCCTTTCTCCAACAACAGTCTTCAGGATTGTTCATGAAACCTGCCCAGTCCATTAATCTATCCATATCCATTAATTTTTGATGAAATCTTTGCAACATAAAAAAAATTTCAATTGCAAGTGCAAGGCGGCAAATAATTGTCAGTGACATTCCACTGGCATTTCAGAAATGACAGCACAAGTGGAAATAGTGTTCATTGAGTTGACAAAACATCTTGTCAAAATTTCTTTATCAATGAAATGACAACCAATTTTTTGACAGTAAATGACAAAAGTGGAAATGAACTGGCAATTGTATCAATTACTGACAAGATTTTGATCTGTAAAACTATGTTATTTTAGTGACATGTGGAAACCCAGCATAATGCTGTATTGTGCTCACGTATGGGGATATCGTGAACACAACCACGTTGAAAAATTGCAACGATTTTTTTATAAAAAGATGTTTCCTGCTACCGGATAACACGCCGAACTATGCTTTGCACATCGAAACTGGTTTACCTAAAGCTTTTCTTACGTCTCTTAAGCTTCATTTTTCATACATAAGAAGAACCTTATCTCTTCCAAGTGGTAGACTACCCAAAATCTTATCAGAAGCCATTATTATGAAAAAAAAACTTTATGGGCTAAGGAATGGTTGGATCTATTTCATAGTGCGTCGATTGACTTTTCTTTCGACATAAGTTTGTTTGATTGGCATGGAATGCAGAGTATTCTACTACAAAGCTTAAAGAAAAACACAGGATTGAATTTACCACCAGCGCACCATGATGAATATTGCAACCTGCTCTACTCCGAAGTACCAAACTATTTTGATGACTCGAACTCTTGTGATGTGATTTCAATCATCTTTAAAGCTCGTTGTGGACTTCTCATTCTCAATGGAAGAGCGTCCCAGAAAGATACTGATGGTATATGTACAGTTTGCAACATGGATGCATCGGAAAACACTTTTCATTTCGTCGGAGCCTGTCCAATCTATAAAGGCTATAGAAGAACATTTCTGGGCAGCGACGTGCTCCCCCGCTCTCAACTTCTCAACGTTTTGAATGGCAACTGCTACCTTAACCTATACAATTTTCTAAAAGCTGCAATCAAGTATCGCAACCTAATTTTAAACGAATTTTCGTAATTAATGAAATCAAATCTACTCACTAAACATAATTTTTAATTTACCTCTTAACCTGACAGGCAACTTAAAGTTATTGTCTTAATTAATTTTTATACCAGCATACACTGTTTTTTGTAAAATCTTTTTGATATAAAATTATATATCTATCTATCTATAGATCAAAGAAAGCAAAGTGTGCCAATTCCCGGTGTGGTCCTTAAAACAAAAGCGTGCTCATTGCATGAAGAAATTAAGTAGAGATCAGGATCTTTCAACGCGAGCAATGGTTGGGAGACAAATTTTAAGAAAATACACGAAATTCGCCTGTTAAAAATTTGGGGAAAATAAGTTTCAGACAAACCGCAGCTTCATAGCGCCGATAAATCTTGACTATTCTACAGACTTATACAAAACCTTGCTTTAATCGAAAACGTACTGTATGTACAAATGAGCTTGCTTTAAGCTCCGTGCGACTTAATCTCTGAGATGCAAAAAAAAAAAAAAAAATTCAAAAAAAAAAAACGTGTTATAAATGTTGCTAGGAAGGCTATATGAAGCTAGAAAATATTTAGAGTAGTAAGATGAGAATCAGAAACGTTATGACCACTCAAAGAAGCGGTGAAGAATAACATTGAGGATCTGAATCCGTAATTTGACTTTGCGTTGTTTGCGGCATTAGCAAGTTGAAAGTCAAACGTACCAGAAGTCCTAAGTCCAAGAAGAAAAAAAATCGTTGTTCTGATGAAAGTCATTTCGTTCTGGTAAGCATATTATTCCTTTTAAAAATAAATTTTTTAAAGTGTATAACGTATAATGGTTAGAGGTATTAGGAAAGTCTGGTGCTTGCTAGGAAAGAAAGTTGCTCAGGAGGTTTCAGCAGAAAATAAATTTTCTTCCTTTCACACCACCTGAAATGGTTCATGTCTGCCGTAAGGTCGAAAAATATCTCATCGATCGTGAAGCTGGAGCCACGAAAACCAGATTTGGGAATATACCACCACCGCATAAAAGTGCCATTTCGGAACCTGTGGAGGAAACGACGAAAGAAAAACCTTTTGTGCCCGAGTTAGAGGCATTCCACTCGAGACAGGAGAGGGACACTCGTAATTACACCTGTTGGAATTGCAAGGGTAAGGGCCATTCATTCTTTGACTGCCCTAACCCGCAGAGATCTCTCTTTTGCTTCAGATGTGGTTGGGAAAACACTACCTCTCCGCAATGTCCTCGATGCTCGGGAAACGAGCCAAAGAGCAGTCTGAAGACTCGGGGGAATCGCTCTCTGGAGAAGAACCCGGAATCCAAATAAAACCTACCCTTCCACCTCACACTACCTTCCCGTCCAAATCCTATCCACTTCCCTGTGAGAGCGCCCTAAACCCTCCTATTCCTGTCATAAGAAACCTTAAACGCCCTTCTAATACCGTGATACCTACACCACCTAAACCTGATATAAATCCTCTTTTGCCCCTGCATGAAAGGCTCCAAAATTATATGGATGTGAGAAAACGCATTTTAGGATGTCAAAACACCATCATATCGGCAAAAGTGGCTAAACTGAGGAGTAAGTTTGGAAAGAAAAGAGAAGCCTACAAGGCCATCGAAGCAACCACGCTGTGTAGCTCAGACCACCCCCGTCCGTATGCTGAAGTCCGAATTTTCGGAGAAGCTATTTTGGGCCTACTGAACAGTGGAGCCCCAGCATCAGTTGCTTGGGAACGGGTGGAGCTGATTTCCTTCAAAAACAAAATCAAAACTTCTCCAAACTTTCTACAGGGGTAAAAACCGCGGATGGAAAACGGCAAATGATTGTGGGAAAGATTGTGGTCGAGGTTACCTATAAAGGGACGACGAAAACAATTCCCCTGTATCTGGTTCCGTCTTTGCAGCGAAGACTGTATCTTGGGATCGACTTCTGGAAGGAATTTGACATCGCGCCTCAGTTGATCTCGGAAATTTCAACGGTTCATTGCCCTATCGAAATGAATGTGGATCCGAACGCTCACGAGCTGACGGTAGATCAATCCCGACGGTTAAAAGATGCCATCAGTTTGTTTCCTTCCTCTTCCGTACAAGGCTTAGGAAAAACAACCCTGGAGGTACACACCATCGACACAGGAAATGCAGAGCCCATTCAACAACGTCACTATCCGGTTTCTCCAGCGGTGCAGAAACTCCTATATGAGGGACTATGAATTGGAACGCATGCTTACACTCGGCGTGATCGAAGAGAACACGAGCGCATGGAGCTCTCCAGTAGTCTTAGTCCGTAAGCCTGGCAAAAATCGCTTGTGTCTGGACTACAGGAAAGTCAATGAGAAGACCAAAAAAGATGCATATCCAATATCTCATATAGGGGATTGCTATCCCATCTTCATGATACTCGTTTCATCTCGAGCGTGGATCTTAAAGACGCGTTCTAGCAGATCCCTCTGGAGAAAGAATCCCGGGAAAAGACAGCGTTTACTGTGCTCGGCATGCCCCTGTTGCAGTTTACGGTTATGCCCTTTGGCCTCTGTAATGCGCCACAACGCATGGTCAGGCTCATGGACAAAGTAGTACCGCATCAGCTGCGAGAGAAAATTTTTCCGTTCCTGGATGATCTGCTGGTGGTAGCTACTATAAATAATCATTTGAAATTTTCCTTTCGTTGAATGGTTTGCAGCCATACTAATTTTCTTATATGGTACCAAGAGTACCTGCATTTATTTGAATAGGAAGTGCTTTACCTGGTTATAGGAAAAGAGTGCATTAATTTAAATAAGTGGCGAAATTTATGCTACACTAGTCTGCAAGGATGCTCTTAGTTCAAGAATTTTTTCTTTTTTTTATAACTAACCCGCACATTAAGAGGTTATGACTACCCTTATAATGTTGTAGAACACAGTGCGAATATTTAGGAAAACAGGAGGATTTGAAAACAGACATCAATGCACGTTGCTTTTGAACCTTAGTGAATCGCAATGAAGGGGAAAAACAGGGCCAGGTAGAGCATTCCACATACCACATAGAGTGGTGCGACTAAAATATGAATCTCTATACTTTACTGTACGCCCGAAGTAGGGCTCAAGGTAAAACGGATGGGCATTCCTAGCGAGGCGGGTGTTGCGGCTAAATTGTTTCAGGGGAGGAATGCAACTGGCTATTTCACTAGAACACTGTTTGTAGAAAAAGCGATAAAAGAGACTGAGACAGGTAACGTTTCGACGATGTTCAAGAGAATCAATCGATTCTACAATTGAACTATCACCTATCAATTTGAACGCTCTGTTTTGTACCCTATCAAGTAGGCGCAAAGATGTTTGAGGAGCACCTGACCAGATATGGGAGTTATACTCCCGTTTTGGGCGAATGAAGGCCTTATAATTAATATAATTAATAAAATATAATTATAGCCAGATAAGAGGGGGTGAAGAACTTTCTGCATCGCCTTAAGAAACCTAACCATTTAGCAGCGTTTTTTTGCGAATTTATCAAGGCTTCGTAGTCCGGAGGAAAAGGCTTTTTCTATAGAGCCTAAGGAGGCTGGTTTGAGACCGCTGGAGGCCACCAGAAAACTTCTTTTTCAAATTAGTGTGTGCTCGGTTTTTTTTGTCCTTGATTTGTTTTAAGCAATAAATCTTGGAAATAGCTGTGAAGTAAATCCGATATTAACGGCAAATATGCGCGTCAACATAATTTTAATTTTTGTTATACATATAACCTGTTCATATATATGTTAATTTAAATTTTTTGAAATTCGATAATAAGTGCGAATTGTAGTACACCACAGGAGAGACCATCGAGGATGTGAATGCTGTCTGCTGTGGTCACTTCCTTTTTTTCAGTTGGAGGTTTTTAAAATACCAGCTGGAGCACTCAGACCTAAATACCGGCCCATTGTACTACCAGTTATCAACCTTCTATTTGTTATAGCTTTCCAGAGGAAAAGGAACGTCAGTTCCTTGTGTGACGTTGTGGGGTACACTCATATCGGGAGCTTTCTCAGTTTATAAATTCATATTTTAAATCTTACAAGTCATTTAAAATGTCGTGCGGAATTTGCACAAGAAAAGTCGAAAGAACAGATCTCAAAATCAAGTGCATTAACTGCAACAATTATTTCCATGGAAAATGTGCAAAAATTACACCAAATGAACTTGAATATATAAAAAATTCAAAGTCAACTTGGAGATGCCCTAGTTGTACTGCTGAGAGGAGAGGATCTATTTCTGGTGCTACTCCAATCAAATACTCTTCAACTGCAATACTATCGCAACATACACCACCTACACTATCTTCAATTGCACCAAAAACAATCACCGCTGCCACCTCATCCACCACTACCACCACTTTCACCGCTATCACCAATCCCACTGTTGCAACCATCAACACCCCTGCCACCACCGCCACTACCATCGCTAACAGATCATCAAACGCACCTGCTTCTTCCGCTACATTATCCGCCCCCGCCACCACCACCACTAATTCTAACATTTTCTGCACCTCTGGTAGAACCAATTATGTTTCACAGAACAACGAACTACCAGCCGCTGTTACCTTGGAGATGGTTTACGCTGAGATTATGCAGCTTAAGAATTATCACAAAACTCAAATTGATGAAATGGTTGCCATAATTAACCAAAGTGAACAAAAAATCGTCACATTAGAGTCAAAGGTTGATTTTCTAGAACAACAACTTCTTTCAAACAGCATTGATGTGTACAATGTTCCAGTTGTAAACAAAGACCTGCCACACATCGATCTTGCAGTTGGTATTTTTCGCAATGTGTTGAATTGAATTGAATTGAATTGAATTTTATTGAGTCTTTAGATAATTTTACATCGATATCAATTAAGTTCTAGTTGATAAGTACAAAAGCGGCTATAAAGTATGGCCTTCTTTGATAAGTTTTCTTTAATAATGAATAGCCTCTTGGCTGTCAGTTTTGTAAAATAGTTTTCTTGCTTTTGCTCATAAGCGTTTATGAAATTATTTGAAACAAATGTTTCTATAGGGAATATACATATATACAATCTTAATACCTACTTAAATAGAGCGTACACAATTGTACATAAAGAGATGCGCCCGCGCATGTTATTTTGAGTGAACATTTTATTTTGACGTTTTGATTAAAAGAGCGGAAGGCTGATATTGGATATTTAATTTGATTAGGTGAGACTGTGTAACAAAGATTATTGTCTCTGTCATAACGAAACTATGACTCTATAATTGTATACAGTAGATGAGAATTATTATTTTATTTTTGGAGATAAATTTTGATTTCTACAATTAGATACATGTGATTGTTGATAATAAATTAACAAGATATTGGACGAAATCTTTCGTTGAACAAAGTGTGGAATAGTTAAGCTAAGTGTACACGATTGCCTGATCTGCAAATATTGCCAGATCTGTCAGTGAAAAATTTGTCTCGAATGGCTGACAATCGTGTACACACCAAATGAATTTGCAGAAAAACTATTTGGCTGCTAATTTGTAGACAAATATCTGCTAATTAATTTGCAGATATCTGGCAATCGTGTACACGCAAGCTGACAACCGTGTACACACCAAATTTTTTTGCCGAAAAATTTGTTCATCAATCATTGTGAAGACAAATTAATTTGCAAATGTGGCAATCGTGTGTACACATATTTTATTCATTTTCTGATGCTTCTGCAAATGTCTGGCAATAAATAAATTTGCAGACCCAGTCTGAGGAACATTTTCAAATTTATTCATTGGTAGACAAATCTGACAAGGATTAATGGAATTTTTTTGACAGATGCGATGTGACAATGAACTGAAAATAAATTTGCAGATCCACAAATGGAGTTTGTGTGTACACGGTTTGCAGAAATATACAACTATCAGCAAATCTATTGCCAGCTATTTGCCCAATTTAGTTTTTCGACATTGTCAGCCAAATAGCTGGCAATAAACTTGCAGATGTTTGTAGATTTCTGTAAACCGTGTACACACAAATTCCATTTTCACCCTAATTGTCAGCTCATTTGTACACATTGTCAGACGTTTGCAGATCTGACAATGGTTTTCAGACCTACCAATCGTGTACACTTAGCTTTACTGATTTTGATTGTTATTTATTAGAGTTTAAAGTTCATATACTTAGACTATGGGTGTAATTACCGTGCTCCAGCTTTGAAAAATGTAATTTGTAAGTTCATTTTCGTTGAATGTTTAGAATATTGAAAAGTTCAAATATAGATCTGTTAAAAGCGGCAACAATAGTAGTTTCAATGATATTCGAAAGTATTCGAGATGAGTTATGCTTAGCCACGATTTTGGTTCGGTGTGGCAGTGAGATAGAACGGATGAGGATCTATTTCACTGGTCATTGGATCAATCAAGGAGACCCCGATAGGCGAAAGATAGTTAGTGTTGTCCCAAGAGGACTCACCCTGCGATTCAATGATACGCTCAATCAGTGAGTTGTCGGTATAGTTTAATCTGGATATGGTTTTCTTCATAAGAAGGAGAGCATATCTCAGAAACGGAATGGTGTTGGTTTCGTTATGCAAATGTGAGTTTGAGAATCTTTTATTCCTAGTTTCAAAGTTAATGTGTGCACAGTGCCTCAGGATTTTCCTCTCGAGCAGTTCCATCTCCGCCGCGACAGTTGGTGAAATAGAGAACCAGATAGGGAAAGCGTAATTCATAATTGGTCTCACCAATGTTTTGTAGAACAAAAGTTTGGATTTTTTGTTTAGGGATCTATGTTTAAAATAGTACATCAGAATATTGGATATTTTTCTAGCTTTCTCGAGTGTTATTCTAGCGTGGTAGTTGAATTTAAATAAGTTATTGAAATTGACTCCCAGGTATTTGAGTTTTTTATTGGGTCTGATGGCCGCACCGTTAATGTTTAGTTTGATATTTCTACTTTCGCTTACTACGCCTACAGGACCTTTTCCACTTGCATTCCTAAAGCAGATCATTTCTGTTTTTGGTGCATTGAGTTTGATGCCCCAGGTATTATAGTAATCATTAATGATTCTGATGTGTTTTTCAATGTGTCTAGTCGCAATGTGTGGGTATTCGTGACTAGAGTAAACAATGGTGTCGTCGGCGTAGAGCAGACCTGTTGAGGTAAGATCATTATCTTCATGTTGATGAGGAAAATCGTTAAGGAATATATTGAAGAGTTGGGGGCCCAGGATTGATCCTTGAGGAACTCCGCTGTTACATTCATTAGTTATGGATTTAGTGCCCTGAGTCTGGATGAAAAACTTTCTTTTCGTGAGGAAGCTCTGTAGGATGTTTGTGATGTGGCGAGGAAAGTTCAAAGCGACAATTTTTGCTAAGAGCCCGTCTCTCCAAACACAGTCAAACGCCTTTTCCACGTCGAGTGAGCAAGCCACAGTACAGCGTTTGTTTCTAAGGTTCAGGACAACGTCATTTTGAAGTTTGAGTAGCGCGTGCACTGTGGAGAGTCCTCGCCGAAAGCCGAATTGGTAGTCTGAAATTGGGTCAATTGGGCATTCAGATGGGAGCGACATTTTATCAAGAATGATTCTCTCTAGTATCTTACCGATATTTGATAGGAGTGAGATAGGTCTGAAGTTGTTTAGTTCGCTGTTGTTAGGATTTTTTTTTGATAGGGAGGATTCTGGCCTCTTTCCAGATTGTGGGGAAGTATCCATTATTGATACAGTTGTTGAACACGAGGGTGAGATATTTTAGAGCCATAGGCGAAAGTTTTTTAATTACATAGTTTGTGATTTCATCTGGTCCAGAGGACCTTTTTGGTTTTATTTGTTTAATAATGCTTAGCACGGTTTCAATACTAGTAAATATTTCAGAAGGCAGAGGGTTCAGTGCAGAGTTGTTTGGGCTGAAAAGAAAAATATGGCTTAGGCTTAGACTGTCTGATTTCCAGAGCAGTTGAGATGGCTGAAGCGCTAGTACTTGGATTAAAGGTAGGGATATTTTCTTGGTATATATTATTGAAGTGATTAGCGAAGGCTGAGACAATGTCGGCTTCGTTAGTTATTTCAATGTTATTGCTAATGACTTTATTACATATGGCTCTTTTTTTGTTCCCCAGCAATCTGAAAACTTCTTTGATAGATAGATAGATAGATAGATAGATAGATTATTTTATTCAATATTTCAAAAATTTGTTATATACATTTTCATTTAAAAGAATAAGATTTAAGGCATGACACAAATGTCGCCTGCCCTAGTGACAATGTTATAAAGCTTTGCATTTCTTACTTTACATAATATTTTAATTTTATAAAAGCATTTTGAAACTTCAATACAGCTTTGATTAATATTTAAAAAAAAATAATAATAATAATCAAGAATTTGACTTTATATATATTCAAAACTTTATCTACTTTGCAAAAAAATAAACTTAGATAATATGTACTTTAAGTTTAAGCAAAAGAAAAGTATGGCAGAAGCAGGTCTATTCTCCTAGCATGATTAATTAGGGACGTAATGTTGAAATTTAGAATTTTTACTGCCATTATGTCGAACTAACAAGGAGCTGATTTACCAGCTCAAGGTATGCTAGCCGCTTGCTTATCAGCGACTGGTGGGTTCCTAAATTATTCATAAAATGCTCAATTTTTGAAATGAGCTGGTTCATCTCTATTCCAAAGAGGTCTTTGGATAGGTTAATGAAATCGTTTATGACGCTTGAACTGGCTGGATTGCTAGATGTTTTTGCAGGCAGGAGATTACCAAGAGAGGATTGACCCTGAGTTGGAAGTGATCGAAGATGACTCGCGTAGGATATCCCAGGGACAACAGTGTTACCGCTTGCGACAGCTTTGGAGAAGGCCTCTCCCGCAAACTTTTTTTCTTTTGCTATAAGTAGCTTTTGCCTGCGTCCCGCTTCGTATCTTTTATATGAAGGGCAGCCTTTGAAGTTTGCAGGATGGTCCTCCCCGCAGTTGACGCATTTGGCTGCGCTACCCTCATGTCTATGAACGGTGCAGCAGCCCGGCTCATGTGAATTTAAACACTTTACACACTTGTAAGTGCTCGCGCAGTTTTTAGCCAGATGGCCGAATTGCTGACACCGTCGACATTGGAGTGCGCCACTGTTGCCCCTGGGTTTCTCCCAATATACACGCGTGTTAAATAGATATTTAATTTTTAATATTCCATCGGGCTTAGTACCCGCCTTTAGCTTAACAAGGAAGAGGTTGTATCGTATTTTTGCAGCCTTTGAACGTATTGTTTCGAATACTGTTACCTTTTCTACGTTGGGGATTTTTTCCCTTATTTCAGTTAGTATTTCAGTTTCCGAAAAATCAAGGGTGAGTCCCCTCAGAACAATATTTGAAGTGCGGTCCTCCTTCAGAGTGAAGGAGTGCGCCTCAACATTGTTGGTGCTCCTTAAGAGTTCCACGAGTTCACGATGAACTTGGCTGTTGTCAACGTACAGTCTACTCGTGCTGCCCCGGTTAACTATCTTATACTTGAACTCTACAGACTTTTCCCGGAAGTCACTAATAAGCTGTTTTAAATTTACATTTTTCAAGAATATTGGAGGACAGTACTTACCCCTCGAGCTCAATGGCTCCAAAATTTGCTTGTTGCTGCTGGTGGTTGGTGGTTCGATTATGGGTCCATCGCTGCCGTCCTGATCTTCGTCTATCTCTATGTTGCATTCACCACTTGTGGTGCTTTGTTGACTTTGGTGAGCCAAAGTGTGGTTTAGATTGGGGTTCTGCGACACGTGAATTTTAATGCCGGTGTCTAGTATGGAAAATTTATTAGTTTCCGAAGGAAATTCTACTTCGGGGCTGCCGTTCCTGCTTTTGCAGACTTGCCTTTTGTTAGGCACGCTCCATGCGGTTGCGTTTGCTTCAGCCGATGTGGCAGTTAAGTGCGTTGTTGTCATTTCCGAGAGTTTTTTTTTTTGATGCGATATCGTCTCGTTTGTATTTGCTCAGTTCGAGCAACGTGTAAGCTGTCGACAAGCTTTTTCTTTCCTGGCTTCCTGACTTTTTCAGAGTCAATTTTATCCCTCATGTTGAGGTTAGCCTTGACTATGGCTAGAATAGGGTTAGGGGCGAATCCACTTTCGCAGGTGGAAGGCCCCAAATCCGTCTAAATCGTGGATAAAGCGATCCGATCGACTTACGAGAATTAGTTTACACGGGCACTGATAATTTCTTGTATCTTATACAGTTTGTATTTTGTAGTATTTTGCACTTTAGAAGTAGCAAACCACGTTTGTAAAAATTTTCTTTATTTTTTTTTTTTTTTAGGTTACACGAGTAAGTTGCACCTTATTTGGTTTGTAGCGTCTATGAGCACTTTGATTTTCTTTTAACGAAGTAAGTTAACACTTTTAGTTTGTGTTTTATTTTTGCACTCAATATTAATTTTCTAGGTTTCTTTTCTTTTTTATTTTTGCTTTAAACTTTTTAATTTTTTTTTTACTGGCTGCTGCACTACCGCACTCGACGAAGGTCCAATCAAAAGTCCTCGCAATGTGTTGAATGTAAATGTAAATGAGACTGACGTCGATCAATGCTTTGTCAAAAAAAATAAAAAAAAATAACTCTCTTGCGAATGGCGGTTTGAAGAGTACCAATATTCTGCATGTCAAATTTGTTTCTCATCAGTTGAAAGAGAAAATAATGAAAGCAAAAAGAGAAAAAAAAGAACAACTAACAACTAAAATGTGTGGTGCAAATGGTAAACCTGAGAATGTATACATAAACGATTGTTTAACTCAACAGAGGCGTGAACTTCTGAATACTGCGCTAGCACTAAAAAGTACAAAAGGAGTCAAATATGTTTGGACTAGGAATGGGAATATTTTTATGAGGAAGAATGAGGAGGACAATTCAGTAAGAATTAATTATATTTCTGATTTTGATAAAGTATGAATATTGTTAATCCTGTTCTTTCTTCAGTTCAAAATATTTGTGAAGTGCCAGTTTTTCGTAGTTTTGTTGATAATTGTTTTTGTATACACCAAAATATCCGTAGTCTCAGGAAAAATTTTTCTAATTTCTTAGCTTACATTGAGTCACTTAAAAAATTGCCATCTATAATTGTTTTAACAGAGATTTGGGTTTATGAGTACGAAATGGGCCTTTATAATATACCGGGTTATGCGTTGTTTAGTTGTTGCAATGAATCTTATCCGTCAGGTGGTGTTGCAGTTTACATTGAAGAGAGTTTTGCACATGAGTTCTCCAAAATCAATATATATAGCGCGGATGTTGTAAAGCTGTCGTTTTGTTATCAAAAAGAGATCTATACAATGTTGTGCTTTTATAGATTACATGAATTTATCAAAAGTTTGTTCATAGAAGAACTCAGTAAAATTCTTTGTGTAAACAAAACTTGCAATTTAATTTTAATTGGTGATATAAATATTGATATCCTAAACGTGTCCGACAAAGACACTGAACATTATTTATTTCTTATGGCTTCGAATGGCCTAAAAAGTATTATAAATGAGCCTACCCGCGTAACAGAATCTACAAGTACTTGCATTGACCACATTTTTACCCGTTTTAAAGTCAGTAGTAAATTTAGATTTTTTGGTAATGTTCTCGACCTAAATATCACTGATCATAAATCGATCATATTATTCTATGAGTCAGAATACAATTCGGCTCATACTACAGATATACAAACAATGGAGCATTATTCCACCGATTATACAGCATTGCTCAATATTTTGAAACATGAATTTTGGGATCAGGTTTATGCGGAAAAAGACCCATCCACTTCGTTTGCTTTTTTTAGCTCAATATTGCAAAAACATATAGAGTCATCCACTTCTGTATTGGTAAAAAAATCAAACAAAAATAAATTTCTTAAGCCTTGGATGAATGTGAACCTCCTAAGGCAGATTAAACAAAAGAGCAAAATTGGTGTTAAACTAAAAAAACATCCAAATAATGTAAAGTTAAAAAAGTACTACCTTACACTTTGTAAAGCTGTTAGCACAAATGTTGAATTTACTCGAGAAACGTATTATTCCAACTTATTTGAAAAATCGAAGGGTAATAGTAAAGAAGAATGGAAAGCAGTTGACACCATATTAGGGAAAACAAGGAAGTCTAACGTAATAGAAACAATTGTAGAAAACGATGTCCCTCTAACAGATATTAACTGTATTTCGAACAAGTTTAATGAATACTTTACAGAAGTATCTGTATCCAGCAATTCAGGTGGTAACTGCAATTGTTATATTCGACATTGTCTGGATGCTGACTATATACAACCAAATAGCTTTGCTTTCAATCCCATCTCTTCTTTTGAGACCTACAAAACTATATTATCTCTGAAAAACCAAAACTCTTGCACTTCAGATAAAATATCGAGTAACTTACTTAAAAAAATTGCGTTTTATGTTTCAGATGTTTTGTGTTACATATTTAATTTAAGTGTTGAACAGGGTTGTTTTCCAGAACAGTTTAAATGTGCGGAAGTAATTCCCCTTTTTAAAAAGGGCGACAGAAAAAATATGCGAAACTACCGACCGATCTCTATTCTTCCTACTTTTTCAAAAATATTTGAAAAACTTATGGTCAAGAGAATTACTGCTTACCTAAATAAAAACGAATTCTTTAGCGCAAATCAATTTGGTTTCCGTTCAGGTAAATCAACTGAAGACGCCATTCTTAGGCTATGTAGTCAACTTTATAGCAGTTTAAATAATAATAAATCTACAATGGCTCTTTTCATCGATATGACGAAAGCATTCGATATGGTTGACCATGATTTACTATTAGATAAGTTGTATAACTCGGGATTTAGAGGAGTAATTTTTGAATGGTTGAAATCATACATTAAAGGAAGAGTTCAAAAAGTTGTTGTAAATGGCACACATAGTGAAGCTCGATTTTTAAAATGTGGAGTGCCACAGGGATCTGTGCTCGGCCCTTTGTTTTTCCTTGTCTACATCAACTCAATTTTTAAGCTCCGTTTGAATGGCCTATCGACCGCGTTTGCTGATGATATATCATTTACATACCAGTCAAATTCCGATCTGAATTGTGTTTTGCTAATTGAAGAGGACCTTGAAGTGCTAAGAACTTGGTTTTCTAGCCATAATTTAGTAATAAATGAGAAGACCAAGTTCATGACTTTTAAAACAACTGGTCATCGAAATTGTGATTATGATTTGTTTTTCCATTCTCCAAGTTGCAGGCAACTCAGCTTTCCAATACACAATTGTGGTGAACCTAATTTCCAACATAAATATTCTTGTTCCGATTCTTGTTTCAAAATCGCTTCCGTTAATAATTTCAAATACTTGGGTGTTACAATTGATTCCAACCTTAACTGGAAAGACCACTGTTGCAACATCAAAAATCAATTGTTGCTCATAACGAGAAAAATGTATCTTTTAAAACCATTCTGCTCTAAGAAACTTCTAACTTCAATTTATTATGGTCTTGCACATTCTAAACTTCAATACGGGCTATCTAGCTGGGGTGGTTCTTATGCAAATACTTTTAGACCTCTACTTATTGCTCAAAAACATCTTGTTCGAATTATTTGCAACAAAAATCGTCTTACTGAAAGTTGGCCCTTATACAAAGAATTGCGAATTCTACCTATGAAACATCTTTATATTTTTCAAGCAAAGCGGTAATATTCCTAGTAGAAACTCGGAGTTATATAATCTAAAAATAAACAACTTGCACCTTGTCAATGAACCTACTGTCCGCAAAACTCATTTCTCAAACTTTTACACTGCAACAGCACCAAAATCATTTAATAAATTACCTGTATATATCAGAAGAACTCAAAACTTAAAGTCTTTCTTAAAGAAAGTAAAAGATTGGCTTTTCACAATTGACTTAAACTCAATTGCAAACTATTGTTGAAATGTGTATCAAGTTTAAAAATAAAAATGTATCTTTTGACTTATGTCTGAAATAATTATTGATTTGTTTAACTTATTAAATCATTGTAATTTTCGTAACACTGATTGTAACCCCACAACAGTTTCTTATTATTGTAAATTAAATTCACAAATGTATCATTCAACACTAACTTTGAAGTTAAAGAATGATGAATATTATTTATTCTTTTAATTTACCATTGTACCATATATTATGTAGTCTTAAGTTGAAACGACAAAAGAATGAATAAAATTTTTCTAATTCTAATTCTAGATGTTCGGAGAAAAACCAAAAGACGCTGCCATGATAAGGAGGAGTTACCAGGTCTCACCATATCTGCGCCAAGTATCTGTAACCTCATGCGAAAAAAGGCAGGACATTCACAGAGGAAGTGCTCTGTAGTGTCCTCATCTTCTCCACAAGATTCACAGAGTGTGGTATCACTTAAGCCTAACACATTTAAATGCTGGGCAAAAGAGAAGTGCCCGCTGGCAACGCCAATAAGCTTTCTACAGTCTTTTCTGCTACGAGCTAGCAAAAATGTTGCAGTCTTCTTACTAACGTTGGGAAGCATACGTTTGGTTTGTCGGCATCCAATGGAGGCATGCCATCTACGGTTGTGCTCTTCACAGAACCAAGCGTTGATTGAAGCCCTCACTGAGGTTGCTGGCAGACCTAGCGACGGTCCAGGTCCTGAGAAAGCTGTCTGATATCCCTGCTTAGCAAGTTCATCGGCGATCTCATTTCCAGTTATGCCGTGATGGCCCGGAACCCAAATGAGACTCAAGGAATTTAATCTTCCGATCGCATTCAGAGAGCTCTTGCATTCCTGGATCACTTTCGAAGTGGTTAGAGGGTTGAAAAGGGCCTTAAGCACAGCTTGGCTGTCGCTGCAAACAAAGACACTTCTCCCCGTCCATCCATTGTTCGTTACGTGGCTTCGTGCCATTAGGATAGCATACGCCTCCGCTTGGAAAACGGATGCGTACGATCCTAAAGAGGTGTGCAGTCGTATTTCGTCGTTCTCCACAAAGGCACCAGCCAGCACCACCAGTCCATAATCCAAGGAAAGTTGACTGAGTAATTTTGACGCAGTTTGAGCCTTGGGATCATCGTGTCAGACGGCATATCCATTAGACGTGAGTCAAAACATATGCTGCTTGCGAGTTCCTCCAAGCTCCAGTGCGAATTGTGCCAGAGACCACATCGCTTTAAACGAGAAATGGTCTTGAGAGTACACCCCATGATGTAGGTATCAAGGGGAGGAAGATTCAGCAATGCAGCTCCCAAATTGACCCAAAAGACAAATTGTTCTTTGAAGTTTGGCAAACGAGGCAATAACGTATTTACGCGAGATCTTATTCCACCAAACAACTGACGCATAGGAGATGATTGGTCTTATCATAGCCGTATAGATCCAAAGGACCTTTTTCGGTGAAAGACCCCATGTCTTGCCAAAGGCTCCTTTACATTGCCAGAAGACTGACAGTGTTTTAGTAGTTTTAGACTCGACATATTTAGACCAAAGAAGTTTGTTATCTAGGATTACTCCGAGATGTTTGACTTCATTTGAAAAGGGGATGTTGACGCCTTTAAGCGTAAGTTGGGTCAGACCAGTCAATTTTCTACGTCTCGTGAAGAGGACAACCTCGATTTTAAGAGGATTGACGGAGAGACCGTTTCTAACACACCAGGTGTCAATCATATAAAGCGCAGTCTACGCTCGGGAACAGACAGCTTGGAGGCTGGAACCAACCGAGAGCACGGCGACGTCGTCGGCATATGCTTCGGTTTGAACGTTAGATCCATTGAGCATTACAAGTAGAGAGTCGATCAGCATGCACCACAGAAAAGGAATAAAACGCCACCTTGTGGACAGCCCTTATTCACTCCTGTTGCAACATATTGTCCACAGTCCGCCTCAGCGATTACGATTCTATTCACTAGCATTGCTTTAATTCACAACACTAATGGCTCGTCCACACCGTGTTCTCTGGCAGCATTGCACATACCATCGAAGCTAGCATTGTCAAAAGCACCAGATTTTAATCTTTGGTAAGCATGTTGGAATTAAAGAAATGTACAGTGGAACAAAAGCAGCGGTATGGGATGGTTCAACTTTTTCTGATTGGTTTGAGACGAATACTGGAGTTAAGCAAGGCTGTCTTCTCAGCGCCCTACTGTTCTCTCTATTTATCAATGATATAGTTGAAGATCTACCTGGAGGAATAAGGATAGCCAATACGGTAATAAATGTTTTATTATACGCCGATGATCTGGTAATACTGTCAGAATCACCCGAAAACCTACAGTTGATGATTAATCGATTAGCGACTTATTGCAACAGATGGGGATTAAAGATTAATACAGAGAAGTCTAAGGTGATGGTATTCTCATCTCAAAGCCAAAACAATAAAAGGTGGTACTACAATGGGAACCTTCTAGAAGTTACCAACGATATAAAATATCTAGGCGCTAAACTGAATTCCACTTTGAGCTTCAACAACCATCTAAAGGAAAAGGCCAATACATCACAAAGCTTGTTGAATTCGTCATGGCGAAACGTGTTCTCGAATAGTAGGATAGTTCTTTCAGTCAAGTTCAAGATATATGAAGCAGTCGTAAGGTCAACTCTCTGTTATGCTTCGCAAAACTGGGGTGCAGATGAATATGATCAAATTGAACAATTCCAGAGAAATTTCTTGAAAAAACTCTTCAACCTCCCTCGAAATACACCAAGTTATGCTATCTACCTGGAAACAGGAATACCTAAACTATTTATAAGTACACTTAAAGCACAGGCTGATTTTATTATCAAAACATTATCTTATGAGGACTCACGAATAACAACGAAAATGCTCTTATACGAGTTAAGGAACAAAGACTGGTTGACTGCTAAGTGGGAAAGCCTTGGTATTGCTTGTGGTGAAACACTAGTTTTTAACTCAACAAACCCTAATAACATAAAAGAGCAACTGTACCGTTTAATACAAAAAAATGAAGACTGGATGCGTGAAGGCTTTATCTTAAGCGCACGTGAATCCAACAGTAGATTATTATACTCGCAACTTAATTACAACCTGGATAAGAGAAACTACTTCCACGATTCGCTAACATACCGAGAAACTAATTAATTATTTTTAAAGCAAGATGTGAACTACTCAGCTTAAACGGATGTCCTTATAACGGGAGCTTCAATCAGTTCTGTACAATTTGCAACCTTAAGGCAAAGGAGGATTGCTTTCACTTTATTAGTATTTGTCCTATATTTAAATCACACAGAATTTTTTATTCTTTGGAAAACATAGTCTTTCAATGCAAGACACCCTTAAAATACTCAACGAGTGCGACTGGAAAACACTAAGCAAATTTTTAGAAGTTATCTCCAAGTATAGAATGTTATTGGTAACCGAATACATTTAATTACAAGTTTATTTATTAAATACCATATATTATTTACAATTATACAATCAATAGTAATTGTACCTTTATAAAAATTATGTTTGCTAACCTGGCTGACGGCTAAGCCATAGCTAAAAACTTCATATATTATGTTAACTAGATGAAATAATGGATAAATAAATGAATTTGTTACTTACTTACATACTTAATAATAATAATAATAATAATAATAATAATAATAATAATAATAATAATAATAATAATAATAATAATAATAATAATAATAATAATAATAATAATAATAATAATAATAGCGCAAAAAAGACTGAATACCTGTGCTGCCCTTTTTCTGATCCAGACAAGCCTATTCCAGACATTTATTTGAATGGAAATGTGCTTCCCAAGTGTGAAAAGTTTAAATATCTGGGATCTATGATCAATAGTGAAGCAACTTGTGATGACGACATCAATCATCGAGTAAGCGTAGGGTGGATGAAGTGGCGAGAAAACTCCGCTATCTTCTGTGATCGAAAAATGCCCCCTAAGCTGAAGGGAAGACTCTACACAGCAGTTGTCCGTCCAGCTCTGACATACGGTTCACAATGTTGGACAATGTACAAAAAGTATGAGAGCAAATTGACGGCAGCCGAAATGAAGATGCTTCGGATGACAGCAGGAGTAACAAAGCTTGATCGAATTAGAAGTACTAAGATCCGTGGAAGCCTTCATGTCAAAAGTACCATCTTGGACAAAATTCAGCACGACCGGCTCAGTTGGTATTGTCATGTTCAAAGGAGAGATCCACAGAACCCCGTCCAAAAGGCAATATCGTACAACGTTTCAACAAATTCGCGACGAAAAAGAAAAGGCAGGCCAAAACACTCCTGGTACAAGCAAATGCAAAAACAGCAGCATTTGGTTGGCCTCAGACATGGAACAATCCAAAACCGGGAGGCTTGCCGACGCTTTCTGAGGTCAACGCGGCGTACCCCACAGGCGGATCACTAGTGTGAAGCAGAAAAGTGGGCGAGTTGTGATCGCTTCAAGATCACTACTCGTAACGCCGGAAATGAAGAAGAAGAAGAAGAATAATAATAATAAATAATAACAATATAATTATGATAATAATAATAATAATAATAATAATAATAATAATAATAGTAATAACAATAATTACAATAATAATAATAATAATAATAATAATAATAATAATAGTAATAATAATAGTAATAATAATAATAATTATAATAATAATAATAATAATAATAATAATTGTTTTTTTTTTTTTTTCAAATAATTTGTTGAGTACCTGCGAAGCTTTTGTTTGTCTGCAGGTGTTTGTATTTCTATTTACTTCAAGTGAGATTGTGAATAGTGAGTTCAGTGTTGAAAGTATTTATATAATTCCATGTTAATAATCTTTATCGGAGCTCAAAAGGTGATTCATTGTATTTCTTTATGCTTCAAATAATAAAGCTAGTTAGATCTATTATATTTTTTATTGATACCTTTTAATTGGAGTTCAAAACGTAACTTTTGATTGCTTTTGTTCTTTTCTTGAAATTTATTATATTAACTAGTTCTCTTGGTAATAAATTCATAATGGAAGGAACAGAATATTTTAATATTAATAATAATGATAGAAATAATAATAATAATGATAATAATAATAATAATAATGATAATAATGATAATAATAATAATAATAATAATAATAATAATAATAATAATAATAATAATAGTAATAATAATAATAATAATAATAATAATAATACATAATAATAATAATAATAATAATAATAATAATAATAATAATAATAATAATAATAATAATAATAATAATAATAATAATAATAATAATAATAATAATAATAAATAATAATAATACATAATAATAATAATAAAATTAATGGTGGATGGGCGTTGTACTATTCGGGTAGGCTCTGACTGGTGCTGACTGACTTGGCGGCGCCCAGATGCTGTAACTTATAGTACACGTCAATTGTGCTTACTATACCTCCAAGCGGTATCCACTGGGACCTGGGATGATCCGTCCAGAGCTGACCTGCTAAACTAGTAAGTGCGAGTGTTGACAAGGGAATCCGGAACAAAAGAATTGTGATCGGTCAACACTATAATTGCTCTGCGAACTATGACTGACTGCACGAATCTCAGTGGTCTGCGAGAGCTTTCGTGTAAATGTTCCAGCGGATGAATTCGAAAGACAGAATCAACGGTGGACTTCAGCAGCCATAAAAGCAGAAACCCCTGAAGGAGCTGCTCCAACATATTTGGTTTAAAGGTCTTTCGGGGTCTTTCAATACTAGGACAGGGTATTGACGTAGAGATGGTGGCGGATGAGCTCCTGGTGAGCCAACGGCAGCACTCACACCCCTGCAGCAGGGTACTGACACTGGATATTCCAGCCCTTTGTGTCCGAAGGGATCCAAAAGGACCTGGCCCTCCAGGTTGGGGGTTGTGCGTAGGGTTAACTACCCAACCACGGAAAAAAATATGGTTCCGAAACAACCAAAAGCCTCGGATAACGATATTGATTTCAAAGTTGACGACCCAAGCAAACGAAAAAAGGACAATGACCTCCGGATCTGCACGTGGAACGTAAGGTCTCTTAACGGACTACGTGCAGCTGGAGAATTAGCGGACGCCCTGGACTGCTGCAAAGCAGACATAACCGCCATCCAAGAAGTGCGATGGAGTGGACCGGGCATAAAGAAGATGAAAAACTGTGACATCTACTAGGGCGACTGCTACAGATAAAAGAAACAACGTTTATTTGGGTGCGGATTTGTCGTTAGAGGAAGACTCAGGGATAAGGTGATTAGCCAAAATCCAGTCAATGAGCGTATAATGACCATCCGCATCAGGGCTAAATTCGCCAACATTAGCCTTATATGCGCCCACGCCCCCACAGAAGAGAAAGACGACGATTCCAAAGACTGTTTCTACGAGCTCTTCGAAGAAACGTATGAGCAGTGCCCTAGACACGACGTGAAAATCGTTCTTGGCGATTTTAACGCAAAGCTAGGGAAGGAGGACATCTTTGGAAACACAATCGATAAGCACAGCCTCCATGACAAAACCTCCGAAAACGGACTGAGGCTAATCGATTTTGCTGCGGGGCTGAATCTTGTTGTAAGTAGTACGCGCTTCCCGCATCTCAAAATTCATAAAGGTACATGGCGATCCCCAGATCAATTAACCGTCAACCAAATTGACCATGTTGCGATCGACGCAAGGCACTCTTCCAGTGTGATAGATGTCCGAACTTTCCGAGGGGCCAACTTTGACTCGGACCACTACCTTGTTGTAGCCAAGGTACGAATGAGGATATCTTGTTCACGACCAGCGCGAACTAACCCTGTGAAGAGATATGACGTCGGAAAGCTACAATCGCAAGAGATTGCCAATGCCTTTTCCAATCGAGTGTCCCTTCAATTATCCTTGAATCCCATGCCGCCAGCATTAAACATTGAAGACCAGTGGCAGCAATGCCAAGAAGCCATCAGAACCGCTGCCTCTGAGGTTCTGGGTTTCACTCGGCCACCAAAACGAAACCCATGGTTCGATGAAGAATGCAGGCAGGCAAATGCAGCCAAACAAAGAGCACGACAAATGCTTATGCAAACACGAACAAGGGCTGCTTACGATCAGTATAACGAGATTTACAAGGAGAGAAGAAGGGAAGAACACCGACTTCTCAAAAAGAAAAAGAAGCAGCATGAGAAGCGCTCGTTTGAGGAAATAGAGAGGTGCCAGAAGTTTTACCAAAAGGTAAAAAGATCCTGCCAGGGTGGCAAACCCCGAACTCAAGCCTGTAAAGACCAGCAGGGAAACATACTCATAGAGTCACAGTCGCTACTGAGGATCTGGAAAGATCATTTCCGCTGTCAGGCAGACTGCCCCATTCAGCTTGGACGATGATCAAGAATGCCGTCCTCCCGACCTAGAAAAGGTTAAGCTTGCCATATGCAAACTTAAATCAAATAAGACTGCAGGTGCAGATGGCCTTGATGCCGAACTTTTCAAGGCAGCTGGAGATCAGTTGGAAAGGAGCATGCACCAGCTGATCTGCATGATATGGTCGGTAGAAAGCATGCCCGATGAATGGAACCTCAGTATCGTATGTCCGATCCTAAAGAAGGGAGACCCTCACAATTGCGCCAATTACAGAGGGATAAGCCTCCTTAACGTCGCTTATAAGATCTTGTCTGCTGTAATATGTGAACGTCTGAAACCCCACGTCAACAACTTGATAGGTCCTTATCAATGTGGTTTTAGACCAGAGAAGTCCACAATAGACCAAATTTTCACATTACGGCAGATCTTGGAAAAAACCCGAGAACATAATATCGATATTCACCACCTCTTTATCGATTTCAAGGCCGCGTATGACAGTATTTACAGAGACGAGCTGTATAGAGCCATGTCTAGTTTCGGCATCCCTGCAAAGCTCGTACGACTATGAAGGATGACTTTGGAGAATTCACGCTGCTCCGTCAAGGTCGAAAAAGAACTCACCGAGACCTTTGATGTCGAAAAAGGCTTTAGGCAAGGCGACAAACTGTCATGCGATTTCTTCAACATCATACTTGAACAGATTGTAAGAAACTCAAACGTCAAAACTTTCAAAAGTCTGTACAATTACTCGCCTACGCAGACGATATTGACGTAATGGGAAGAAAAAAGCGTGATGTCATAGGTGCTTTTGCGAGTATTGAAACAGAAGCGGCAAAAATGGGTTTGATGGTTAATGAGGGCAAAACGAAGTATATGCTGTCATCAAACAAGGACACAGAACATCGACGAATTGGACAAAACGTCACAATAGACAGACATAACTTCGAGGTAGTACAGGACTTCGTCTACCTAGGATCCGCTGTAGAAACGGACAACAACATCAGTGCGGAGATCAAACGGAGAATAACTCTTGTCAACCGTTGCTTCTTTGGGTTAAGAAGGCAATTGAGAAACAAAACCCTCTCTAGAAAAACCAAGGTGACCTTGTATAAGACCTTAATCATCCCAGTCCTGCTGTACGGCGCGGAAGCATGGACCTTATCGAAAGCGGATGAGGAGACCCTTGGTCGTTTCGAAAGAAAAATTCTCCGAATTATCTTTGGTCCCGTATGCGAAGACAATGTGTGGAGAAGAAGATACAACAACGATCTGTATGAGCTGTACCGCGACATGGGCATAGCCAGAAGAGTACGCATCGCGAGGGTACGATGGTTGGGCCATGTAGAGCGGATGGACCCAAACGCTCCGGCTCGTCGGGTGTTCGAAAGCACATTGCAGGGAAATCGCGGAAGGGGAAGACCTCGTCTTAGGTGGCGCAATCAAGTGGATGAAGACCTCAACCGACTTGGAGTGCGAAACTGGAGAGAGCTCGCCCGAGATCGAAATCGTTATAGAAGGATGTTGGTTGAGGCCCAGGTTCACCCCGAACTGTAATGCCCACCTAAGTAATAAAAATAATAGTAATAATAATAGTAATAATGCTAATAGTAATAATAATAATAATAATAATAATAATAATAATAATAATAATAATAATAATAATAATAAAAATTATGATAATAATAATAATAATAATAATAATAATAATAATAATAGTAATAACAATAATTACAATAGTAATAATAATAATAGTAAATAATAATAATAATAATAATAATAATAATAATAATAATAATAATAATAATAATAATAATAATAATAATAATAATAATAATAATAATTTTTTTTTTTTGTTGGAGGCTTTTAAAATACCAGCTGGAGCTCTCAGACCTAAATACCGGTCCATTGTACTACCAGATAGCAACCTTCTATTTGTTATAGCTTTCCAGATGTTCGGAGAAAAGCCAAAAGACGCTGCCATGGTAAGGAGCCTAAGTTACCAGCTCTCACCATGTCTGCGCCGAGTATCTGTAACCTCATGCGAGAAAAAGCAGGACATTCACAGAGGAAGTGCTCTGCGGTGTCCTCATCTTCTCCACAAGATTCACAGAGTGTGGTATCACTTAAGCCTAACACGTTTAAATGCTTTGCAAAAGAGAAGTGCCCGCTGGCAACGCCAATAAGCTTTCTACAGTCTTTTCTGCTACGAGCTAGCAAAAATGTTGCAGTCTTCTTACTAACGTTGGGGAGCATACGCTTGGTCTGTCTGCATCCAATGGAGGCATGCCATCTACGGTTGTGCTCTTCACAGATCCAATCGTTGATTGAAGCCCTCACTGAGGACGCTGGCAGACCTAGCGACGGTTCAGGTCCTGAGAAAGCTGTCTGAGATCCCTGCCTAGCGAGTTCATCGGCGATCTCATTTCCTGTTATGCCGTGATGGCCTGGAACCCAAATGAGACTCAAGGAATTTAATCTTCCGATCGCATTCAGAGAACTCCTGCATTCCTGGATCACTTTCGAAGTGGTTATAGGGTTGAGAAGGGCCTTAAGCACAGCTTGGCTGTCGCTGCAAACAAAGATACTTCTCCCCGTCCATCCATTGTTCGTTACGTGGCTCAAGGCCAATAGGATAGCATAAGCCTCCGCTTGAAAAACGGAAGCGTATGATCCCAAAGATGAGTGCAGTCGTATGTCGTCGTTCTCAACAAAGGCACCAGCACCAGAACCCTCGTCGGTTTTGGAGCCATCTGTGAAGATACGATAACAGTTCTTTCCAGGCTCAGATTCTGGAGCGAACCAGTCCTGAACCGAAGGAAAGTTGACTGAGTAATTTTGACGCAGTTTGAGCCTTGGGATCATCGTGTCAGACGGCATATCCATTAGACGTGAGTCAAAAGATATGCTGCTTGCGAGTTCCTCAAAGCTCCAGTGCGAATTGTGCCAGAGACCACATCGCTTTAAACGAGAAATGGTCTTGAGAGTACACCCCATGATGTAGGTATCAAGGGGAGGACGATTCAACAGTGCGTCGAGAGCAGCTCCCGGTGTGCTAGGGAAGGCCCCCGTAACACCCAGACAAATTGTTCTTTGAAGTTTGGCAAACGAGGCAATAACGTATTTACGCGAGAGCTTATTCCACCAAACAACTGACGCATAGGAGATGATTGGTCTTATCATAGCCGTATAGATCCAAAGGACCTTTTTCGGTGAAAGATCCCATGTCTTGCCAAAGGCTCCTTTACATTGCCAGAAAACTGACAGTGCTTTAGTAGTTTTAGACTCGACATGTTTCGATCAAAGAAGTTTGTTATCCAGGATTACTCCAAGATGCTTGACTTCTTTTGAAAAGGGGATGTTGACGCCTTTAAGCGTAAGTTGGGTCAGACCAGTCAATTTTCTACGTCTCGTGAAGAGGACAACCTCGGTTTTAAGCAGGGTTGCGAATTTATGAATTAGAAAATCCCTAAATCATAAGCTAATTGTTGACTTCTGATTTAAAAAAAATGTAGTTCGCAAGCTAGTTGCTGATTTAGAATTGAAAATTTTTCAAGTCATAAGTTAGCTGGTGACTTATGAATTAAAATTCGTTCAATTCATAAGCCAGTTGGTGAATTATGAATTAAATTTTTTCAATTCATAAGCTAGTCGGTGAATTATGAATTAATTTTTTTCAATTCATAAGCCAGTTGGTGAATTATGAATTAAATCTTTTTCAATTCATAAGTCAGTTGGTGACTTGTGAATTAAATCTTTTTCAATTCATAAGTCAGTTGGTGAATTATGAATTAAATTTTTTCAATTCAGAAGCCAGTTGGTGACTTGTGAATTAAATTTTTTCAATTCATAAGCTATTTGGTGAATTATGAATTAAATCTTTTTCAATTCATAATTCATTTGGTGAATTATGAATTAAATTTTCCCAAGTCATGAGCTGATAAGTGAGTTATGAATTAAATCTTTTTCAATTCATAAGCTATTTTTTGAGTTATGAATTAAATTTATTAAATTAACTCAATTCTTCTTCTTGTGCACTGAATTATGCTTCGTTTGCTGCATTACAATTATCTTTAAAAGGTAGTGATTGAAGTATTTTAAATCTCTTCTTAGTTACATAATTATGTTAATAAACAAACCTCTAAAAATCTATTTTTGGTATAAACTATACTATTTTACAAGTTATGGCGGTCTAAGTTCAACTGGTTTTAAAAATGGGTCCTTGCGGTGCCAACTGTAACTCAAAAACCGCTCGATACATTTCAATGAAACTAATACAGTTTTTAGAAAACATGAAAAGCGAGTGCCTGATTGAAGGATTTTTTTTTCAAAATTAACAAAATGGCGACCTCAGGAATTTATTTATACATTGGTAGGTTAATGTATTTTGTTATTATTTTTATCTGTAATGATTTTTATGTTGCTAAATACGTGTGAAACTGTTTTGACAAAAAATTTGAAAAAAAAAAAATCAAAAATCAAATCAAATCAAATTTCGTACAAAAAATCAAAAATTTTTTTAAAAATTTATGAAAATTTCAAAAATTAAAATTTTTCACATTTTGAAATGCATTTTTTCTTCAACAACTTGGGACTTCTAAAATACAAAATTTCGCCACCATCATGGAAGCCACTCACTAGAAAGTCGATTTTGAAAAAACGGTACTATGGGAGGTGCCGTTTTTAGACTTATCATCGGAATGTCATGTTTAATTGTTATCTCAAAACTTGTCTAATCCGCAAAAGCGTGTCGAGCAAAAAACCTATCTAGGTTAGGTTAGGTTAAAATGGCTGTCAGGAAAACAACTGACACACTTAGACCAGTATTAAGTCCATTGTGATACTATAAGAATTATGTAAGGGAGTACCTCACTTAACAAAACCATTTGAAGCTTTTGATAAAGCGAAAGATATGCAGGGTACCTGGGTTCGCCAGATCGCTTAAATCATCAAGAAAATATTTTCCTAGATGCAGTTTTTTTTTTAAAGAGTGCAGGACATGAGCAGAGGAGGTGTGGGATTGTCTCCTCCTCCTCCTCATCTAAACAACTTCTGCAGAAGTCATTAAAGGAAACGCCGAGTCTTATGGCGTGTCTTCCTATCAAACAAAGACAATGTCCGTGATGACATTGATAATAATTGATTACGGAGCTAAAGTGCAATCTGGTTATAGCAAATGTCTTGCGCGTTTGAATCTAGTTTTGGCAATATATGTTTTGTTGCCACACTCGCAGTGATAACGTTCCACCTATTTTTTCTATCCATTGCCTCTTGCTTTAGGATGTAGCGATTGGTATAAAATATATGTATATATTAAAACTGCTGGTTGAGATCGCAAGAACGGTTCCTTCTCTGGCGAGTTCATCGGCTTTGCAGTTACCCACGATATCTCTGTGCCCGGCACCCAAATTAGGTGAATATTGAACTGTTCAGCCATCTCCTTAAGAGATAGGCGACAGTCTGGGAATCCGGATATTCGCTGAGGATATCACGTTTTCTTTTAACCACGATAGGACCTCTTTGATTGCCAGAATTTCCGCTTGGAACACGCTACAGTGGTTTGGAAGGTGGAATGAGAGACTTACATTGGTTCTTTCTGAGTACCTACACCCCGCAGCCGACCCTTTCCTTGGTTTTTGACCCATCTATATAGAAATGAATTGAATCATCTCTTAAGAATTCTTCGTCTTCCCAGGTAGTTCTCGATGGGATTGAGACTTGGAACTTATTATCAAAAACCAGTTGTGGGATGGTGTAGTCGGAGTGGCAAGGTACTGATCTGAATAAATTCAGAATTGCAGCGTGAACAATTCTTTTATCGGTCCATTGGGAGATAGCTCTGATACGAATGGAATGAACCTAACTAACGCGCTATTATACTCCAAAAACCATCTAGTAGATTTGCCTGTGCGAGGATTTGAAAAGATTCAATTCATAAGTCACCAACTACCTTACCAGATAATTTTTTTTTTAATTCATAACTCACTTATCAGCTCATGACTTGTGAAAATTTAATTCATAATTCACAAACTAGCTTATGAATTGAAAAAATTTAATTCATAACTCACTTATCAGCTCATGACTTGGGAAAATTTAATTCATAATTCACCGAATGACTTATGAATTTAAAAGATTTAATTCACAAGTCACCAACTGGCTTCTGAATTGAAAAAATTTAATTCATAATTCACCAACTAGCTTCTGAATTGAAAAAATTTAATTCATAATTCACCAACTGACTTATGAATTGAAAAGATTTAATTCACAAGTCACCAACTGACTTATGAATTGAAAAAGATTTAATTCATAATTCACCAACTAGCTTCTGAATTAAAAAAATTTAATTCATAATTCACCAACTGACTTATGAATTGAAAAGATTTAATTCACAAGTCACCAACTGACTTATGAATTGAAAAAGATTTAATTCATAATTCACCAACAAGCTTCTGAATTGAAAAAATTTAATTCATAATTCACCAACTGACTTATGAATTGAAAAAGATTTAATTCATAACTCACTTACCAGCTCATGACTTGGGAAAATTTAATTCATAAGTCACCAATTAGCTTAAGAATTATTATTTGTTTAATTCATAATTCACATATTAGCTTGTGAATTAAAGACTAGCTTAAGCTAAGAAAAGAATTAAGCTTTTGCAACCCTGGTTTTAAGAGGATTGACGGAGAGACCGTTTCTAACACACCAGGTGTCAATCATACAAAGCGCAGCCTGTGCTCGGGAACAGACAGCTTGGAGGCTGGATCCAACCGAGAGCACGGCGACGTCGTCTGCATATGCTTGGGCATGAACGTTAGAACCATTGAGCATTACAAGTAGAGAGTCGATCAACATGCACCACAGAAGAGGAGATAAAACGCCACCTTGTGGACAGCCCTTATTTACTCCCGTTGCAACATATTGTCCACAGTCCACCTCAGCGATTACGGTTCTCTTCATTAGCATTGCTTTAATCCACAACACTAATGACTCGTCCACACCGTGTTCTCTGGCAGCATTGCACATACCATCGAAGCTAGCATTGTCAAAAGCACCTTGAATGTCGAAGCGTGCTGGGCCCATAACCTGTAGAAAAATGAAAAACGCGTGCAACCAAACTGCTTCCTGTATGGCAGATGACATTGCCATGTATTCGGCTTCAGTAGTTGATAAAGCCACCGTTGGTTGTCTTCTGCTTGCCCATGACACTGCTGCATTTGACATCTTGAATAGGTATCCAGTACATGAGCGTCTTTTGTCCAAATCCGATGCCCAATCCGCATCACTATAACCATGTAATTCTGTTATGTTATCAACAGAATATTTGAGCTTCAGATTCATGGTTCCCTTTAAGTAGCGCATAATGCGCTTAACAGCCTTCCAATGAGCCATGCCATACGTTGTGTTAAAACGACTTACGTCATTAACTGCGAATGCGATGTCTGGTCTTGTGCATTGTGCCAAGTATAAAATACTCCCTACAGCCGCTTGGTATGGTAGTTTGGATAGTTCATCTTCTCGATCTTCATCTGTTCGTAAATTAGCCGATAACTTTTGATTAATATCACTTGGTGTGGAAACCGGTGTACAATCGGCCATACAGAAACGAACCAGAATTTCTTTGATGTACTTGGTTTGATCTAATTCAACACCGTGGTCAGTTTGATTTATTCGAATTCCGATGCAGCTTTTAACTGGCCCCATGTCTTTCATTTTGAATGAACTGCTAAGTGATTCTTTGATTTCCTTTAAGGTTTTTTCGTCTTTCCAGAAAATCAATATATCATCGACATAAATTGCTAATATCAACGATAAATCTTTATTGAAATAGACACACGGATCTAACTTTGACTTCTGCAAACCAAATGACTTCAATGCCGATTCCAATTTTAGACTCCATTGCCGACCAGCTTGTTTTAAGCCATACATTGCACGATTCAATTTGCACACTTTTCCAGATCCGTCCTTGAACCCCTCTGGTTGTTCAATATATATTTGTTCTTGCAATTCACCCTGCAAAAATGCAGTCACTGCATCCATTTGGTCGATCATCATTCCCTTTTTTACAGCCAGTGCTACTAAAAAACGTATAGTCTGGTGACGTACTACTGGTGAAAAAGTTTCATGGTAGTCCATTCCATAAACTTGGTTGCAGCCCTTTGCTACTAGGCGGGCTTTGTGTCGAATAATATTGCCATCCATGTCTCTCTTAGTAGTGAAGACCCATTTTGTTTTCAAAGCTTTGTAATTATTGGGCAAATCCACTAAACACCATGTTTTGTTTTCATCCAAAGAATCCATTTCACTTTCCATAGCCTTCTTCCAAGCATTGTGATCGGTCCGAAGCATTGCTTCTTTGATAGTAATTGGATCCATTTCCTCAGTTGCTTCATTTGTGTAGTAAGTTACATAGTCTTGAAATTTACGGGGTTTTGGTTGGCGTTCTGATCTTCTTGGAGTAGACCCTGTTTCCATCGTGACAATTTGGTCAGGTTGATACAACGTTGACGTTTCGCTTTCTAAAGCATCATCAAACATCTCTGATGTTGAACTTTCATTAGCATCTGTCTCTATCTCGCATTCTAATATTTCGGGAGATTCCCTCACTTGCTCAGGACTTGCTTCAAGTTCTTCTACAACAACGCTTATAACCGATGGTTCCATTAGCTCATGAAAAATGACATCTCTGCTCACAACCAATTTCTTTGTGTGTAAATCGATGCAACGATACCCCTTCCTATCACTGTCGTAGCCAACAAAAATCATTTTTTTTGATTTTTTGTCTAATTTCTTCCGATGTTCCTTTGGAACGTGCACCATGACAGGAGAACCAAAGATGCGCAGATGTGAGACGTCTATTTTCTTACCCGTCCAAATTTCTTCTGGTGTATTGTCCCTTAACGAAGCACAAACGGAACGATTTATTACGTAAGATGCCATGTATACTGCTTCTGCCCAAAACTCATATCCCAGTTTAGCATCAAATAACATGCACTTGGCCCGTTCGATGATGGTTCGGTTCATCCGTTCGGCTGTGCCGTTTTGTTGTGGTGTGTAAATTGTAGTTCGTTGATGCTGGATGCCATTCTTTCGGCAAAATGTATCGAATTGACGTGAACAGTATTCGGTTCCATTGTCTGTGCGGAAGACTTTTATATTTTTGCCTGTTTGTTTTTCGACAAAGGCCTTGAAGTTGATGAATATGCCGAGAACTTCTGATTTCTCCTTTAAAAAGTAAACAAATATTTTTTTCGAAAATCGTCGATAAATGTCAAGAGGTATCTAGCTCCTCCAATAGACTTCGATTGCATTGGCCCTACCAAGTCAGAATGAATAATTTCTAATAAATTATTGCTATGAGTTTCACTTGCATTGAATACTTCACGTGTTTGCTTAGCTTCAGCACAAACTATACAATTTTTTAAGCCAACACCAACTTGTTCGTCTTTGAAATCCATCCCAGTCACTACTCCGTTTCGCATTTTTCGTAAACTTCCATAGCTCAAGTGACCAAATCTTCTATGCCATGTAATCGCATTTAATTCCGTGGTCTTTGACAACAAACATGAGCCGTTTTCTGATTTCAATTTGTAGACACCATTTTCAGGCTTACAGCATACAAATTTCTTATGATTTTTATCATAAATGGAGCAACCATCTTTATCAAAAACAAGTTTATTTCCAGCTTGAACTATATTGTAAACTGATAACAAATTAACTGACACATCTGGCACGTGTAGGAGATTTGACACTTTAATTTCCTCGCCGTTTAAAATGAGGTTAGATTCTCCAGCACATGTTACCAGCATCTTAGTATTGTTTGCCGTTAAAATTTGTCGAACATTCGAGGTTGTATGTGCAGAAAGCAATTCTTTGTTTGGAGTCATGTGATTTGAGGCACCACTGTCAATAATCCACTCGTTTGGCTCACATTTCATTGACATCAAGGCAGTAAAACCACGTTTAACTTCATTAAAACTATTGCCACTGCTCTTCCTTGATTCCTTTTTTTTACATTCGGAACTGATATGATTTCTCCCCCCACATGAATAGCACTTGATTCCACGACGGTATGTTTTTGTATAATTTGAACCTGTCTTCGCCATTTTCTTGCCATAGAATGCACCCCCCTTTGTTTCATCTCCATATTGTGTATCTAATAGCTTCATCTTAATTTCTTCTGCATTCAACTTAGCTGTGCTGGCTTCGAAACTCATTATAAGAGGCTTATATTCTTCAGTTAACCCAGCCAACAAAATGGCTGCCAACCATTCATCATCAATATTAAAATTGATACTCATCAATTTACTTGAAGTTGTTATAATCTGGTCAATGTACGTCTGCATATTGTCACATGATTCCAAACGAATGGAAATTAACGTTCGTAGCAACCCAATCTTCCTCATTAATCCTCGATCTTCGTACATGGAATGTAATTTCACCCAAGTTTCTAGAGCGCTTTTGCATGGTCTGATATGAACGAATAAATCAGATTCAACACTTAGAGCTAAAAGTGCTTTTGCCGAACTTAACTTATTGTTATCTGTTTCAACCGCTGTGTTAGGATCATCCTTTTTTGGTTTAATGCAATCGCTTAGTTTCTTCAGTTCCAATAAACTTCCAATTGCAAAAGACCAATTGTAAAAATTTTCACTGCCTTTGAGTTTATCAATTCCAAACTCAGATTTAACTGAACCAGCCATATCGATTTTAATTTTTTCAAAAAATTTAGCAACAAATGCAAAATCGAATCTTCAATAGTTCGATAGTTCAACTAATTACAATGAATTAAAAAAAACTTTTTTTTTTTACAATTAAATTTCGCCAATATCTGGGCCCATAACCTGTAGAAAAATGAAAAACGTGTGCAACCAACTTGAGAGTTTGACAGTAGTTGTTTATTCCATTGAAAAGAACAGAAAAAGAAAAGCAAAGAGCAAAATGTAAATTGACATTTATGTGTTAGAAAAAAATACTAGAGTAATACTTTAGGGTGAGAGCATAAGGCCACATTCACAACAAAATGCCTACCGCAAATTCTTTCCTGTCAAGCGCGCATTCAATCCTGCTAACAAGATTTTGAAGTGCGGTCTCGCAAGATTTTCCTCTTTGGTAAGCATGTTGCATCTGAGACAGAGGGTGTAATTGGAGTGAGGTTTTACGAATGTAAATCTCAACCATTCTTTCCAGCGTCTTAAGCAGGAAGGAGGTAAGACTAATGGGTCTAAAGCTCTTGGCGAGTGAGTAGTCTTGTTTACCAATTTTTGGTATGAAGGCGACTCTAACACTCTGCCATGGAGTTGGTATATACGCTAGGGCTAAACTACCAGTGAAAATATTTTTCAAAGTAGGAAGCAAAAGGTTTATACTTTCCTGCAACATAGCTGGGTAAACACCGTCAGTGCCAGGTGACTTGAAACTGTCAAAAGATGCCACGGCATATTTGATGGCTTCGTCGGTAACAACTAACGATGACGTGTACCAGCTAAGTCGAGTGGATTTATCGGATTCACCTGATCTAAGGGAAATAGATTGCTGTGGTCCGATTGATATCTGGTTTCCTGGAAAATGAGTTTCCAGCATAAGACTGAGTGTCTCTGCTTTGGACTCGGTATAGGAATCGTCTGATTTCCTGAGCGTTTCTAGTTTGTTTACCTTGCTCCTTTTAAGGGCTTTAGTAAGTCGACTAGTTTCACTGAGTGTTTCTATACTTTCACAGAATTCTTTATAAGAGGCATTCTTTGATCTTCGAATTAACCTTTTAAAGTCCTTCTGTTTAGATCGATACAGGTTCCAGTCGACATCTGATTTGGTCTTGAGGGACCTATTCAGAATACTTCTGGTTTCCCTGCGAAGTTTCTGTAGTTCACTGTTCCACCACGGAACCATAGATCTACTAGGTAATTGTCTAGCTGGACATGCCAGCTCGAAGCTACTTGTAAGGGCACAATTCACTTCTAGAACTGCATCTTCCACTTTTTGTGACGTTGAGAGCTTAGGTAGAGTTTTGACGAAATTACCGAGCTCATCGTTGAAAAGTGTCCAGTTAGTTTTTCTGGGATTTCTTGTAACTAAAGGAGTGGGAACCACATTTGCTACATGGAATTGAATGTATCTGTGGTCTGAGAGTGACACGTCCAGCAACACTTTCCAGTTGGTAATCTCCTTGGCATATCCGTTAGATAGTGTCAAGTCAATTACGTCCTGTCGTATAGCCGTAACAAAAGTTGGCGTATTACCAACATTGTTAATGTCTAAGTCAGAAGACAGAATGTAACTAAGAAGATGGTTGCCTCTCATGTTGCACTTGACGCTGCCCCAAACTATGTTTTGAGCGTTAGCATCACAGCACATGATAAGCCCCAACTTCCGGTTTTCACAAAACTCCACCAAATCCACAACCTGTCTTGAGGGAGGGGGTAGAATGGAGTTCCAGGGAAAGTAAACTGACGCAACGACGAAAGTTTTCCACTCACCGTTCGTTTCGTAGTTTATCATAGCCGCAACCAGGTCTTGACCACAGAAGTGATCAAGTTTAGTTGCTGCAAAAGAGCTCGGTATGATGAGACAGGTCCGGGGTAAGTCAGACCGTTCGTCATAGAGAATATTGAACCCTCGTAGCCCTCCAAGACCAAGAACTCGGCCCTTCCAGGCCCATGGCTCTTGGATTGCTACGAGATGAGTTTTTGTATTCAACACGGAAAGCCTGCTACATAGGAGTGCAGTAGCTGCCTTAGAATGTTGAAGGTTGATTTGATTTATTATCATTGCTCCTTTCGAGGCTTTATCCCGTCCGGTCAGTGTCCGTGGACCAGACTGACTAGCAGTCACGGTTTCATTCACCAACGGTTCGGTTGGACCTCCAGGAGTTTCAACCATGCCGGCTTCGTCCCTTCCAGCCAGTGTCCGTGGACCGAATTCGCAAGCCTTGCGACCTGTTCCATCAGTTTCATTCACAGACTTTCCAGTTAGACCAACAGGAAGATTTGCAGAGCTTCCAGAAACCTTCTTCCTTATGACCCTGTTCGCGTTTGCAGAAGTTTGGGTGACTTCGGTTACAGGAGACCGTCCTGAATTGGTGGGTGAGACCTCTTCCGACCTGTCCCTTTTCGCCGCCGTCACCAAAGGTTTGCAACTTAATTCAGTGCCTTCGGCCACCCTGGTGTCCTCTTTGCACTGAGCCTTTGCCGCTCGCCTTCTCTCCAGCTTCTGTTGGCGCTTGGAATAATAATAATAATAATAATAATAATAATAATAATAATAATAATAATAATAATAATAATAATAATAATAATAATAATAATAATAATAATAATAATAATAATAATAATAATAATAATAATAATAATAATAATAATAATAATAATAATAATAATAATAATAATAATAATAATAATAATAACAATAATCACTACATAGTATAAAACAAAGTCGCTTTCTCTGTCCCTATGTCCCTATGTCCCTATGTATGCTTAGATTTTATAAACTACGCTACGGATTTTGATGCGGTTTTTTTTAATGAATAGAGTGATTCAAGAGGAAGGTTTATTTGTATAATGCATGCATATTATAGTAGAGGAAAGCCGAGAAATTTAAAGATTTGTAATGTGATGTCGTAACAAACATTTTTTTCTGCGCTTACATTGCAAACGCTAGCTAAATCTTACAAGATAGATCAAATTTATTAACTACAGAATGATATACCTTAAAAAGATCAATAAAAAAGTCCGCGACAGCATATGTTTATCTCCTAAGTATAACCCACAGTAACCATTTTTATCTTTTACATATAACAAAAGAAAATATGGGTTATTTACCAAGCTATTTTAAACGATACAGTATCATTCCTTATCCAATTAAATATATTAGATACGTTGTGCATTTCATGTAGATCAAAATTGACTTTTACAACATGTTATTTAAATTAATATTTTCGAAGATATTACTGATTTAAAAATTGCGGGACGTAGCGTTTGCTTTAAGCCTGAACTACATCGAAACACAAAGTGTAAAAAGTAAAAATAAAATAAATAGGTAAAAATGTAAAAAGCAAATAAGTAAAAATGTTGTGTATGAATATTCCAAAGATAGCAGGAAATCTTCATCGTATGGGGAAAGGGGAATTGTTTGCAGGCCACGGGCAGTAATGAATAAATCAAAACTACTGGATCGATCTTAATCATTTTTTCAGTGAGTGACATAGGATATATATTTTATACCCGTGCGAAGCCATAGCGGGCAGCTGTGTTTTTATATACAACATTCACAGTTTTTGTATATTCTGTAGTGTATTTAGTGTTAGTATTAGCATTGTGCCCGTGTGAAGCCGGGGCGGGTCGCTAGTAATAAATATAATAATAATAATAATACATAATAATAATAATAATAATAATAATAATAATAATAATAATAATAATAATAATAATAATAATAATAATAAAAATAATTATAATAATAATAATAATAACAACAGTAATAAAAATCATATTAATAATATTAACTGTGACTGTAATAATAATTGTAATAAAAACAATAATTTTAATAATAATAATAATTTCAGTTATAATAATATGCAATTGTAATATTAAAAATAATAATAATAATTTCAGATATAATAATATGCAATTGTAATATTAAAAATAATAATAATACCTTCTATGTCGTTGTTATCTTCAACTTGTATTTCTCCATAGTTCAGCCCAAGGTCGATATTTACATTCGGTTCTCCATTCGCGTCCATTGACAGAGATCTGCTTAAAATTATTGTTGAGGAAGTTGGCGTCAGTGGCTCTACACTAAAAAGATCTTCTGAATTCTAAGAACAAAAATATTTAACAAATTTCAAAGTGACAAACTAAAATGAACATTACGTCTAAGCTTGATGACGACATTGTAAAAGGAGCAGTTGGTCTTACAACTCCTAGACGCACTGGGGCAATTAATGCATCTGCCACTTCACAAAGTTCTTCAATGGCAATAATGTGGAGGGCTTGGAAGACTTTGATACAGTTTTGTATATGTTTGCTTTGAGATACAGAATTTTTTCTTTTGTCGGGAGTTGGAGATTTTTCTAAGTTAAATATAACGAAGACTCTCGCCACAGATCTGACAAAACGTCGTGCAACAATTCTTGCTTCCGAGCTTGCGGCAGGATTAGATGTGTCTTGTATTTCACGAACTAGTGTCGAAATCAAAATATCTAGGTGATCTGCACTACATTTTACAAAAAGATTGTGTGTGAATTTGTCTAGTAACGTCGATCCACTTTGAGATCTTAAATAAGTCATCGAACAGTCATCAATATTATCGTTGCTCATGACTTTGACGTACTGACTCATATCATCTGCTCCTGTCATAATCATTGCTTTTACTGCTAACCAGTCGACAAGTAAACGTTCTAGCGCTTTTTTAGCAAACTTTGGAGGTTCTAAGTCATGCTCCGGCATTTCGGGATCAATATCTGACAGTTGAGCTTTTCGGGTACTTCCTGTCGAGCTTCGTGATTTATTTCCAACTCTATATTGCTTTTGTTCAATAGATTGACGACCAACAGTTTGTATGAGAAAAAGAAGTATTGACTCGCCTCTTGAATTAAATTTTGTAACTAGGTCGGTATTCGATATAAGTTTACATAGCAGTGAAAATCTTTTGGTTTGGTTCCCGGAGAGTAATGCTTTGCATTTACACTTTTCCCAACAGTCGCAATAAGCGGTGGGTGATGTTCGCTTCAATTTGCAATCATGTCCTTTATGACAAACACGTGCACATTCAGTGCAACAACACAATGACCCAGTCAAGCCACACGTTTTGCATTCAAATATGTTTTGGTTAATGTGGTCTGCTCCTGTCCATGTAAATGAGCAAGTATCGTTATAGCAAATTACATGAAGTGGTGACTGATCTACAGATGACCCCAATGGAAACACCATCGACTCTTTGATTGAAGGGTTTTCTTCTGAGAGAGATAATATTACATTCAACAAAATTAAGCCTGCATCATATGCTCTGCATGCTACTGATAACATAAAAGGTGTTTGTCCATCGGCATCTTTACTACTTAATAAAAAATGCAAATGTGGTCGAAGTGCAGTGTTAAGACACATTTGTTGCAATATCAAAACAGATTGTTCTCTTCTCTGGTTTGAATCAGCAATATAAATCGGCGAATGTATTTTCTTTCCGTTAGATTTGGAGTTACCAAAATTCTCCTCACCAGAGTTTGTTTCATAATCAGACTGCCAAAAAGAAGGAAAGTATGATTCCTCAGTTGTTGAAGTAGAAACGTTGGGATTTCTATTGTCAGAGTCAGTATTTACCAAGCGATTCATCATTTCTCGTAAACTTACGGTACAACCCTCTCTAGTATTTGCAATCGAATGATCCATTACTGGAGATCTGCATGATGGTGAATTCTTAGCTGTAAAATTAGTAGACTCGTCTACACCTTTATTGGAGGTCGGAGAACACATAGCAGTACATGCATGAAATATATTTCGTCCCCCGTCACATTTTTCTTTTAGCAAAGATGTTATCAAATTATGATGCTCTTCTTCTAATTGACTTAAAAGCATAATAACACCCTTAAGATCACACCTTAATATCCATGGCATTAAATATTGCTTTTCTAAAAACATTATTGTCATGCATATTTTCGATTTCAAATTTACTCCAACTATTGGAAGTGACAATATTGACATAGCAACAGTGCGTATCGGAGGAAGGTTCAGCCATTTAGGATCTTTAATAGCGCCAATGCAATCTTTAACAAAAGGATAAAGAGTTCGATTGCCATCTCTTAGCAAAACAGTACAGTTATCATTTGAATCATCACTCAAAAACATGGCAATATTGGACTGTGCATTCCCTAAAAACACATTGCAATCAGTTGGAAAAACAGAACTTTGTTCTTGTTTACTGTTGTGTAAATTCAAAGTGTTGTAGTACAATTTAGAAGAAATCTTAGATATTGTATGAATACCTTTGGTGTCAACCGCAAGTGTAAGAAGTTGATAGTTCGCTGATTCATTGTTTGCAAATATGTTTAATCGTTTAGGGACTTTCTGGAAGCAATCAGGTCCTCTGGAATTTATAGCCGATTTTACGACTTGAACGTCGTCTTTTTTTAATAAACGGCAATGCTGCCAGTCGTCTTCTTTTGGTTCATTATACGATCCAATCAATCCAAATTTAACGGCAACATAGTCCCCATCAACTTTTAAAATTTTTCCAATCGGGCCGTTTCTATCTTCAACGAACACTACATCTTTCAGCATCCAAAATTCCTCGTCTTTTTTTATTTCAACATCATCCTTTGGAACAACACGTTTAGTTCTTTTATGTGTGGTTGTGTTACCGCCATCACTACAAGTACTTGATGCAGGTGAGGGAGGAGGAGGCATATCCAAACGATCGGTAGATTCTTTATTGCTAGGCGCTATTACAAACTTGCTACTTGGCAATTGATTTGGTTTTGTTGTTTCCTTTTCGTTCTGGATATGAGTCACCTTATCTTGACAAGAAAACATTGGGGGGTTAAATAATTTAAAACGACAAACATCCGAGAAGTCCCAAACCGAATTTAAAAGCTGTCCGACCTTCGGAATTCCATTGACATATGTAAATCCGATCGAACCTGTCTGATAAATTGGGCATTTCTTCATAACAACCTGTGCCCCAACTGTTATTTCTTCATTAACTAATTTAACTGGTTTCTTTGTCTTTGATCTAAAGCGATCCCACAAATTGCGTCTTTGCTCAAACGGTAAGACCCCCCACCAGTATAAGTTATGATTTGATGTCCGAGCTACCGTAAATAAAGCTGACGTGTACAAAGAATGAATACCTTCTAATGAAAATTCAGGAAAGCTTTGTGCCCCATGTTCAAGTTTCAAACCATGATTTCCCAAATGTTCATCCATCCAAGTAGCCACCAGATTCGTCTCTGTTGCTATAGTGCATCGGATAGAATTAGAAGAAATCATGACAACCCTTTCGTTTATATTTAAGCTCAACGTCTTTGGATGAAAAACATTTGGTACCTAAATCAAATTTTTAATGAATAATTGATTCTTTTCCATAAAATATATTTACTTCTGATTTAAATGCATCGTTGTCAACCCATCGCCATTGGTGCAACTCTCCTGTTTCGGATAGCCCAATGAACTCAGAGAAAAGCGAACCAATTTTCTGAAAACGTATTGGTATGTCTTTTTCTGGCCATGCTTGAAGCTCTTCAGATATCCATAAGGGTGAACTATTTCCAGCATTTTCTTTTCTTTTCCCATCTTTAAGAAAAAAAAAAAAAAAATGGATAAAACGAAACAAGTCTTCTCACAGATACAATATCACTATCTTATAGTAAAACTGATAAAGCTTGATCAAGATGGATTTTATGTGTGTTGTTGATGATTCTGATTCCTCTTTAATTATTATAATAAATATAATAATATTTTTATTTTATATTATTATAATAAATATCTATAATATTAAAAATAATTAACTTTCTTTTTCTCCTTATATTAGCTATTCTTTATGATTATTAATTATATTATTTTTTCGCCTTCGAGCCGAAAGCCGTTGCATCTTGTGTTCCATAAAACAATGTACTAATCTAGGAATTTAAGATTACTATATTAGTTCGTATAAATAAATTAATTAATTAACCCCAAGCACCACCAGAATTAAGTGAACAATCCACATCGTCAGTTAATTTAAACCCTGACTCCATTTTAAATAATGGCTCCAAAAAAATCAGTGATGACATTGATCCTACTAAGCAGAGTCCTCCTTCAAAGCGAAAGACTCTGAGAAGCAATTCTAAAAAGGTGAACAGCGTTTTAGTCTCATTAGAAAAAACTGATATAGTTGATATGGTTGCAAATAGTTCACCATGTTACGATGTGGATGCTGTTCCTTAGAACGTATTACTCGAATGGAAGCAGTTTCCAAATCTAGATCCATTTTTGTTTCTCGGCAGAGACCTGAGCTCATTCTTAATGAAAAGAGACTGTTTCCAAGCGGAAACTTTATCAAATGTTCTAAAATATGTACTACTGAGTTTTGTTTCCTCTTTTAAATTACTTAGGTTAGGTTAAATGGAGGGTACAGCCACAATTGGCAGCACCTCACTCGAATCTCAAGGATCCATTGTGCTCCCCGGGAAACAGAGGATGAGGAAGTGCGAAGATCGGAGAGGTAGAGGGTTGGGCGGTTTTTTTTTTTTTTTTTTTTTGAAAAAAAGAGGAGGCTTATATGCTAATCTGGAGAACTCAGACTTAATATCCGGTCCATTGTAACCCCAGAGTAACAGCCTTCCTTTTTTTTGTGCTGCAGTAGTTGGAAATAAGTTGTTAGTAATTTCACATATATAACCTCAAGGGCGGCGTCCATATGAAACTGGGAGGCTGAAAGAAAAGTAGATGCCCAGAGCGGGAATCGAACCCACGCGTCCGGCCTATCTACTATCTGAATTTGAAGAAGCTTTGAAAAAGAATGAAATAGAAATAAAAAATTTATTGCATGCGATCGAAGCGAGGTACATGGATAGACTGAAAATAGATGAAAATAGCTCAAAAAGCTTGCGAAAATAGTGTGAAAGAAATTGGAAAATTTAGTGAATGTTTGAAAGATCAAAATGTAAAAATATGTGAGAATTTAAAAAAAATAGAAAGTGAAAATACGAATACCATACAAAATGTCAGAAATATGAATAAAGATCTAGTGAAAGAATTAAAACAAATGGAAGTGTTGAATGAAGTAAAGAAAGTGGGTAGTGAAAAAAAGCTTTCATATGCTGAATCACTAAGAAGAGATCAACCTGTGATTATTAAACCAAAAAAAAACTTAAGAGAATAAAAAAACAAAAGATGATCTTAAAGAACAAATTAACCCCTCTTCTCTTGCAGTGAGAGTAAATAAAGTTGTTGATAAGCGAGATGGTGTTATCCTAATTAGTTGCGATGATGATTGTTCGCGAAAAATAATAGAAAAAGAAGTGAAAGAAAAGGTAGGAAGTGATTACGATGTTTCCCTGCCTAATTTACAAAACCCGTGTGTGAAAATATGTGGAATAAAAGAAAAGTGGAATGAAGAAGATCTGTTGTCAGCGATTAAATAGCAGAATAACATAAATTGTGAGCTCAAATGTTTGAAGATATATAGTGTTGAAAAAGATAAAAAGAAGAGTTATAGTGCAGTAATTTCAGTTGAAACGGAAGGATACAGATGTATGATGGAAAGAAATCGAATTAACTTAGGTTGGGACAGATGTGTTGTTTATGATTCAGTGGCGGTCAAAAGATGTTATAAGTGTTGGGGTTATAATCACAACGCAAAGACTACTATTATACGATGAAATTTGTTGCACGAAACTACTTCGAATTCTGCTTTGTTCTGTCATCCCGTGTCGCAAGTGTAATTACACGATGAAATCTAGTTTCATGAAACTAGTTTCACATTTCTCTTTATTTTTCATTCGGTGTTTTTATTTTTGGGGGAAAATAGTTATCTACTAGTGTCTGGTTGCTTCAAAACCTCTTTTATTGGCAATTGAAAAACAAAAAAGTCATCATTATTAGTATTTTTACTTATTATTGAACCAAATGAAACAGAATAAACAAAAACACGAACACGGGGGTTAGCTGAAACTTCACCAGAATTACTCAACAGCAACAAGAAAAATTCTCAAGTTATGACGGTGGCAAATCTTTCAATAAGTGATTTAAAACAAATGATCAACGAATCCCTCTGCGAAAATTTGAAAAATCTAGCCACGAAAGATGACATTTCAATATTGGTGTCCGAAATTAATTCACTTAAAATCACAAACTCCGAGTTGAATAGCAAATTGATTTTGATGACGGAAAAATGTGAGCTGTTAGAAACTCAGCTCGAACTAATTTCGCGAAAATCAAACGAAAACTCAATTGTTGTTCATCTTCCTCTAGATGGAGTAACCAATGCAGTTGGTTTCGCTACACAAACTTGCAAGGGGTTGCTCAAGTTAAAAGAAGTCGAAAATATGCAATTTAAGAAAACTCGAGAAATTTTAAACACAAAACGAGGAACAGTCATACTGGAACTTAACTCCGCTGAGGTTGCGGACAAAATTATAGCTTCTTCAAGCCAACTGAGGGGTTCTGGAATCAGTGTGAGCAGCGAACAATCTCTCATGTACAGAAAAAAGAGACAAACACTATACGCGATCAAAAACAAACTTCTTGAAAAAAAACCCGACTGCCAAAATAATAATAAAGGGCGACAAGTTACTGCGTGAACACAATGGCTAGAGAAACGCAGCCGCAAGAGATGTCAAAACATTAAATACAAGGGAATACAAAAACAACGCAAAACGGAGCCGGACAAGTTAACTTGATTTTAACTCTTGCAGCTCCGGCTCTGTATGCGTATGCGTATGCATTGTGTTCAGCCAGTTAGAGATCAACCAAAAAATGTTTGTTTACAAACTTTCACGCGGCTTGGTTGTCAAATCAACGAATGAAATGACGTTTGTTAAACAACTGTTTGGAGAAAGTGTAATGGAACACTTTGCCGACTGCAGCGTGGGAATGGATGTAGTTGCAACGTCAAGTTCGTTCATCTCTTTACCAGTTGCATCGCCATCTGTTGGCCATATATCAAATCATTTTTCAAATGTTAAATTATAGGGTGCTCCTGCTGTCTACCAAAACACTAATATTTCTAATTTAAAAATATTTTCGTATAATATCACAGGTCTCAAAACTAAACTTCTTTCTCCAGATTTTTTAAACTTTATTCTTAATTATGATATTATTATTCTTTTGGAAACATTTGTAGAGGAACATAATGAACACAAATATAAAAATTTTTTTAAAGATTATAAATTAATGTGCATCCCTGCTACAAGAAATAACTTATTTGGTAGAGCTAGCGGTGGCGTCTTATGCGGCATCAAATTAAGTAGTGTGGGAAGCTTTGTGAAATTTAAGCGGGTTGAAAACAAAATTATTATTCAAATTTCTAGCAATTTAATGTCGATTTCCTTTGCAAAAACAAAAGCACTCTAAAAAAGTGCTTTTTTTTCGTGCTCACTGGAAACGAAAAGACAAAATTCTTTTTATATCATTGTATGTGTGCTATTTTTGACAGCCAACTCTTCCCGTTTGTTTTGTTCTGCAATTTATATAGAAAGAATGTTTTCGAAACTTTATTAATAAATACACCAGGAAGAAACCTCCTCATCCGAATAATTATACACAACACTTTCAACAAAATTATTCACAGAATGCCTTTCGTTTTGTCCAAGCAATTTTAGAACATCAAACACTTCTTCGTCAGAATCGGAACTAGACGACGACTGATTATATATATTTTGATAAATTGCAGCTAAAATTGAGCGATCGATTTTCACAAAATAGTTTATTGTTTATTTTTATTATCTCTCTTTCACAGTCCTTTAACCAAAAATGCAAAATAATCAAACTGCAAACTGGTAAACGTCAAATGTTTTGTGTTTGTGTGCGTGAAAGTGCGTGTAAATCTTGCCTCTGAATCGAGATTCGTAAAAGTGCTTTTTCGGCGCAAAAAAAAAAAGTGATCTAGTGCCTCAATGTAACATATTTCAAGCAAAAAAGCACTTTTAAAATTGCTTTTGTGTCCCACTGGAAATCGACATAACTAATTACTTTATTATTCCATTGTATTTAAATTGTAATAACTGGGGAAATGAATTTGACAGTCTTTACAATTTCTTAAATAATAACTCTTTTGAAAATATTATGCTTATTGGGTTTGGAGGATTGGCAACTATCAGAACCCAAACTCATTTTACTCTCAATATCAAATAACCTGTAATGTAATTCGAAACTCTAAAGATGGTATTTCCAATAGTAATGGTAGAAACTTGACAGAGCTTCTAGAAAATTTCGGTTTGTTTGTACTTAATGGTGTGTCTAAAAGTTGATTATGGTGGTGAGCTAACGTTTATTAGTGACCAAGGTCAGTCGGTAATTGATCTATGTGCTGTGTCCGGCAAATGGTTGGACTCGGTTGTTGATTTTGAAGTCCTAGTAGCCGATTTTTCTGCTCACTTACCAATTTTAGTTACAGCTAGTCTTTCATATGTAAGACCGCCGAGGCCTCCGAATAGTATTCAAAAGATTAAATGGATCGAGAATAAAAAACTTAATTTTCAATCTCTATTGAACTACCACATTAACCTCCTCCCTCCTCAATCAACAAATCTTATCGAAGAAATTTCATAACTGAAACAATCAAGTTGTCAGCCCCTTTTGCTGTTTTCAATAAGAAAGGTTTTATACCCTTTAATAAATGGTTTGATAAGGATTGTTTCAAACTAAGGAATAAATCTTTTGTGTATTTAAATTTGTTTAGGTCTACAAACGCAATTATATCTCCGTACTAATAAAGAGTACAAACTACTTTGCTCCTCCAAAAAAAAACTGCTACCTCAAAAGCATGGCGTTAAGATTGGTCAGCTGCAAAAACTCAAAGTTGTTTTGGACTAACGTACGAGAACTAGAAGGACTCTTTAGAGCCAACAATAATACTAACTCGCTTCAATTAGATGCATTAGCAAATCATTTCAAAACACTTTTAAGAGCGGATGAGAACCTTCAGCTTTTTAGCGATGCGTGTCCAAATACAATCGTACCAGAGCTTGATACTGAAGTCACCTTGAATGAATTAGAAACAGTGCTCCTTAACATGAAAAATAAAAAAGCACCGGGATTCGATGGTATTCCAATGGAATTTTATAAGAACTGTACTAGACAGTTCAAATCCTATATTGTCGAATTCTTCAATCGGATTTTTAATGAAACTTATGTCCCTTGTACTTTTAATAAAGCGATAATTTTTGCTATTTTTAAGGGTCTCGAGCAGGGTTCTCTACTTTAGATCACATTTTTGCGCTTGCCTCCATTGAAAACAAATACAAGGATAAAAATAAAAAACTTTATTGCTGTTTTGTCGACTTCAAAGCCGCTTTTGACACGGTTAATAGACAAGCATTGATCTACAAGCTGGCATCTCTTGGTGTCTCTCGAAAGTTTCTGCTTCTCTATTCTAATTTCTTGACTTCAACAAGTGCAGCTGTTTGGGTTGGAATATTTATTTCGGAGTGGTTTGAAACGTCCGCAGGAGTTCCTCAGGGTTGCATTCTCAGTCCAATTTTCACTTTACAGTTGCAAATCAACCGACTTCATGAATATTGCGAAGCTTGGGGTTTGCAAATCAATACCCGCAAAACTAAAGTAATGATATTTGAACCAAGAAAACGAAGAAGACTTGCTGAAGAAAACTGGTATCTAAACCGTGAGCGAATAGAAGTTGTTAGCCAATTCAAATATCTAGGAGTTCTGTTCACTGCATACTCGAATTTCAGCAAGCATGCCAAAGAAAAAAGTAATGAAGCCAAGTTGGCCCTAAACATGATGTGGCCATCTTTTTTTAATAACCAAGATATTGATGTTTCATCAAAATACCGTGTCTTCAATGCGACGAAAAAGAAAAGGCAGGCCAAAACACTCCTGGTACAAGCAAATGCAAAAACAGCAGCATTTGGTTGGCCTCAGACATGGAACAATCCAAAACCGGGAGGCTTGCCGACGCTTTCTGAGGTCAACGCGGCGTACCCCACAGGCGGATCACTAGTGTGAAGCAGAAAAGTGGGAGAGTTGTGATGGCTTCAAGATCAATTCTCGTAACGCCGGAAATGGAAAGAAGAAGAACCGTGTCTTCAATGCAACAGTGAAGACATGCATGTGTTATGGTGCACAAGTCTTTGGCTATGCACAATTCGAGGACTTCGAAAAAGTTCAAAGGTATTTTTTCAAAAGACTGTTTGGTTTACCTAATGCAACACCTACATATGCTATTCATGTGGAATACGGTATAACACCAATTTTTATCCAAAATTTAAAGGTTCATACAGATGTGTAATTGTGTAATGATACACAAATCATTTTTGAGATGGCTACTTCAAACGAATACTACGCCCTTTAAGGAACTGAATCTACTAGCTTTATCTCATAACGCAAGTTTCACTCTCAACGAAAACAACGTAGATGACTGGCATGCTATTTTCGCTGGCTTAATTGCTAAGATCGATGAAAATATATACATTCAAAATATAAACAGAGCGGCTTCGTCAGAGAGCAGAAATATTTACAAAAGCTTAAATCATAATTTCTTAACAGAAGCTAACTATTTTTGCAAGGATCTTTCCGTAGAAGCTATAGGTACCATTTTTAGAGCTAGAGTGGAGTTACTAAGCTTAAATTATATCCCTCATAGAACTGATCTTTCTCAAAATTGTCATCTTTGTAATTGTGCTAGAAGATAGTTACCATTTCATAGCAGTTTGCCCAATCCTTCAAGAAATTCGCCGACTATACTTCGAAAGAAGCTATATATCCTTAAGCCAATTTATTGATATAATGAACGGATCCGTTGGATGGTTCAAACTTTTTAAATATTGTAAGCATGCTTTTTTATACCGTAACAGCTTTTAACACGAATGTTCTTCACTTTCCACCAGTTAGAGTAGTTATCTAAAATATTTTCGTATTCTTTATGTTTCAAATCATTCCAAAATTGCCTGTTTTATGTTTCAAATCATTGCAAAATTGAACAAATAAATCTAACTTAAATCTTATCCAAAATATATTTTACAAATTATCTTAAAATAAATTTAGTTTTGTGTTTCAAGTCACTTCAAAATTGAAAAAATAACCCTATTTAAAAACTTATGGTAAAAATTTAAAAACGTTAAGAAACGAAAAAATTAAATAAATAATTAATTAAAAACTGTTGTATTGTACACTATAAATCCAAACAAAAAAATTATTAAACAGATTCGAAATTTTATTATCAATTTCTATTCAAAATTGCATTTGCAATCATCAACATTTTGTCTATAATATATTAATTTTCTTAAAATTATTAAAAGTATGTTCAAAAAAAGAATATGTCATTCAGGCAGACGGCAGCAAAGCCATGTTCTTTATATTGTATTCATTTTGTAAAAATTTATTGAAATAAAAAACATTATCTATCTATCTATCTACAGTCGCTATTCAATCCAATTCAGGTATCACAAGAGTTGATGATTTACACCAACCTGTTTTAGATATCTTTATTAAACTTAGTAATGCAATTGACGAAAGAAGTAGTTCATATGAATGTTCATATACCTTTGACTTCCAAAAAGATAACTTCGATTTGCTTTCGGATGAATTGAGCAGGACTGGTGTTGAAAATATCTTGACAAAGCAGTCACTTGTTTCTACTCAATCTTAAAAGATTGCATCAATAAAACAATTTCGCAAAAATTGCTTACTAATAAAAATTATTGCCAGCCGTGGCTTACCAAAAAATTGAAAGTTCTGTGGAATAAAAGAAACAAAGCCTAGAAAACTTATTTAGCTATTCTTTCTCTGACTGGCCGTCACAATAGAACAGACATAACTTCGAGGTACTACAGAACTACCTTGGAACCTAGGAACCTTATAGAAGGATGTTTGTTGAGGCCCAGGTTCATCCCGAACTGTAATGCCCACCTAAGTAGGTAAGTAAGTTCTCTGACTGGCCACGTGTTCAAAGTCTTTTTGAAAACTTCAGAACGGTTTCTCAAAATCATTACTCCAACTTTATAACTCAAATGAGTTAGCTCTTAAAAATGACCCAAAAAGCAATTGGCTCTTTGTTAACTCAAAAAAGAAATCAGACGGCTAACAATCTTCCGAGGGAAGCTCCGGAAATAGATATGTATACAATGCCTTTGCAAATCATTTTTGTGGCTCTTTTGTAGTACATTTTTGAAAATAGATGAAAACTTCTTTAGAGATCTGCCTGTTTACCCAGAGGTTCGTGGTTGGAATCCTAACAGAAGCAAACATTTTTCCACGGGTATAGCATTTCGCGAGGAATTGACAAGTCCTTCGTTAGCAACTCCATTCCCTTACAAGATATGGTTGTGAGAAATAAGCTAGGCCCTGTTGCGCACCATATTTTTTTTTTTTGTTATTTTATAATTATGACTAAATTATCACTGAATTTGAGTTTATCAACGTTTATTTACCTTTTCAATAATTTTCAGTTGCAGCGACAGCTGAACAGAATTTGCATCCAAAACGAAAACAAGAATGATTTTGAGGCGCGAAAATATTTATTCGTAGGAGTGTGGATTTTAACGGGGATAAAGTCTGACAATTCGGACCTACAAGATATTTGAAACTTTATTTTACAACACGACAAATCTTCTTTTAAAGCTTGCAAAGTGTTGCAAAAAAATTCTTTGGCTTTTGCGCTGAGAATTTCCTTTAAGATTGAGTTTTTTGAATTGGTTGCGAAATTTAAAGTTTTTACAATTTTAAAGTTTTTACACTTCATGTTGAATGCACTAGCATATTGAGTGAAATTCTCTGCACTGCTTTTGATGGTTTGCAGACAACTGAATCGTGTGCTGAACAGAGATTCCACTTTTCCAAAAATTCTTTTGAGCTTTGCAATGGACGCAGCAAATTTTAGATCTTCATTGGTTTTAGGCAGAATTAAATTATTGAGCGCTACCCCCAATTTTCTGATGAAATCTTCTTTTTGCGGCATCGCCCAGTACGTGTGCATCTTTCTCAAACAAGGCTCCGTAGTGCGTGTACCATTTGTTCGAAAGATACCCCACTTGCCTCTTCGTATCTAAATTTTCGAATACCATACTTAGATGGTGACTTTTCCATATTTTAGCCAACACTTGGGACATCGCACAGTGGCCCGAAATCATATCTCTTAAACGAATAAAGATATCGACTCAATTTTTTTTTTTACTTTATTGGAAGGCTATAAAGTTTGTAAATTTGAAGAAGAAATATTTACAGGGTGTTTCAGAATCTGCTGTTGAAATAAAAAGTTTTAGTTAAGGTGGTTAACATAATTGGTATTTTATGTTAAAAAGGTTAAAAGTCAGTTTATGAAGTAAAAAAATTTAGTATAATTTAATTTTTCTCACAATTGGTTTTTTGTACTTTTTTTTTTTTTTTTTATAAAATACTACTTATAAGTATTTGTAAAGTATTTTATTGACATATTATTAAAGACTCATTCCAGCAAAACAAAGAAATAACATTTTCCATGACCATTTTAGCGCTTGAAAAAAAAATCACAGAAAAAATGACTGACTTCTTCAAATCAAATCTCTCTAGCCCAGTGTTATGCAACTTTATGCAACTGAGTTTTTGGTTGGAAGAGATATATAAGGATTCATTTACCGTCCATTTAGGTTTGACAACTTTTAAAAACTTTTTTTTACTCAATGTAAAGTTGAAAAAGTGAGCAAAAAATAGTGTTTCGAAAATAATTAAATTTAGTATCTCAAAAAAATTATAATTTTTATTCAAAATTTAATATTTTTTCTGATCATAGCAATAAACACATATGTATATCAAGGAAAAAAACAAAACAAGGTTTAACTAACCCTCTTTTCCTAGGTTTTACTCTGAAAGTTAAAAAAAAAATTTTTTAATGTTTTTTCTCACCTTAAATATTTGTCAACTTTGACAAGCTCTACAAGGGGAACCGATTGTTCAAATGAAATAATTTTTTCGATTACTAAAGCTCCAAACATTTGTTAATTCATAAAAATTAAAAGTTTTGCGTTAGAGACCCACCCAAAAAATGAATTTTGCAAGCACTTTTGTCTAAACGGGCCACTGTGCGTCGGTTTACTAATTAAAGTACATATTTTGATAAGTCATCAGTGCTGAGAAGAGTTCCATAAACGTGTTGTCCGACGTTTTTGGCGGTGTCGATGACATGTTGACTATCTAATCTAATCTTAATTTTTAGTTCTAACCCGCCCTTAAAAATAGGTAATTTTTGTTGGGTGATTTGAAAGAGAAGTATTTCGAACTATTTATTTTATTTAATTTTTGGTGGGTGATTTGAAAGAGAAGTATTTCGAACTAATAAACGTATTTGTTAAAAGAAAAGTGACTTTACAACAAGTATAGAATTAGACACGAGCATGACCAAAAAGTAAGGCAGAAGACACTGTTTTGTCCAAAGGAAGCAAATTTTTTTGGTCTCTTGATCATTAAGAGCTCCACCACATCATGGGCCCCAATGCTCGTTTTCGATGACTCTCTGTATCTCAGTTCCATCGATAAAGCAGCTCAATTTGCTGCTTACTGTACGGTTTTCGTAGAAAAAGTGAAAAGTGGAACCAATCTTTAACCCTCCTTTACAACCGGGGGTCCATTACAGAGCATGTTTGAACACTCATAACTTTTCAGTTTTTCATTTTTTTTGAATAGGATTTTTACTCAGTGAACAAAATTCAATTTTTTATTCATTTCTTAAGTTGAAACGATTATCAGATGTTCACAGATTTTTCTGCGATTTTTTTGTGAAAAGAATCCGTCCACCCGACCTGGGGTCCATTTGGACCCCACTACTGAAATTCTGAATTTAAAATATTAAAATACAAAAAAATGAAAAAAATTAAGCGGCGTCGAAAATCAAAAAAAATTGTAAAAAATCAAAATAAAAAAAAAAGTGAAAAAGACTGTGCGTCCCCAAAATCAAAAAAAAAAAAAAAGCTACTGTGGCTGCTCTAGTTAAGTAGTTTTAATTATTTTAAGTAGTTTTAATTAGTTTAAGTAATTTTAAGAAAAACCGAAAAAAAAAAATGTTCAAGAATAGTTAGAAACAAATTAGATCATTAGGCCGAAAGGCATTAGAAATGAGTTATAGTATAATTTAGAGTACCCGCCTAGGGTCAGTAACTTAATTAAGTTATTATATAAGCTAGTTTTACACATTTTTGTTAGCATGTAAGTAGATATAAGAAAAGTTAAATAAAAATGAATTGAAAATGAAAAAAATGACTGAAATTCTATGGTTTAGATTTTAGATTAACAAATGCTTTATTTTTCATTGGGTCTTGAAATTCTATGAAAAATCATATTTTTTCTAATAAATAATTATTTTATTTCAAAAGCAGCATAGGGTAATGTTTATAAGGATTTAACTTTAAGTTGTTGGCAATTGCGGGAGACATTTAACACATAAGGTTCAGATGTGGCAGATGTTGCCACATCCATCGCAGGTGGTTCTGCTTTTCTTGTCTTCTGCTCTTGGGCAAAGGTGACATCTGTCATTTTTACAAGAGAGCCTTTCGGGGACTGTTGGTAATACTTCCTGAACTCTTCCCAAAATACAGAGAGCATCCAATGCAGATTTTCCAATGCCAGATTGTGTTGCAGGTTGTGAACGGTTAGTCAGTTCCTCCACTAGTTCGATGAGTTTATCACTTCTGTACAGATTTTTGTTTCTCCTAGGCGGATTGAAGTGTCGGAAAATATAGACAGTTGCTAGGGCTGCTACGTCCAGTAAGTTGTAGAATACAACCATCGGTCAGCGATTTGTTTGACGTGTACATGAATATATCGAGACCATTTGGTCGAATACATCGACTCCTATTTGGTGCGGTTATAATCCAGTATCATTGAGGTTTACTTTGATGACCGGAAGTGGCTTTCTCGCAGTTATATTGTGTTGATAGCAATACAACTTGTTTGTTTGGCTTCGGAACATAACTCACCAACGCCATTTTTCCAGAAAATCCAAAGATGGATGGGTGGACTGGACGATACTGCTTTTTGTTATTGACCTTTACAGACTCATTCTGGTCATCAAGAACCTCCTTCGCTACAAAAGGTTTAGACAAATCTCTTTTATTTTTCTTTACTGTGCCAAGGATGGTGATTATCTTATCAAGCAACCTCAATGCCAAATCCACCGACGTAAAGAAATCATCAATAGTGAGGTTGCGTCCAGAATTGAAATATGATGACATCAACGACATCACTACATCATATCCATAACCAAGTCCTGTACTTTGGTCAGAGCTACCAGTGTAGATAGAGCTTCAGTGGATACCCCGTTGAGCTTTCATTCAGCCACCAAAACTTCAAGCCGTGTTTGGCAGGCTTGCTTGGCATGCATTGGCGAAATTTACATCGGCGACGGAATGCTTTCAACTGCTCATCAATCGTTAAATTTTCAGATGGATTGTAGTTTGCTGATAATGTCTTGTTCAATTCATACAAAATGAATTGTACAGGCGAGAGCAGGGGTTTCAATTTGCTGAAGCTTGTCCGCGGCGGCCAACTGGGTGAAGGGGTGAAGGAAAATCTAGAAATAATTCCGCTGAATTTGGTGAAGGCTTACAGAGAATTATGGCGAATTCAATCCTTTCTTTGGTCATAAAGTTGTTTGATGACCTGAACAAACTGAAATAATGAATATTTTTTTTCTTTTGATAGGCAATACCTGACAAGAACAATTGATATGGATGAATTTTAAAATCAGTAATTAAAAAAAAAACAGACATATCAAAGGGATAAGCGGGAATCCCAGATTTGCGAAATTAGGCAATTTCCATCAATTTTGATATTGAAAAATTTTATTGATGACCTCCTACATACCTGCATAATAACATTTCTGTTTAAATTTCTTTATCACTGCTATATAAAATACTTAGAAAGAATTCATACAATAGCCAGAAGAACTGGACAATATAAATCAGAAATCAAAAAGATTTCGAAGAAAAAATCGTGGGGCCCATTTGGACCCCAGGTCGGGTGGACACGACTTTTGTCGGGCCGTAAAGGAGGGTTAAACTGTTTTGGAGAAAGTAAGATTATTGTGCTTGATATTTCAAAAGCATTTGATAGAGTTTTGCATCAAGCTCTTTTATCGAAAATGCGTGCTTTTGGTGTCGATTAGTCTCTTCTTCGTTGGATAAGAAACTACCGTTCAGACTGTTCAATACAAGATGTGTTGAATGCTTAGGTTCCCCCCCCTTCCGATCTGGCTACTATTTATAAAGCTTACCAAACATTTTTGCGCCTACTTGAAAGGGCACAAACAGAACGTAGAGATTGATAGGTGATAGTTCAATCCTAGAACCGATCGACTCCTTGAACGTCGTCGAAACGTTACCTGCCTCTCTTTTTTTTCGCTTTTTTCACTAACAGTGCTCTTGTGAAATAGCCAGTTGCATTCCTCCTCTGAAACAATTCAGCCGCAACACTCGACACGCTAAAAATGCTCATCAGTTTCATCATGAGTCCAAATTCGGGCGTACATATACATACGAGATTCATATTTTAGTCGTACTATTCATATGTGGAATGCTTTACCATACTCTGTTTTTTCCCTGCATTACGATCAACAAAAGTTCATAAGTAATGTGCATCGGTTATACAATGCTATAAAAAATTGGGTACCAGCTCATGTTGGTACATAATGTATATACATATAACAGGTAACGAACATGCTGCCCAAACTGCATTAAAAAACTAATTCATACGTTTGATGCATTTTCGAAAGGGGAACCTGCAACGATAAATAAATCACATATCCAAACCAACAAAGCATTATATTGAACAAATAACGATTCCTACAACTCCAAAATCAACCATAACTGCAACAGTTCCATCTATTTAGTTTTAATCTTCAAGAATGCAAAATAAAACTTTGTTCGCTTTCCCTTAGAATACAGCATTCTTACATACCAACAAATTTTAAGGACAGAAAATCCACCTTTGTGTTCAACTTGCAATAACCCCATTCACATCTAATGGCCCAAAAAAGGACTCTAAGAAAATCAACAGCATCATTAAACAAAACCAAACAATTTTGTAGCTAGTGTTCCTCATTTTTTTAACACTAAATTTGTAACTTCTAGTGAATAAATAATAAAATAAGGGTGAGGAATAAACAAACCTGAATCTTTGTCCCAAATTGAGTCGTCTCTTCCAAACCATCTTCGAGGTCCATAACATTGTCTATCTCTCCATCTACTGAACGAATCGGCATTGACTGCTGGTACTGTTCCAGAAATATTACTCCCACATGAAATGGTGTTTCCAGAAGTATTGTTTCCTCTTATGGCATTGCTGGTATTTTCTGTGCTTCCAGAATTGATTTGATTTCTTTCACTGCGTATACGGTTAAACAACAAACTATTTTATAGATTAAAAAAAATTTGATGAAAATTAGTTGAATTAAACTATTTTTTTAAATTAAAACAAGAGAATATCTTACTTTCGTATGCTTGAATAGTTGCTGAAAATTTCTTCTGAAAAAAGGCCATCCGCAGGGTCAACTATAACGTTGCTACTGTCCGTATGAAAGCCATTGTCTAGCAAAGAAATCAAATCGTCTGGAGCATAGTTATCTCCTGCTTGTTCCGCATCTTCAGCCTCTTCGTCATCCCTTGAAAGTAAGTTATTTACGGCTAAATTGACATCAAGATTTGTACGCTAAGAAAAAAGTACATAAAAAATTAGTTCACGTAATGTAAGCGCTTAGTAGCGCGATGGTTAGCATGTTTGCATCAGTCGTTCTATGACCGCGAAAGAAAGCGGGTGGTAGCTTTTAAAGCTTTGGCAGTGATTTAAAAGTAAATTCGATGATCAGCTTATGCAATTTTAAATATGCAGTGCGTGCATTAGTTACAAGGGGCTTGACAGTGGCTTCTAAACTGGACGAATATCACCCACCTTTGTCGCTTTCATTCTCTTATCACAATCCTCAACCTAACATTGCCGTAAACAATTTTTTTGACTTTAGAAAGGCTGACTTTCCCAAATTAAAGTCCCTTTTTGCCAATATTAACTTCACTTTTTCTCAAGACTCGATCGATCATGCGTTGTCATTATTTTATTCAGAGATATTTAAATGTTTTGCACAGTCATTTCCTTTTATGCCTCGTAAAAACTACTCTTCTTTCCCACTTCTTCTTTTCTTAGGTAACTTCGCAACCTGAGGAATAACTTATGGAGAAAATATCTTTTTTCAAAATCAGTAAACGACGACAAAGTTTTCTCGTTCGTTTTTACACAGTTTTCTGAACTTAGTACATTACTCTATAACGAATATGTTCTTCAAATGCAATCTTCAATTAAGTCAAATCCTAAACGTTTTTATGAATTTATAAACATCAAAAGAAAATCTGACGGCTACCCTTCCTCACTTAGTGACTGCGATGTAGAAGTAGATATCCAATATATTTCAAATATCTAAATAACTCTCCACAAACTTCATTTTACACACTGGATATTCTAGCACCCATAATCAAAAATAAAAGATAAACTCCAGGATAATTAATCATCTGGACCAGACGGAATTCCGGCTATTGTCCTAAAAAACTGTTCCAGCAATTTAATCCAACCTCTTGCTGCCCTTTTCAAGCTATCACTTTCACAAGGTCTGTTTCCAACGTCCTGGAAAACATCATATAAAGTCCCTATCCATAAAAAAGGACCAAAGAATGATGTGTCTAACTATCGTCCCATAGCCAAACTTTCCTGTATACCAGAGCTGTTGGAAAGCATTATTTATGATACACTGATATTCCACTGTAAATCTATTTTGACTCCTGAACAACATGGTTTCCTAGCAGGTAGGTCAACTACGACCAATCTAGTGGATTTTGTTTCCCATGCCTTGTGTACCTCAGAAAAAGGAAATAAAGTTGATGTTATTGCTACTGATTTTAGTAAAGCATTCGACAAAATGTCACATAAAATCATCCTTTTCACACTAAAAATCCTAGGCTTTCCTCTACTTTTTATTTCTTGGGTTAGTACCTATTTGACTCAAAGAAAATATGTTGTCTGCGTCAGATAATCTCACCTTCTGGTGTTCCTCGAGGCAGCCATCTTGGCCCACTATTTTTTATTTTAGCAATTAACGATGTTGTCAAAGCCGTTAATTGTAACTTTTTGATATACGCGGATGATATGAAAATATTTAGACGCATTCTATCGGTAGTAAAATTTCAGTGTTTCAGAAGCTCAAGAATAAAATTAAAGTACGAACAGTTTAGAGAATTTAATGTGAGAATAAAAATATTTTCTACAAGTAATAAAATACAAAAATTACTTAGAATACGAATTGATTATGAAAACAAAGTATTTTAATAATAATACATAATAAATAATACATATCATTCATAGAACTAATACGCAACACCGCAAACTAATACGCATACACAAACCGTTTGTGTTAACATATGTATTTAGATTTTGTAAAAATGTTTGTGTTAACATATGTATTTAGATTTTGTAAAAATGTTTGTGCAAACTGTTTGAAACGGTTTGAAGAAATTCAAAATTTTCCGTGTTTGCACGAACATGTTTGAGTCGTGTGTGTTGAATTTGCTCAAACAGATGTCAATTTTCAAGAAGTAAAGATGAATAAACAAGAAGAACAAATTTTTTGGACGGAATTTATAGAATTATATAAAAGTTTACCGGTGTTGTGGTGTGTTAAAAGCAAAGATTATTGCAATAATTAAAGCAGCACATGCGAAATCGCTCATTGCTCATAGGTCTGACTGATATGAAAAACGTCAGTCAACCAATATCTCTCAAACATGTTTGTGTAGTGTGTTGCGAAACTATGTTTGCACAAACACATGTTTGTACAAACGTGTTTGCGTAGTGTAGGGGCCCTATAAGTTATCTGCAATCATTTTGTTGGTGCTATCAAAGGTCACTTTATTATTCCCTCGGTCTAATCGTTCATGGATAAAATGATGACGAATGACAATATGTTTTGTTCTGGGACTATAAATTTGATTCTTTGCCATATTGGTGGAGCTTTGATTTATCACTATAAACTTCGATTGTATCTTGATAGTTGCCCAGCAATTCTTTTAGTAATTGTCGAATCCAAACCACCTCTTGAGTGGCTGCTCAAAGAGCCATATATTCAGCTTCTGAACTATTGAGTGTCACGGTCGGCTGTTTTTTGCTTGCCCATGAAATCGCACAGCTTTCAAATTTAAAAATATAGCCTATGAAAGATTTTCGATCATCAAAATCTGACGCCCAATCAGCATCACAAAATGCATGAAGTTTTGAAGTGTCTTCATTAGATGTTTTAAAAGTTAATTTGAAGTCTTTCGTCTTCTTCAGGTAGCGAAAAATTCTTTTCACAGCATTCCAATGTGGACGTTCGGGGTTGTTATTGAATCTACTAAGATTTCCAATCGTGTATGTTTAGACAGGTCGTGTACATTGAGATAAGTATAAGATGTATCCGATAGTCTCTTGATAAGGAACGTTGTTCATATCATCTTTCTCATATTGCGTTGTAGCTGACATCTCTCATTGTATATATATTCTATAGTACTATTACTTCGACCCGTTCCGGTGACAAAATGGAAATTGAATGGACACCACAAAAGTTGGAATGTATTCTACAAAACTGTATTTGAAGAGGAGGAGGGAAATATGCGTAAGAGCAGGAAACAAATAACAACAAATGTTTCTCCTCTTGAAATAAAGTTTAGGTATTAAATGTTCACGTATAGAGAAATGTTGAACTGTGTGTGAGCCTTTCGGCAAGGCATAATGTACAATTGGGAAAAGCGTATGTATAGAATAAATATAGTAATATAGTAAAAAGTATAGGTATCTATAGAGTACTGTAGAATATTTTTTGTTTATACTTTTGATACAATAACAAGAGCAGGTGAAAAGTTTAAAATTTTTTGTAGGTGCGAATAGAGAGTGCAATCATTTGTACATACAATTTGGCAGGTAGGTAAAAAAACCGTTTTTGGCCGTTACAAAGTTGTTTGAGCTTGGGTATAATTTTGTTCATTGGCTAACGGAATTTTGATGAGCAAGCAGCAACAGGTTGTTTTTAATGCGAAAAAGTGCAAAGTGGAAATTTATGCAGAAAAATTTATTAAAAATACCTATTAACTGGAAAATAGAATCATTGAATTAAAAAACAAAACAAAAACATAGGAAAGAATTAGAGAATATCCCAACTTCCATCCCCGACTTTTAGACGGATGCCAAAGAAGTCTCCTTCCAAGACTCCTAAAAAGCTTCATTGGAGAGCTATTTACACGCCGTCAAAAATCAAGAGAAGCAAAAAGTATCATTTGAAAAACGCGGTCGAGGACATGTTGGAAAACTCGAAAGAAGTTCTTACTTTCGTGTTGGCACAACTGTTCCACGAAAAATATAGCCGGTGGAGTCTTAAAGAAAAAGATATTTTTTTAAAAATCTTTTACAAGTCTCCAGCGTGCTATTCGTTTTTAGTTCGTGCGGGATTTAGATTACCGGCTGCCAGCACCGTTTACCGCTGGCATTCAGAGATACGCCTCGCGGCAGGATTTTGCGACATTACGATGCGCATGCTATCAGACAAAGCGAAGAGCATGTCTGACATGGATAAGAAGTGCATCCTCCTGTTTGATGAAATTGTTGTTCAACAGGAGAAAGAATATAACGCCAAAGATGACATTCAGTATGGATATACTGACTTTGGTGAACACGGCCGGACCAATCAAATTGCCTCCAAAGTGATGGTTTTCACTTTGCGAGGGCTTAATAGGAATTGGAAGCAGACAGTTAGCTACTACGTGGGATCGCCAAGTGGCACAGTACTGGCTACACTGCTGAAGGAAACACTAGAGAAAGTCATAGAATGTGGCTTTGTAGATCGTAGATAGTCATTACATTTATTTTGTTATATTTCTATATTTTGTTGTTTTTAATAATTATTTGTTTCGTACATATATAAATTTTTGTTACTTTTTTATATTTATTTTTTTATATTATTCTATGAATTTTTAAAATTGATAAATACCTATACATATACATATATTGTAATTTTTAAAATAACATGCAAAGTAGAAATAGTTGTAGTTGTAGCGAGGAGTAGGCCTGGGGCCCTATTCAGTAATTCGTTTCGAAAAAAAAAATTTACGAAAACGAATATTTTGTACTCTTTATTTCTAATGCGGATTCGAACGTACTACTTTCGGAAAGGCAAATTCAAAAACGCCTTTTTTAAATTTTTTTTATTTTTTAAATCTTAATTTAATAATAAGAATAGACTTGCCCTTCGATACGAAATACAGAGTAGGGCTCCAGGGATAACCTCGTTAAAAAAAAACGAATCCTGTATTTTACCTCCTGGGTGATGCGGAAAGAAATACACTAGATTAGTTTTTCTTTTTATATATTTGCTTACTTTACTATGCTTTCCTATATTTTTTTTAATGTAGTACATTTTTATCTTTTATTGATTGTCCTTTTTAATTTCTAATTTTTACAAAATCTTCCCTAGGTAAGTTTTTTCCTAAATACCCGTCGAAATTTTTTTTTACATTAGCTAAGTTTTATTGGGAATTTTTATATTCACTTCACTTAAACGCTCAATGAAACGCTGTGCTCACTTATAACTTTATTCCATAAACTCCATTTACTAGCCATCCCTGTTGTTCACTTCTGGAAGTGACTTATTTTTGTCCACTTCAGTTGTGGTATTCCCATGGGCGATGTTTTGCGATGTTTCGCTGAAGTCAGATTCTCAATGAAACTCGGCTATTGGTTTCCAGTAAAATTCGTTACAAATTCCATTTCCAACAAAACTTAAAAATTGTGTCTTAAAAAAAAATTTTGTTTTGCCTTTGCTCATTTTTACTGTTTTCTGATTTAAAAAAATTTTGAATGAGACTTGCAAGTCAACATCGCAATGTTATTTTTCATATCAAAACAATTACATTCAAAGCCTGACCACCTTGAAAGATTATGGCACATACATTCACCAAAACCGATTTTGGTTACTATGGTGATTTTCATTCTTTCAAATTAAAACATGTATATGCCTTTCTTTCCAACCCATTGCGCAGTTGCCCGCCTAAATGATATATTCCACATCAGCCTTACCAGCTGACAAGCGACGTTTGCGCCACCAACCATACAAAGAAGGAGATAAAAAAAGCTATTCAGTAAAAGTACTATAGTTTAGATATACATGCATCCTTTTATTAATTTGGTATTGGGATCAATTGGTGAATCAATGGGATGGCAATCGGCCATTCCAAACCGGTAAAAAATCTGTGTTTCTGTTGTGTCTCTGGTTATTCTCATTCTAATGCAACTCCCAGCTTTTATGTTAAAATTTTTCTTGCATTGATGTCAGAAAAAATCAGTAAGTTGTCTACATAGACAGCAACACAGAACGTACTCTTCTTTTCGCGTCTAAAGTATATATATGCGTCTATTTTAGAGCGAGTGTATCCAGATTTTATTAATACCTTGTTCAATTTGACATTCCATTCCATTCGGCTTGCTTGTTTAAGTCAATAGGTGACCTTTTTAAGTAAACATACCTTTCCACTCTCATCGTCATAACCTTCAGGTTGCCGCATAGAAATGTTTTCTTGAACATCTCCTTTTTGAAAAGCTGTGATCACATCCATCTGGTCGATAGCAAGATTGAATTTGTAAGCAAGTGCCATCAAAAGTCGTATAGAAGAATACCTGACCACTGGAAGGTTCGTTGGACGTTCGGACGTTGACTGCAACCTTTGGCGACCGGTCTTGCCTTGTATCGAGAAATATTTCCAGTTGAGTCCGTTTTTACTTTAAAACCCCACTTGCAGTTTATGGCCTTCCTGTCGTTAGGTAAATTTACCAGTTCCCACATTCTTTTATCCAGCAAAGATCGATATTCGTCGTCCATTGCGTTTTTCCAGAGTTTGATCCCCCTTATTGGTTCAATTTACAGACCCAATAGAAATGTACTACTTAGTCTCCGAAATGCAAATAGAGACTTTAACGCAATCAATTACAATGCTTTGGAAGAGGATATTAGGTCTATTGAATGGGAAAAGCTTTTGTATATGAACTCATCAGATCTTAAATTTGATTTTTTCACGCAACATATTCAATTTCTTTTTAACCCTTAAACCCTACCCATCCCGGGAGAAACACTATTGCTACCCTGGGGTCTTAGGGACCCCAAAAAGTTTTTGCCCCAATTTAATAAAAAAAACAATTTAATCAAAAATTTTATTTATTAATATAAAAGATAGAAATGTTTAGTTGTGAAAAACGTTTTAAAAATTTATATCGAGACAATTTTGGCACACTGAGCGGCTATGTTCGACACAAAGTGGATTTCGGCAACTGCTGCATTGTATTTTCGCCTTGCGGTCTTTGTCTCGAGGACACAAGGCACATCTTTTTTTTTGCAGTTGCTGAAGATGTAGACTCAGCCACAGGTCGCTTCTTTTTCAAAATATCTCCAATGAGGACCTGGAGATTGGACGGCAAAGTTGGCCAAGTAAAGCTCTCCTCCATTTGGGGTTTTATGAGCTCCAAGGCTAAGTTTGTTGAGAAATTTGGCCTTATTAGAGTTTTATTGAACGCCATTTTGAGGAGGACATAGGAATTCACACCAACAATATTTAACATCCCATAAAACATAGCCAATGGCTATCGTTTCGCTCGTCTTGAAACACAGTCAAACTGTTCAAAAACTTTCACTATTACTACCCTGGGGTCTATGGGACCCTGAAGCTCAAATATTTCCAACTGCACCACTCGAAAATTAATAAATGACTGATTTTTATACGTCTCCTACGATAATATGAGAATTCCATGGGTGGCACTGGTGTGGGTTGCTTAGTTTTTAAAAAATTCAAAAAAATGTATGTTTGCAATGGCGCTGGACCCCAGGGTAGGGTTTAAGGGTTAATGCACATGTACCAACTAGAATAAAAACTGCAAGACATGGACGATGTCAATGGTTTACAAATGAAGTTCGACTTGCAATCGACCGTCGCAATCATGCCTATACAACTTGGAAAAAGTATCGGCCAGATACTCACTTACAAATGTTTCGTTCACTGAGAAATGAAGTTGTTAAAAAAGTCAAACAAGCTAAAAAAGCTTTTTACCGCAATAAACTTAATCCAACGCTTCAACGCCGACAAATTTGAAAAAAAAATTGAAAGAATTTGGAGTAGGAAAACAAGTGTCTATTCCTGATGAAAATATAGATCTCAATCAACTCAATCAAAAATTTATAACCACCACAACACCACTGTCCTATGTTAATACTGAGTCAGATATTTCTCGTACTTCATCTGAGCCTTTGTTTGATTTTATTTGCATCGATGACGTCGAGCTTGTTTCATGTTTGTTATCTGTTAAATCAAATGCTGTTGGGTTCGATGAGGTTCACCCGAAATTTGCTAAAATTGTTTTGCCAATCATTCTACCATACTTGCTCAATATATTTAATAGTATTATCACGACAAACGTTTATACTTCCCTGTGGAAATCGGCTAAGATATAACCATTAAAAAAGCCAAATAGCAATGATTACAGACCGGTCTCTATTCTTCCGTTTTTGTCAAAAGTTTTCGAAAAAGCGTTACAAAAACAAATAAACTCGCACATCCATTCAAACTTTTTACTGTCGCCGTTTCAATCAGGCTTTAGAAAATTTCACAGCTATTAAAGTGGTAGACGATATCAGAGAATCCATAGATGAAGATAAAGTAACATTTCTAGTTCTGTTAGACTTCTCCAAGGCTTTTGACACAGTAGAGAGTAGACTATTCAGTTTTGTGTAATAAACTTGCTTCAAAATTTCGCTTTTCCAATTCAGCAGTCAATTTAATGTCATCTTACCTTCGCTGTAGAAAACAAGCAGTTTGCATAGGAAATCGTTCCTCAGATTTCTTACAGAATAATAGAGGGGTGTACCTCAAGGATCAATACTAGGTCCAATTTTATTTTCACTATACGTTAATGAATTGCCCTCTATCGTCAAATCACCTGTACACATGTATGCTGATGATGTACAGCTTTATAAAAGCTGCACTTTAGGAATGATTGAAAACGGTGTATACGAATTAAATAAAGATTTAAGTGAAATTGCAATGTGGTCTGAAAGGAACGGATTATTTTTGAATCCATCAAAATCAAAATGTTTAGTAATAAGCAAGCATTCGCTTGACCTTTCGTACTTCCCGGATATTTACATACAGGGCTCCAAAATCGGATATGTAGATAAAGCCAAAAACCTAGGGATTGTATTCAACAGAAATTTAACTTGGAACTTCACACGCCAAAAAACCCGCTTGATGCTCGCTAAATTCCTAATTATTCCAATTTTAACTTACTGCGCGGAAGTGTTTAGAAACTGCGATGCTGTTAGCAAAAGAAAACTTAATATAGCCTACTGGCCTATAGAGCTCTGATCCTACTTTCTAAAATAATTGAAACTAGTGAACCTGGCTTTTTATTTGACAAGATACGTTTTGGAACCTCCAACAGAGCTAACCAACTTATCATGCCGCCCTTTTCATGTTTAACATCTGAGCGACAGATCTTTATGAGCTCTATTCGTCTTTGGAATTCCCTACCGAGGCATATACGGGAATTGGGTGGCACTGGGCGCTTCAGAAAGGAACTTAAGTTATATTACTCTTGTTAATTTTTTTTTTTTTTTATATTTTATTTGTTATTTTTGGATTATACAAAGCGAAGATTTAGGTGCATATGCATTATTTAGTATTTATTGTTTATTTTCTGTTTTTGTCTTATTCATCATTGTTTAATGTTTTAAATTGTAACTGAACGATGTAAATAATCATACTTTGTAGTTCAATGTCAATGTTTTTGCATCTTAAGGCTTCACTAACTAAAAGATTGTTAAATCTTAATGTGTAAGTAATCAATACATAAATAAAATAAATAAATAAATAAATAAATAAGGTTTTCCAACAGTTAATGGTTCGTCAAAAATGATACTTGCCAGATACGAAATGCAATCGCGAATTTTAACTGAGAATTGCTTGAGAATATCAACAGCAGCATCAGGATCAGAAATATCTTCATGATTGTACAAATCTTTCGTGATAGAACTCACTTTCCTAACTTCAGTTTGCTGATCATTTGTAGCAGTAATATTACCAAATTCTTGTTCATCAGATTCAAAACTCATAGGAAGAACATTTGTATTATTACATGACAGAAAAATTACCTTTCACAATAAAAATTACATCTCGACTTATAACAGCTCGATTGCGGGATGGATCATAGATTCGATAGCCTTTGGTGCAATCACAGTACCCAATAAAAATCAATTCTTCAGATTTTACATCAAATTTTTTTCGCTTGACACCAGGAATATGTACCATGAAACGGGAACCAAATATTACGAAAAAACTAAGCAATTGTATCCTGCACTTTCTAGGCTTTTCCCAATTGCTGTTCCAACGCCAGCCAAATCTCTAACGAATTTATCCTTCATAGGTTCGGAAACTAATTCCCTATGTTTGTAGGATGTACTACGTTGAGATGGTTCCCATATTTCTAATCCGACCGACCGGCTCAAAATAAATAAACTCTGTCAATTGTCAATGTTTAGAGTGTAAGTCTTAGGGTACAGGGGGTGGGCAGAGTGGCAACCAAAGAAACTAAAAAAACATAAAAAAAAGTAGAAAACACAAAAAAAAAACTAAGCGGCATCGAAAATCAAAAAAAAAAAATCGTAGAAAATTATCAAAATCAAAAAAAAAATTTAAAAGAAAAGCGGCTTCGAAAATCCAAAAAAAAAAAAATAGGAAAATACAAACAGAAATCCAAAAAAAACAAAACAGAAATCCAAAAAATTACAAAAAAAAACTGCTAGCTACTACTAAGCTCTAGTTTTAAGTAGTTTTAATTAGACTTAATTAGTTTTAACTAATTGTAAGCAGTTTTAAGAAAAACAAAAAAAAAACGCTAAAAAAAACTAAGTTTTTTTTTAATTTTCTTAGTTAGTTAGTTAATAGAATCTTTATTTGTAACCATCAAATTGAATAATATTTTACAATGATTGATTATACCTTAAGATTATTTGGTTTGGCCTAGGGCGTTCTACCAGATTGACATTTGTTTTTATTACTCATTCTTTTATCATTTTTATATCTTAAGCAATTTTCATACCATTAACTAAAAATCACCTTCAATTATACGCGTTCTATGTCTAAGTGCAGTTACTGTATAGTTAAATAAAACCTCCCAGGCTGAATCGCCATTCAAAATACTAAGGACTTCGTTCATATCTATCAAAGTTCTGCCAAAGTGTCGCACTCGGAATTCTCTTAGAACTGGGCATCTTCCGATAAAATGAAATACATCTTCCCTCTCCTTAAGATTTCAGAGATCGCACAAAATTGACAGTTCTGGTCGATGTGGAATATGATTCAATTTAAGTATTTGGTACATACCTATAATCGCAAGTAAAAAGAATATTTACTTTCTTAATTGGGTTTTTTTTTGCGAGGAATCAGAGCTGCATTAAATTAATCAAGGTAGAGCTTTAATTTAATAACGTTTTTCATTGAAATTCGATAAATTTACTCTCAAATCGAGAACAACTCCTTTCAATGAAACATGCTTTTAATTTTTTTCCAGGTATTGGGGGTGAAACTGATGTTCACATTATACGAATTCATATTTTTATGTTTTGCAATTTAGTTTATCCTGCAAATTACTGAATTTTAACTTATTTACTCGTTTCCTCATAATTAATAATGTCATAGGCTAGCTTCGTCTCTCTCTTACTTTGACAGATAGGAAATAAGTAGGCAACGAATTATGCCGTTTTCGTTTGGTAAAACTTGAGTACCCTTTTTTTTAGAGTACTCTGATTTTTACTCTGAAAAAATTTCTAGAGTAGCAAAACTTGCTCTGAGGGTAATTTTTGACAGCAAAAAGAGTACCCTTAGAGTACTCTTTTTTCCGAAACGAAAACGGCATTAGATAGAAATAAAAATGAAGTCAACCACTAAACCTCGTGTTTGCTTATCTCCGACAATTTGGCGACGAGGATGATTTAATCAAATAAAATTTCATTAATAAATCAAGTAAATAATAAAAGAAAAATAATAAGTACAATACAAAAGTCATACAAAAAAAAAAATTTAACTTATGTCGATTTCCAGTGGTACACAAAAGCACTTTTAAAAGTGCTTTTTTGCTCGAAATATGTTACATTGAGGCACTAGATCACTTTTTTTTTTGCCCCGAAAAAGCACTTTTACGAATCTCGATTCAGAGGCAAGATTTACACGCACTTTCACGCACACCAACACAAAACATTTGACGTTTACCAGTTTGCAGTTTGATTATTTTGCATTTTTGGTTAAAGGACTGTGAAAGAGAGATAATAAAAATAAACAATAAACAATTTTGTGAAAATGGATCGCTCAATTTTAGCTGCAATTTATCAAAATATATATAATCAGTCGTCGTCTAGTTCCGATTCTGTCAAAGAAGTGTTTGATGTTCTAAAATTGCTTGGACAAAACGAAAGGCATTCTGTGAATAATTTTGTTGAAAGTGTTGTGTATAATTATTCGGATGAGGAGGTTTCTTCCTAGTGCATTTATTAATAAAGTTTCGAAAACATTCTTTCTATATAAATTGCAGAACAAAACAAACGGGAAGAGATGGCTGTCAAAAACAGCACACATACAATGATAAAAAAAAAATTTTCTTTTCGTTTCCAGTGAGCACGAAAAAAAGCACTTTTTTAGAGTGCTTTTGTTTTTGCAAAGGAAATCGACATTAATTTTACACAAGTGCACACCTCAGTGACATAACCTAAATGGTAAAGCAAAATGCCTAATGCCACCACTGCAGCCGCCGCTACACCTTTAACAATCCAATTCAATTTCGAGGGATTCAATGCGGGTGTCACCAAATGGTCACGTTGGTTAAAACGCTTTCAAACAGCGCTGGACACATTCAATTGCGATGCTACGAAAAAGATGCAATATTTGCTGCACTACATGGGAGCACCTACTTACGATGTGCTGTGCGACAAGCTTTTACCAAAGTTACCGGAAGATTCACGATACAGCGAAATAACAGAGATTTTAAGAGAACATTTCGATCCAAAACCGAATGAGATCCTTGAAAATTATCGTTTCCATTTAAGGAATCTATCTGCAAACTGCAATTTTTGTACCTACTTAGACACAGCACTTAGAAATCAATTTGTGTTTGGGTTAATAAACCAAAAAATCCAAAGCCGTTTACTCGAAAAAAGCGAATTAAACTTGGAAAAAGCAGTGAACACAGCTAAAGCCTTCGAGACAGCTGAAAAAAGAGGTGTGGAAATACATCAGCACATGGCGAAATCAGGCGTTTACGAAATAGAAGAAACCTTCACTCCTTATGCGTTTCGCCCAGGTACAAACAGTGGGCTCATCAGTTAGATGCTGTTTGTACCTTTCTAAGACGCAATGTTTGGTCGATGTTTGTCGACACATACAGTGGTGGCCACACAATTAGAAACGGCACCCATATAGTAATATAAGTATGCATAACTTTCTTAAAAGACATTTCTTCAGGTTGAAAAGAGGTTTAATTTGTAGCCAATGAATAAAAGTACAAATTAAATAATTAATACTAGAAAAAAGCTAGACAATATCAAATCCAAAAAAATAAACATGCATATAACTCCAATTTTGTGTGGCCATACAATTAGAAACAGAACATAAAAAATGGTATTTCATTAAAAATCTTCAGTTTAACATAGAGTAAGTATTTATATTTTGTAGGGAATCCATTTCTTTGTATAAAAGCAGCCAATCATCTTTCCATACTTTCAACCAAAGCGCGGCATCTTGATGGTGCTATACCGTCCCAGACCTCCTTAATGTTTTTGAAAAGCTAGTCCGAATCTTTAAATTTTTTGGACTTTAATCCTCTCTCGACGTCTGCCCATAAGTTCTCAATCGGATTCAGGTCCGGACTTTGCGCGGGTCAATCCAAAACACTGGTTTTTGTACCCGCAAACCACCGTTTTACAAGTATGCAGTATGTTTTGGGTAGTCGTCCTGCTGAAAAACATAGCTGATGGGCATGTGTGGGAATGAAAAAGGCTCTATGACATTCTCCAGTATGCCTTTATAAACGTGTTGATCCATTCGACCGTTTATCCTTACTACGCAACACCTATTAAAACCACTCCAAGAAAATGCACCCCAAACCATTATGTTTCCTCCCTCATGTGAATGTTTATTTTGTTGGATTTGATATTGTCTAGATTTTTTCTAGTACATATTAATTATTTAATTTGTACTCTTATTCATGGGCTACAAATTAAACCTCTTTTCAACCTGAAGAAATGTCTTTTAAGAAAGTTATGCATTCTTATATTACTATATGGGTGCCGTTTCTAATTGTGTGGCCACCACTGTATATAAAGTTTACAGTGCAAACACACTGTAAACTTTATATTTCTAGGGGAATGGGATTGCATTCTTGCACCTAGAGAAGGTTTGCCCGTGGTCTGGCCGATGTTTATTGAAAAAAAGAAAAATAATAAAAGAATTTATTGATTTCTTACGGAGTGTTGATTTTTAAAAACAAAATGAAAAGTTCAAGTGACCTTCACTCCTTATGCGTTTCGACCAGGTACAAACAGTGGGCTCATCAGTTAGATGCTGTTTGTACCTTTCTAAGACGCAATGTTTGGTCGATGTTTCTTTTTCATTTTGTTTTTAAAAATCAACACTCCGTAAGAAAACAGTAAATTCTTTTATTATTTTTCTTTTTTTCAATAAATAGAAGAAACAGTCAATGCATTTGGTGATAAGCGAAGAAATACAAAGAAAAACGAGAGGACAGAAGGTACGGGCAATAAACAGCCATTTACAAAGAAATGTTACAGGTGTGGTAGCACCTCCCACTTGGCGAACCGTTGCAGTTATAAGGATGCGGTTTGTGGATTCTGCAAGAGCAAAGGACATCTGCGCAAAGTGTGCTTGAAGCAAAGACGCCAAGTTAACCTAGTCGCAGAAGTAGATGACATTTCAACCTACAATGTCCTTGTAGATGAACTATTCCAAATATACGAGGGAGTGGTACACAATATTAAAAACAATAAATTAAGTATCAATCGTGCTAAAATATTTTGTAAACTTAAAGTTAATAATTCTCTTTTAAATTTTTAAATTGATACATGTGCACCGGTGACGATCGTGAGCTTGGGTGATGCGGGAAGGCGCTTTGGTGATGTGGATATACACGAGAATGATACGTTGCTATACAGCTACTGCAAAACGCCATTGGACTGTGTGGGTTACATCATGGTTAATGTAGCAACATTTTTCATTTTTTCATTTATTAAGCATTTAGATTAACATGATACTTCAAGATTGATATCTTTTAAATAAGCATAGAAAATAAGTTACAGATTTTTTTTTGAAATATAAATTAATTTAGTATATATGTACATATGTATGTACGGGTATGGTACGTTTCGTCATTTTTATCTCGTTTATTGTTGTTACGCCCAAGTTGTTTCCCATTTTGTTGTTAAATTTTTCGTTTGTTTAGTTTATTTATATTTCGATATTTCTCGCTTCGCTTTGCATTCGTTTCGTTTAAAGATCATTTAGCCTTTGATTACTTTATATTTGGCTGGTTTCGCTTTCTATTGTTTCGTTTTTCGATTAGTTCGCTTTTGTTTATATAGATTTTGATTATTTCGCCATCGTTTGATTGGTATTTTGCTTTTTGTGGATGAAAAAAGAGGCTTTTTTCATAAAACAAAAAGCAAAATACCAATCAAACGATGGCGAAATAATCAACAATCGAGATAAATAAAGTCTAAATAATCATTTGAAAGTTAGATTTTTAGTAGATTTAATTTATTTTGAATTCAATATAATTTGATTATAACAATTAATTAAATAAAGCAATTATATACACTTCAGAATATTAATCAAAATAAATTTAGTGACATTTATATTTATAAAAAACAGTGTTAATGTCACTTCAATTTAAAAATACATATCTTATATGGGTGGGGTGACCCTTGATAAGAAAAACTTGACCCTTGAAAATAAAAACTGCAAGCAGAGGTAGGTACAATGAGTATTAGGTAACCTTCATAATGATAATATAACAGTTCATATACACATAGGTTTATCAAATTACAATACAAAGCTTTATACAAAATTCAATTTACTATATACATGTTTTTTTGTATTTATGTTTGAGCATTTAGTAAGCATTCAAGTTGTTTTGGTTGAAAATCTAATAGCCAGTTTCTTATATCTTTTTAAATTTTTTTAGAGACATTTATTGTTCTGAGATTACGGGGTAATTTGTTGAAAATACGACAAGATGCTACACTGTAAAAATTACGCAATGCTCTGGTGCGGTATCTGGGAATCGGAACCAAGTTCATTGAATTTATTCGCAAGTTGTGACTGTCAAGAAATCTAGAGTTAAGATTACCAGATCTAAAGAAAAAAACTTTTAACACTTTGAAACAGTATAAATGCCGTAAGGGGAGAATGTTCAGATACTTGAAAAGAGGTAAACTAGGATGCAAACGATGTTTGTTACACATTATCCTTATGATACGCTTCTGAAGTATTAATAACGGCTCAATTTTGTTTAAATGAGTACCACCCCAACATGTAACACCATACTGCAACTTAGACTGGAAAATACCATTATAGATAATGCTCAACAGTTTCTTAGAACAAACTTTTTGAAGGTAATAAAAGTTTCTCACAGTCGATCTAAAATACTTTTTCAGCGAATCAGTGTGGTGCAGAAAGGACATTTTTGCATCCATTATTAAGCCAAGATATTTAAATTGGTTCACTACTTCCACCTCAAAACATTTTTCACTGCAGTCAATATTAAAACAGAAGCTATTCGTTGAACTACATGAGCAATTATATAATCTGAATTTCTGGCATTCAGGTGCATGAAAACCAATATTTATATCAGGACTCGATTGAGAAGAGAGGCTAAAAAACATAATTTTTGTTTTCGAACTAATTACTAATTTATGGTCGGCAAACCAGTCTTAATAAATCTAAGTCCCAATTTATATCACTAAGAAGATCCAAACGACTACTTGATCCATAGACGCACCCAACATCATCAGCAAAAGCAGTCAAAGCACCTTTGAATCTTAACTTAAATAAAGAATTTATATATATTAGGAAAAGAGTAGGTCCTAGCACTGAGCCCTGGGGAACACCCAAATTATTAAACTATGATTCACTTCTGATGTTGTCTACTTTTACTTTTTGAGATCTGTTTTTTAGATACGAACGAAACCAATAGATCATAAAACCGCGAAAGCCAGCATGTTCTAATTTTGTCAACAATATCTCATGGTCCACCATGTCAAAAGCTTTCGTAATGTCGACAAATAAGGCTGCAGTGTTCTTTTTCATATCTAAATTAGAATATATCACGGAAGAAAAATCTAGAAGAGCATCTTCTGTCGATCTACCCGATCGAAAACCAAACTGTATTTCACTAAAAAAAACATTTTTATCCAGAAACTTTAACATTCTAGATTTTACAACTTTTTCAAATACTTTGCCAAGAGATGAGAGCAGCGAGATAGGTCTGTAGTTACATACATTATTAGTGGCCCCTTTTTTCAACAACGGAATAACATCCGCGCACTTAAGAGCCGCAGGAAATATACCAGAGGTGATACTGAGATTAAAAATGTTAGCTAAAGTGTCAACTATAAACCAAGCAATATTTTTTAAAAGGCAACTAGAAATTCCGTCAATTCCACATGAGTTTGAGTTTTTTAGCGATTTTATAGACTGCGACAACTCCGATGGTGTAATAGGTTCGAAGAAAAAACTGTGCCTAAGGAATGGTTCATTTAGGGACCGATGGGTGCAACTTTGCGATTGGTGTAGTGGTCTTGAGGCGTTTGCTATCGTAACAAAGTAATGATTAAAATAGTTGGCAATCTCACTTATTAGAAATGACTAAGTCGTCGACTCGTAGCTCCGTAGTTCTTTTATTCAATGCAAATGCGAAAAAAATGGTAAGCAAGATAAGAAATGCAAAGTAAGTGTGCAGCGAAATGATTGAAAATCCAAGTAACAGAAAAACAAAACACGCAATGCGAAGTAAACAAAAATAATTGTGTCAAAAACAAAATAATAGAATGCGTAATAAAATGTGCGAAAAGTATAGAGTAAGAAAAGTATAGTGAAATAATGGTTGCAAAGATTGGCAATATAAAAAGCAAATTTGATTGAATTTTTTTCTTTTTTCTTTTTCAAATACGTTGTGAAATGTGTAAAAAAAGTTTATTAATAAAAACGGTTGATGAGTATAGTCTTTGCGGTTGATGTGGAAGATTATTCCACAACTGAATAGCCTTGACAAAGTAAGATCGCTGTCCTACCGTATATGTGCAACGGCAACAAAGAACCACGAAGTTAAAATATACTTGGTACGAACCGAAAGGAAGCCCTTGTTAGGACGCGAATGGCTCCGTACAATTGAGCTGGACTGGGATCGGATCATCGCCGACCAATTACACACGCCATTAACACTATCCAAGCAGACAAATTCAGCTATGTTAAGCTTAAAGACATTGTGAGTAAGTATAAAAATTTATTCTTGCCTTCTACTGGGAACATTGTGGGACACCAAGCGAGATTACACATAAAAGAAAACGCCCCGCCTAAATTCTTTAAGGCCCGAAGGGTACCGTTTCCATTAACCGAAGCGGTGGAGAAAGAAATTAAAAAACAGGTAGAGGAAGGGTTGTTAGAGAAAGTAGATACAAGTGAGTGGGCAACACCCATTGTTGTGCGGAAAAGAAATAACGAAATACGAATGTGCGGGGATTACAAAATTACCCTTAACATAGCATTAAGAGTGGATGAACATCCGTTACCTACTGTCGAGGAAATGTTCAGTAAAATGGCGGGCGGAAAAAAATTCTCTAAAATCGATCTATCTAAATCTTTTTTACAATTGGAAATTCATCCAGATGATAGGCACTATTTAACGATTAATACACCATTGGGGTTGTTCCAACCAACGAGAATGAAGTACGGGGTAGCATGTGCACCGGCAAAATGGCAGCGGTTCATAGAGATGGTTTTGCAGGGCATTAAAGGGGTTTCCGTTTTCTTAGATGACATACGAATTATCGCAAATACTGATGAAGTACATTTAGAACGAATTAACGAGGTCTTAAAGCGCCTAAATAATTTTAACATGAGAGTAAATTGGGCAAAAACAGAGTTCATGAAAGACCAAATTGAATACTGTGGTTATATTATTAATAAAAATGGCATTAGGAAAGTTAGATGCAAAGGTAGAGGCGGTACAAAACATGAGGCGATGTTGTGCTTGGATTTCCCACACCTTCAGAGGAAGTCGTCGTGCGTTGAACTCAATGCAAATAGAGTTGACTCGTTGCACATCGATTGCCCAATACCTTGCATTGGGTAAAACGTGTATGCATTTTAGTCATCAAATTGTGCTGAGTTTTCAAACGCATCGGCTATCCAATGTTGAACTTGGAGTTCGCCATCGGTTCTATGACACGATAAGTCGAGTAGTAGTTTAACCTTTCAAGTGCGCGGTTGTTTGTCTTTTAATTTCAATATTATACATAACATTTTGGCGCAGCCGGTTCGTGTACCACATACGTTCGATTTTAAACAGTTTAATAATTAAATACAGTGTGTTTGCTATCTATATAAGAAGACAAACGAGTGCAAAAAAGAAAAAAAAAGAATTCTGTTCGTGTTTGCAGTTATAGATATATTTTCTTGGTAAAGAAAATTGATTAAGAACTTTGACTGTACTTATTTGAAATTTCAAAAAGAAAAGATAATAATCAAATGCAGAAAGCGGTTCAAGCGGAAAAACAAAAACACTGCAAAATTGTGTTTGAGTAAATAAGTTTCACAAAAAACAACGCGAACAAAGACGAAAAAATTGTTCAAGGTAAGTATACCTTTATTTTGCTTTATTTTTTATATTGTTGTCTGTTTATTTTATAAAACGTTCTATGGTTGGTGTAATTTTTTTTTCAGAGCTCAAACAAATTTTAAATCCTGAGGTTTATAGCCTGATCAGTTTTCAAATTAGTTCTCAGTGGGGCAAGTTGACGCTAGAAACTTTAGACGCTGTGTTGATTGAATACACAAAAGCCGTCAACGATTTGAAAGAAAACCACACGAAAGAGCTAAATAATTTGGCAAAGTCGTTCGAAAAAAGCGAGCAGTATCGAAAAGCTGCCGAAAAGCGACTTAACCAAGTGACTGAAGAAGCTGATCAGGAAGTAAATCAACTGACAAGCGAGTTAAATAAAAGTTTGTCAGCACAACAGGAAAGAAGTGATTCGCAAAAACCTAGTTTCTCTAAGAACCTACTGCCGTTGTTCACACAACCTAATAAGACCAGTGAGAAAATACAAATTAGCAGGGCAGTTCAAACCGTAGGAGAAGAAAGCAATTCAAATTACACAAAAAATATGAACTACGAAGCGATCAGTAAGATTGTTTCCCGTGTGGTTCCTCAATTTTCGGGTTTACGGACGCCCGAACTATCAACGAGTCATCGTAACAAACCTACGTCATTAGACTAAAGCACCTGGTTTCCCCCCGAAGACACAAAAGAGCCATAGAAACAATCGGACATTTCTTTCATTGGTCTTTTGGAACTATGGACAACGAAGACTCCGAGAAGATTTACAACCAGCTCAATACTTTGGACAGCACCGAAACAGAGACCTTTAACATCTTGAAGAAACAAATAACTGTGGCAAGCTCCAACTTCGATAGACTCAGTAAACCAATTAAAGTGCTAACAGCAGAGGTCGAACAAATTGGGAGAAGCGTGGACAACATTACGACGGATTTCGAAAACTTTGCCACAGCAACAATCAAAGAAGTTGTCGCGTTGAAACTGAAAGTGGAGGTTAACGAATTGATTTCTTTAATAACCTCAAAATTACTTGAAGTACAAAACCGTCAAGCCATCGAACTGTCCATTTTCGTTGATCTTAACCAAAATAAGCTTCACCCTTTCATTTTAGACGCAAATAATTTAACAACACTGCTGAAGAGTTACACATTCGAAAGATCAATCCTTAATCCAGACGAATTGTACCAAGCAGTCAAGCTGTTGACATTTCACCAAGGAGAGTCAATTGTTTTGAAGATCACCGTGCCGCTCCCGGAAGCCACCATTTTCTCTATACATAAAATATACCCAGTGAGTACAGAGCTCGACCATCGTTGGGATTTGGTCCCATACAGAGTTAATGCAATGTTCCGATGTCGTATACAATTCATCAATATCGATAAAGGTATGTAGGCACCACAAACCGATACATACCTTTGGAAGTTCCGAGTGCCTAGTAGAGCTTTTACAACACTCCGCTACATCGCAGATCAACTGCAATTACGTCGCTTCACCAGCTTCCAAGGGGGTGATCACGAAGATGTTTTAAGAGAAACAAGTGAAACAACCACAATGTCAGGGAACCACTTACTCTAAATTTTTATTGTGAAGGAAAATTGTATGCGCCAGAGCTGAAAGGTTTTGGAATAGTTCACATCTTTAGTCCCTGTGAAATAAGAAATGCGGCTACCGTATGAGCAGGTTTGGACGACTAACTTCAGAATTCATCAGCCAAAAGTTGACCACTCGGAACTAACACGAGTATTGAGGACAAAATACGGCAATTTGACTGTAGGAACAATTAAAAAGAGGTCGCTACTATCTCTAGGTAGCCATAACGACTTGATATCTAGCCTCGCTGAAGGAAAGAAGTCGCTAGAAGATTTGAAGCTAGAAGCAGAGCAGAATAAGGACCGGTATAGTGTAATCAGCCAAATTCGAGAAGTCGAGTTTCATCGCTACTCATTAATGACAATTGGAGCTATAATTGTTGGTATCATCATATTAAACATTTTATTTAAACACTACCGCTCGAGAAGCACACCTACCAGCCCAAATCACGTTACGACGAATATTACGAACGTTGTCCCTGAAAAACCTGATGCTCTCAATATAGATGCCGTCGAGATGGAGATGGAGGCCCTACCCGTTCGACAGTCTTCAACAAGAAAATCATTGAAAGGAGTAACGTTTGCCCGAGTATAAACATAAAATACTTTAGTAATACAAAAACTTTTAATTTTTTAGAACTAAATTGAATAAAAAAAATTGTTGTTTTATAAATTTCGGAAAAAGATTTAAATAGTGTAAAAATTTCATTATGTAACTTCGAATTTGATTAAATAGTAACTAAGCAATATAAAAATAAAAAAATTACAAATTTAGAATTGGTTTAAGGTAATATAGAAATCACACAGTATGGGGAAGTACTGACATAAATGAAAGGGGTGAGTCACTTTTTGATTTTATTTTAAGTACTAACCTCATAGTAAGTAATACTGGAAATGAACCAACATTCATTACCAGAAACAGACAAGAAGTTTTAGATATCACTCTTGTCTCCGATTCGGTTCATCATAGGATTACTAATTGGAAAGTATCTACTGAACACTCCTTTTCTGATCATAGATACATTCAATTTGATCTTAATGAGGAACCTCTCAAGCAACCAGTCTTCCGAAACTATCGGAAAACTGACTGGCAAAAATATCGGGTAACACTGGAAAAGTTTATTAAACCTGAACTTCTACAAAACCCTACAAACAAAAAGGATCTAGACAAAAAAGTCAATGATCTTACCACTGCCCTTAACCACTCACTTCACAAATCCTGTCCTCTTATAAAAATAAGAGGAAAACGGAAACCACTGTGGTGGAGCTCGGGGCTAGAACTGCTCAGGAAAGAATGCAGAAAACTTTTCAACCGAGCTAAACAATCAAAAATCTCAATAGACTGGGACTCCTACAAGGAATCCCTCAAAACATATAAATATCAACTGAGGAAAACTAAAAGAACTTCATGGAGAAACTTCTGTGGTGAAAAAGAAGATACTTCAGAAGCTTCTAGATTAAGAAAAATCCTCTCAAAGAGTCCGACCATGCCTAGCAGTTTGAAAACAGCTGACGGCTGGACAGAATCCTGCGAAGAAACGCTTAATTTGCTTCTGGACACTCACTTTCCAGGAAGCTCTAAGAACTTATACAACTATGATTCCACAGAACCAGGTAGCATAATAACAAACCACCCCGATCTGATTACAAGGGAAAAATTAGTTTGGGCCATTAACAGCTTTGACCCATACAAATCCCCTGGACCTGATGGCATAATTCCAGCCGAACTTCAAAAGGCCGCGGACATTATTATCCCTGTCCTTGTAGTAATTCTCATAGGCTGTACCACCTTGAACTATATTACCACTCAGTGGAGAGAAGGTTGTGTTTATACCTAAGGCTGGGAAATCATCCCACGTAAACCCAAAAGATCTCCGACCAATAAGTCTATCATCTTTCCTTCTTAAAACTTTAGAACGACTGATTGATATCCACCTGCGTACAGCTATAGATCCAAAATTGTTATCTACAGCACAACACGCCTACTGTAAGGGAAAATCTGTAGAAACGGCCCTACACACCCTGGTACGTACTATAGAATATTCCCTCCATCACAAAGAATTCACTCTGGCCGCCTTCCTCGACATAGAGGGCGCCTTCAACAACGTCAGCAACTCTGAAATTACAAAGGCACTGACGAAGCTCAAAGTAGATGGTTCCATAGTGGAGTTGATAAATCTAATGCTAAAAAGCAGGAGAATCAACTCTACTCTAGGAAACTTCTCTGCAAAGAGATCTGTCAGTAGAGGAACACCGCAAGGCGGAGTCCTATCCGCTCTTCTATGGAATATAGTCGTCAATGAACTTCTAGTTGACTTAGAAGCTGAGGGATTCAAAGTGATTGCATATGCAGATGACGTCTCCATTGCGGTGTCCGGCAAACATGCTCACGTCCTTACGGACCTGATGCAGACCGCTCTAAATAAACTTTTAAAATGGGCGGGAAAATGTGATCTAGGGGTCAACCCTCAGAAAACTGAACTCGTTCTCTTCACCAGGAAATATAAAATTCCTCAACTAATAACTCCATCAATAAATGGAATCTCACTTGTACTTTCAAACGAAGCCAAATATCTAGGTATAATCCTAGACAAAAAGCTAAATTGGAAAGCCAATATACAGGAAAGAATAAGGAAATCCACCGTAGCTTTATTTTCCTGTAAAAAAGCCATTGGTAATAAATGGGGTTTCTCCCCCCAAATCACCCACTGGCTCTACACCGCGGTCATCAGCCCAATACTCACATACGGAGTAGTGGTATTGTTTGCGCTGGTCTTAGGTTTAATTAAACTTTCAAATAAACGCACAATCTTTCTATTTTAATTGTAAGATTACTTTATTCAAAAGGATTTCCCGAAATTAACATTTTTCAATTTAATAATTGCTCAGTGGCAATGGAAAAAATGGCGGGTGGTTTGTTCTCCGTGTGTTGTAGTACGTGGTTGGCAAAAGAATGAAAAATTAGAGAGAAAATGGCTGCCCTTTTCATTTGGAACTGGAGGAAACGAAACAAGAAAGTAATAGATTACTTACTATTACGAAAGTAGTGGAGTTTCGTTTCCTCCAGCCAGTAATGGGCTGTTTATATTACATTAAAAATGGGATGTTTACACTTAAACATTATCGCCCGCCTTGCACTATCGGTGCAACCAAAGAGCTACGGAAGAAGCAGACCACTCCACCACCATTGATTATTGATAACTATTTTTTATAACATTTGACTTGTTGATAATATAAATGAATATTATTCACTAATTGTACAGGATAAATTAGGAATCATTTTTTTTTGCAAATATTAGAGATACTTAAAATAAACCTTTTGTAAATTCGTATGAGTATTCGAAATAATTTATTTCACTTGGTTTTACTTTGCATGTGGGTGCATATACCATAGTAGAGGGTCGATATTTTAATTTAGAAATAAAATTATGTTTATTTTGTTTGTTCTAATGGTTGATAACAGATGACATGTTAGTTTTGTGTTTTGGTATACATGATTAAACCTGTGAATGTCTTTGGTTATACTGCAATAAGTTATTGAGGTAGGAGGATGCAAAGTTTGGCAATTGATCGAGTTATGATTCCTTTTTCTGTTTTCACGTCGGCGACTCTAACTTTATTATCCTTACCAGGATGCACGTTGATGACTCTCCCGAGACGCCACTCATTGGGTGACAAATTTTCGTTTCGAATTATGACTGTCATTTATCTGAATATTTCTTTGGGGGTGTTTCCACTTATATCTTTTGTGCAATTCCTTTAAATATTCTTCTTTCCATCTGGACGCAATCTTATGATGAAGAATTTGCAACTTTCTCCAACGATTCATTATACTCAGTGACTGATCTTCACATGACGGTTCAGGTAAGCCAATCAACAAACCACCTGTCAAAAAATGACCAGGCGTTAAAGGAACCAAGTCTGATACATCTTCAGTCATGGGTGATAAGGGACGTGAATTAAGACTACATTCTATTCGCGTGAGCAAGGTTGTAAACTCTTCAAATGTAAATTTTTCGTTACCGGCCATCTTCCTAAAATGTTTTTTGAAGCTTTTTACCCCCGCTTCCCATAGCCCTCCCATGTGTGGTGATTCAGGAGGAATGAAATTCCATTTTATTTGGGAAAAGTTGTGGACAGCTGCGGTCTGACAATGCGACGTTGATTTTTGAAACTCTCGTAACAGAACCTTCGACGCCCCGACAAAGTTGGTACCATGATCGGAAAAAACTTGTTCTGGAGTTCCTCTTCGGGACACAAATCTTGTAAATGAAGCTAAGAACGCCTGAGTGGTGAGGTCGCTCACCAGCTCCAAATGGATAGCTCGGGTCGCAAAACATACAAAGATGCAAACGTACCATTTATCAAGGCAACATTTTCTTCCGTAATAAGTCTTAATGCAAAAGGGACCCGCGAAGTCGATTCCTACATTTGCAAATGGGCGTCCTAGCACGGTTCTTTCACGCGGTAACGCACCCATTAATTGCGTATGTACCTTTTGCTTGTATCGACGGCAAGTGGTGCATTGAAAAATGCATTTTTTGATATAATTTTCTTAATTTGCGGTGTCCAATACTCAGATCTGACCAATCGCATCATGATTTGGATCTCACCATGAATGGAGAGTTCGTGAAGGTATTCAAAGTAGCGTTGCAAGAAAAGGCAATAGATGGTAGCAATATGGGAAACCTTTCGTTGAAGGATAAAGTGGATAAGACCAGTCTACCATTTGAACGGATAATGCCTTTTTCATCCACCAGTGGATTAAATTTTCCGAGCCAACTTTTTGCTGCTACGCGCTTACCTTCTATCAACTCTGAATATTCTTTCGCAAAATATTTTTTCTGACTGAGAATGATCAATTTTTGCTTAGCGTTTAATATTTCGGCATGAGATAGTTCCGATGTTGCGTGTTTAACATATCCATTTCTACTAAAAGAGTAGAAAAACCGAAGCATGTATGCCATCACACATACGAGTTTATGCCACTTCGAAAACTTGCTGAGATCTTCTACAAAATCTGACACGACTTGTACTGTTAAGACTGTTGCCCTTTTCCTTTCTAACAGTGTTTCCTCCACTACCTTTTGCTTAGCCTTCGGCCACTCTGCCCCAGGTTGCATTAGCCATTGCGGACCCTTCCACCATAACGAACTTCTCTCCAGATCCATGGGATAAACCCCCCGCGTTGCTAAGTCAGCCGGATTTTCCGCTGAAACGACATGTGACCAATCCGTAACGGAGGTAACATTTAAGATTTGGGCTGTTCTATTGGCCACAAATGTTTCCCAGGTACTCGGATGCTTTTGCAACCACGCCAGGACTATAGTGGAGTCGGTCCATAACTTGACCGATGACGTATTTTTTATGGGGAGAGAGTTCGACACATGGTGCAGCATTTTAGAGAGCAAAACGGCTCCCTGCAATTCTAACCTGGGTAGCGATAGTGTTCATTGGAGCAACTTTCGATTTGGCCCACAACAGATGGGCAGTGATTTGGTTTTCCTTTTGTACGCGGAGAAAGATACAAGCCGCATACGCTTTTGTTGAGGCATCGCAGAATCCCACGTCTGAATTTCAGTTGGCATCGCTAAAGATTGCTCCCATAGAGATAAAGTTTGTGCCGGAAGACACGAGGCACATAAGTATGTAACGAACGCATCCCACTTGTCGACTTCGATGCCGTATGATTTTATGGCTATACAGTCCGTAACAATTGGATAGCCTCACGCATAACTTTTTCTAAAACTCACTGTTTTTGCATATATTTGGTCTGTGCTTATATGAAATTTTGGGTTGGTTTGAAAGCTAGAATTGAGTGTGTTCATAACAAGAAAAGTTTCAAATAGTTTCGAGAAGTTAACGAAATTATCTGAAATTATTCGTTTGGATACACTAAAAAGCAGTTTTTTTTTGTAACCTTAGAATAGCATCACCTTCTTTATTGGATTTAAAATGAAAACTAGATCATTTTTTTTAAGAAAAGTTTTTTATATTTATTTTCTGCTGCTTTCAAAATTATCTCAATACTGTGTACAACCCCTCTTATTTTGAATAGCATCAAAAATGCGGTCTTTTAGCGAATCATACAAAGATTTTAAGAAATCTAGGGAAATAATTGCCCAGGCCACTTTAATGAGTTCCTCTTTGTTGGTGTACTGCTTCCCATTTTCATACACTTTTCTTGTCAACCAACCCCATACATTTTCGATGATGTTCAAACCTGGCGAGTAGGGTGGCCAGGAAAGTTGCTCTATATTTTGACTTTGTAGCCAAGTTTTAATTATTCCAGCTGTGTGAATGGGAGCATTGTCCTGCTGGAAAATGATCTACAGTGGTCCAAAAATATCCTGGAACTGTGGTAGAGCCATTTCCAGTATAGTTGTAATACGGTCCTGTCATTCTACAGTCTACAAAAACCAAATCGATTATACCATTTGGCACCCCATACCACGACGCCTACTTCACGGCTGTGGTGGCGGTCCAAAAACATTTTTTCTTTTCTTAAATCATGGTAGTAATAGTTGGATCCGTCTGGCCCATGCAGATCCAATGCATTTTTTCTTGGCAACACATCAAAGAGCACTCAAAACACACAATTTAAGAAAAAACAATATGTGAGGCTATCCAATTGTTACGGACTGTAAGCGCGTCGTTAATATTGCTTTGCAGCTCTTTTAAGGCATCAGCAGTTGCAGCTGCTATATTTCGTTGCCCGAACAAAATATTAAGATGGCTGTTCACTAATACGCGTTTATTTTCATAATGATTCTTAAGAGCAGCCCATGCTACTTCAAAATTGTCATTGGTCAACTCAAATTTCGAAACGATATTTTGGGCATCACCTTTAGTTCGAGCACGCAGATGAAAAAGCTTTTGCACCGAACTAAGCTTTGCATGTCTAATATAAAGTGCCGTGAACATATCCTTAAATGTTGGCCACTTCACGTAATCCCCACAGAAAATCTCGGTTTCACATGGCGGCACACGTGTATTATGCCAAAACTCATCATCATTGTCTTTACTCCCCGTTTGCCCTTCATCGTTCCGAACCTTTGACCCATCCCCTCAATCCCCTTGCGCGCGTAACCTCAACGATGCCGCTTAAAAAATCTATATAAGTAGTTGTTGCCTGCTTATATTTTGCCTTTACCTCAATGAGTGACGCCTTGAGATCACCATCTTTAATCGCCGCGCGTATAAATTCCTGATATACTTCCTTCACGCCTAACCATAATTCTTGAAGCTCTGCACGGTATGCTTCGATAACTGAACTCGACAATTCTTTTCGTTTTTCTTTAAATAGCTCATGAAATTCAGTCATCAAATCGCATGCCAAAATTACATCCTCCAAAATTATGCACCACAAAAGACAAAACTATCTACCACCGTTATCACGCATGACTTTAAATCGTTCTAATAGCTTACCAATTTTTACCGCTAGTATATCCTATTTTACCACTAATATATCATATGATATAACCCGAATAGCGTACCGCTATGACCGCTAGTATGTCCTAGGATATAACCCCTCCAAAATATATCTCACACCACTACCATAATAATGCACTCGTAATTTAAAGAATATATAGATGTACTCATGTATTTTACAAAAGATCAGATTTTACAGTACCTTTACATTTCCAAGATTTCTTTATGCTGATTGATGATGCTGATTGATGAGGATGCTGATTGACGGTGTGCATGTCTTGGCGATGGCTGAATGATGATGTTGACTCCTAGATGATATTGCTGGTGGCTCCCTCGTGGTGCTGCTAGTGGCTTCCTCGTGCTGTTGCTCGTGGCTAGGTGTAACACGCACCTTGTTGGCGATGGCTTTGGCAAAAATTGGTCGTGGCACAGGTGGCTCTGGCGGCGATAGCTTGGCACAAAATGGCCAGATAATTGAACTTGTTGGCGATGGCTTTGGCAAAAATTGGCCGTGGCACAGGTGGCTCTGGCGGCGATAGCTGTGGCACAAAATGGCCGTGGCAAAGGTGGCTCTGTCGGCGATAGCTGTGGCACAAAATGGCCAGATAATTGAACTTGTTGGCGATGGCTTTGGCAAAAATTGGCCGTGGCACAGGTGGCTCTGGCGGCGATAGCTGTGGCACAAAATGACCGTGGCACAGGTGGCTCTGGCAATCCGGCTCGAAGGACCAAATGTTTGCGCTGGTCTTAGGTTTAATTAAACTTTCAAATAAACGCACAATCTTTCTATTTTAATTGTAAGATTACTTTATTCAAAATAATTTCCCTGCCGCCAGTGCAGCCATTCGTATGAGAGCTATCTCCCAATGGACCGTAAATAACATCGGTCACGCTACAATCCTGAATTTATTCGGATCAATCCCTTGCCACTCCGACTACACCATCCCCCAATTGGTTTTTGATAATAAATTCCAAGTCTCAATCCCACCGAGAACCACCTGGGAAGACGAAGAATTTTTGAGAGATGATTCAATTCATTTCTATACAGATGGTTCAAAAACCGAAGAAGGGGTAGGCTGCGGGGTGTACTCAAACCGACTTAACGTAAGTCTCTCGTTCAGCCTTCCAAACCATTGTAGCGTGTTCCAAGCGGAAATTCTGGCGATCAAAGAGGTCCTGTCATGGCTAAAAGAAAACGTGATATCCTTAACGAATATCCGGATTTTCTCAGATAGTCAAGCAGCCCTCAAATCACTCGGCGCTGTTTCTACGAACTCAGTAACCGCCCTTAACTGTCGCCTATCTCTTAGGGAGATGGCTGAACAGTTCAATATTCACCTTATTTGGGTGCCGGGGCACAGAGATATCGTGGGTAACTGCAAAGCCGATGAACTCGCCAGAGAAGGAACCGTTCTACCGATCTCAACCAGCAGGTTGAATATTGGTATACCAATCGCTACATGTAAACTTATGCTAAAGCAAGAGGCAATGGACAAAACAAATCACAGGTGGAACAATATCACCACGTGCGTGGCAACAAAACGGATATGGCCAGGACTAGATCTAAAACGCACAAGACATTTGTTATCCATTGCCAGATTGCAAGTTAGCTCCGTAATCAATGTCATTACCGGACATTGTCTGATAGGAAGACACGCCATAAGACTTGGCGTTCCCTCTAATGACTTCTGCAGAAGTTGAGATGAGGAGATGAGGAGGAGGAGGAAACAATCCCACACCTCCTCTGCTCATGTCCTGCACTCTCTTTTAAAAGAAAGCGGCATCTGGGGAAATATTTTTTCGATGATCCAAGCGATCTGGCGAACACAGATCCCCTGCATCTCCTTCGCTTTATTAAAAGCTCCAAATGGTTTTGTTTAGTGAGGTACTCCCTCGCATAATTTCTATGGTATCACAATGGACCTAGTATTGGTCTAAGTGCGTCAGGTGTATTCCTGACAGCCATTGTAACCTAACCTAAACTAATATAGAAATTTGGAATTAGATTTAGGTAATATTTTGATGAAATGTTTTGTGAGAGTTGAAATTAAAAATATATATAAATATATAGAAGTTTGTTGGGAGATATTCCAAATTACAATAAATTATATATAGCAATTAGTGTACATATTCTAAATTACGAATATAAAATATTTTAATTTTAAAAGTTTTTGATTTAGATTTAAGTAATTATTTATTTTGTAATTATTAGACATAATTGCTATTTTTGTAATAAAAGTAAATCGATTATCGATTGTCATTTGGCTGGTCGCGAACTTTTCCCAGGTAAGGAGGGATGTTGTGCTTTGATTTCCCACACCTTCAGAGGAAGTCGTCGTGCGTTGAACTCAATGCAATTTGAGTTGACTCGTTGCACATCGATTGCCCAATGCCTTGCATTGGGTAAAACGTGTATGCATTTTAGTCATCAAATTGTGCTGAGTTTTCAAACGCATCGGCTATCCAATGTTGAACTTGGAGTTCGCGATCGGTTCTATGACACGATAAGTGGAGTAGTAGTTTAACCATTCAAGTGCGCGGTTGTTTGTCTTTTAATTTCAATATTATACATAACAGCGACCAACAAATAAGGATGAAGTTCGTGCATTTGTTGGTCTTATCAATTACTACGGTCGGTTTATAAAAGACTAGACTTAGGCTATGTCCTAATTGGAGTTGCATCGCGCGATTGAACGATGAACTTCGGTTCGGTCAAGAAGCTTATAAGATCGCGCGACCAGGCTGCATAATTCTCAATTATAAAAAAAAAACAAAAACGTCAAATAAAATATATGCATAAAAGCCAGCTGAGATTTGGCAAGTTCCACCACTTGTACCCAGAGCTGCGAAGCCAACAAGATATTTTTACCAATATACACATTACATACATAAAATGGGATTTAAATAAATTTCACTAGTTAAATTGTCTTCGAATTCCATTTTCCCTTGCTATTTGCTAAGAGCAACGCGACGAAAATCAAATTGGTTGATTTGAAGCAACCAGACTACTTTTCGTAGCGGCGGTCGCATGAGTATACACTTTGATTATGAAAAGCTTTAATTATAAAGCTTAAACGATCATGAAACAAACATTTGCGACCGAGCTACCACATCGCGCGACCGCTTTCCTGTGTTAATAAGGACACACAATAGGGTTATTGTTGTTTGATATTTTAATCGTCCGATGCAGCGCCCGTCGCTCGTTAATCGATCGCGCGATGGCTGCCAATTAGGACATTGGGTTAAGTACAATTGAATCGGTCATTTCAAAAACCACTCAGTCACATTTTTTCCAATATGCTTTTTTTTGCTGAAAATGATTCCTCAAAGGTAGATGCGTATTCTGGGTGAAAATAACTTAAGTTAATACAATCCTTCCTATTTTAATAAAACCGCTTGAAAAACGTTCATTGCATAAAAAGCATTAGTCAGTGACTTAAGAGGTTTTTGCATGAACTACTAGATGACAGGTGTAGTTTATGACTGAGTTTTGAATGACATTTTAAATTTGCTCCAGCTCAACATTTACAGTCAAAGAGCTAAAAACTGAAGATGTTTTAGAATTTAAGAAATGGTGGCCAAATTTGTACCAAAAAAACATGTTTGTCAACTAAATCTTATGGAAAAAAGTCCCAAGAGACCAGAAAAAGTCATTTGCACCTTCGACATACATGAGTTTTCAGTATGATACAGATCGAAAAGGAACTATCATAGCCGAGGAATATATTGATGGATTGATCAAACATTCATTCTCATTAATTTAGAAAATAACAACTTCTGTTTCACTTCCAACCAACAACTTCAATTAAAGCCAATGATTTGAAAGTGCCCATCAATAAAAAAAAATAGATGATTTAAAACAAGTTCAAGATAGCATTCTGGAAGAGCCTATGCCATTTTATAACAACAAATTTAGGTTGTTTTGGTTAAATTATATACCACTAACCCTATTTCTCGCTAAAACAACATAAGTCAAGAAGTCTTTTTCTGTTCTTTTTTTCTTAATTATTTCTATTAATAAACAGTAAAGGTTATAAGCTATTTCAATTTTTTACCACTCAATTACTAAATTAAATATAAAAAAGTCTTTTAAAACTCAATTGTTTGTGTATGAAATAGTTTTTATTTATTTCTGAAAAATTAGAATTTTGTGACTTATGAGGTTTTTGAAATGACCGATTCAATTCTTTTGTGTCTTTGAAGATTTCCTCCTGACAAAAAAAAAAAAAAAAGGCTTTTACAAAATAAAGTACCATTTGTATGGGACTTAAAGTGCGAAAAATCATTCGTGGAGGCAAAAAGGCAAATACTATCGGATACAGTCCTAACGCATTATGACTCTGCGCTGCCAGTGGTATTGGCATTAGGGCTTGCCCTTATGGAGTGGGGGCGGTACTAAATCATTTGTTCCTAGATAGGTTAGAAAAACCTATCCAATTCGCGTCACAAACATTATCTGAGGTACAAAAGCGATATAGCCAAATCGACAAAGAGGCTTAAGCCATTATTTATGGTATCCGCCAATTGTATCAATATTTGTTTGGAAGAAAGTTAATATTGGTTTCCAACAACAACAAACCGATATCGCAAATATTCTCGCCACAAAAAGGGCTACCAACGCTTTCGGGGACTAGAATGCAACATTACACAATATTCCTAGAATAATTCGATTTTGAAATCCGTCTGAAAAGATCCCAAGATTATGCCAACGCAGATGCTGTGTCCAGACTACCTCTTCATAACATAAACCACAGATTGGAAGTGGTTGAAGAGGTGGACATAATCCAGAACGAGTGTTTGGAAAACTTACCAATCCATGTATCCGAATTGAGAGATGAAACGAAGAAGGACGAGGAAGTACGCATTTTGTGGGAAAGCTTAAAACACGGTCGTGAATGCGACGGCGATTTAAAAGCTACAATTTCAAAAATCTTGTTTGCATATCGCCGAGCCATTCACCCAACGACGGGTAAGTCACCAGCTATGCTAATGTTCGGTTGTCAAATCCAATCTCGACTAGATTTATTCATTCCCAAAGAGACAACGGTTGTGCCGGAGCGCCCAGCCATTAAAAAACAATTTTTATTGGGTGAAAGAGTAGCCGTAAGAGATTATCTATCGAACGACAAATGGAAATTCGGAAGAATAACATCAAAACAAGGTGAACTACACTACGAAATAAAATTGGACGATAATAGAGTTTGGAAACGACATATTGATCAAATCCGGAAAATTGGTGACCAAATTCAAATTCCTGCTAATGAACCAAATCGCAATAATACCCCGGAACCAGAACCGGAAGAAACATCGCCAACAACAGAGGAAAATACACCACCAGATTTTTTCAAACCAAAACAGGCTGAGTCATTACCAAATGAAAGTTCGCGAGACATAACAGACTCCGTAACTTACCCACCAATCGAGTCAGCACCATCACCTCCTTGCGAATCGGTTGTCCCCGGAACACCAGGTAATATTAATGACACTCCAAATGAAATTCAAACACATCGTTCAAAAGGACTATTCGTTCACCGGAACGCTTTAAAGATTTTGTAATGTAATAATTAAAACTAGCTATGATTATTATTAAAAAAAAAACTACATATTATTATTATGTAATAACTAAAACTAGCTATTATTATTATTTAAAAAACAAAATAATTTTGTATAAATATAAATAGAAAAGAAAAGAAAGAGATATTGTGAGGGGAAGAGGTGTCAGAGGCTAGCTTCGTCGCTCTCTTATGTCGATTTCCTTTGCAAAAACAAAAGCACTCTAAAAAAGTGCTTTTTTCGTGCTCACTGGAACAGAAAAGACAAAATTCTTTTTTTATCATTGTATGTGTGCTATTTTTGACAACCAACTCTTCCCGTTTGTTTTGTTCTGCAATTTATATAGAAAGAATGTTTTCGAAACTTTATTAATAAATACACTAGGAAGAAACCTCCTCATCCGAATAATTGTACACAACACTTTGAACAAAATTATTCACAGAATGACTTTCGTTTTGTGTAAGGAATTTCAGAATTTCAAACACTTCTTCGTTAGAATCAGAACTAGATGACGACTCATATATATTTTGATATTTTCAGCTAAAATTGAGCGATCCATTTTCACAAAATAGTTTATTGTTTATTTTTATTATCTCTCTTTCACAGTCTTTTAACCAAAAATGCAAAATAATCAAACTGCAAACTGGTAAACGTCAAATGTTTTGTGTTGGTGTGCGTGAAAGTGCGTGTAAATCTTGCCTCTGAATCGAGATTCGTAAAAGTGCTTTTTCGGGGCAAAAAAAAAGTGATCTAGTGCCTCAATGTAACATATTTCGAGCGAAAAAGCACTTTTAAAAGTGCTTTTGTGTACCACTGGAAATCGACATTACTTTGACAGATAGGAAATAAGCAGGCAACGAATTAGATAGAAATAAAAATGAAGTCAACCACTAAACCTCGTGTTTGCTTATCTCCGACAAATAACAATCTTTTCAACCTAACGATGGCACAACAATTTTAAAATAATCAAATTATTTTCCATTTAACGTTTGGCAGAACAAATGTTTCTGCATATGTGCGTCAATTCAGAGTAGCTCTCCCAACCAAATGGGAGTAGATCTTTGGCGTTTAGAGTAACTCCAGATTTACTCCTTTTTTCAATGAAACATGGAAAATGGAAAAGGAGTAAACCTTTTCACAAAAGGAGTAACTCTTTTCGTCAATGAAAAACGATATAAGTTTAATCAAGGTTATATTTCTAGTTCTCAAAACAAAAGGGAATTAATCGTTTTAATCAAATAAAAAATGTATCCTTCTGGTCACGCAATTTTCAGGCAGCAATTCTGGAGCTGGAACTCATCACGGTTTCTAAGGGGATGACGAGGGTCTTCACAAAATCGTTGGAGTGTATTTCACATCCATAGTTCTTTTTTTTACTCGTTTGTACTGCCCTTAAATATCGGAGCAAGCTGACTATTCAAATCGCGGTCTTATTGTTGGTTAGCAAACACCCAGAGGAAAAATATCAGTAATTGACTTTTAGCAACTTGGGAGTTGCACCGCACCACATCGCAACAAGGAAAAGAGTGTCACCAATGTGCTATCTGAGCTTCTTTTACTTTAAACTTCTTTCGATTGAAACCAATAAACTTCTTTGTATTTTTTGTTTTCATCGACAGTAAATTATTTTTCACCGAGATTTTTGTTGTTTTGTTGCACTGAAGTTTCGAAATCACACGAATCAATAAAGAGAAGAAAATAGCTAACTTTTAATATGCAATCACTGAATTGGATTTGAGAGGCGATAAAAAGATATGAGAAATTTAAACACGTGGAACACAGTACAGTTATTGCTTTCAGACTTGTCCCGCTTTAACTAAAGCCAACTGCCCTCAACAAATTACATCTTCTGACTGACCAGCGCGTTTTAACTGTTTAACAATTTTTATTGAACAGGTAACAATTGGTTCTTAGTTCTAAGATTACATTACATTTAGATATATATTTGTTTTGTTGGCACAGAAGGGGCCTAACTTTAAATAATGTTTGGTTTGCTAAAACAATGATAATTATTACTTATGATAAGAAAAAAATAAATATTAATAAGGTTATTAAAACTCTCGGGTTGTTCAGATCCGGTTGTCTTTCGATGACCAGCGCGTCTTTTCTTTTTTCCCTTTTGTGCCAACCGGCACGACTGCACACACAAAAACTATCTCCAACGGCTTTCTGAAAGAAGTTATGTACATTGCAAATCTAGGGGTGTGTGTGTGTATTATGTTGCTGCCACGCATCTGGTGGGTAAGAAACACAAGAATGCGCAATATGCGGTGTGCAAAAAAAAAAAAAAATGGACTCGTCGACGCAATGTGCCATTGAAAGAAAGAAAGAAAGAACAAAAAAAAAAAAAAGGAACGTTACTGGTTTGGTGAAGTTTTACAAGGGGAGAATGGCTGTGTGTGTCACAATGTCTGTGTGTATCACGCGAGGTCATGTATTCAGGTACATGGCCTGGCTGATTTGCGCACAAGGCCTACACTTCTCAATTTCGGTAGGGTGGTTCGGTGCTCGGTGGTCCATTACACTGTTGACCTGCGAACTAGAGTTTTAAATCTTGCACAAGAAGGCCATCCACTAGAAACAGTTATTAAAGGAAGATCAAAAGTTTGGTAGCCATCAATTGACAGAGACGTTACAAACTGGGTAAAAAGTTGAAGTGAATGTTTAATAGTGTACCGCCCTAATCCACCAGTGCCTATGATACGCCATGCATTCCCAGATGGACCCTGGTAATGTGTAGCTATGGATCTGTTAGGTCCACTTCCGAATCAAGAGTTCGTTTTTGTGATAATCTATTCGATAAACTATTCGAGATATCAAGAAATTAAATTTATAAAAAAAAATAAGGTTATCTGAAACAATCTCAATTTTGGAAGAAGTATTTTGCGGATTAGGATATCCAAAATCCAGAAAAGCTGACAATGGGCGTCAGTTTGTAAGTCAGGAATTCAAGAATTTCTGTAAGAACAACATAAATCTTATAACCTCACCGCCATTGGTCCCAAGCAAATGGCGGAGTACAAAACATGAACCGTTCTATTTTAAAAAGAATTCATTGCAAACAGCAATGGATCTGATTATAAGAAGGAACTTCAGTAATTTTTGCTAATGTATAATGTAACACTACAGGACAAGCGCCATCAGAACTTCTTTATAACAGAATGATCAGACAAAATTCCTTCTGTTCAAGATATAGATGCAGAAACCATAGACTCTGGAGCACCTGATTTAGACACTATTAACAAGGAGAATGGTAAACAGGAAGCAGATATGAAACGTTGCGCAAAACAAAGTGACAAAGTGTTTATTCGCAACATGGTATCGCAAAATAAATTGACACCAACTTTTATACCAACTGAATTCGAGATAATTGAACGAAGTAAGTAAGTAATGAAGTAAGTGTTAAAATGAATGATGGAGAAATCATAAGACGAAGCGCATAAGTCATGCTTTCAGAGTCGGAAGAAATTGAAGTCACTCAAAAAAGCTCTCGACCAGAGTTAAAATTGAAACTAAAGAATATAGAAAGGATGTGCAGATCTGTTCCTATAAATAATACTTGATACTCATGACTTTGTAAGGTAACTAATATTCATAGAACGATTTGTCTGGCAATCTGATTATTACATTCCCAGTAAGTAAATGATCTAGTTTCAGGGATCGTTACAGTTATGAATTGTTTACAATTTTTTTTTCATGTCTGTTAAAGTGAATGCGAGACTCGTTCAAACTCAAAAAAATTTGTAAGAAAATTTTGGTACATATTAGTTTCATTTGATAATTTTATATAGAGTACCAGTTAAAAGTATAGAATCATAAGTAGAATAGAAAAAAACCAACAAAAATTTTCACGCAGACTCACTACATTATATGGTTAGGTTAGGTGGAAGTGGCTGTCAGTCAATGAGTACATTGCCTAACACACTTAGGCCGCAAGGGCCCATTGTGATACCACAGAGATCAGCAAGTTAATCACCTACTGATCTCAGAAACCCGATGTAAGATTAACGAGTTGATCACTTATTAATCTTCCATTACGGGACTAGCCGGTTATTCACCTGCTAGTCGAACCACGTGGAACTTTTAATGTATTTTGAAAGACTTTTAGGGTCTATGTAAGCTAGGTCGCTAGTATCATAGAAGAAGAATTCACCGAGATGAGTTTTCCTCCTATGAAGTAGTGCAGGGCATGAGCAAAGAAGGTGTTGAACGGTTTCTTCCTCCTCCTCGTCCATGCAGCTTCTGCAGAAATCATTGGAAAACACACCAAGTCTTTTGGCGTGTCTCCCTATTAGACAGTGTCCCGTAAGAACACCTATGGTAGAACCTAGATACAGACGGTTCACTACATTATATACGCAGCAGACTTGACAAAACTGACATCTACTATGGCGACTGCTACAGACAAAAGAAACAACGCTTATTTGGGTGCGGATTTGTCGTTAGAGGAAGACTCAGGGATAAGGTGATTAGCCAAAATCCAGTCAATGAGCGTATAATGACCATCCGCATCAGGGCTAAATTCGCCAACATTAGCCATATATGCGCCCACGCCCCCACAGAAGAGAAAGACGACGATTCCAAAGACTGTTTCTACGAGCTCCTCGAAGAAACGTATGAGCAGTGCCCTAGACACGACGTGAAAATCGTTCTTGGCGATTTTAACGCAAAGCTAGGGAAGGAGGACATCTTTGGAAACACAATCGGTAAGCATAGCCTCCATGACAAAACCTCCGAAAATAGACTGAGGCTAATCGATTTTGCTGCGGGGCTGAATCTTGTTGTAAGTAGTACGCGCTTCCCGCATCTCAAAATTCATAAAGGTACATGGCGATCCCCAGATCAATTAACCGTCAACCAAATTGACCATGTTGCGATCGACGCAAGGCACTCTTCCAGTGTGATAGATGTCCGAACTTTCCGAGGGGCCAACTTTGACTCGGACCACTACCTTGTTGTAGCCAAGGTACGAATGAGGATATCTTGTTCACGACCAGCGCGAACTAACGCTGTGAAGAGATATGACGTCGGAAAGCTGCAATCGCAAGAGATTGCCAATGCCTTTTCCAATCGAGTGTCCCTTCAATTATCCTTGAATCCCATGCCGCCAGCATTAAACATTGAAGACCAGTGGCAGCAATGCCAAGAAGCCATCAGAACCGCTGCCTCTGAGGTTCTGGGTTTCACTCGGCCACCAAAACGAAACCCATGGTTCGATGAAGAATGCAGGCAGGCAAATGCAGCCAAACAAAGAGCACGACAAATGCTTATGCAAACACGAACAAGGGTTGCTTACGATCAGTATAACGAGATTTACAAGGAGAGAAGAAGGGAAGAACACCGACTTCTCAAAAAGAAAAAGAAGCAGCATGAGAAGCGCTCGTTTGAGGAAATAGAGAGGTGCCATGACAGGAACGAGATTCGGAAGTTTTACCAAAAGGTAAAAAGATCCTGCCAGGGTGGCAAACCCCGAACTCAAGCCTGTAAAGACCAGCAGGGAAACATAGTTATAGAGTCACAGTCGCTACTGAGGATCTGGAAAGATCATTTCTGCAGACTGCTTAACGGCGATGAGGACCCAAATTCCGCTGTCAGGCAGATTGCCCCATTCAGCTTGGACGATGATCAAGAATGCCGTCCTCCCGACCTAGAAAAGGTTAAGCTTGCCATATGCAAACTTAAATCAAATAAGACTGCAGGTGCAGATGGCCTTGATGCCGAACTTTTCAAGGCAGCTGGAGATCAGTTGGAAAGGAGCATGCACCAGCTGATCTGCATGATATGGTCGAAAGAAAGCATGCCCGATGAATGGAACCTCAGCATCGTATGCCCGATCCTAAAGAAGGGAGACCCTCACAATTGCGCCAATTACAGAGGGATAAGCCTCCTTAACGTCGCTTATAAGATCTTGTCTGCTGTAATATGTGAACGTCTGAAACCCCACGTCAACAACTTGATAGGTCCTTATCAATGTGGTTTTAGACCAGAGAAGTCCACAATAGACCAAATTTTCACATTACGGCAGATCTTGGAAAAAACCCGAGAACATAATATCGATATTCACCACCTCTTTATCGATTTCAAGGCCGCGTATGACAGTATTTACAGAGACGAGCTGTATAGAGCCATGTCTAGTTTCGGCATCCCTGCAAAGCTCGTACGACTATGAAGGATGACTTTGGAGAATTCACGCTGCTCCGTCAAGGTCGGAAAAGAACTCACCGAGACCTTTGATGTCGAAAAAGGCTTTAGGCAAGGCGACAAACTGTCATGCGATTTCTTCAACATCATACTTGAACAGATTGTAAGAAACTCAAACGTCAACACCAGAGGAACAATCTTTCAAAAGTCTGTACAATTACTCGCCTATGCAGACGATATTGACGTAATGGGAAGAAAAAAGCGTGATGTCATAGGTGCTTTTGCGAGTATTGAAACAGAAGCGGCAAAAATGGGTTTGATGGTTAATGAGGGCAAAACGAAGTATATGCTGTCATCAAACAAGGACACAGAACATCGACGAATTGGACAAAACGTCACAATAGACAGACATAACTTCGAGGTAGTACAGGACTTCGTCTACCTAGGATCCGCTGTAGACACGGACAACAACATCAGTGCGGAGATCGAACGGAGAATAACTCTTGCCAACCGTTGCTTCTTTGGGTTAAGAAGGCAATTGAGAAACAAAACCCTCTCTAGAAAAACCAAGGTGACCTTGTATAAGACCTTAATCATCCCAGTCCTGCTGTACGGCGTGGAAGCATGGACCTTATCGAAAGCGGATGAGGAAACTCATGGTCGTTTCGAAAGAAAAATTCTCCGAATGATCTTTGGTCTCGTATGCGAAGACAATGTGTAGAGAAGAAGATACAACAACGAGCTGTATGAGCTGTACCGCGACATGGGCATAGCCAGAAGAGTACGCATCGCGAGGGTACGATGGTTGGGCCATGTAGAGCGGATGGACCCAAACGCTCCGGCTCGTCGGGTGTTCGAAAGCACATTGCAGGGAAATCGCGGAAGGGGAAGACCTCGTCTTAGGTGGCGCAATCAAGTGGATGAAGACCTCAACCGACTTGGAGTGCGAAACTGGAGAGAGCTCGCCCGAGATCGAAATCGTTATAGGAGGATGTTGGTTGAGGCCCAGGTTCACCCCGAACTGTAATGCCCACCTAAGTAAGTAAGAAAACAAGCAAAGGGTTATTTTTCAACTTAGAGTAAATATTTTAATAACAATAAAGAACATTAGCTTTAATTTATATAAGTGCAGTGTTCTAACCATCACGCGAATTCAATACTAGAATTTTGAATAGGAAGATAAATTTTTTTTTACCTGCAATTCACGAATTATCAGGCTTCTGCTTTTGCCTTGAAGTACGACTTCTGCCTGTGAAATAAGTTCCTCTGGAACAAAAGGAGCTGGAACTGTAACTATCGGACGGGTTGAGCTTCCACCAATTATTACGCCAGAACTTCTGGATCCTTGTCCATTAGGAGCAGAACGACTACCTGATCTCAAAAGCTTGGCTCTTGATCTGGCTAGTTGACGAGACGAAACATTTACGCCGTTTTTGGAGTTTCCTGTGGAGCAGCTGTTTAGATTAGTTGCGGAGCTAGAATTAAAAAAATACAATTAGATTTGCAAAAATTTTCAAACATTCGTACACTGTCTTATTATGTCACATGTAAAAGTTGGGACATAAATAATGCTTGCTTAATTTAAATGATGAAACATGCATGTCTTAAGATATGCAGCTCTATCGGGAATTCCTTGGGAAATATTTCTCCCGCGGAATTTTACTATTCTCGAGAATACATTTCTCCTATCGGGAATTCCTCGAGGAATGCTTTTCTTTGGGAACAAGTTTTACCAACATAAAAATGAGGAAAAAATATTCGAACACAGTTTTCGAATATTTTGACATTTCATTTTAAAGAAGAAAACAAAGAAGTTAGGTTTGTATAAAAAGTTTCAGTTAAAAAATGCAAAGATTATCAGCATTATTGTTATCAGAAGAAGAAGAACAAAGAAGGCGAAATGAGTCGAGAGCCATACTACGTGGTTGTACGATGAAATCATTCAGATCTTTTGAAGTTACCACAATCGCTGTATGTTGAAATAGCTATTCAATCAATAACATCATTGAAATCATTAACCGTTTACTTTTTTCCACTCGGCAATTAAAATTTCATAAGGGGCCCAATACAGTTGAGGTTTTTCTCAAGCTGTTTCCAAAATTTTTAGACATCATTCTTGCTTTTATTTGTGACAAAGCCATTTGCAATGTCCTGGTTTTTTTTTCATTAAGGAAATTAAATGTTCGATTTGCTTGGAATTTGGAGAATTAGACCTTAAAAACCAACCATTTTAGTTAGTTTTAATAGCTATCTTTAATTATTTATTTATTTTTTCTAGAAATAACTTACTTTGTTGATAACTTTTGTGATTCCCCTTGCAAAACTGTAAGGGAATATTCCACGAGAAAGAGAAGAAAATTTCCGATAAAAAAATAGTTCATGATAGGTAAACATTTCTCGCGGAATTTTTCCCTAATATCGAAATTAGTTCACGATACCTCTTTTTCGAATAAGGGAAAAATTTCTTGGGAAATGCGATTCACGATAGCCCTGAATGTTTTGCTCAAGATCTCAACTCTAAAATCACGAAAATATACAAACCTAAGAACACAAATCTACGAAATGCGAAAATATTTCATGATAGGAATGAGATATCAGAGTTGCAGGCCCCGAAAGCCTGGAAAGACCAGCAGGGAAATAAAAAAAAAATGTTAAGCAGGAGCTACTAGACTAGACCCATTCCAAGGGCCGTCATACCAGAAGTGTTTTAAGCCTAAATGGCGAGGGCCCCGGAAATCGTTACAGCCTCCACAGAAGGCGGTCGAACAGCCATCTGTGTCAAAGACTGCTGCTGGGCAGTCGGAAGTGATGGTCGCTCTTCGTGTCAAGGCTGCTGTGGAGTCAGAACTCAGAAGTGATGGTCGTGATGTGTGTCATTCAACATCCCGATGTATGTATGGTTGGCCAAATAAAAAAAAAAAATTGAGGAATAACAGCTACATTATCGTAAGAAGGGACCAACCAAACTAGACTTTCGCGGGTGGGCTTGCGATCTTCATACGCAAAGATATTGCTCATAAAATAAGATTAGTGGTCAAGTATGACAATTCCGGTTACTGAAAGCGTGTATCGTATGCATCCCTCTTCACCAGGAGAGGTGGCCTGTGCACTGCCGCCGGAGGCTTCTTAACGCTAATGTTTTGTAAGAGTTCGAAACAATTTTTCGATGTCTGCATAGCAAAACACCAAGAATATGGAAATCAATTAGATAATCATAGGGGACGCAGCTGTCCAATCGGCTGTCAACCTGCTGGCTTACTTACGTGCTGGGCATTACAGTTCGGGGTGAAACTGGGCCTCAACCAACATCCTTCTATAATCCCTTCCACGATTTACCTGCAATGTGCTTTAGAAAACCCGTCGAGCCGGAGCGTTTGGGTCCATCCGCTCTATATGGCCCAACCATCGTAACCTCGCGATGCGTACTCTTCTGGCTATGCCCATGTCGCGGTACAGCTCATACAGCTCGTTGTTGTATCTTCTTCTCTACACATTGTCTTCGCATACGGGACCAAAGATCATTCGGAGAATTTTTCTTTCAAAACGACCAAGGGTTTCTTCATCCGCTTTCGATAAGGTCCATACTTCCGCGCCGTAAAGTAGGACTGGCATGATTTAGGTCTTAAACATGGTTTCCTTGGTTTTTCTGGAGAGGGTTTTGTTTCTCAATTGCCTTCTTAACCGAAAGAAGCAACGGTTGGCAAGAGTTATTCTCCGTTTGATCCCAGCATTCATGTTGTTTTCCGTGTCTATAGCGGTTCCTAGGTAAATTAAGTACTTTACTTCCTCGAAGTTATGTCCGGCTATTGTGACGTTCGTCAATATCGTTTGCGTAGGCCAGTAATTGCACAGACTTTTGAAAGATTGTTCCTCTGTCGTTGACGTTTGAGTTTTGTACAATCTGTTCAAGTATGATGTTGAAGAAATCGCATGACAGTTTGTCGCCTTGCCTAAAGCCTTTTCCGACATCAAAGGTCTTGGTGAGTTCTTAACCGACCTTGACGGTGCAGCGTGAATCCTCCAGTCATCCTGCATTGTCGTACGAGTTTTGCAGGGATGCCGGAACTAGACTTGACTCTGTACAGCTCGTGTCAATAAATACTGTGTGAAGATTTGGCCTATTGATCTCCCTTTTTTAACATCGGGCATACGATACATATCATACAGATCAGTTGGTGCATGCTCCTTTCCAACTGGTCTCCAGCTGCCTTGCAAGTTCGGCATCAAGGCCATCTGCCTCTGAAGTCTTATTTGATTTAAGTTTGCATATGACAAGCTTAATTTCTTCCAGGTCGGGAGGACGGCATTCTTGATCATCCATCGTCCAAGTTGAATAGGGCATTATGACTGACAGCGAAATTTGGGTCCTCATCGCCGTTAAAGCAGTCTGCAGAGTGATATTTCCATATCCTCAGTAGCGACTGCGTCTCTTTTACTATGTTTCCCTGCTGGTCTTTACCTCAGTAGCGACTGCGTCTTTATTACTATGTCTCCCTGCTGGTCTTTACAGGCTTGAGTTCGGGGCTGGCAACCCTGGCAGGATCTTTTTACCTTTCGATAAAACTTTCGAATCTCGTTCCTGTCATGGCACCTCTCAATTTCCTCAAACGAGCGCTTCTCATGCTGCTTCCTTTTACTTTTTGAGAATTTGGTGTTCTTCCCTTCTTTTATCCTTGTAAATCTCGTTATACTGATCGTAAGCAGCCCTTGTTCTCTTTTGCATCAGCATTTGCCGTGCTTTTTGTTTGGCTGCATTTGCATGTCTGCATTCTTCATCGAACCATGAGTTTCTTTTTGGAGGCCGAGTGAAATTCAGAACTTCATAGGCAGCGGCTCTGATGGCTTGTTGGCCTTGCTGCCATTGGTCTTAAATGCTTAATGCTGGCGGCATAGGATTCAAGGACGATTGAAGGGACACTCGATTGGAAAAGGCATTGGCAAACTCTTGCGATTATAGCTTTCCGACGTCATATCTCTTCACAGCGTTAGTTCGTGCAGGTCGTGAACAAGATATCCTCATTCGTACCTACAACAAGGTAGTGGACCGAGTCAAAGTTGGCCCCTCAGAAAGTCCGGACATCTATCACACTGCAAGAGTGTCTTGCGTTGATCGCAACATGGTCAATTTGGTTGATGGTTGATTGATCGGGGGATCGCCATGTACCTTTATGAATTTTGAGATGCGGGAAGCGTGTACTAATTACAACAAGATTTAACCCCGCAGCAAAATCGGTTAGCCTTAGTCCGTTTTCGGAGGTTTTGTCATGAAGACAATGCTTACCGATTGTATTTCCAAAGATGTCCTCCTTCCCTAGTTTTGCGTCAAAATCGCCAAGAACGATTTTCACGTCGTGTCTAGGGCACTGCTCATATGTTTTTTCAAGGAGCTCGTAAAAGCAGTCCTTGGGATTATCGTCTTTCTCTTCTGTGGGGCCATGGGCGCATATTAGACTAACGCTGGCGGATTTAGCCCTGATGCGGATGGTCATTATATCCGTAACGCTTTCGTATTATGAATGCCAAAAAGGAAGCATCATAGGCTTCCTCGTAGTTAATGTTTTGCTACTAAATTTGTCCCTGTTGATAAAGTTACTAACAAATTCTAAATATCTGTTGCGAAAATTTCTTACGAAGATTTTTTAATTGTTTCCAATTGGCATTCGTAGTCCGAATTTGTTACGACTAAACTAAACCTAAAACTAATTTTTAGGACTACTATTTAATGTAATAAATATAATATTAGAATAGCTTAAGGGGGGAGACCACTTTAAAATTTTTAAAAAATCTACTTTTTTTTATTATATATTTCCAAAGTATGATATGCAAAGAATGTTATGACTTATGACCAAAGGGAAACTGAAAATATCGAATAGATGCAGAGTTATCGCATTTAGAGCGCGAGAACAACATGCGGTCGGGTGGCGAGTCAGGTAGCTCGGGCCATTAGAGAAGGAGCGACCTTCGCTTCACAATTGAAAGGTAGCGTGTAAATAAATAATTCTTCGGGGGTTAAATATGTCGAATAAATTGCCGAAAATTCAAAATTTGGCGTAAAAAAGCTTTCAAATTTAGAATTTTGCACTTTTTCATTATTTTTTAGGTATATTCTTTCCCTTAATATGTCATTAAAAGAATGAACTTTGATAAATCTTTTTCAGATCAACCGAAAAAGAGTGGAAACTGCAGCAGTTTTTGATGACCCCATGCATGTTTTTTAAGCTCCTAAAGTGGTCTCCTGCCTTAATACTCTCATTCCCGCTAGATACATTAAAAAAAAAAACACAATGAACAAACCTTTTTGTTGTATCAGCGTTACTCAGGTCGAGTTGATCCGAATTAATAGCATATGCAACACGGTATGCAGTTCCATCTTCCAGCAAGATTCCTACGTGAGATGTTCCGATCACAATTTCCTTAACTGGTGTTCTTAAGTTCTCAAAAACTTGAGGGTTGGAAGATCCAAGCTTATTTATTTTTTCTGATGATTCACGCAATCTGAAAGAGTAAAGGAAGATCTTAAAAATCAATCCAACTGATCTGACTAGGTTTATTTAATATTAAAAAACAAGGAAAAAAAGATTATAAAAACTTTCCAAGAAAAGTAAAAGAAACACGTCCACTTCAATTTCGTTATAAATCGCTTGTGTTTTTACATTATGTATTTTGTATGCCATTAGAGGTCATAAGTGACAAATTCTACGTTTTTGTTTACATTAGGTTGACATATATATTTTGTGGATTCTATTTAAATTTTAGAATTGTTCGATTAACTAATTAATATTTATACATTTCATTAAAATTTCGTACACCAACCAATCTAGATGTATTAGCAAATAAAAATTAAAAGTTTTGAATAGCATCACTTGAGGGGAACAGCTGTGCCGATTTCTGTCTATAATAGGTTACTGGCTAACCCGCCCGGCGCAACTCAGGTCCTTCGATTTTCAAATTAAGTATGTGTATGAAAGTAAGTTCCCGTTCATGTAAAAATATGGGGATGAAATATCCATGTTACACTCAGAGACAATGAAGTAGATCAAAGAATTTTTTAAATCCGGTCCAATATTTTCTAAGTTTCCGGTTATATTCAAGTTCATTCTCATGGGAATATGAGGATGAAATAAAATAATTGGGGGATAATACCTCATTGAAATGGCAAAAAAGTCTTGAAATTGGTCAAATGTCAGAGGCAGAAATGTTTTTCCACGGGTATCGCCTTTTGCGAGGAATTGGTAAGTCCAACGTTAGTAAACTCATTGCCATGAAAAGTGTTTTCTCGAAAATATTAGGCCCTCTCCATTCCTTCACAAGGCATGGTTGTGAGAAACGCGCAGGTCCTCGGTCTCCTCGCTCTGTTACGCCACCCTATTTATTTTTATTTATTAGTCTAGTATTTTTTAAGTTGACGGTTATGTTCCCGTTAAATAAAATAAATAAACAGAGCGGAAATATGGGGAGGATATAATATAGGTTATATTATAGGTAAGGTTAGGTTGTATGTGGCTTTCAGTATACGGGGACCGACACTTTTAGACCACAGAGAGCACATTGTGATACCACTGAAACCAGAGAGTTGAAACATCTTCTTATCGAACCTGGACTCACGAGTTGATAACCAGTTAATCAAACCATTCAGAACTTAATACGAAAAGAGAGAGACTTTTACGGTCTTTGTTAGCTAAATCACTGGTGTCGCCGAAAAAGTAATCACTTAGGTGAGTTTTCCGTCTGTTAGCAAGCGCGGGCATGAACAAAGTAGATGTTGGATTGTCTCCTCTTCGACGTTTTGCGGTGACCACTATATCTCTGAAATGGATCCTATGAAATTAAAGAACCAAACAGTTTTCGTTGTTAAATCTAGTAACTAATCGAAAGAATAAGCAGATAAATTTTTGACAAAATGGCGGTTTCTCAAAAAAAAAAATCGATTTTTTACCAAAATTTTGGCCTAAAATTGTTTATAAAAAAAACTATTAATCGGTGAGAAAAAATCTTCGATTAATTACTAAAAAATACATTTAAGAAGCTCGTGTTAAAATTTGACAATAATCAAAAAATATTTGTTAAAAACCCAAAGCAATGGCCCATCCATCCGAAAACCACTTTGCTCGATTAGACTAGAGTCTCAAAAAGAATACAGCTTTTGTTAAGAAACTGAAACAGTTCACTGCTGCGCAATTGGAAGCACTAACCAAGGACATGAATGGACTCAAATTGAGTAAGTACATTTCGGAGAGCTGCGCGGCTTTGTCGGAGGCAAAAATCAAGATGACTAATGTACCAGCTGTTGTAAGCTTATGCTCTCAACTTCACCAAACCTATGTCGATTTTGTTGCTCAGTTTTTAGAAACGTGGCAAAAGTCTTTGGCCATTAAAACAGGTGAGAGAATATCCAATCCAAGCAAAATGCCCGTCGATTTGAGATTGTTCGCAGAGCTGGTCAGCTCTGGTGTTATTGGCGGCAAACAAGGCTTATCGCTGCTTGGTAGTGTGTTGATGAACATCATCTCCCAAGACAAAGAAGATCACAGCAATTTTTTCATCATACTTTACTTTCGAATCATGGAGTCCAAAGGAGAGATATCCAACGACAAGAAAGAAAAATGCGAAATGATGCAGTCAAATTTCGACAAGCTTCTTTCATCCGCTCAAACTCTGTCGGATCTGTTGGACGAACCACTGCCCGAACTAGCAAAAGAGACTGAGATCGGCAATCCGGGCACAGTTCTTGAGAGTCTACTTGAGGATTCTTCTATGGGTAATCTGGATTCATGGGGTTTGATCTGGATTTGAGGCAGATCCTTCCATTATTAGAGTTGAAAATAAAAATATTCCGTAGTGAAATTATTGCAGGTAAACAATTTTTTTGTCCGTTTTTTGTTAGTTTAGAAATGTCAGAAATAGGTCCGTTCACAAAGGTAACAAGGAATTTCTTTTGAGGGTTTTTGACTCTGTTTACATGCTGGGGTTGAATTCATATGAGATTGTGATTTATGTGTGAGTTGGAAAAAATATTTTGTTACTTGTTTCAAACGAATTAAACTATTAATAATAAAAATATAAAACCATTTTTATGGCATACTTAACAATTACCTTTGAAAAAAATGTCAACATTCACAGAAAAATGTGAAAAGAAATATGCAAAAAGTGCTTTCAGTCACTAAACAGACCTTTTTTAATTGCTATTACGTTGTTTTATGTATTTTTATATAAATTTACAAATCTAACTCCTGAAATCTATAAAATTCTAAAAATCAAAAATTGTCAGCAACTAAATTGCGGAGTGTGAGATTGGGCATTCGATTTTATTCGGTTATTCATTTGTGAACAGACCCTTTGCCACCCATTTTTTGTTGTTCGAGATACATGAAAGTCTCTAGACGCACCAACATTAAAAAATGAAAAGTCGAAAAACTCATTCGATACTCGACTAAACGTCAAAAATCTATCCCCGACCAAATCTTAACCATCCTTTTATCCATAACATCGGTTGTCGGCGATGTTGTTTTTGCTTTGCATGTAAAATGATGTTATGTATATAACAGTCTTGTGAAAAAAACACGCTTATTGCTGAGATTCCTTTGAGAACTTTCATGACAATTTAAATAATGCAAGTACGACCGTATTTATTTTTAAACCTGTTTGTTGCAAGGATATAGTAGAAATTTTAAAATCTATGGGAAAAAAGAAAGATTATAATTATATGAGTGCTGAAGTGTTTTTAGACAGCTTTGAGATTCTTGGTCCATTATTAAAAACTATTTTCAATAATTCAATGATGACGGGTTATTTTCCAAGTAAATGGAAAGAATCAAGGGTAGTACCTTTTCAAAAAGTTCAAGGTACAAAATTGTGTGAAGAATACAGACCTGTTAATATGCTTCCAACGTATGAGAAAGTGTTTGAAAAAGTTGTCGAAAAACAGTTTAGAAATTATATGGAAGAGAATAATTTGATAATGCAACAACAATCGGGCTTTAGAATAGGATATTCGTGTGCGACAGCATGATTTGGGTTTTAGAGAGCTGGAAAAATCAAATGGTTTGTAAAAATGTTTTTGTAGCTGTGTTCTTGGATATTAAGAGAGCGTTTGAGACTGTTGATCGTGAAATACTTGTAAAAAAGCTTGAAAGATATGGTATGCGAAATAATGAACTCAAATGGTTTGATTAATATTTGAAGTGTCGTACTCAACGTACGGTGGTGTATAATAATGTTTCGGAGGAAAATGTAGTTAACACCGGTGTTCCTCAAGGTTCTGTGTTGGGTGTTTTCTTATTTTTACTCTATATAAATGATATTAATCTATCTGTACAGTATTCCAAATTGTGTATGTTTGCGGATGATGCATTGCTGTTTATATCTGGTAAAGATATTGGAGAGTGTACACGAAGATTGAATATTGACCTTCAGTCAATAAGTGAGTGGCTGCGAGAGAATAAACTTAAATTGAATGTAAAGAAAACCAAATATATGTGTATTAATAGTTCGAGTGATAATAATATTGTGCAAATTGATGGGGATAACATTGAGCGAGTGAATGAATTCAAATATTTGGGAGTTGTAATTGACAACAAATTGAACTTAAAAGCCAATATAGATTTTGTTTGCAAAAAAGTGTCTAAAAAAATAGGTTTTCTTGCGCGAATAAAGAGAAAAATATCGCTTGCGACCGCTTTAAAAATTTATAATGCTGTTGTTAAACCTCACCTTCAATACCGTTCGACTGTTCTTTTTTGTCTTCACGAGGTGATATAAACCGGCTTCAAAGGCTTCAACATAAAGCAATGCGGATTATCCTTAAATGTCGCGATTAACTCATATTGATCATATGCTTAAAAGATTAAACTGGTTGAACATTACGCAGCAAGTAAGCTTAAATGTGTTGTTATTCATTTTAAATTCATTCAAAATACCTTTGTAACAATTTGAAATATATTAGTGATTCGCAACCATATAATCTAAGAAGTGGTCAAAATTTTAAATTAGATCATAAAAACACAACTCGAGCTCAGAACACTGTGATGTTTAGAGGTCTTCAACTATACAATAATCTTCCTAACCATATAAAACTTTTGAATAACCTTCGGAAATTTAAACTCGAATTGATTAAACATTTGAAAGCGGATTATCGATAATTTGATCTGATTATTATAAGTATTTAAAACATTTATTACAGCCAAATCGCATCGCTCTTTAACTCTTTGTCCTAGTTAATAATTTTCTAATAATAATAATAATAATATAAATATAATAATAATAATACATCATCTAATTTCTCAAATTATAACTATTTATTTATTTGTTTTTATTAAACAGTAAGTAAATTACATATTCAATATTGACTAGAATTAGCTGCCAGGGCTATCTACTAGAGTGGTAATAAAGTTATATATAACAGTATCGTTATTATTGTTTTTTTTTTTTTTTTAGATGAGATTTTCAAGTTTTAAATTCGTTATTATGTTGTAAACTAGATTTATGTTGTTGGTGTTGATATCTTTCAAAAGGTTGTGTAAGTTGTTGTTGTTGGATAGCCTTGCGCAGGTTGATAGGACTTTCGGACAGGAAAGGAGATGGCCAATTGTCAAAGTGGATGTACTATCTTGACAAAGGTGGCACATAGGGGGAAGCTCCTTATTGAAGAGATATTTGTGTGTAATGTAGGTGTGACCAAGTCTGAGTCTGATGAATACTTTTAGTTTTTTTAGAGATGTATTATTGGGGTATATTGCTCTATCTCCGTTGGGGTTAGCGTTTTTATAGTAGTGGTTGTATCTTGTCCATGAGTTTTTTCTTTTATACTTCCAGTTTTCCCGGAGATAGTTCGAAATATCTTTATTATTATGTTGGATAAATATTTTTAGAGGTTCTTTTATAGCTGATTTGGCTTCTGCGTCTGCTGCTTCGTTGCCGCTAATACCGACATGACCGGGAATCCAGACGATTTTTAAAGTTTCACTTTTCAAAATTAGATGGTTGCGTATAGTTTCAATTATTTCAGTAGAGTTTGATGTATTTGCTATGGCTTTTAGTGTAGAAAGGCTGTCAGAGAATATAACCGTTTTACTTTTTTTGCGATAGTGTTATTGCTTTGTAAATGGCAAACGCTTCGGCAGTGAAGGTTGATGTATAAGTTGGTAGGAGTCCTTTTGAAACTACGGAACCGTTTTCGTTGACTACAGCAAAAGAGGTGTATGTGTCAGATTTGGATGCGTCTGTGAATATTAGTTTCCAATCCAGCGATTTGTATTTCTCGAAAATTTCGAACACCAGAGTTTTATAAATATTGTCAGTGGTTGAGTTCTTTGGATATGTGCAAAGATCTGTGTTTATGGTGTTGCTAGGTAGTTTCCAGGGTGGTTGGCTGATTCTTGTGTGGTTCCGAAGGGAGATGGGTATATCTAAATTTTTTGCGGAAGTAATTGCTGTACATAGTGTTGATTGTTTTTTATGTTGTTTTTTTCGATTTAAAAGCTTTTTTACTTCTGGATGAATGGATGTTTTATGCATAGAGTTGATTTTTGTGATGATTTTTGAGGTAAGAAAATCAATTCTATCGGTTAAATTGGGAAGTCCAGTTTCGGTAAGTATATTCATAATTGGTGTTGTACGTATGGCTCTCAGACAACTTCTGGTGGCAGTATGATATGGTGTTGTGACAAGTCTCAAAGATGATTTGGAGCATTTGCCATAAATTGGTAGACCATAGTCGATTTTTGATAACACAATGGATTTGGTAAGATTTATGAGAGTGTTAATGTTTGCATGACTGTTTTTGGAACTTAGGTATTTAATTATGTTAACCCTGGTAGTCAAACTTTTTCTTAAGTGAATGCAATGATTTTTAAAGTTTAATTTTGAATCAAATATTATTCCGAGGAGCTTCAAAGAATTAACGTTTTTTATTGGGCTATTGTTTAAACTGAGTTCGATGGTTTTTGGACAGTTGTGTTTCCTGCATATATGTAGTATTTCAGATTTTTGATATGAGATTTTTGAACCCGAATAGTTACTCCATTGAAGGAGAGCTTCTATAATCCTAGATAGGATGTAACTCAATTCTTCAAGGTTTTTATTTTTGGAGATGATAATTAAGTCGTCGGCGTAAAGAGAATGTTCAACTTTATTGAAATTGTTTATGATGTTACTAACTTCGTTGAAGGCTATGATAAATAGAACCACCGATAGGGGTGATCCTTGGGGAATACCATTTCTTAATTTGTGTAGATTGGAGTATACGTTGCAATATTTGATTCGGAAGTTTCTCTTTGATAGAAAAGCTTTTATATAATTGAATGTTTTTGGTCCAATATTCCATTTTAATAGTTGATTCAGGACAACATGTGCCCCGATTCTATCAAAGGCATGCTGAAAGTCGAAGCTTAGGATGGTGGCATGATTTCGCTCAGATAATGCAGAGCAGGCAAAATGATCAATATGGAGAAGTGCATCTAGCGTAGATTTTCCTCTTTTAAATTCGACTTGCCGGTTGTCCACTAGGTTGTCTTTAAAGAGGAACCAAAATAGACGTTTAGTTATTATTTTTTCTAAAATTTTCCCTGTACATGGAAGGAGGGATATAGGGCGATACCCGGCGGTTGAAGTAGAATCTCCATTTGGTTTACGAAGTGGGATGATGCTTGCAGCTTTCCATGCTTGCGGAATGATACCTGTTTCAAAGATGGTGTTGTATAGTTTAAGAAGTCGTGTTTTTAAAGTCTGCGGGCAATTTTTTAACATAGTGTATGAAATACGGTCGAAACCAGGTGTTTTGCCTTTTGCAGTATGTAGGCATGAAATGAGTTCTGACATCTTAATGTCAGATTCAATGCTGATTGCTGCAGGACTTGGATCAAAAGATATGTTCGAATTGTAGAATATTTTTAACTTTTGGTTGATGAAATTAGATGTGAAATTGGAGTCGTCCGAAGATTGTTCCCATGTTTCGGCAAAGTGTTTAACAATTTTACCAGGGCATGTCAGCACCGTGGTTCCTGTTTTTATTATCTCTATTTTGTGTGGGGTATATGTACCTGTTAGTGATTTTATATCAGCCCAAAGTTTTTGGGGAGTTGAGTTAGGGTTTATATTTGACGTAAATTTTTCAAAACATAATATTTTTTCAGCTTTCACTGTTTTTCGAAATTTTGCATTTAATTTGCGGTACAGAATTATGTTTGGATCGGTAGGAGAGTTTTTAAAGTTATACCAGGCTTTCTGCTTTTGCATACGCAGAGAACTTACTTCCTTGTTCCACCAGGGAGTTGTCTTTTTGCGGCTTTTGTTGCTAGTTTGGGGAATGGATATATTTGCTGCAGAACGTATTATTTTGAGGATCAAAGCAGATTCTTTGTTTATGTTCCCGGAAGTATCCCTTGCAAGCAATCCAGAAGAAACCGTAGATCTAAATAGATCCCAGTTGGCCTTGTTGAGGATAAACTTTATTGGTTTTTTTAGTTCCTGACTCTCGTTGCTGGTAGTGAGGTTAATGAAAATCGGAAAATGATCGCTGCCGTGGAGGTTGTTGGATATGTCCCATGTTGTTTTGTTGAGAAGAACGGGTGAAATAAGTGATAGGTCGATGTGTGTGAACGTTTTGTGGGTGGAGAAATGAGTTGCACGACCGTCATTGAGTATTGCTAACCCAGAGTTAGCAATAAAATTCTCGATTGTTTTTCCACGTTTGTTTAGTTTATCTGAGCCCCAGGATGGACTCCAAGCATTAAAATCCCCCGTAATTAGGACTGGATTGTCAATACCATTGATAACATCTTCAAGGTCTTTTGTTGAAAAGGATTGTTCGGGATGTATATAAATCGAAATAATTGTGAGTGGCATGTTTAAATTAATTTTGACACCTATTGCTGATATTCGTGAGTTGATTGTGATGCTAGAATGTGGAATTGAGTTATGGATGAGGATTCCAACTCCTTGTTTAGAGGTTGATACGCAATCAATATTGTGAAGGTAGGAAGAAAATTGTTTAGGTGGAAAAAGATAGCAGCCGGCGGCGATGTGGGTTTCTTGTAGGCAAATTACTTTTGGTTCTATTTCTTTCATTAGTAATTGTAATTCGTGTAGGTTATTCAAGTAGCCATTAAGGTTCCCTATGAAGTACAGTGAGACTTTGATTAACTGAACGTAGCTGGTTAATTTTGTTGCGGTGAAGATTAATTTAAGTGGGTGTAATGACGGTGTTGTTTTTTTGTATACGGTTATATTGACTCCGCGGTATGGATACAGGAGCAGGCGGGCACAGAGTAATGCCCCCCTGATTCGGTATCCCCACCGCAGAGTCGTTGTTTTGGTTGAGAGGTTTAATTTTATATTGATTCATCATCATCTTGATCCATGTGGTTGTTGTTGACGTAGTAATTATTTTGTGAGAGGAGATTTTTTGTTAATTTTGTTAAAGGAGATGAACAGCTAGTGGCTGTATGAGTTTGAAGGGTTTCATCTGAGTGAGTGAGCGGGAGAGAGCTTGTGTGTGCGCTCGTGTTTTTGTTGCTTGTTAAATTATATTCTGTTTCTTTCGTTTTGGAGGGGAGAGGAATAACTGAAGAGGTGTTTTGTTCGACGTGGGCTGATATTGTTGGTGTGTTTTTATCGTTGTTTGTTGTTGAAGGAAGACCGGTTATTGTGGTGCTTTGATTGCGAGTAACTGAATTGGATGTGTTGTTTATTAAGGCAGCTGAAGAAGTGGTGGAGGAGGGTTGAGGTGGTGGGCAGGCTGAACTTGATACAGATGTTGAAACGGTTTCTTTGTTGGACGTCGATGAGCTTTGTGCAGCTGAGGAATATGTAGTTGTGAGGAGGGGGGTTGGATTTTTTTCCTTATATATTTTTTTTTTGCGTCGGACATAGAGCATTTTTGAATTGTTTTAATTTTGAGGATTTCTTTAGCTTTTATAAATTCTTTGCAATTTTTGGAGGACGATGGGTGCTTTTCGGAGCAGTTCGCGTACAAAATGCGGGTGCAGTTTAGTGGCTGATGTGGTGGTAGGTTGCATGTCTCATAGGATTCGGATGATGTGCATCTTTTGGCGGTGTGTCCAATGAGTTGGCATTTGCGGCAGCGCATTGGGTTGGGGAAGTATTCTTCTACTTTGACGTTATACCAGCCTATATTTACAGCGGAGGGAGGGCGGAAACGATCAAAAGTAAATAGAACTAGACCTTTACTAGAGTTCAGGTTTGAATGAAGTTTAACCGAGATGGGGCACATATTAGCGAGATTTTTTTGTGCGAGGAATAGATTAGCTATTTTTGAGGATTTTACAAGCAGAAGGAGGCTACCGTCGCGTAATTCCGTTATGTTTTCGTAGGCGGTACTTATGCCGTCGATGGCTTTTTTAAGTAGAAATATGCTTAAAGAAGACAATGGTATTTTTTCATCAGTTGAGGCGATAGTTATAAACTTTGGGTCGGTAAGAGATGTTTTTATTTGCAATGAATTTCCGATGTCTAAATAGGTGGGGATATTTTTTTTTCTTTTTTTCACATTGGGTTCAGGCGGCTCTTTATCAAGGAGCTCAAACCTGTTCCCCGAGAGCACATTTGGCCCAGGGGCCATGATTTCTAACACACTTGATCACACTGTATACGTTTGTATTTTTGCGAAAGCGAGATGGAACAAAATGATGTGATAGGTGATTATTGAGTAACGGTGCGGTTTAAGAAAATAGGGGGAGCAAAGCTGAGTAACAAGTTTACGGCTTGAATGTCAGACGGTGACTGAAAAACTATAACTAAAAAACAACCTTACTATAAAACAAAAAATTTATTAATGGAACTCCCCGCGCGTCGGTTGGGAGGGGAAAGGAGGTGGGGCATAATAATAAAAAAACGATGTCCTTGTCGAGAAATGTGTGCTATGAAAGTCATGGAACATGCGGAAGTGTACTTTAATGTAAATTTTTTCAAAATAGTTCTAGGTTCCAATGTCTACTTTTTCTTAATTGTAGCTTATCTCCAACATTGATCCAAAAAGTGTAAAACTGTCTCCATTTGATGACATCATTTTCACAACAATCGGACAAGATTTCCCAAATTTAACAATCGATGTGATTACGGAGGACGACCTCAAGACCCCTGAACAAAAAATCAAATGGAAAGCGTTTATAGAAAATTCCCCCATTAGAGGACTTTCCATATGGAACTCTCCTAAAATCGGAGCCTTCAAAGGAATTCTCACCTGAAAACTCATTGCTTGTTGTTCGTTTGCAATTCTTGGCCATTGAAATAGCAAGGAACCGTGAAGATTATAATGATGCTGTTAGAGAAAAATTCAAACCTAAAGTTTTGCCAACTCCGACACCAGTTGGGGAGTATCATAATAGCATCTGTTGGCAAAAACCAATTCAGCTTGTGACTTAATAAAAAGATAATTTAAAAAAAAAACCAATTCTATAGACTTTAACTATCTCACAAGCTTGAGATGTAGGTTAGGTTAGGTTGGATGGGGGGTGCAGCCACAAGTGGAAATATCAGCCCAAAGATTTCTGGAGACTCGGCTTGTTTGTAAAGATAACCACCTGCCATTGGCGGTTTTTAGAAAATTATGTTTGAGTCTGTTTGAGGTTGAGATGTAACTGCTAGTCAGAGATAAGAAATTAAAGATGGCAAACCTTTACTTCTCTTGCCCCGCAACAACCATTTGTTTACATTAGGCGTGTTTTATTGAAATTCTATGTGCACTTATGTTCACTTCAGCAAAACATCGCTCATGGGAAAACAACAACTCCTTATGTCAATAGCCTAAGTGCACATAAATATCGCAGTTAGCTAACTGCACAACAGGGATGGTTGGTAAATTTCTTTATTGGCACCCAGAGGTTGGCAGTCTTTGGGTTGTGTTCGTTCATATTTCTGATTTTCGACAACAGATTGAATAATTCTGTTTCTTTACTTTTTGTGCACAGAAATTTTTTTTTTAAGGAGTGATTGTAAAATTCTTTCAGAAACTCTCTGAAAGAGCGTAATTGTCTTAAAAGTAAAGAAACGCCTTGAACAAAACATTCGCAGCAACGCAACGCTTGGAAAAACGTCTGTTTGACAGTTGTGGTATTTGTTTTGGCTGTGCACGATTTCTGTCCACAGAAATTTTGGTGGCGGAAATTCGCAGGACGGGGAAATTTTTTTATTCTCTCGAGAGCACTCTCTTTTTTGTGCACTGCTACGAAAAATCGGAACGGGATTAGACTGACTTTGCATTTTGTGCGAATTTTCAGTAAAGAAACACACCTAATAGCTAATAGAAGAGTCAGGTGGTGACTTGGTGGGGACTTAAATAGACACGCAGTTACTAACACACACACACACACACACACACACACACACACACACACACACACACACACACACACACACACACACACACACACACACACACACACACACACACACACACACACACACACACACACACACACACACACACACACACACACACACATACATACACACACACACACACATACATACACACACACACACATACATACACACACACACACACATACATACACACACACACACACATACATACACACACACACACACACACATACATACACACACACATACATACACACACACACACATACATACACACACACACATACATACACACACACATACATACACACACACACACATACATACACACACACACATACATACACACACACACACATATACACACACACACACACACAAGGAAAGTTTCGCAATCGGTCAGAAAAAAAGAACATCAGACAGAACACATAAGAACATCAGAACCAAGGCAACCAAAAACATGAGTCACAAAATGAATCTAATTGAACACAGCCATTGCGAAAAAAATTAAAGTGACATTTGTTTGTTTACCTCGAAAGTAAAAAAGTTGGAATGCGGCAAATAAATTCAGAATCGAGAATTAAATAGAGAAAAATAGAAATGGAAAATAAAAGGTATTCATTTGTATTTTTCTGAATGCAAATTTTTAATGTTTCTTATCCTTAGAACAAGTGCAAAGGGTACCAACTTTGAAAGTTAAAACTGAAAGTGACGTGCTAAATGAATATAAACCAAAAAATCGTTTTATTCTAAGTGAACATAAGTGCACATAGAAAATTTTCAATAAAATACGGCTATTGTTGTTTTTGTAATGACATCCTTTGTCTGTGAATACGTGGAAGCTGTACTCAAAGTGGTAGTAGTGAGATTTGCTGTACTCAAAGTTGTAGTAGTGAGATTTTGTATAAAGTAAAGGTGGAGTGGAAGCTGTACTCAAAGTAGTAGAGGTGTTTTTCGGTAAATCACCTTGTAGGCAGTTTCAATGTGTGTGTGAAGTTTGCCATCTAATTAATTTCTTATCTCTGCTGCTAGTGTAGACATGGAAGAATTCGGTTGGTAGATTACGTTGACGTTTAAATGTGTGTAGCTTTTGTGTCAAGAAAACGTTGAGTACTTTTATGTATATCAAACGCTCTCAGAGAAAATTTACTTTTGATTTTGGTGCACAAAGTACTCGAACGTACCTTATAGTTCATATTTTTCAACTTAAATTTTTGTTGCCAAACGCAGCTCGTTTTTGCATTTTATACACTTCCAGTCAACTTTTTGATTGTACTTTAATGTCGATTTCCAGTGGTACACAAAAGCAATTTTAAAAGTGCTTTTTTGCTTGAAATATGTTACATTGAGGCACTAGATCACTTTTTTTTTGCGCCGAAAAAGCACTTTTACGAATCTCGATTCAGAGGCAAGATTTACACGCACTTTCACGCACACCAACACAAAACATTTGACGTTTACCAGTTTGCAGTCTGATTATTATGCATTTTTGGTTAAAGGACTGTGAAAGAGAGATAATAAAAATAAACAATAAACTATTTTGTGAAAATGGATCGCTCAATTTTAGCTGCAATTTATAAAAATATATATAATCAGTCGTCGTCTAGTTCCGATTCTGACGAAGAAGTGTTTGATGTTCTAAAATTGCTTGGACAAAACGAAAGGCATTCTGTGAATAATTTTGTTGAAAGTGTTGTGTATAATTATTCGGATGAGGAGGTTTCTTCCTAGTGCATTTATTAATAAAGTTTCGAAAACATTCTTTCTATATAAATTGCAGAACAAAACAAACGGGAAGAGTTGGCTGTCAAAAATAGCACACATACAATGATAAAAAAAGGATTTTGTCTTTTCGTTTCCAGTGAGCACGAAAAAAAAGCACTTTTTTAGAGTGCTTTTGTTTTTGCAAAGGAAATCGACATAAGTTTATAGTTTTCTTTACACTTTTATTAATCGATTTCAATAAGAATTTCGAATATTCGACCGGTAAAACGTTCTATCTTTAAACAATTTTGTTGGAATAGTGTCAATTTCCATACAAAATGCTCGCGTTCTTCGCAACTCCGAAATTTTCGAAACTACTACTGTCAGTCAAGAACGCTATTTAAGCTCTGTGTCAGATGTAAAATGGTACTGTGATTAACCTCTCGGTTCTACATAGTAAGTGGTAAAACATACTAATTTTCCTAGTTTGAAGTTAAGGAATTCGATTTCCAAGTATTTATGTAGTATGCAAATTAAATTCACTTCAATCAATTTTGATAAAAAAAATTAAAATCATATGCCCTCAAAAATATTTTTTTGTTGCTGATAAATTCACTTTGAATATCAATTCATAAAATAGAATATCCGAAAATCAATATAAAATCAATTTCAATTCAACAAGCAAGCGAAAACTAGTAAAAGAAAAAATAAACCAAGAATACCGGGTAAAGTCCGATTGTCATATACATACGTTGTTTCCTTGTTTTGACAGCTAGAACTTTTTTTAAGAATTTTCAGACTGCTTTTTTCCATCTGAAAATCTATGTTCGAAAATCTGAAAAATCTAACTGTCAGCTAAATGTCAGCTGAAACTTCTGACACTTTTGACCAATCAGAGCGACGAAAACTGACAGCAGTTTTCGAAGTCAAGGTGCGAAGAACGCGAGCAATGTCACTTGTTGTGCCCCAGCTTAGTTCTACTTTTGGCCGCTACGCGTCGTGATGGCCAGTCACAATTTCCATCATTTCTCGAAAATATTGCATACTTAAAGGGGTAACTTTATAAGTTAAAAATGGAAAACTAAAATATTCTTTAAATCAATTCACCTGTGTTTCCTCACTGCAATATTTTAAAGCTGTACTATTGAGACCACTCCCTACCAAAAAAAAAAAGTCATGTTCCAACTCATGTTTGAACAATCGAAAGTGGCTTCAACTCCCGTACAGGTGAAGGAAAGTCGCCCCACAATTTTAGCTGATATACCGAGATGCGAGATACAATCTCGCACTAAATTATTGATGAGATTTACAAGGAGAGAAGAAGGGAAGAACACCGACTTCTCAAAAAGAAAAAGAAGCAGCATGAGAAGCGCTCGTTTGAGGAAATAGAGAGGTGCCATGACAGGAACGAGATTCGGAAGTTTTACCAAAAGGTAAAAAGATCCTGCCAGGGTGGCAAACCCCGAACTCAAGCCTGTAAAGACCAGCAGGGAAACATAGTTATAGTCACAGTCGCTACTGAGGATCTGGAAAGATCATTTCTGCAGACTGCTTAACGGCGATGAAGACACAAATTCCGCTGTCAGGCAGATTGCCCCATTCAGCTTGGACGATGACCAAGAATGCCGTCCTCCCGACCTAGAAGAGGTTAAGCTTGCCATATGCAAACTTAAATCAAATAAGACTGCAGGTGCAGATGGCCTTGATGCCGAACTTTTCAAGGCAGCTGGAGATCAGTTGGAAAGGAGCATGCACCAGCTGATCTGCATGATATGGTCGAAAGAAAGCATGTCCGATGAATGGAACCTCAGTATCGTATGCCCGATCCTAAAGAAGGGAGACCCTCACAATTGCGCCAATTACAGAGGGATAAGCCTCCTTAACGTCGCTTATAAGATCTTGTCTGCTGTAATATGTGAACGTTTTAGACCAGAGAAGTCCACAATAGACCAAATTTTCACATTACGGCAGATCTTGGAAAAAACCCGAGAACATAATATCGATATTCACCACCTCTTTATCGATTTCAAGGCCGCGTATGACAGTATTTACAGAGACGAGCTGTACAGAGCCATGTCTAGTTTCGGCATCCCTGCAAAGCTCGTACGACTATGCAGGATGACTTTGGAGAATTCACGCTGCTCCGTCAAGGTCGGAAAAGAACTCACCGAGACCTTTGATGTCGAAAAAGGCTTTAGGCAAGGCGACAAACTGTCATGCGATTTCTTCAACATCATACTTGAACAGATTGTAAGAAACTCAAACGTCAACACCAGAGGAACAATCTTTCAAAAGTCTGTACAATTACTCGCCTATGCAGACGATATTGACGTAATGGGAAGAAAAAAGCGTGATGTCATAGGTGCTTTTGCGAGTATTGAAACAGAAGCGGCAAAAATGGGTTTGATGGTTAATGAGGGCAAAACGAAGTATATGCTGTCATCAAACAAGGACACAGAACATCGACGAATTGGACAAAACGTCACAATAGACAGACATAACTTCGAGGTAGTACAGGACTTCGTCTACCTAGGATCCGCTGTAGACACGGACAACAACATCAGTGCGGAGATCGAACGGAGAATAACTCTTGCCAACCGTTGCTTCTTTGGGTTAAGAAGGCAATTGAGAAACAAAACCCTCTCTAGAAAAACCAAGGTGACCTTGTATAAGACCTTAATCATCCCAGTCCTGCTGTACGGCGCGGAAGCATGGACCTTATCGAAAGCGGATGAGGAAACTCTTGGTCGTTTCGAAAGAAAAATTCTCCGAATGATCTTTGGTCCCGTATGCGAAGACAATGTGTGGAGAAGAAGATACAACAACGAGCTGTATGAGCTGTACCGCGACATGGGCATAGCCAGAAGAGTACGCATCGCGAGGCTACGATGGTTGGGCCATGTAGAGCGGATGGACCCAAACGCTCCGGCTCGTCGGGTGTGCGAAAGCACATTTCAGGGAAATCGCGGAAGGGGAAGACCTCGTCTTAGGTGGCGCAATCAAGTGGATGAAGACCTCAACCGACTTGGAGTGCGAAACTGGAGAGAGCTCGCTCGAGATCGAAATCGTTATAGAAGGATGTTGGTTGAGGCCAAGGTTCACCCCGAACTGTAATGCCCACCTAAGTAAGTAAATTATTGATGCACAATTTTTCATAAAGTTCAAGCCTATTTTCAACTTTTACAAACATTAACATATATACATATCAATCTTTTCCTTCGACGTTTGCCTTGTCATTTCAAAATACATAAATGTATGTACATATGTACATAGTTCATATTATATCGGCATAATTCAAAGTAAAATAAATACCATAAGAAAACTAAAATCTTCGCACATGCAGATCATAGTAACTTAACTGATATACCTTTCAATAAACTGTTCGTCAGTTCCTGGTAATGGATGCAATATAAATTGAACTTCACTCATTATTAGCAACGACGTCAAATTTCACTTTTCACAATTTTCAAAGAAAAACTGAAAGTTTTCACGTTAACTATTATTACATTAAAATAAATCTGTTGATTTATATGGTCAGAAGTGTTAGCAAGAAAATAACAATAAATAAATCTTTGAATACCTTCATCGGCTGAATTCAGCTGAGATACGGCAAGCGCTAATAACGAGAATTTGGCTAGTAAAATGGGCCGCCTCTTTTTTCTAGTACCACGTTTCCACTTAGGATCGGGTAATCGAATCGGATTATGAGTTCAGTTCAGACGATTGAGAGAGAGTATTGTAGAGTATAGACGTGTGTAAACCAAGTGGTGTTAAACATAATTGATTTTCTTAATTTAAGAGTTTAAATAATAGGGGTATTCATGCATCAGCGTAAAACCCGCGTAACTGCGTGAACACAATGCATACGCATACGCAGACGGAGTCAGAGCCGCAAGAGTTAAGATCAAGTTAACTTGTCCGGCTCCGTCTTGCGTTGTTTTTGTATTCGCTTGTATTTAATGTTTTGACATCTCTTGCGGCTGCGTCTCTGCAGCCATTGTGTTCACGCAGTAAACCGTGTAGTATGTGTAAGTTTACCATATGGTAAGAGAACTGTCAAATTGTGTATGGAAAATGTTTTACACAAATTTGGTAAGACTACGCATTGAATTCCCGTGGTAACCCGTGGTGTGATGGGTAGCATGTCCGCCTGTTAATCCAGAGGTTCGAGTTCGAATCCCAACAGAGGCAAAAAGTTTTTTCTACGGGTATCGCCTTTCGCGAGGAATTGGCAAGTCCTCCGTTAGTATTCATTGCCATGAAAAGCACTTTCTCGATTAGCCGTTCGGAACCGGCAGAAAATTGTAGGTCCCCTCCATTCCCCCACAAGGCATGGTTGTGAGAAATGCGCTAGGCCCAGGGGCTCCTTGCTCTGTATCGCCACCCTATTTATTTTATTTTTTTTTTTACGCAACGAATTCAATGCGGAAACGAGATGGTAAAACGGGTAAAACTACACAAAAATCTTTTTTGACATTTCGAAAGAAACGTTTCAGTTAAGCTGAACATAGAAGTAGGTACTTTTTATCAAACAAAAAATAAAATATAAAAGTATTACAAAAAAATATGGAAATGAGCGGAGTAAGTACCTAATTAAAAACAAAGTTTTGAAGTTTCTTACACCACTTGCACAAAATAGCTTAAAGAGGTACTCATGCAAAGTCTCACGTAAAGTTACATATTTATACAAAACGTGATCTTACGCCGAAGCATGAATACCCTTATCTATCCGGTGAGCGAATTTTATGGACTAAAGTGTGCTGTAGTTTTATAGACTCTAATGGTGGATTTACATGCATCTGCAATTGCGGAAGTGCAGAAAAGTAAAGCAGGACGGATATAAATTGTGTGCACAAAAGACAGAAAGAGAAAACCGATATCTCCTTTCGAAGGTGCTATAATCGTTTTGACAGCTTTCAAAGTCATATGTTTTTGATATAAAAAAAAATTTTAAATGTTTTCGTGTATTTTCAAATTCTTTTAGTTTTTGTGTGCTAGACTTTATTTGGCTGGTGATCAAAACAGTAATAATAGGTGCGTTTTTTTGCACGCGGATATACGCTTGTTAAAATTTTTGCATGTTAAAAACAACAACAAAATAAGCGAATAGCGAGGATAAACATCTACGTTTATTTCTGAAGCGAATATAAACTGCAAGTGCTACCAAGATGGTGTAGATGAATTTTTGGAAATGTCAAAAAATTCTTTCAAAATTCATCCGTTTGAGAAAGCAAATAAAAACAAATTCCGATGTTTTTTTTCTCATTTGTCAATGCCAGTTGTCGAATTCGTTTTGCTACACCAATTTCTTTTTTCAACGATCTCACGAGTATTTTTTTTTTTTTTCATAAAACACATAAAAATTAAATATTATTACAACAAAAGCAACATTTTTTTTAGAATTCTGTTTTTCCAGCTGCGCACTCGCCAAAACTGGAGCCATAGCCTCACAACGCAACCCAGAACCAGCCTGAGTCCGGGTCAAAATGTCTCGTGGAACTCCTTAGTCAGAATAATTCCTCTTTGAATGGAAATATTCTGTTGTTTATTATGAAACCCTATCTCACTGGCCATAATGGAAGAGTGTTCTCTACGCCGACTATTCAGTGAAAAGATCGTATACCAGGAAACGAAGAATTTTTTTTTATCAATTCAAACCACCGAACGTGCTTCCGAGCTGAGCTCTACTGTCGTGAGTTCAACACAAATTTAACTTTCAAAACGTTGTGTTGTATCTATCAACTCATTTTCAGTGCAATCACAGAGTCAATTTAAACCTTTAGGCAGAGATACTTATTGTGTGGAAAATGTGGAGTACCAATGTTCACCATTTCTGAGTTCTGCATGTCGACGTGAACTTGAGTTTCAACGCAAATAATAATAATATAATAATCTAAAAATGTTCCTTACCAAATCAAGAAAAAATTAAATATATCTTTGAATTTTAACCTTTTTACTGTTGACTGTACAAAACTTAAAGTAAAGGTGAGAGAGCTTTAAGAGATCATGGCTCAAGGAACCTACAGCCCATATTGATTACATTTCAGAAATGTATGTATCTCATTTTATAGATTTCCTAAAATCAACTGAAGTTCACTGTTTTCACTGCTCTTGTCAGCTAGTACTGCATTGATCTCTAGTATGGTACCTGAAAGTGAACAATTTAAGTTTTATCATTACTCGATATTCATACTCAACCATACTAAAGCTAGACTTAATACCTTACGTTGCTGTTCGTTCAGTGGCCTTCGGAGTTCTTCCACACTGCTTAAGATCGAATCATCTCCATTTTGGTTACTAAGAAGCTCCGATACGATTTTATTCAATTCCAGTCTTGCTTCAGCTGCATTTTCCAATTCCTATAATAAACATTTTAGTTTCATAAACTCAAATGGCCATTCCCTACCTTTTCAAGGGAAACCACTTGCTCCTCCAATTTAGATTTCGCCTCTTCGCAAGTTTCCAACTATTTTTTAATTGCAATCACCATATCGTTCGAACCAAATGAATTGTTTTCGATGCTGGCCAGCTTGCCACACGTCTCTCGGAGATCATGTTTTAAGATACATGCCTCTTTGTGAGAAGCTAATAAGCTTCTTTCCACCACATTCAACTGAGCAATGAGTTGACTCTCCTTTTGGCATTGCGATAGACACAGAACACACAGCACATCGAACAGTTCGACAACTCTTTGGGAGAGGCTTTCAAAGAAAAACTTTTCTTTCAAAGGCAAATCTTCTGCTTCAGTAGTTGGTAGTTAGCATCTCTTTCGCAGTACTGATCATCTTCATATTTCTTTTGTTGGCTTTGGACTTCTTTTTCTGGCAAAAAAATTCTGTCAAGTTCGTCGTTTATATCGGGAACTTCTCTAATGGGTCCTTGTGATAGCAAGAAACCTTTAACCGTGCCTAGAATTGTTTGACACAGACCGACTTGTGGCTGTTGGAGTGGTATGAAGGCTTTGGATTTGGAGTAGTAACATCAAACTCAAGAGGATTTTGGTTGGATTCGTCAAATTGTGGTGTAGTTGTAACAGGAGTTGTGACTTCTTCGTTTTCAGTTTTTAAATCGTTCGTTGTGATGCTCTGCTCGTTTATAACTTCGATTGTACTCGGCACCTCATTAAAAGTTGGTGGTCATATCTCGCTTTTGATTTCACTTGGAAGATTTTCCTTTGCACTGACATAAATAAAAATTGCCATTTTTTGTCAAATTGCAGTGCTGCCAAATATTTGAATAATTTAGGGCAGACGTTTTTTTGGGCGAAACTTATATCCGCGTGCAAAAAAACACGGCTAATGTAAAGCATTTTGGTCTGCAGCTTATTAAATACACAATTAAATTTAAATAGAACGGGATTTCCCAACAGGAAAAAATGTTTGTCAAAGAAAGTGCAATGAAATTACTGTGTCTGTCTGGAGTCGGACATGCAGAAGACAAAAGACTAGCACCATTAAAAGATGCCTTATCTCGAATCATAGTGAAAACGATTAAGCGCGAGTGGCCGCAGCAATGTACAATTGTACTGTCTGAACTATCTGAAATCTGACGCATGTTCCAATGGAGAAGCCCAAACAGAACTGATTCTGGTGATATTTTTGCGTTAAGTTGAGGATGTCGCCTTGTTGCAAACCACAGAGTCGAACCGGGGGAAAAATGTTTATCAAGCACTTACTGTTAAAATGAACAAAATCTTTGTGTTTTTCCTTCGCCTTATAGAACTGCATGTTACTTCATTTCGAGAAACTACTGCATTGACAATATTCAAAGCCAAAAACAACAGCAAACGAGTCTTTTTCATTTTTAGTATTTATGTAATTACGAAATAAGAATAAAACATCATTTATATATATTGTAATGAACACCCAACATTTATACCAATTTCCTAATCGAAAAGGTTCAACCGAAAACACAACTGGCAGCACTATAATGGAATGGTATAAAATGACAGACATTGCTTGTAAGCCAGTGTGTGTGAGTGTAGAGATTTTTGACAGCAAATGTGGAAACTGTTACGTAGGGATCGAAACACACAAATATTAAAATAAAAAAATAAAAAAATATATTTATGAAATGGACCTATGTATGTACATTAGAGAACTTACGGCTGAGACAACAGTCTCACATACCAATCCAATGTTGTTGCAGTTCACATTATAGACGATAAAAGACTCCATTTAGTAAACATGAAAATTAGAAAAAAAAACTACATTACAAAATCAATACAAACATTATAAATAGATTTGTAACTTACCACTAACATAAAAGGGAAATCTCACCTGAAAAAGAAAAAAAAAATCAGATACAAATCACATACAAAAACACTGACCTACCTCAATAATACAAACAGAGTCATTACAAGGGGGTGAATGACCTCCTGTAATGATGAGATTCCTGATACTCTCTGATTGTCTGGTATAATTATGGGGATGGAAACATGAAGTGGTGATTATCCAAAATCTTTTAATCCTTCGTTTTGTACACAAAACACTGAAAAATGAAAATAGACAGGAAAATAAAGGCGATTGAAAGAATTACACTCAACAACCAAATAACTCACTAACGACGCCGACGTACACTGAAGAATAGACCGAAGCATAGAGTAAATGTGTTTCGTTTTGTTTTTTTTAATTGTAATCAGGAGAAATAGGAACTGAAATAATAGTTGTAGCTAGTTTAAAGACTCGACAAACATTAAAAAAATGAAAAATAATTCTGGAATATGGAATACAACGCGCGAGAAATAAACACATTTTGACAATTGGACATGTAATGACTTTGTAGGCGAAACGTCAAAGTTGTCAAGCGAAAAGCTGTGTAGTTACAGCGAATTCGCTTCAAAAGCAAATACACCAACCAAAAAGAAAACAGATCGAAAGTCGAACACAGAGTAGTTAGCTTTCAATTAGAAAATTAGAAAATGACAACATAAGAATAGGCGTTAGAAAAATTAGTCATATGGGGAAGTGCAATATAGAGTAGATAGGTAGGTGTTAGTAATAGCAACTAAATAAGTTTAATACATGTACTAAGTATGAGTGATAGTGCATTACACAGATGAAATAAAGAGTATGACAATAAGACACCGTAGGTAAAACGGAAAGTAAAGAAGCTTGCGAATCTAAACTAGCATACCCAAAGTGCAAGAAGGGGAAATATGAAATGTAGGCCAAAGGCCAACGGCCTGACAAAAGTAAATTTGAAATAGCGGCGAACATTTTGAAAATTCAAGTTCAAAGCAAAAGCACAAGTGCAATCGAGGTAATAAAGCAAGTGCATAGTTAAAGCGTAATGTGAGTGATAGTACACCAGTACGATACTGATATTATTAAAAATCTTTTTTTTCGCTCGAAAAAAAAAAAGGAATAAGAAATTTAATTAAAAGACTTCGCTAGAGGGACGATAGTACTCAGAGGTATAGAACTGGGGAAAAGAAAAAAAACGAGTATCTGAGGGTTGATGAAAAGACCTAGTTGAAGGTTTTTTTTTTTTGGGAAGTGAAAAAGCGAAGCCCAAAGACTCAGAGGGTTGAGCCATATATGTATATGGATATATATATATATAGATTTCCGATAGATTCCCGATAGATTTATCAACTGATAGATATATAGAAATATCTATATATATATATATATATATATACCGCGGTGCGGAACGACCGAGAACAAAGGAGAGGGGGTGGAACCAGCCTATGTGGCTTAAGCTTTTAAGATCCAGAGGATGCTCGAGGGATTTTTTTTTTTCTATACTAAGGAAGGCGAACAGGGGTTCTTAGCGAAAGAAGAAAAGCAGCCGAATTGACTGGAGCAAGCAGGGTGTTCTCCGCCATATAAAGAAAGAAAAAAAAAGGATTTCAAAGTCCAAGTGCACACGAAGATAAAGACAATATAAAGCTAAAAAAAAAAAAAAAAAAAAAATATTGAAATTAGAAAGTGAATTAAACAAAAAGAGAAAAAAAAAAAGGAGTAGAAAGTGAATTTTGCTAATTGGTGTAAAATTAAAATTATTTTCACATAATTGTTAGTGATCTATTGGTAAGATTATATATATATATATCTGTGAAGTGTGGTGTGCTTGAAGAAGGTAGATCCGAGAACCCTAGTAATAGATAAAGGGATTGAGATATTCCGTCGCTTCGAAACGTGCTGCCGGCAGAACTACGAGGGACGAAGAAAACGTAAGTTACTAAACCTTTACATATCACCTTTTTTTTATCTAAGATACATATATATGACACTATATCGATAGATCGAAAAGAAAATTTTTTTTTACTAGTTTTACTTATTTCAATATCCTTTATTAATAAAAAGAAAACTTTTTTTTTTAATTTTTGAAATTCACAACGTGAAATAAAGTAAATTTGTATATATGTATATATACTTCCCTTTTCTTTGAAGTTGGACTTAGAATTTTTTTTTTTTTGGTCGAATCCTTAAGTTGATTAACATGGTTAATTAAAAGTGCAGTGACTGGGTGTGTGAAGATCCTAATTAGGCCGACGATGGGGAGATGTCGGAAGACGACCTAGACATGACGAACGTTTAAGACAGACAATACTTACTTTACCACGGACTAATACAGTGAACTGAAAGTGGCTGGAGATCGCAACCAAGGGGCTATCACCATAACATTGCCAAGGTGATAGCATAGGTTGTGTGTTATGACACAAGGGCGGGATGGCAGCGATCTTTACCAACACCATCAGGTAAGGCTCTTGGTAATTGGTCGAACCATCATATGAGGGAGACACAGGGTTGTAGTTGAGATAGTAGGTCGCGGCATTTTTAGGTTTAGTTTTAGTAGGGATTAATAGTTTAAACATATACACTTGTGTTTAAAAATGTATATGCATACATATATATATACATTTATATGCATAAAAAATGTATATAAATCTAAGTGTAGTGATTAGGATAGTAATAGGAAATAGGTTTAGATTAGTAATAGGAAGCAGCGACTTCCTAAGAACTACAACTCATCCCTTTCTCTCGTGTGGTGGCATAGTTACCTGAACTTGTATACAATCCTCTTCCAATTACCCTCCTACTCCAATCCCCAACCTGATCCTATCCTGATCCTTATAAGGCATGATGAAATTTTTTTGTTTGTTAGAGTTAAAGGAGATTGGAACAGGGCAAGAACCACCCCATTCCCACGAGCTGAGCCGAGCGACCACAAGCATGCCACTGCCCAGTTTCCATCCCGATTGCATCCAACCTAGACTCACAACAATGGCGCCCAACGATTACGAACGGCTCAGAAATAAGTTGAGACTCCAAGGAGATGATTTTGTTGATCAAGGTCATCCCCTTGGACTCACAATTATTTCAAATTCCAATTTTTTTCATTTTTTTTACATTTTTTTATCCTTTCCTACTATACAAGTTTGGGTATCGTAGATGCTCGTCAGGATTGATATCTCATGGTCAGCTATCCCATCTAACAGGTCCAGAACCAGTAGATGTAGTGAGGTAGACCTATGGGGTGTTAAAACTGAAGAGCGGGTTAGGAGGATGATGGAACATACTTCACACTAGCCACTCTGTTAAGCGCAGCTAGACAGGTGTTGTGGTGGAAGTCTGAACCATCGGAATCCTGATCGTGTGGAGAGTCTTGTCTACTCTCCAGCTAGCCTATCCTTAGGATTTATATTCCAGAGGATGAGAAGTGGCGGGGAGGAAGATAGGATTCGAAGCATTCGTCAATTCCTAAGAGCACCAGTCGCTTTCAGTACTTGACCAGACTATACTAGACGATACTATACAACACTATACTTAACTACACTTAAGACAAAACACGACAACTTACTTCCGATTCCGAATATCGTTTGGAAAACCTAAGGGATTTTCACACACCTAACACTTAATAACAAACAAACAAACAACAAAAAACAGGAAAAAAGATATATTTGAGTTTTCAACTTATTCTTAAAGTGAATTTTTCGTTCTTGAATTTTATTTTTTTTGATCATATTTTGAATTTTAGTTTGAAGTACAGTTTTGAAGTCTATTACGTATTTCAAATTATATTTTGAACTTTTCTTTTGAATTTTATTTTGAATCTGTTTTTGAATTTTATTTTTTTTTTGAATTTCTAATTTGTTTTTGAATTTACATTTTTTTTTGAACACCTATTTTGAATTTTTATTTTGAATTTTAAATTTTGAATTTGAACCAATAACAAGGAAATAAAAATGAGTAATCTAAATACCGGAGCAATTCCGAAGAGCACCCTGCCAAACCAGTCGAAAGGTGGGGGGAGAAAAGTTACACGTTTGGCCTCCAGAATGGCCCAAAACCAAGAAGGGGACCAAAGGGATCAAGTCGACTTTGAGACGGTAGAACAGGAGGGGGATAGAAACCCGTTTGAGGAGAACAATAGTAGTTTAGGGGCCACTTTTCATGGCTTTCCTTCCCAAGCTGAGGGTATGCTAGGAGGTGAGACGCAAGAGTGTGAGGAAAATGAAGATAGGGCAAGTTTGATCAGGCAAACGGAGGAACTTAATAGAGACTGTCTGAATATCTCTACTCCAGAACAAGTAGAACCAACAAATGAAGGCTCAAGGAGTCAGGAAAGCGATAAACTCTTGAACATGATAGAGACCATCGTTACACAGTCACTTAATGATACTCATGCTAAAACTATGCAGGTCCTGGCAGAACAGCTGCGTAGCATGAATATTGAATACCATGCAAAATACTGTGGAATTGGTATCAGGAAACATGAGCGGGTTTAACGAGAGACTAAAAGTTTTGGAGAAATCCACATTGTCGCTGTACGCGAGACAGGAGAACTTCGAAAAATCGTTCAAAAACGATTCGGTACAAGAACCACAGTCTCTCCCTGCATTACAAACAGGTAATATGTTACCAGTTCAAAACGAAACCAAAAAAAGAGAGGATTTCCACAAGTGGGGGGTGAAGTTCGATGGGACCCCTAAGAGTATGACGGTGGAGAGCTTCATCTTTCGGGTCGAGACTCTTCAAAAAAAGAAGGGAGTGTCAAATGAGCAGGTATTTGCCAATTTTCACCACTTGGTGACCGGCACAGCCGAAAAATGGTACTGGCAATACCTGGAAGAGAACCAGAACGACGAGCTACTCAACTACTTTGACCTGAAGACAGAACTTTTACGACAATTCCGCAACAGCAAGACTGACCACGAAATACTACGGACGATAATGGACAGACGACAACTACCCCACGAGACCTTTGACGAATTCTATGAAGAAGTTCGAGGACTGACACTACAGATGAAAAACAGACCGAACGAGAAGGACTTGACAAATCTCGTGAGACAAAACATTAAAGACAGAGTAGCGTCGTTGATTTTTGGTTGCTCAATAACCAATATCAAAGACCTAAGGGAAGAGTGTAGAAGGGCAGAGAAGCATCTAGCAGCCAGAGACTTCAAGACAAGAAAGCCCGTTAGCGAGTTACGTCAGAGGGAAGAGAATGTTAACATAGATCTATTAGATTCAGATGGCGAAAGTGATGTGCAGATTGCGGCAGTCCAACACAACCGTACTGACAGACAACAGACTAATTTAAAGACAGACAATAGACAAACTACATTTAGAAACAATGACAGAGACAAAAGGACAGAACTTACAAAGGACAATGCATTCAATGCGGCAACATGTCCATCATCGTTCCACGCTCTGACGTGTTTTCACTGCGGCAAAGGCAATGTGTCCTTCCAGTGTGGTTCGTGTCAGGGAAACCTGAACGTCGGCAGTGCACCCGGGAACATACCGCCGACAAAGACGACGAACCCGGAAAACCTGGAAAAATCAAAATATTAAAACGAGAAGTTAAGACTGATGATGAAGTGACTCACTCAAATACGAACAGATATGTCAAAAGCCTCCATCAGCGCATAGTAGAATATGCAGCTGCTAGGAAAAGAATCTTCGCTGATGAGGTATGCTGCGAAGATAAAACTAAAAGCAGGAACTATAGAAAAATCGAAAAATTAAGAAAGAAAAGTGCAATAAGTAGAAATAGCAAGAAGAGAATTGAAGCCACCATACTAGCAGTTTCTGACGATAATAGACCCTATGCAAAAGTGACCGTGAACGGGGAACAGATGCTAGGGCTATTAGATAGTGGTGCTTCAGTCAGTTGTTTAGGGAAAGGTGCAATAAATTTCGTTCAGAGACACGACATACAAATGACTAAAATGAACAGTGACGTAAAAACAGCTGACGGAAAACAACAACAAATAAACGGGAGAATTAAGACTGAGATCTCATGGGGAGGTAACACCCAAGAGATTGAGCTGTATGTTGTTCCAAGTTTGCAACAGCAGCTCTATCTAGGGGTAGATTTTTGGAAGATCTTCAAGGTCGCTCCAAAGATTATCAGCGAGATAGGTTTAGATTTAGCGACAGAGGAAAATCCGGAAAAGATTCCCATGAGAGAGCTCACCCCAATACAAAATGAAGAGCTGGAAAAGGTGAAACTTCAGTTTCCATCCTGTGCGGTACTGGGATTGGGTAAAACCTCAATCGAGGAACATGTCATTGAGATGGAAGACGACACCATTCCCATCAAGCAACGACATTACCCAATATCGCCAGTGATACAAAAACTGATGTACGCCGAGCTCGATCGGATGCTCGAACTAGGGGTGATAGAGGAGAGCAATAGTCCATATAGCTCTCCAGTAGTGTTGGTGAGAAAACCAGGGAAGAACAGGCTATGCCTAGATTCGCGTAAGATAAACGCTGCGACCAAAAAGTTTGCGTACCCGCTTCCTCACATCGAAGGAATCCTAAGCAGGTTGCAAAACACCCACTTCATATCGAGCATCGATTTGAAGGATGCATTTTGGCAAATTCCTCTGGAGGCCAAATCAAGAGAGAAGACAGCATTCACAGTCCCTGGGCGGCCATTATATCAATTTACGGTAATGCCGTTTGGATTGTGTAACGCCGCTCAGAGAATGTGTAAGCTGATGGACAAAGTCATACCCGCTCGGTTGAGAGAGGATGTCTTTGTCTATCTGGACGATCTCTTGGTTTGTTCTCCAGATTTCCAAAGCCACATGACATCATTGAAAGAGGTCGCCAAACATCTAAGAGAAGCAGGATTAACCATTAACATTGATAAGAGTAAGTTCTGCTACAAAGAAATAAAATATTTAGGGTATTTTGTAGGGGACGGGTGTCTAAGGACAGACCCAGATAAAGTATCTGCGGTAAAAGACTTCCCGATTCCAAAAACCCCGAAACAACTCCGTCGGTTCCTAGGCATGACTGGATGGTATCGAAGATTCATACCGAATTTTTCAACCATTTCAGCACCAATGACAGATTGCCTGAAAAAGGGTAAGGATTTTGAAATGTCTCCAGAAGCTATAGTAGCTTTCGAGGACCTAAAGACGACATTAGTGACAGCACCCATACTGACGAACCCGGACTTTACAAAACATTTTTACTTACAATGCGACGCATCAACTTCAGGTGTAGGAAGTGTTCTCTTCCAAAAGGATGACGAGAATAACGAACGACCGATAGCATTCATGTCCCAGAAACTTAATTCCGCACAGCGAAATTATAGCGTGACTGAACTTGAGTGCTATGCGGCCGTTTTGTCGGTAAAGAAGTTCCGAGCCTACATCGAAGGACTTCCCTTCACTATAATAACGGATCACGCCAGTCTAAAATGGCTCATGACCCAAAAGGACCTGAGTGGACGTTTAGCTCGTTGGAGTTTCAAACTCCAAGGTTTCGATTTTACGATCGAGCATAGGAAGGGTGTCCTAAATGTAGTCCCGGATACTCTCTCGCGAATCCATATGGATGAGATCACGAACCCGACAACTGAAGTTGATTTCAACTCGGCATACTTTTCTTCTGAAGAGTATACTGAGTTGAAGAAGACCATAGACGAAAACAAAGACAGACTACCTGACGTGTGCATTTCTGACGGATTTGTGTACAAACGAACAGACAGACGAACCGGAGACCCGATTCAAGAAGACAGAGCTTGGAAGCTCTGGGTACCGAAGGAGTTGCGTAGGGGTTTATTAGAAACCGCACATAATTCAACCACAGCTGGCCACGGGGGGTTTCACAAAACTCTGTCTAGGTTAAGGCAGAGATATTTCTGGCCAAATATGACAAGTGAAGTGCAATCTTTCGTACAAAACTGTGATATATGCAAGTGCAATAAACCGATGAACTCAGTGTCTAGGCCCCCCATGGGACAACAGACCATAACCGAACGACCATTTCAAAGACTGTACATCGACTTCCTAGGACCATACCCACGAACAAAAACAGGAAACACACACATTTTTATAGTATTAGATCACTTTAGCAAGTACGTATTCCTTAAGCCTATCAGAAAAGCAACAGCAGCCGAGGTAGTAAAATATCTAGAAGAAGGGGTATTCCATATGTTTGGAGTACCAGAGTACATTCATTCTGACAACGGAAAACAGTTTGTTTCAGAACTGTTTTCCAGCTTTTTAAACAAATATGGAGTAAAACACGTTCGAACAGCATTTTACTCACCCCAGGCGAACGCTTCCGAACGAGTTAACCGATCAGTTTTGATCAAAATCAGATCGTATATCGAAAGCGACCAAAGAACATGGGATACTCATGTGAGTAATGCTGCATTTTCGCTTCGAAGTGTAGTGCACGAAGCAACAACATTCGAACCATACTACGCCGTGTTTGGAACTCAAATGGTTCAAAACGGAAAAACTTATGAACTATTGAGAAGATTAGGGATGGTTAGAGACGCGAACATTGAAATCAAAAATAACACAGACAAGCTTAGCTTGATAAAAGCAAAAATATTCGATAATCTTAAGCTAGCTCACCAAAAAGCAGAAAAATCGTATAACACACGCTGTAAAGACATTTCCTATAAGACAGGCCAAATAGTCTATAGAAGAAACTTTAAACAAAGCAATATGGTCGAGCACTACAACGCTAAGTTAGGGCCTAAATTTATAAAATGCATTATTTTGAAACCTATTGGTAACTCATTATACGAAATAGGAAATCTAAAAGGCGAGAAAGTAGGAGTATACCATGCCAAAGACATTCATGCATGATAAATGCTCAAGACGCACTCGCGCTGCTGTTGCTAGATACGACCTGTGATATAAGTGTGTGGTGTAGTTTATTTATTTATTTATTTATAGAAATAGTTTATTTATTTATTTATTTACAGAGATAGTTTATTTATTTATTTATTTACATAGATAGTTTATTTATTTATTTATTTATTTACATAGATAGTTTATTTATTTATTTATTTATAGAAATAGTTTATTTATTTATTTATTTACAGAGATAGTTTATATATTTACATATTTATTTATTTATTTAGTTACCTATGTATTCAACTTGACTACCTGATACCCTACTGTGATATTCAAACACCTATTTAAATTTCCGGACTACAACACCACTACCAACTGTGATAACCAACAACCTATACTAACAGAATCCTCCAAACATCCTAACATACCCCAACTAACATCCGTACACCTTCCTCAATATCCACTCCATTCACAACCCACCCTAAACCTTAACATATCCAGCCATATTAGTTAGACATTTATATTTATGTATTTAAAGATTATGTTTAAACATGCCGAAACAGAGACATGCAGTATAAGTGATAGATGGTAAATAGAATAGCCCGGCATTTACTACGTAGTTCAGGTAGTGGGACGAGCCACACGTCACGAACGGCGAAAGAAGAGAATAAGGGTTGCAATTATAATATCTACAATAATATATAATAACTATGACTAGCTTAAAAAGTGTACGACCCTACCTTTTTTCGAGGCCAGTTTTCTCACGACCACTTGAAAACTGCCGTCGTGTTTGTTACGTAGGGATCGAAACACACAAATATTAAAATAAAAAAATAAAAAAATATATTTATGAAATGGACCTATGTATGTACATTAGAGAACTTACGGCTGAGACAACAGTCTCACATACCAATCCAATGTTGTTGCAGTTCACATTATAGACGATAAAAGACTCCATTTAGTAAACATGAAAATTAGAAAAAAAAACTACATTACAAAATCAATACAAACATTATAAATAGATTTGTAACTTACCACTAACATAAAAGGGAAATCTCACCTGAAAAAGAAAAAAAAAATCAGATACAAATCACATACAAAAACACTGACCTACCTCAATAATACAAACAGAGTCATTACAAGGGGGTGAATGACCTCCTGTAATGATGAGATTCCTGATACTCTCTGATTGTCTGGTATAATTATGGGGATGGAAACATGAAGTGGTGATTATCCAAAATCTTTTAATCCTTCGTTTTGTACACAAAACACTGAAAAATGAAAATAGACAGGAAAATAAAGGCGATTGAAAGAATTACACTCAACAACCAAATAACTCACTAACGACGCCGACGTACACTGAAGAATAGACCGAAGCATAGAGTAAATGTGTTTCGTTTTGTTTTTTTTAATTGTAATCAGGAGAAATAGGAACTGAAATAATAGTTGTAGCTAGTTTAAAGACTCGACAAACATTAAAAAAATGAAAAATAATTCTGGAATATGGAATACAACGCGCGAGAAATAAACACATTTTGACAATTGGACATGTAATGACTTTGTAGGCGAAACGTCAAAGTTGTCAAGCGAAAAGCTGTGTAGTTACAGCGAATTCGCTTCAAAAGCAAATACACCAACCAAAAAGAAAACAGATCGAAAGTCGAACACAGAGTAGTTAGCTTTCAATTAGAAAATTAGAAAATGACAACATAAGAATAGGCGTTAGAAAAATTAGTCATATGGGGAAGTGCAATATAGAGTAGATAGGTAGGTGTTAGTAATAGCAACTAAATAAGTTTAATACATGTACTAAGTATGAGTGATAGTGCATTACACAGATGAAATAAAGAGTATGACAATAAGACACCGTAGGTAAAACGGAAAGTAAAGAAGCTTGCGAATCTAAACTAGCATACCCAAAGTGCAAGAAGGGGAAATATGAAATGTAGGCCAAAGGCCAACGGCCTGACAAAAGTAAATTTGAAATAGCGGCGAACATTTTGAAAATTCAAGTTCAAAGCAAAAGCACAAGTGCAATCGAGGTAATAAAGCAAGTGCATAGTTAAAGCGTAATGTGAGTGATAGTACACCAGTACGATACTGATATTATTAAAAATCTTTTTTTTCGCTCGAAAAAAAAAAAGGAATAAGAAATTTAATTAAAAGACTTCGCTAGAGGGACGATAGTACTCAGAGGTATAGAACTGGGGAAAAGAAAAAAAACGAGTATCTGAGGGTTGATGAAAAGACCTAGTTGAAGGTTTTTTTTTTTTGGGAAGTGAAAAAGCGAAGCCCAAAGACTCAGAGGGTTGAGCCATATATGTATATGGATATATATATATATAGATTTCCGATAGATTCCCGATAGATTTATCAACTGATAGATATATAGAAATATCTATATATATATATATATATATATACCGCGGTGCGGAACGACCGAGAACAAAGGAGAGGGGGTGGAACCAGCCTATGTGGCTTAAGCTTTTAAGATCCAGAGGATGCTCGAGGGATTTTTTTTTTTCTATACTAAGGAAGGCGAACAGGGGTTCTTAGCGAAAGAAGAAAAGCAGCCGAATTGACTGGAGCAAGCAGGGTGTTCTCCGCCATATAAAGAAAGAAAAAAAAAGGATTTCAAAGTCCAAGTGCACACGAAGATAAAGACAATATAAAGCTAAAAAAAAAAAAAAAAAAAAAAAAATATTGAAATTAGAAAGTGAATTAAACAAAAAGAGAAAAAAAAAAAGGAGTAGAAAGTGAATTTTGCTAATTGGTGTAAAATTAAAATTATTTTCACATAATTGTTAGTGATCTATTGGTAAGATTATATATATATATCTGTGAAGTGTGGTGTGCTTGAAGAAGGTAGATCCGAGAACCCTAGTAATAGATAAAGGGATTGAGATATTCCGTCGCTTCGAAACGTGCTGCCGGCAGAACTACGAGGGACGAAGAAAACGTAAGTTACTAAACCTTTACATATCACCTTTTTTTTATCTAAGATACATATATATGACACTATATCGATAGATCGAAAAGAAAATTTTTTTTTACTAGTTTTACTTATTTCAATATCCTTTATTAATAAAAAGAAAACTTTTTTTTTTAATTTTTGAAATTCACAACGTGAAATAAAGTAAATTTGTATATATGTATATATACTTCCCTTTTCTTTGAAGTTGGACTTAGAATTTTTTTTTTTTTGGTCGAATCCTTAAGTTGATTAACATGGTTAATTAAAAGTGCAGTGACTGGGTGTGTGAAGATCCTAATTAGGCCGACGATGGGGAGATGTCGGAAGACGACCTAGACATGACGAACGTTTAAGACAGACAATACTTACTTTACCACGGACTAATACAGTGAACTGAAAGTGGCTGGAGATCGCAACCAAGGGGCTATCACCATAACATTGCCAAGGTGATAGCATAGGTTGTGTGTTATGACACAAGGGCGGGATGGCAGCGATCTTTACCAACACCATCAGGTAAGGCTCTTGGTAATTGGTCGAACCATCATATGAGGGAGACACAGGGTTGTAGTTGAGATAGTAGGTCGCGGCATTTTTAGGTTTAGTTTTAGTAGGGATTAATAGTTTAAACATATACACTTGTGTTTAAAAATGTATATGCATACATATATATATACATTTATATGCATAAAAAATGTATATAAATCTAAGTGTAGTGATTAGGATAGTAATAGGAAATAGGTTTAGATTAGTAATAGGAAGCAGCGACTTCCTAAGAACTACAACTCATCCCTTTCTCTCGTGTGGTGGCATAGTTACCTGAACTTGTATACAATCCTCTTCCAATTACCCTCCTACTCCAATCCCCAACCTGATCCTATCCTGATCCTTATAAGGCATGATGAAATTTTTTTGTTTGTTAGAGTTAAAGGAGATTGGAACAGGGCAAGAACCACCCCATTCCCACGAGCTGAGCCGAGCGACCACAAGCATGCCACTGCCCAGTTTCCATCCCGATTGCATCCAACCTAGACTCACAACAAAACCATGGAGAAGAAACTGGAACGCTCTAGATGAGTGTTGCTCTATATAAATAGGACCGCTGACGCAACGAGCAGTCAGTTTTGATTATAGAGTGATAAAGTTAAGAGTGAAGTGTTGTTAACCAGTGATAGTCCAATAGTCGAGTTGAGTTCGAATAAAGATAAATACTGAATAAAGTGGTAGAAATAAAGAAATAAAAGTGAAGTTTTATTTTTGCGAACTAAGCGCACGTTACATTGGTGTCAGAAGTGTAAATAAAACTTATTTGACTAATAAAGTGTAAAAAAAAAAAAAAAGTAAAAGTAAAAAGAAAAATAATAATTATATACAGTGAAAATGGGTAAGTTGTTAGAAGAGCTCAACTGCATTGAGCTTAAAAGTGAGTTAGGTAAGCGAAATCTTTCTAGAGCGGGATCGAAAAATGAGCTCGTCCTGCGTTTGCGTAACTATTTGGAACAGCAAGGGGAAGACGTAAACACTTTTGTTTTTGAAATAGAAGTGGAAGAAGAGGAAGTAAGTGAAAGAGTAGATTTTTCTAGTATGATGAAACTTTTGTTAGAACAGCGAAACGAGCAAAAGAAGGAACAGCAGAATGTTCTCGAACAACTGGAAGCACAACGAAACGAGCAAAAGAAGGAACAGCAGAATGTTCTCGAACAACTTGAAACACAAAGAAACGAACAAAAGAAGCTGATTGAAGAACAACGAAACGAGCAAAAGGTGGAACAACAAAATATTCTCGAAAGACTTGAGGCGCAACAGAATGTTTTGGAAGGTCAGAAAAACATTCTAGAAAGCAAATTGGGTAACATTGAGAAAAATGTTTGTGGCCTAGAAAAACGCATTGAATGTGTTGAGAAACGATTTTCCAAGCTTGAGAGTCAATGCGAAAGTCAGCTTGCCACTTTGGAGAAACGAATCGAAAACATGGCTAAGGAACTAGACCAGATGCGGAAAATGGAGCTACGGAAAACTTGTGGAGATTGTCTAAAGCAAAGAGAAGTACAACCACCAACATTCGATGGACAGTCGTCTTGGTCAGTTTACAAGAGACAATTCGAGGCAGCTGCGACAGCAAATGGCTGGGTTGACGAAGACAAATACACAGCACTGACTCTTGCTCTTAGAGGACCAGCAGCTGAATTGCTTCAAACTGTTCCAGCTGGTAAGAGCAACGATTTCAGTTCACTCGTGGCAGCTATAGATAAACGCTTTGGTGATAGCCACTTGAAAGAAGTCTTCCGAGTCCAACTCAATAACAGAGTTCAGAAAAGGGGTGAAAGTCTACAGCAGCTCCAAGCAGACGTCGAAAGACTGGTTCACCTGGCATACCCGGATGCTGGAGAAGAAATCATCAACCATCTGGCTGTTGAGTCCTTCGTTCGTGCCATTTCTGACAAACATCTTCAGAGATCTGTGCGAACTGCTAGAACACGAACTCTTTCTGAAACTCTAGAGTTTGCATTAATGATGGAAGCATCTGAGCAAGCTTCTCAAATGGTACATTGTCAAAGAGAAGCCATATTCGAGGCTGAATCATGCCCAGGAGTTAAGCTACAAAGGAACCAGCGGAACGGACTTGCCAGATGTTGGAATTGTAATAAGACGGGGCACTTACAGCGACAATGCCGGTTTCCACCAATTAAAACTGAAACTTCTTGTCGACGTTGTGAAGTCCAAGAAAATCAATCCGTGAGCTGTAGAGTAAGACCGCAGACTTATCAATACCGAATTGGACATCAGGTAGAAAACCCCCAATGGAATTGCTGGGGGAAAGTAGAGACCAAGACTCAGCGGAAGAGAATGGAACCCATATTCGGATGGAACAAGGAAGAATTGAGGTCTGCTCAAACGAAGGATCCAGACATCGGACCGATTCTCAAATGGAAAGAGAACAACACGAAACCTGACTGGGACGACATTTCTGACCAAAGCCCTGTTGTCAAAGCCTATTGGGCACAGTGGGATTCGCTTCGCGTGCAAGAAGGAGTACTCCAGCGCAAATGGGAATCTCCTGACGGTAAATCTTTTGTAATGCAGCTTATTGTTCCTCAATCGAAAATCAAGGAGGTTTTACAAAAGATGCATAGAAGCCCTACAGGAAGCCACCTGGGAGTCAACAAGACGCTGGAGAACGTGCGAAAACGCTTTTACTGGCTGCATGTTAGAGGTGACGTGGAGAAGTGGTTCCGAAATTGTTATGTCTGTGATTCAAACATAGAGGTGGGTAGGCTTACAGATAGACCTAATAGAACAGGGACATGGGTCACAGTGTATGGCGACCGGATGAAGACCCGGTATGACACAAAAGCGACAAAGGCAGGATTCCAAGCAGGAGATCGTGTGTGGCTTTATAATCCTCATCGTCAAAAGGGATTGTCACCGAAACTTCAGCGAAACTGGGAAGGTCCTTATACTGTTGTCACGAGGATTAATGACGTGGTTTACCGCATCCAAAGAGGATTAAGAGGCAAGTTAAAAGTAGTTCATTGTGACCGGCTGCATCGATATAGTGGCGAGGCTGCAGATGGAATTATTCGGGACGAACAATCTTAAGGAGGGGGCAGTGTAATGAACACCCAACATTTATACCAATTTCCTAATCGAAAAGGTTCAACCGAAAACACAACTGGCAACACTATAATGGAATGGTATAAAATGACAGACATTGCTTGTAAGCCAGTGTGTGTGAGTGTAGAGATTTTTGACAGCAAATGTGGAAACCATGGAGAAGAAACTGGAACGCTCTAGATGAGTGTTGTTCTATATAAATAGGACCGCTGACGCAACGAGCAGTCAGTTTTGATTATAGAGGGATAAAGTTAAGAGTGAAGTGTTGTTAACCAGTGATAGTCCAATAGTCGAGTTGAGTTCGAATAAAGATAAATACTGAATAAAGTGGTAGAAATAAAGAAATAAAAGTGAAGTTTTATTTTTGCGAACTAAGCGCACGTTACAATATGTATATCGGTGGCGTAGCGAGGGGGGGGGGCGGGGGTGGGGGCGGTCCGCCCCGGGCGGCAGTGTTTAGGGGGCGGCAAAATTTAACAATAAGTAATAAAAATATTTTGTAAATACTTGAACTATTTTATATTTTTATCGCAACTACAAATTCAGACCGATTGAAAAGAGCACGGCACGGAGTTTTCAATTACTTATTTTGTGACGAGTTCGACACACATTTGTTGCCTCAACATTATTAGCGTTTGGCTACAGAGCTACATTACCTGCATGTATCTCGCTATTTGTTTCCTGCTTAAGTCGAATTATTATATCATTTCACAGATGAGAAATTAATTAGATGCCCAACTTTACACACACATTGAAACCTGCTTTCAAGCAGATTTACGAATATATCTACTGAAATTTACCCCTTCTACTATAAGTACAGCTTCCACCATTTACTTTACACAAAATCTCACTAACACCACTTTGAATACAGCTTCCACCACTGATTCTTATGAAATTCCACCTTAAGGCCACGTCTGGCTGACTTTTTGAATTTTGAAAGTGTTTCAAAACTTTTTGTGAAAAATTTTGTTTTCATTTTCGGAATTCCTCTTTTCAATATTCTTTTCTTTAAAATATCAGATCAACAAATGTTCGTTTGATGATAAAAGATTCAATAAGAATAGGGAGTGTATTCTTGCACTGCAGTTATCATTTAGTCTTCATTGCATTTGATTTCAAACAAACAACCTGTTGGCAACAGTGAATTAAACTAATAGTTTTCTCTTAGAATTGTGTTAAATAGGTATGCTAAAGCTAAAATAAGAGTAATTATTATTATTATTATTATTATTATTAGCATTCCTAGAGAGCTGTTACAAAACACGAAAAAGTATTTAATCAAAAATCAAAACAGTAACAGCCGTATCTATAAAGAACTTTTAATCATTGATTAGATTTAATTGCCATTTAAGTAACACTTAAGTAACGAATCCGTATCGATAATCAAATTTCACATTTAAGTAACCTTGCTAAGAGCCCTCTTAACTTAAATGCCAATAATGACGTTTAAAGGTCTCTTAAATCCAAATTAAAAATTCATTCTGACGTTTCGGGAAAATCGGTGTCAATTTCGCTCTGTTGTTTTGGTAATAAAATGAAACTTTTCTTAAAATAAAAATATGGAAGATTTTCGTCGCGATTTAAATGTTTTCAATGTGCTAAGAATTTTTCAGATGTCATGATTAATAAATAGAAACATAAAAAGCTGGCACAAAAGCTCCACAGAGCTACAAGGCCAAACGCGTTGTTCTCGCAACAACCATTCTCGTGCGGGTCTGAAAGGTTAAATTGGAATAGCATTCTTCAAGGCATATTTTCCTGCCTTGAGGTGATACCTACCAGAGAAAAATCATTTTGGATATTTATGGTGGTCGAACGCCCACGCAGTAGTTATGCTTTATCCATTTCGCTATGGATGTCGTGTGCCTACAACCAGAGCTAAGAGATTGTCAGGGAATTGCAGTTTTGCTTGGCAAGGAAAGATTGTTCCATGGTCGAGCGGTCGATTTGCTTCTCATAATAAGGGCCTAAGACGAACAATGCGTTGCGTTAGTTTTGAATGAATATTCGAAAGAAATCCTCATCACATTTTAGGTTGATGATACTCGTACATAGTGTTTTTTTTTACTTTTTTTTTGATAAGCAAAAAGTCACCACAACTGTTTACAAACGAATGGTTGTCAAAACGCAGTTTAAATTGGACTAGATTTCTGTTTTTACTACTTTATTTTGACACAACTATCAATTAGTTTAGCATCAGCGCAGAATCGATTATCGATAAGAATTTAATCAACCTCTCTTAAGTTCCAATTAAATTTTAATTGAAACTTAACTAATCGACGTCTAAGAGACGTCTTAAGAAAATCTAATAAATACGGCTGTAACAGTTAAGTTCTGTGCATAAAAAGCATTGACATATACAACACATATGCACTGACTGCCAGTACCCAAATTCATGCCTTTTCAAAAATTTAACAAACATTTCGAAATTAATTTAAATTCCACTTTTGCATACAAGCTTTGATTCATAGCTTTGCGGACTTTCGTTGCTGCTAGCTGCTACAGGTAACGAAAATAAATTAATTAATGCAGACTCATTTGAGTTATTTAAATTTATTGTTAAATCCAAGCTGGAAGATACTCTGCCCAATATTTTAATAATGTTCCGAATATTTTTCACAGAGCCATAAGCATTAAGCAATGCCAGATGTGAGAGAGGTTTTTCAAAATTGAAATTGATTAAAAATTATTTAAGATCGACAATGAGTTGTCTAAGACTAACTAACTTGGCTATTTTGTCTATTGAGCAAGAGGTGTGTGATGCGATAGACATTGACCGGGCAATAAAAGACTTTGCTCTTAAAAAAAGTAGACGTGTAAATTTTTAATTTAATAAATTTTAATTCAATTCTAACAAATACTCATATTACTTTTCAGTAAAAATAAGAATATAACATTTTAGTATACTTCTTGTTCTAATCAAAAAATGATTTTATTTAATCTTGTCGATCCGATTTACCTAAGTTTTAAGTTATATCAATTAGTGGTTAAAGTAAAAGAACTTTGAATTAATAAGCGTGATTGTAAAACTTAGATAAACTTTTTTATTTAAAATCTAATCTGTATACAGCGCTCCTGCGAAAAGTATTTCTTAGGTTTTGCTATCTTTTATGTGCAATTAACCGGGAAAGTTAGTTATTGAAACCCGGTTACATGCCTGATAAAAGGACCCGCTTTAATACCTTAAAAGCGTTCGTAACCGAGGAAGTATGTAGTATTGTTAGTGTTTTTGTTGGACATTGATGACATTTCAATTGCTGTGAAGTCATTTGTGCTCCTGTGCTGATTTTGAAACAAAACAAGGAAAATTTTACTTTTATTTTGTGTAAGTAAGGTAGTTATCTGAAAAAAATGCGTACTTATTAGATAAACGTGTTGATAAATAGAGGGCGTTAAGCGGGTTGGGTAAATATCCAATAGGTATTTAACAGGGTTAATTTGTGAGCAATATCAAACAAAATAACAAGCGTAGAAGAAGATTGCTTACATAAACGGTTTGTGCATCAAAGCGGGGAGGTAAATAAACGGGAACTACTGTAATGCAAAATAATGATGACTGCTCTTTGCCGAAAAGTTCTCTATAATTAATGTATGTAATGTATAGTATACATTAAATTAAAATACCTAAATAAAAGGGCGGCAAAATTGTCTTCCGCCCCGGGCGGCAGACACTCACGCTACGCCACTGATGTATATTAAACAAAAAAAAAACAACTTGTTTACTTTTCTTAGTTATTCGCTGGTTCTTAGTTCTGCTCCCAAATTAAGGTTGCAATAGCAGTTTTCGCAGTGATTTGCAGAATTATTGGTGCCTACTTGATATTTTCTAGAATGAGAAGCAGTACATTAAAACTAGGAGCTATAAAAATGCACGGAAACTAACCTTCTTTTGTGGTGACACATTTGTCCAGATATTCGTCACTGTTGAGGTCTTCGATTCGTTTCTTTGGCACTTCAATGGTATAGTCGAACCCATAGCTCAAAAAAAAATTCATTTTCATAGGGAATATCATCATTTAGTATTTGTTCACGTACTGCTGCTGTTACTTGGACCCAATAGCGACTTTTTTTTTGCAAAATCATAACCACCACCTCCCAAAAGCAGCGGGGGTGCGTTGGATTGCATCACAAAAGTGAGGCACTCGATCATATCAGCAGAATAGAGATTTTAAGCTCCAAGTCGATCGTCGGCAATCACATCGCTGCCGCATTGAACCACACACACTTGTGGTTCGTAAGCATAAGTTCTTTAGTCGTTACCCTACAAATACAACTGTTGGATCAGATCTATATACAAAAAATTAAGTCTTCACCTTTTGAAGCATTTAATAAATCGTGAGCCTATTATACCACTTATAAAGCGAAATTGGCTGCGTCTCTGCCGCCTGAAAACCAACAGTCCTTGCAGTTGCCATTCGACATTTTTAAGCGTGAAGCTAGATGGGAAGATTCTACCAAGAGAACGCAGTGTCGAAGGAGATATTCTGGCGAAAAGGAGAAAGCTCAGTATGACGAAGGTGCCGACTATGCAACATCATCTGCTGGAGAGAGTACTGCGTCTGTGTACACATCTGTGATCATCATTCTTCTTTAAAATCCTCACCCCCGTATTAATAAACGCGGAATAGCTGGGTTATTATTATTCCATGGATTAAGTTACCATTATACCATTTTCCACTTAATTAAAGCTACCTTTATACCATTTTGCACTTAATCCATGGAATAAGGCTTAACCCAGCTATTCCGCGTTTATTAATATGGCGGTCAGAGTATATTGTATCTATTCCAGTTTTAAGCTGTGGTAATTTTGACTCAGAAATAAAAAGGAAATACTGAGTTTTTCCCCAGGTATGTGGTGAGCAGAGAAGAACAACTTTTAGTGAAAGTATTATTCTATAGGATTTCGTCGACCTAGGAAAGAAATTTATAATAAAAAGTTAAGAAAAGAATTTACTTACCGTCTTTTATGATATTCAAATCAGAATAAACAAAAAACCGATGAGTTTGACGTTTCTTGTATCGTCACTGCAGTTCAGGCAACGAGTGCTTGGAACAAAAATTCTTTTTTCCTCAAAATAAAACACCTGAACGAATAAAATTATGGTTGCAGATGAAAAATTATGGTTGCAGATGAACATGTTCATCTGCACCCATAATTTTTCATCTGCAACCATAACAAGGAAGTTCGTTCCCTCTCTATCAGACAAGTATGAATTTTACATCTTGTGTCTTTTTCCGATTTTCATCTGCACTTGCAGATGCATGTAAATCCACCATAAAATCCATTAGTATGGAGTGCTATAAGTGTAAAAATGAAATTTCTGGTGAATCTGGAAAACAATGTGCAGGCATATGCGGTAAAGTATTCTAGCCAAAACTGCAATGTAGTGGGCTCGACCGGTACAGTAGCGGTGTATTAAACACAAACACTATGGTAAAGTTTATTTGCGATGACTGCGTTATGTATATACACAATGTGGATTTAACAGTGCGGGATAATCAAGACACAGTGAAGAAAAATGGAAACTATTTGAAAGAATATAAAAATGAATTTGAAATATCTTTAAAAAAAAGCTTGAAATTAAAGAGCTTTTAGACGCCATTGAAAATAGATATTTGGATAGACTTAAAGAAATGAGAAATATCCAAAAATCTTTTGAAAAGAGTGTAAAAGAAATGGAAAAAATAAACAAAAAGGTTCAAAGTGAAAAAAATTTGTGAAGATGTCAAAAGAATTGAGAATGAAAATAGAGGTGTTGTTAAAGATGCTTTGACAAGTGAAATCAAAAAAGCTATTGGTAATAGTTTTAGTAGAAAAACTGTAATGGCAGAAATAAAGAAAGCTATTGATAGTAGTTTGAGTGAGAGAAATACATTTGCAAATGTACTAAAAAAAAGTGCATCGGTTATGATTGAGCCAAAAACAAACCGAAGTGCAGATTTAACAAAAAACGAAATAAAATCTAAAGTTAATCCTTCAAATTGTGGTTTACAGGTTTCGGGAGTGAAAAAACTAAGCAGTGGAGCTGTAATCGTAGCTTGTAATAATGAAAAATCATCGGAAAAATTGAAAGATAATATTGAAGTGAATATGGGAAATGATTACAATGTGAATGTGTAAAGCACGGGTCACACATAGCTGCTGCCAGCAGCTTCTTACCAGCGGCTGGCAGTAGCAGCAGCAAGCAGCGGCTGGCAATGCGGTCACACTTAGCTGCTAGCCACTCGTCAAAACACACACTGACAGCTTGCCAATTGACAACAGCTGTCATACTTCAATTTCAATTTCAATTTGCTCTTTAGAAGACTTTAGGCCCCGGCCCATAGAACGCGGTGCGTGCGGTAGAAGCGGCGCGGCAACTGATGCGGTGGGTTTTGCCGCGCGCAACTGATAGGGGTGACCCATAGAATCCGTTGCGGTGTTTTGACAGATAAATTTAGTCAAAATGGGGGCGTTCAAGAACCGTATCCGGATAGCTTGTTGTTGTTGTTTACGTGTGGGAAATCGAAAAAAATAAGTTATAATCGTCTAGCAATGATATTTTGAATGTTTTTCTGTTTTCAAAAGTCGAATTTTAATATTTCACAGCTGTTGTCTGTTGTCGATCGTTCAAAAAGGTATCTAGACACGGCTATCCAAGATAGGCTATCCGATAGGTTCTTGAACGCGCCCATTGTCATTTTTTCTAAATAAGAGAAAACTTCAAATTGGTTGTGACTGCGCATGTCTCTCTTCTGTCACCGCGTGAGAGCCGCGGCAAAATAGAAGTTCGGCTACTCGGCGCGTGCGGCGCGTTGCTCGCGGTGCTTATGGGTCACCTCTCATAAGAACGTGTGTATTTAATCGAGCTGTCAGTTGAAAGCGGTGCCGCACGCACGCACCGCGTTCTATGGGTGGGGCCTTTTTTCTACTTTTCTAGTGAATTTCTTCTAAAAGCAAACTTTTGTTGTTATAGGGATAGTGTATGAGGTTTGGGCTAGTAAAGAAATTAACCGAAACTACTTAATTTTGCAGAACCAACAGTCTTGGAATACATAGCTGCAGCGTCTTCGATTTCTGTTCGCAATAAATATCTCTTTGTTGGAACACAAAATGGACGAGTTGAAATTTTCAAAGAGAGAGAAAGTTCTAAAATATCCTACGAGTTGATAAGAAGTCTGGAAATAGGTCCACGATATATAAACGACCTTTCCTGGAAATCAACACATCACGTTTTGCGCCACATCCTCAATGGTTAAAAAAATCCGGGTATTCAACTTTAACGAGGAAGAAATTCGCTCGCGACATTGTTATAAATAGCACCACAGCCGCCAATGCTAATGTCAAATGGAGTAGGTAATTGTCGCGAAAGTATGCTTCTTTCAAGTGGTTTTGATGGAGCAGTGAGATTTTGGGATCGCAATTCGCAGCGCGATGATGAGTTTTTCCCCAAACAGTTTCAGTGTGCAATGTCGTGTGGATTATTTCTGCCATCGGATGAAAATATAATTATGTGTGCTGGTGGAACAACATCTATTGAAATGTAATGTTCAATATGCTTTTGGAAACCACTCAAAAGTATTCGAGTGTTAAGTGGAAGAAGCAAACTATGAAGACTCTCGATGCGGTTCAGTGGGGAGCTAGAATCTCGCCAGTTGATGGCAAATGGAAAACAGATAAGCGGCGGAAGAAAAAAGAGAGATGTGATAGCAAAAATAGTTATGTAATCAAAGAGGACGTGAAAGGTTATACCGTGGCAGTATCTGGAGTCAATGCAGACATATGTTATGCATACTTTTCCAAACACAAATCCAAAACAACCGCGCACTTGAATGGTTAAACTACAACTCGACTTATCGTGTCATAGAACCGATCGCGAACTCCAAGTTCAACATTGGATAGCCGATGCGTTTGAAAACTCAGCACAATTTGATGACTAAAATGCATACACGTTTTACCCAATGCAAGGCATTGGGCAATCGATGTGCAACGAGTCAACTCAAATTGCATTGAGTTCAACGCACGACGACTTCCTCTGAAGGTGTAGGAAATCAAAGCACAACACAAAGTAGCTGGAGTTAATCGCGATGAGGTATCTGGACTGATGACCACACTGCAACTAGAAGAAATAGCGTGTAAGGAGTGTAAGAACTCGATTTCAAAGGTGAGCTATGAGTGTGACTTCTTTGATCGTGATAGTGACAATATGTATATATTTTCTTAGAATCCGCAAACCATTCTTTACTTGACTACAAAGGAAATAAACAAAGACAGCTTAGTCAAGCTGAAGTTTATGCTGGAGAAAACAACGCCTTCTAGAGCCCAACCTCTTTGGGACTCAAACAGACGCCAAACGTTTGCTTGGAGAAGAAAGTAAGTGCCTTGAAATACGCATTTTTTTTTTTTAATAATCAAATGGTTTTACTTAAGTTCGCAATCAGCAGTCTTCTGATTCAAAATCGATTTCAAATCTTCGCACATTCGAAATCAGTTCAACTCTACAACAAGAGATTTTAAAGCGTGTTGAAACTAAAACTCTCACGGAGTGGCACGTGTCTCTTGCCCCTTCTGTGTCATTTATGTTAGTTGTTTTAAAGTTCTTAAGCTTTCCTTACTAACCAACCAGCTTTAGATTTTGGAAAAAGTGCTGCCAGGCGTTTTCAAACCAACTCATCGAACAAGGCCATGATCTTCAAGCGGCCACGTACCTCATTGCATTGCACGACACAAAACAAGTTATAAAAGTATTGATGGACAAGTTGCATTTTAAATATTTTAATACTGCAATTTGTCTCAAAGCCACCATCACTCCACCTACACCAACCATCAACTCATTTTCGATAAGAACTTCCAAGTCACCATCTCACAGCAAAACATATGGGATGATACAGATTTCTAAAAAGATGATTCAGTTCATTTTCACACAGACGAGACGGCTCGAAAACCGAGGACGGAATTGATGGTGAAATGTACACAAAAGAACTAAATATCAGTCTATCATTCAGACTCCCAAACTATTGTAACGTGTTCCAAGCGGAAATCCTGCCGGTCAAAGAGGTCCTAAAGTGGCTCAGAGAAAACGTGATATTATCGATAAATATCCGCATCTTGGATAGTCAAGCAGCACTTAAATCAATTGGTAATGTTTCTACAAAATCTGTAACCACCCGCGACTATCGATCGTCTTTTAGGGAGATGGTAGAACTGTTTAAAATTAAACTTTTTTGAGACTCTCCGGGAAACTACAAAGCAAATGAACTCGCCAGGAAAATAACTTTCATGCAAGTGTCACCAAAAAAACAATAAAAGGCATACCTATTGCTACGAGCATGCTGATGTTAAAGCAAGACGCTATAAAGAAAACGACTACTATTCGTCGGCCAAATATCACCACATGCAAACTTGGCCAGATTTTGATCGAAAACTTCTCAAAAGTTTGTTATCCTTAATTAATATTGAACATCTCTAAAAAATATTTCTCCCAATTTTGAAAATAATTGGGTTTTTTTATTCCTTCTAAGAAAAATCACAAAAAAAACCTGTTTTTTCTACAATTTTTGTAATAGAAAATTACACAAACTAAAGAAAACTAACTACAATGGTTATTAAATATCAGTAATCAGAATTATTAACTTTCTTACCAGATTCAAAAACGAATCTCTTCCAATGACGGTTCCTCGCCAAAACATTTCGGCTGCAGAATACCATGCTAACTTTGGCTTATAAACATCACTGGCACCAGCACCACTTTTTATTGATTTAGAAACTACTTCCTTCCGATAGGTATCCCTTAAACTTTTTATTTTCTTCTTCAGGGATTCGATATTGCATGGAATCCCTTCCAGCATCAAATCACTAGAAAGCTTTAAGATTTCTTCTTCCTTTTATTTAAATAATCTTTACAGGAGACATCCCATAAGCTTTTATACTTTTGAAAAAAATTTAAAAACGTCAAGACTTCTTTTGAAGTCCATTTCAGATCGTTCATATTAATTAATTTATATTAATTCAAAATAATTAAAAGCCTTGACGCACGCGGTTACTATTATTTTTTGATTTGAAATAAATGAAAGTCAAATCTACTCGCTGGTCGCTGCTACTTACCAGCCGATGTGGTCAGACTGCGCTACTAGCTGCCAGCCGCCGCTGCTTGCTACCAAAAGTTGAACATGTTCAACTTCGCCAGCCGCTGCTAAACACTCGCCGGCTGCCAGGGCTGGTTGCAAATTTTGTGGTCACACAAAGCTGGCAGTAGCGGCTACTCAATGCGCCGCTGGCAACCAGCCGTGTGTGACCCGTGCTTTAGAAAGTAGAAAACCTAGAATAAAAATTATAAACATATCAGAGCAAATGGAAAGCAGTGTTGTTATAAAGTGTCTGAGAGAACAAAATGAATTTTTAAAAGATTGCCAGATGGAAGTGAAGGCTCAGTGGAAAAATAAATTTATAAGGTCAGATTCTTTCACTGCAGTTGTATAATTAAGTTATAACAAAGTTATGGAAAAAGGTAGAGTTAGTGTTGGTTGGGATCAATGTATTGTTAAAGATGGATTATATGGTAAAAGGTGTTATAAATGTTTAGGGTTCAACCATTCTAGCCAAAAGTACCTACACAAGTGAAAATAAAGTAGGTTTTAAATGTGGTAGATCACATAACGGATCTGAATGTAAAGCGTGTGATGCTTCTTTTGCAATGCTGGGGTAGGACTCAGGGTGTCCAGGGTCTACCCAAGGAAGCTTGGCAAGACTTGGGCTTCGGCGGTCCAACTTCTCAAAATGAATTGATGCTAAACAGGCAAAAGGAGGGGATTGGAATTAGGATAGGAATTTGGATAGTGTAAAGTAGGATTTAGGGTAAGGTAGGATTTAGGAATCAAACATACTCAGGAACGGAAAAGGAAACAACCAGGAAAACAACTAGGAAACAGGAAAGGGAAGAGAACGAAACAAGGATGGGAAAGGTAGGAATAAACGATAGGAGGGGAAATGTGGGAAGGGGAAGGAATGCACAGAGAGGAGACCTGGCACGCTTGCTGAGCACGGCTTAGCTCGCCGGATGTGGGTGGGTCTTGCCTCCTCTACTGTACCTCGCCTCGCATCAAAACATAAATCGTGCCTAATTTTGAAATCCACCACGAAATAACACAAAGTACACCTCACGTTGGGCCCTGCTGCTGGTAGTGCAGGGTGGCCTGTTCCCAACCGCAACCTAGAACCCAATCGGCCTTATCGTTTGGATTCCCCTTATGAAAACCGAACTGTCAGAACCCAGACATCTCAACCACCTCACCACATCACCGCCCGCTCACACCCCACTAAAAATGTTATTTACGACGCCATCTTATTCAGAGAAACAGGATTTCAAAAGGAAATTTGGCGTGATGAACACATATTTATTTAAAAGAAACTAAACAAACTTAAATCATACAAAGGGCATAAAAAAAACGATAAAAAACTATGAAAATTAAAATCGAACAATGAAAACTAAACTGACGTTAACTACAAAGATAATAACCTAACAGAACGAAAATGACAAAACAAACGTAACCTTAAAACTAACCTACTATCTTAAATGCTATGTACTGTTTTTGTATTTTTATGTTTTCTATTGTTTTTGTATTTTTATGTTTTTATGTTGTTTTTGTATTTTTGTATTTTTATATTGTTTTTGTATTTTTATGCTTTCAATTGTTTTTGTAATTTTAGGTTCTAGTGTTCTTCCTTTTTTTATAATGAGAATGTTCTATTTTCCACCTTTGTTTACAGGGAAACTTTGGGTACCCTGAACCGCGACTGTTCCTACCCAGGCTACTGTGGATTCTTCGATCCTAACTACCTGTACCTGACTAGAAGGAGCTCCCTATAGTCGACGTGGCCGCTACGTACCCGGCCATTAAGAAAAAAAAAAATGCAGCCTTCAGGTAGCAAAAATCCTGATTCGGATCTAACCCTTATCCTCCACGGCTTCAAAAAAAAACAACACCAAACAAAAACGTATATATATAAAAAAAATAGTAAAAAAAAATCAAAAAAAATGTAGTTATATAAAAAGAAATGAAATAAAGAAAATAAATAAATAAACACGTATAGTAAAAAATCACGCCAAAAAACTTAAAACTAATTCAGCAACCAGCATTCAAATCGTGTATTGGCCCCTGGGGCGCTCCGCCACCTTGGCAACAGGCGTAAGTTTACTTAGGTTCGACCCCACTCGTTTGCATATGTACGTTTCGTGTATCTTGATTTTTATGTTTTTACTTTTGTAGATTCTTTGTCTCAATGTTTCTTATGTGTGCTGGTTCTTATCCAATTTTTGTTGCAGGTTCTATTGTTGGTTGGTCTACCCCCTTTTCGTACTTTTGCACTATGTGTAACCCCACTTAAATAAAATTAAACACTATTACTTGTGGGACCCGGGACTCCCACGGGCCACTTATTTTCCAGTTTATTTTCGTTGTCTTTTGTTGTGTTTTATTGTTTGCTTGTTGAGTGTTGATCTTAATTTTCCAAAGTATCCCAGAGGTGCAAAATGAGGGTATCCAAAAAAAAGATGGGCGGCCACGACCTTTGCCTTGTCGCAGACCGCCAGGGGGAAAATCTAAAACATTTAAATAACATTTATAACACTCCCAAAACTAACTACCATACAAAAAAAGAAATAATTTAACACAAAATATGATTTAACGAACACTTTCGACACTCACCAGACAAAATTGGGGATATATATATATATATATATAATGTGTGTGCATATATGTATTTCTTCTCGCACTGAGAACCAGCAACGTTCTTCTTTTTTTATTTTTGGTTTTATTCTTTATTTTTTTACAAACGTACACTATGAGTGTTTCAAAAAAAGAAATTAAACGAAAATTACGTTAAAATGACAATTTTCAAACTTACACCCCAAAAAGAAAATTTCCTAAACGAACTTCTTCGACTTTGAGTTTGACTTTAAAAAAAATTTCAAAGTCGAACGGTTCCCTCTTTCAACCATCTCAACTCAGACTTTTCCCAATAGATGGCCTTGAGATTGCCAGTCGGATTTTTTTTTGTGGCTTAAAAGCTTTTTTTTCTTGGCCGGCTTCAGGCTCGCAAGTGAATCTTTTTCTACATTGGAAACCCGGTATGTTATATTGCACGTATATTCATAAAAATCTTTCTACAATAATAATAAATAAACATATACAATACAATAATATAATATAAATACCTATTAATAACTTAACCTAATAAAAATAAATAAATATATTATTAAAACTCTACAACTTAAATACCTAACATATTGCACTTATGAATAACTATATTAATAATAAATAAACACATAAATAAAATAAATAAACAAATAAATAATAAGATAAACCTACAACGATACTTAACATAACACTACCATACCTACATGAAAATAAACAACATAAAACATAAATAATGCAATACATAATAATAAATTAATACCTAACAATAATCAAATATATATAATACATAAACATACAAATAAATAAATAATAAATAATAGAACAAATACGTGCAATAAACAATTCTCTATCACACGCCTAACCCACCGGCAGCCGCTGTTTTATTTAGCTATCCAGCCATGCCGACGGCGCTAGCATCGCCCATTGCTATTTTTATTTGCGATCGTATAAATCTAAAGGGGCACTCTATTTTTGGGTTATCAATGACAACCAGCCATTGAGCATTTAGCATTTTATTCTTTGCCGAAACGAAACAGAAGCCATGCCGGCTATTTAGGAATTATAAATTATTTTTATTTTTATCATTTATTTTCAGATGCTATATTGTGGTAAGTTCAAAATTCGTTTATTAACTTTTCGTTTTATTTTTCTTTCCAGGTAAGGTAGTATCTACATTTCCAGTAACAACAAACAAAAATGTAAACAACAACAGGACAACAGGTAAGTACAATTTTAACATTTATGTACATACATTTATGGACGCAAAAATTGTTATTATTTCTGTTTCACACTAGAGATGGTGGTTAAATCTTTATTTTATTTTTTTGTTTATTTCACAGGTTTCGTAACAAAAACACCGGCGGATACCATACCTGAATGAGGATCCGTCGGTGGAAGAATACTTTTGCCTGAGCCAACGTGGGGAAGAACCCTCGTTCAGCCGGGCATTTAGGTTAGGTACGGTATTGAACAATTTCAATTAAATTATTTTGCTTTTGCAGATGTTTGATCACTTTTTCTGTCTTTCAGGTTCTATGTGATGGCCTTTGTTCCTTGTAGATGCAGTATTGAGGTACCAAAAAAAAATATATACCATGGTAATTACCTGCGCCTAGGCAAACGTGGGGAAGAACCCTCGCTAAGCCGGGCAGTCAGGTCTCAGGTATCAGGTCATGATTTTGTTTGTTTTTATTTTCTAGACGGCTGTTTTAATTTTTTTTTTTTTTTCTTTTAGATTCATTTAAAGCTGGTAGCTGCATCCAGTCACCATTGGACATCAACAAACATCAAACAACATACAACATTAACACATGGAATAAAAGCAACAATAACCCAACACCCAACTACCACCCTCATCGGTCTTACTGCAGGAATATTTTCGTAAGCGAACTATTTTTATCTGTATATATATATTTTTGTTTTTGATATTTCGAGCAAAACATAATTACTTGGCTTTCATTTACCATTACGCATATCTATATTATTATTGTGTAGATGTGTGTATATGTATATATATATATTATACTAGAACATGGTGATATTTACATTAGGATCTTATACTATAGAACAGACACGAATAATTTAACATCAAAATAATTTATTAACCTAACTACTTATCCTACTATCACAATAATTTAATCTAACCTAATCGTAATTGATATCACAGATGAAAATATAACTTAACTACCTACATATACGAATAATTAAAATAAAGTAATCTGTGACATCACTTAACGATACAAACATATATATATACTTAATTGCATAACTCTAACCTAATATCACCATGAAATACTTAACACTATGCTATAAATATCACAGAACTTATAAATACTTAAATGAGAAGATAAATAAGGAACTATATACTTAGAACTAGGATGTAAATATCACAGACTTAAGGATAGGTAAATAAATATTTAAATATAGAACTATACTTACGGCTAGGTTTAATAAATTAACATACAATAGGACATACATACTTAATATAAATAAAAACTATATAAAAATATAACTCTAAGCAGACTTTAATAAATTAACATATATAAGGCTAACAAATAAAATAAATTAACATAGATATACACATATACACATCGGTCTACCTGCTAGCATATTAAGCCTCATTGCACCTGAGAGTTAGAGAAAGACATTTCATTGCACTACCCTCGTATTGCACATTTTATTTTTTTTTTTTTTTATCGTGATTTAGGTGTAATATCACAGATAGGTTGCTTGTATATGACTAAGTCATATCACAGAAACTTTATATTGGCTTTTAAGCCTAAAAAAAAATAAAATATCACAGAGGGTGTTCTATCATGAGGTTGTATCACAGATTGTTATCAGGTACTATCGTAATCGTGATGGGGTATCACCGCAGTTAAATTTTATATCACGGCTTTTGGTTTAAGATCGTGGTCAGGTGTTATCACCAATCGCTCATATACTTTTAACAAGGTTTATCACAGCGGGCAACTAAAATATTTCATAGCGTAAACGTTTAATCATCGTAGTCAAGTGTTATCACAGTTCGTTCTTACATTCTAACAAGGTTTATCACAGAATTTACTATTGCTTATTGTTTGAGATCTTTCGCATGGAAAACTCCGATTCTTTTTCCTTTTAAATCTTCCAACTCGTACATGCTCTTGCCAATGGGTTTAACTATCCGACACTTTGTGTACTTTGGACACAATTTGGCGTTTAGGTACTTCGTACTATCGCTAAGTACAAAGTTTCGTCGGTAAACCTCTTGGCCTGGACAATACGCTACCTCGCGTGATCTAACGTTATAAGCTTTTGCACTTTTGACGTTAGCTTCTAGTATACTTTCCTTGATTTTATTTCTTATGCACTGAAGTTTCTCGTGCCTCGGTAGTATTGCAAATTCCCCGTCTTCTAACACCTTCAACTTGTGTGCCAGCTCATAGCTGCTGCCGTGCGTCATCATATTTGTGCCGAACAAGGCAAAATATGGTGACACACCCGTCGCTGAATGTACAGAGCTTCTAAGTGCCGCCGCGATTTCGTTGAGATGTAAATCCCAATCTCGCTGATCATCCTTTATATAGGATCTTATCGCAGCGAGTAACGTACGATTTACTCTCTCCGACGCGTTAGATTGGGGTGCATAATGGGCTGTTCGGAAATGTCGTATCCCATACTTCTTCAAAAAGTTTTGGAAATCTTTTCCAACAAATTGTTTTCCATTGTCGGAGTGGAGTATTTGCGGAACTCCAAATGTGAGAAAAATCTCGTTTTGCAAATATTTGATAATAGCGTTTGAATTCGCTACTTTCAGTGCTTTTAAAAACACGAACTTTGAAAAATGGTCGAGGACTACAAATATGTGGGCGTTTCCCGCTTTTGATCTTGGGTAAGGTCCCAAAAAATCGACATATAATTTTTGGAAAGGACGATCGGTGACATAACTATTACTAATAGGTGGACGCTGAACTTGATTGGACGGTTTACACTGTTTACAAACATCACAGTTAGACACATAGTGGCGGATTTGAACAGTCATGTTCGGCCAGTAGAAAAATTGTCTAACACGGTGTAAGGTTTTTGAAATGCCACCGTGCGCTGCACTTGGTGGCTCGTGAGCTTTGGCGATAATGTCGTCAGTCAAACCAACTGGTATCCACAGTAACCAGGTATGTTCTACCGTGCTTTCGTCTCCGCCTCGAGGCAAAAATCTTTTGTAGACATAGTTGTCTTCTACTTTCAGATCCGGTAGTTGATCTTGATTTTCTTTTATTGTTGTGACTAATGAAGTGTACTCATCTGAAAGGAATTGATCTGATTCAAGATCCACTAAAGGCGCGACTTCTTCCAGCTCTAAACTATCTAAGTGTGCCCGAGAAAGTGTGTCTGGCACGACGTTAAGAGTTCCTTTTCGGTGCTCTATGTCGAAAGCGTAGGACTGTAACTCCAGACTCCACCTGGCCAGACGACCGTTGAGGTCCTTCATCGTCATCAGCCATTTAAGGCTGGAATGGTCTGTGATGATGGTGAAGTCCATGCCTTCGACATAGGGCCTGAACTTCTTGACAGCCATGACTGCAGCCATACACTCTTTCTCGGTCACACTATAGTTACGCTGGCAAGAGTTCAGCTTTTGTGAGAAGTATGATATGGGGAACTCCTCACCTTCATTTTTCTTTTGGAATAAGACAGCACCTATACCGGACTCGGACGCATCACACTGAACATAAAAACGTTTAGTGAAGTCTGGGTGTGTGAGAACCGGGGCTGTGGTCAAAGCTTTCTTCAGTTTTTCGAACGCTTCGATCGCTTCTCTTGACATTTCAAATTTCGCGCTCTTCTTAAGGGTGTCCGTAAGTGGTGCTGTAAGGCTTGAGAAATCTTTTATGAAACGTCTATACCAACCTGCTAGACCGAGCAGCCGACGTACCTGCCTAGGATTCTTCGGAAGAGGAAAGTCAACGACTGCCTCGACTTTCGCCGGGTCAGTCTTTAACTTACCTCCGCCTACTATAAATCCCAAGTACTTCAGTTCTTTGAAGCAGAACTTCGATTTCTTGAGATTTATAGTTAGGTTGGCTTTCCTAAGGCAGTCAGCTACTTGTTCTAGCAAGTCGACATGGGTCTCGAAATCCGGCGCTATGATGAGCAAGTCATCAAGATACACGAAGACACGGTCCCTGAGTCGTGCAGGAATAACCTTGTCCATTAAACGGCATAACCTTTGAGCGGCATTACACAGCCCAAAAGGCATGACCTTAAAATGGTACAAGGGTCTTCCCGGAACCGCAAACGCAGTTTTCTCCCTACTTTCCTTCTCCAGCGGTATTTGCCAGAAAGCCTCCTTCAAGTCAACGCTACTTATGAAGTACGTATCAGGTAACCGACTGAGGAGTCCTTCTATATGAGGAAGTGGATTAGCGTCCTTCTTCGTCACCGCGTTGACTCTTCTAGCATCTAGGCAAAACCGGTATTTTACGGCGTTGTTTTCACCTAGCTTCTTGATGAGTGCAACGGGTGAGCACCAAGGACTCTCACTCTCCTCAATCACACCGAGCTGAAGCATGCGGTCTATTTCCTGATACAGCACGGCTTGTACCGCTGGTGACACCGGGTAGTGACGCTGCTTGACAGGAACTGCCTCTCCAGTATCTATCGCGTGCTCCATCAATGACGTTTTTCCGAGACCATGACGTTCATAGTCAAGAAATTTCAGCCTTACAGCATCCAATCTCGATGTTTGTTCTAGAGAAAGCTGATGAGCATTTGATAAATCAGCTGGGCTCTCACACACCGAGATCTCGCTAATGACTCCTGGAGCTATGTGGAAAGCCTTCCAGAAGTCTATTCCTAGGTATAATTCTTGGTCCAGATTTGGTACCAAGTAAAAATTAATGATTTTTGTTATTCCTTTATAACCCACTTCGGCTTCAATCCTTCCTATTATGGCCTGGTTTTTGCCATCAGCCGTTTTCACCGCAGCTATGTGTGGTAAAACCGGTAGTTTTAGCTCGTTAACAATTTTTTCGCAATTTTTACCTAAAATAGAGATACTTGCGCCGCTATCTAGCAGCCCAAGAATCTCTTGGTTACCGACCCTTATCATCGCATAGGGTCTCGGATCTGAATTCGAACACAATATCGTAGATACGATTTTCTTCCTAACTTCTTTTCTTAGTTTGTACCGGGTTCTTGTCTTTAATATTCTACTTGAAACTACATGTGGACTACCAAAAATTCTTTCTCTAGCCTTTTTATACTCTGCTATTCTCAGGTGCAATGGTCTAATTTCTACTAGCTTTACAGGGTTTTGTTTATTTTCATGAGGTCTTTGCAATATCTTGGTTACTACGGGTGTTTCTTGGTTTTGTGACCTTTCTAAGGGGTTTGTGTCGAACGCGACTCCCCCGGAAAAGTCACGTTCCTTTTCTGGTTTCCCGGATTGCAATTGGGACATTTTGGTGTTATATATTTCTCAATTCCACACTTATAACAAAAAATATTACGCGGCGCATCACATTCTTGGTAGAAATGGCCCTGTAACCTACAGTTCCAGCAGATCGCTGTTTTCGGGTCACTATTGCCCCTATTTGGCTTTGGTCTAGCCCCGGTATGTTGGAAAGCGGCCAACTCTTCCTCACCACGAAACATTGCCTCGTCGTACATCTCAAGCTCATGCACCGCATACTTAGATGTGGAAGCTCTGGGGTGCCTAAATGTTTCGCGCTCCTTCGCTGGGAACGCATACTCAGCCTCCTTGCAGGCCATTCTCAACTGGTCCAAACTAAAAATGGATTGAGGATATACCATCCTTCCTATCCTCTCGTTCAAGTTCTTCTTGAGCATTCTCACCAGTTCCCCCTCGGGGATCTGTATCCTGAGCTGAGACTTTAGCTTGTTGACGGAAGCAAAGAACTCGTCACTCGACTCCCAGGTGCCCTGCCTACGATCCATGATCTCCCGCACGATGTCGAAGTCCGACTTGGAACTGCGGAATTGTTGCATCATCGCACTCTTCAACATCGGCCAATCCGGACGACCATTGGACCGCTGGTATTGCCAGAACCAATCATAGGCCTCACCTGAGAGGAGGAGATGAATACTTCGCAAAACCTCAGCCCAGGAACACTCGTACTGACACTGCAGCGTTTCCAGACGGAATACAAAATCCTCCACCGTCAACGCCTCAGGTTTTCCGTTGAAATTTATCCCCCATTTGTCGACTCTTACGGGCATGTTTTTCGATCTTCCGTTTGCTTGTGACCAACTGGGGGGATTTCTTTGGAAATTTTGCTGCTGTTGTTGGTGGTGATAGTACACCGCCTGGAACGCGCCTTGTTCAGCCCTAAACTCCCTCTCTGGCTCTGAACTGGGACCGAATGGTCTCGCTAAAGGGTCCAGTTGAGAATGGTTGCTTGGTACCGACTGAACATTCGAAGCTCCTCGCACCCCCCTGTTCTCAACTATATTAGCGGTAGTACTACTGCCGCTAAGCCTACTTAAAAACTTCTCTAACTTGTCATCTAGGGACTTGTTGATGTCCTCTTTAAGAGAGCTTGCATACGACCTCTGAGCCGTGCAAACCGCTGAGTTGATGGCTTGCATCAATTCGACGGATATCCGTCCGTCCTCCGCCTGACCCGATGTTGTTTGAGCGCCCTCCCTACTCGTAGCTGACCCTGGCAAGTTACTATCCAAGTTAGCTTGCCTACCTAGACCACTAATTAGACTAAATTGCGGTCCTTCTATCGAATCCGCACTATTGTTGGGACTAGGGTTCACGCTCGGAGGCGGAACCGAAAGATCTACATGATTTGCAGTATCTATTGGGTCTCTTGCACTGGACTGCCTCGGCGGAGAACGTCCTCCAAATTGCAACATTTCTGCACCTTCTCGTAGAGCTCTGCTAGCAGACCGGGTAACTATTTTGTTTTCTTCTATTTCTTTCCCTTTATCTTGTTCGCTCATACTCCTCCTAAACAGACCGATAAGGACAGCTTATACTATATTATCAATTTAAAAAAAAACTATCACTACCTAACAAAAATGTTCACTCAAGTGACACTAACTAACACTAAAATCAAACTAAACCTAAACTAAGAATCAAAAATAACAATGTTTAAAAAAAAGGAATATCTATAAAAAAAAACAAAAGAAAACCGACAAATTAAATATGTAAACACTTACCATAACCAACACCAATAATAAATAAACAAATGACAACAGACTAGATATTAAAAGAAAATTTTTATTTTGTATATTTGTTTTTGTGTAAATGTTTAAATGTTTGTATGTTTTTATATTTGTATATTTGTTTCTATATGTATTTGCGGGGGTGGTTAAGGCGATGTTTTTCAGTGGGAGGTGATGTCTTTTCTTTTCTACGTAGAGGTATTTCTGACAGCTCTTCTTTCATTCAACGAACTATATCTCCAACGTGAGGTGAAACATAAAGATTTAAACGACATTTATACATTACTAGGATAGGATATTGTTGTCATCATCGGCCTCAACATCTTCGTCGCAAATGATCTGGCATGCTCAAAGCTATCCAGATCATGACTTACGAAGTGTTGAAGCTCTTGAAGACAACTTTATAGGGATTGAATTTGAAAGGAGAGTTGCTTCGTCAGCAGGTTGAATTCATGTCGCAATTCAAATGGTCCGTCAGAGACCTTCCATTTGAAGACATACAAGAATTCTTCCCGCTAGCGAAGACAACTTGACAACACAACAGTAGGAATATCAACCTAGACACGCGCCGTCGCAAATGTTATAGCTTGCTAAAGAGCTATCCATAACATGACATACGGTGTGTGACTGGCTGATGGGGTATGGAAACATAAAAAACAAAAACAGGACTGTACGGCTGAACACTGTCAAACGACAGCGTATTTCATCCGTACGTTAGACTACACACTTGAACAACACGTCTGAGCTTCATTTAAAGCTCAGGACAACCAGGACGTTGCACAAATACGTTGGGCGCCATTTGATGCTAAACAGGCAAAAGGAGGGGATTGGAATTAGGATAGGAATTTGGATAGTGTAAAGTAGGATTTAGGGTAAGGTAGGATTTAGGAATCAAACATACTCAGGAACGGAAAAGGAAACAACCAGGAAAACAACTAGGAAACAGGAAAGGGAAGAGAACGAAACAAGGATGGGAAAGGTAGGAATAAACGATAGGAGGGGAAATGTGGGAAGGGGAAGGAATGCACAGAGAGGAGACCTGGCACGCTTGCTGAGCACGGCTTAGCTCGCCGGATGTGGGTGGGTCTTGCCTCCTCTACTGTACCTCGCCTCGCATCAAAACATAAATCGTGCCTAATTTTGAAATCCACCACGAAATAACACAAAGTACACCTCACGTTGGGCCCTGCTGCTGGTAGTGCAGGGTGGCCTGTTCCCAACCGCAACCTAGAACCCAATCGGCCTTATCGTTTGGATTCCCCTTATGAAAACCGAACTGTCAGAACCCAGACATCTCAACCACCTCACCACATCACCGCCCGCTCACACCCCACTAAAAATGTTATTTACGACGCCATCTTATTCAGAGAAACAGGATTTCAAAAGGAAATTTGGCTTGATGAACACATATTTATTTAAAAGAAACTAAACAAACTTAAATCATACAAAGGGCATAAAAAAAACGATAAAAAACTATGAAAATTAAAATCGAACAATGAAAACTAAACTGACGTTAACTACAAAGATAATAACCTAACAGAACGAAAATGACAAAACAAACGTAACCTTAAAACTAACCTACTATCTTAAATGCTATGTACTGTTTTTGTATTTTTATGTTTTCTATTGTTTTTGTATTTTTATGTTTTTATGTTGTTTTTGTATTTTTGTATTTTTATATTGTTTTTGTATTTTTATGCTTTCAATTGTTTTTGTAATTTTAGGTTCTAGTGTTCTTCCTTTTTTTATAATGAGAATGTTCTATTTTCCACCTTTGTTTACAGGGAAACTTTGGGTACCCTGAACCGCGACTGTTCCTACCCAGGCTACTGTGGATTCTTCGATCCTAACTACCTGTACCTGACTAGAAGGAGCTCCCTATAGTCGACGTGGCCGCTACGTACCCGGCCATTAAGAAAAAAAAAAATGCAGCCTTCAGGTAGCAAAAATCCTGATTCGGATCTAACCCTTATCCTCCACGGCTTCAAAAAAAAACAACACCAAACAAAAACGTATATATATAAAAAAAATAGTAAAAAAAAATCAAAAAAAATGTAGTTATATAAAAAGAAATGAAATAAAGAAAATAAATAAATAAACACGTATAGTAAAAAATCACGCCAAAAAACTTAAAACTAATTCAGCAACCAGCATTCAAATCGTGTATTGGCCCCTGGGGCGCTCCGCCACCTTGGCAACAGGCGTAAGTTTACTTAGGTTCGACCCCACTCGTTTGCATATGTACGTTTCGTGTATCTTGATTTTTATGTTTTTACTTTTGTAGATTCTTTGTCTCAATGTTTCTTATGTGTGCTGGTTCTTATCCAATTTTTGTTGCAGGTTCTATTGTTGGTTGGTCTACCCCCTTTTCGTACTTTTGCACTATGTGTAACCCCACTTAAATAAAATTAAACACTATTACTTGTGGGACCCGGGACTCCCACGGGCCACTTATTTTCCAGTTTATTTTCGTTGTCTTTTGTTGTGTTTTATTGTTTGCTTGTTGAGTGTTGATCTTAATTTTCCAAAGTATCCCAGAGGTGCAAAATGAGGGTATCCAAAAAAAAGATGGGCGGCCACGACCTTTGCCTTGTCGCAGACCGCCAGGGGGAAAATCTAAAACATTTAAATAACATTTATAACACTCCCAAAACTAACTACCATACAAAAAAAGAAATAATTTAACACAAAATATGATTTAACGAACACTTTCGACACTCACCAGACAAAATTGGGGATATATATATATATATATATAATGTGTGTGCATATATGTATTTCTTCTCGCACTGAGAACCAGCAACGTTCTTCTTTTTTTATTTTTGGTTTTATTCTTTATTTTTTTACAAACGTACACTATGAGTGTTTCAAAAAAAGAAATTAAACGAAAATTACGTTAAAATGACAATTTTCAAACTTACACCCCAAAAAGAAAATTTCCTAAACGAACTTCTTCGACTTTGAGTTTGACTTTAAAAAAAATTTCAAAGTCGAACGGTTCCCTCTTTCAACCATCTCAACTCAGACTTTTCCCAATAGATGGCCTTGAGATTGCCAGTCGGATTTTTTTTTGTGGCTTAAAAGCTTTTTTTTCTTGGCCGGCTTCAGGCTCGCAAGTGAATCTTTTTCTACATTGGAAACCCGGTATGTTATATTGCACGTATATTCATAAAAATCTTTCTACAATAATAATAAATAAACATATACAATACAATAATATAATATAAATACCTATTAATAACTTAACCTAATAAAAATAAATAAATATATTATTAAAACTCTACAACTTAAATACCTAACATATTGCACTTATGAATAACTATATTAATAATAAATAAACACATAAATAAAATAAATAAACAAATAAATAATAAGATAAACCTACAACGATACTTAACATAACACTACCATACCTACATGAAAATAAACAACATAAAACATAAATAATGCAATACATAATAATAAATTAATACCTAACAATAATCAAATATATATAATACATAAACATACAAATAAATAAATAATAAATAATAGAACAAATACGTGCAATAAACAATTCTCTATCACACGCCTAACCCACCGGCAGCCGCTGTTTTATTTAGCTATCCAGCCATGCCGACGGCACTAGCATCGCCCATTGCTATTTTTATTTGCGATCGTATAAATCTAAAGGGGCACTCTATTTTTGGGTTATCAATGACAACCAGCCATTGAGCATTTAGCATTTTATTCTTTGCCGAAACGAAACAGAAGCCATGCCGGCTATTTAGGAATTATAAATTATTTTTATTTTTATCATTTATTTTCAGATGCTATATTGTGGTAAGTTCAAAATTCGTTTATTAACTTTTCGTTTTATTTTTCTTTCCAGGTAAGGTAGTATCTACATTTCCAGTAACAACAAACAAAAATGTAAACAACAACAGGACAACAGGTAAGTACAATTTTAACATTTATGTACATACATTTATGGACGCAAAAATTGTTATTATTTCTGTTTCACACTAGAGATGGTGGTTAAATCTTTATTTTATTTTTTTGTTTATTTCACAGGTTTCGTAACAGAATGAAAACGAGGAGACGATCGGGTAAATTCTGAGTAACTCTAAATTTACTGCTACAATCTTTTCCCAAAAATATGTTTACAATTTCTTTTACAAAAATGAGTTTTTATGAATTTGTGATTAAATCTTGCTTCTGGTACTGGAACGGCAGGACGCCTCGTGGGCGTATCGGTGTTTCCCTGGGAGCGGGATGCTGTGGCTGCTGCGTCCTTGCTCGGGCGCCAATTTGTGATGAATGCTTCGCTGGAGCGGCATCAGGCAGGGCACTCTGTCGGCGGCCGCGGATTTCGAGGCAAAGGTCTGCGTTGCGGGGATGGCAGAACGATCTATCAGCGGCGGCGGACTGCGTAGGAAGCACCTGCGTACTGTAAAACGGCAGAGCAATTTATCGGCGTTGGCGGACTTCGTGGAAAGTGTATGCGTTTGTTTATGGCAACACTCTGTCGGCGGCAGGGGATTTCGAGGCAAGAGTCTGCGGTTGCGGGTAGTATAGGTGACACGTTTTGAGAAGACTAACTGACAAGGAAAGTATACAAGGTCGGTGAATTACATACACCGATTCAATGTAACTCCCTATACGGCGATGCTAAGTGGCGAGGAGAAACACACCAATTCAATGCAACTTCCTATCAGCGGAGCTAAATGGCAAGGAGAGTACACAATGTCAGTGAAACACACCAATTCAATGCAACTTCCTATACGGCGGAGCTAAATGGCAAGGAGAGTACACAATGTCAGTGAAACACACCAATTCAATGCAACTTCCTATACGGCGGAGCTAAATGGCAAGGAGAGTATGCAACGTCGGTGAAATACACCAAGTCGATGCAACTTCCTATACGGCGGAGCTAAATGGCAAGGAGAGTACACAATGTCGGTGAAACACACCAATTCAATGTAACTTCCTTTACGGCGGAGACTGAAATAGTCAAAATCAGAAAGAATATCTTCCAAGGGAAAGGAGAAATAATTACTATACGTTAGAGGTATAAAACCCGTATATCTTCTTCTCTAATTATGGTTTTTAACGATTTTAACGATTTTTATTGAACAAAAGGATATATACAATTGATACTTAGCTATAATACGTTTCTTAATAATATGATTAATTTTGCTGTGTTGGCACATAAGGGGCCTAACGATATACATTGTCGGTTATTTAAATTAAGGGTAAAGCTTAAGTTTATGGTTATTAAAAAAAAAAGTAATAATTTGTTAGATTTATATAACTGTAGGAGTGTTCAGTTCCTGTTGTCCTTGGGGTTAGTTTTGGTGGAGGTGGTGGAGGATGGTGGTGTAGGAGTTGGATTGGGCGGGGCGGGTGATGTGGTGATGGGGCAGCTAGCCACGGTGGTGGGTTGACGCTGCCTCAGCGTAGAAAGCCATTGCCTCATTGTTGATGAATGTGTCGTCTTCCATCAGTGTCATCGCATCGATGTATCTCGGGTCCGGGTGTCGATCTTCTTCTGTTATCCTTCTTACTAAGGGGTTCGGATGGTTGGCCAGGTTTTCCAGTAGGCGTCTTCCAGATTGCACCAAGTATTTGTCTATGGGGATGACCCTTGCTTCTTCATAGAGCTTTCTGTTGCTGACGTTTTTCCTGCGTATCGGATCGTAGCCAAGCCCTGTGCATATGCGCAGAACCTTCCTCTCGAATACAGCCAGTTTTTGCATTTTCGTCTTGGATATTATTGGAAAGCAGTATGTGATTACAGGTCGTATTAGCTGCTTGTACAGCAACAATTTTGTATTTTGGCTGAGTCCATTTCTTTTGCGCATCAGCGGATGGACACGATGAAAAGCAAAGTTAGCTTTTTTGACGACTGCAGTGGCGTGCGGGTTGAAACGCATCAATTCGTTGAAATGGACTCCTAGATACTTGACGTGCTTTTTCGGCCTGAGTTGTGTACCGTCGGGAAGGTTTACGCAGATGTTGTGGCAGTTTGCGGCTGATCTCGAACGTCTCCGTCCTTGTGTTGGTCTTCTTATGCAAATTAGCTCGGATTTCGCTGAATTTATTTTGATTCCCCATCGATTGTAGAACTCGAAGAGCTTCTTTACGTGGTCTTCAACTCTACGAGCAGCGATCACAGGTGACAGTGAGTGCGCGTAGGTCAGTGAGTCATCCGCAAAGAGAAGGTTGGTGGTGCTTTCTGGTTGAGGTTGGTCGGAGGTGAAGATGCTGTATAGGAAGGGACCTAGCTTCGATCCTTGAGCAACCCCTGCTCGGATGGGTCTGGTTGAAGATACGGTGTTGTCTACTTGCACGTAGAAAGACCTGGAATGAAGAAAATTAAACAAAATTTTAATTAATGAACCTGGAAAGCGTAAAATGGTTAGTTTGTGGATAAGTCCGTTTATCCAGACACTGTCAAATGCCTTCTCAACGTCCAAGAAACATCCAACTGTTGTTTGGTGGTTGTTGAGTTTCCTTATAACGTCCCCTTGGAGCTTCAAGAGCGGATGAATGGTAGAATGTTTCTCCCGGAATCCAAACTGCATATTCGGGATGATGCTGTTGTCATTGCAGAATGCCTTGAGCCTTCGGAGAACCAGATCCTCCAGAATTTTGCTGACGTTGCTGAGTAGGGATATGGGCCTGTAACCGGACACAATGTTTCGGTTTCCTTTTTTGGGAATGGCCACGATCTTCGCCTTCTTCCATCGCTCGGGAAAGTGGCAGTTGTTGAGGCAGTTGTTCATCACAATGGCCAGGAAGATCATCACTGTTTGAGGAAGTATCTTAAGAACGAATTTTGAGATTTTGTCCGGCCCAGCTGATTTTTTGGGGCGCCCACTTTGGATCAAATCTAGAATATCTTCTGGAGTAGTGAAAATGGTGCCTTCACTGGGATCACATGAAGGGTTTTCGTCACTGAAAACGGTTTCTTCGATTGTGCTTCCTTCAATCAGCTGGATGGTTGAGTCCACATCATTTAGGAATGCGGGGTCAGGAGGAGGAGTTAACACGAAGTTTTCTTCAAAAAATTCGGCAAATCCTTCTGCTTTGTCCTCGGATGATGAAACTTCTCCTCTGTTGGTGGTGATCTTGTCTGGCATATCTGGCCTTTTGCCGACTATCCTGTTGATGTTTTTGAAGGTATCCGGACCAGGTTTGATGTTTTGCAGTCTCTTTTGGAATTGTATGTTGTTGTGGTGTTGAACTGCATTCCTGAACATTGTGTTGGTACAGTTGAGCTCGCTCAGCCAAGACTGGTAATCGGAATTACTTGTGTTGAGTTCTCGTTGCCGAATCCTCTGAAGTCTTTTCCTCAGTCGTTGTCGATGGTGGTACAAGTTCTGAATGTAGGCTGGTAGGTGCTGCTCTATCCTTGGATGTTTTAGGCTTCTTTTGGCTATCTAAGGCATTTCTGATGACTGTTTCTAGGTCCTCGATTGCAGCATCGATTTCCGTGTTTTGCAGGTTTCTATTGGTTGGGGGGATGGTTATGCTGTCCTCGACATCTCTTTGAAGCTTCTCAACATCCAGCTTCGTGTAGTTGATGAAATACTCTGGTGGTGGTTCTGAAATGATAAAAGGTTCATTAAGGTTAATAGAAATTTGTACCGCTTCGTGGTCAGAGTCACTGGGTACTGCCGTGCAAACAAAGTTTCTAAACTCGGGTAGTACATGCACAAGGTTGGATGTTGCTAGGAAGAAATCCAATGTTGAAGGTGTCCTAGGGAAGGTCGGCTTTGGTTGGGATATAACAACGAGATTGTGATTCTCGCTATTGTCGTCCAACCAATTGGTAATGGCCATTCCTTCAATACTGCATGTGGTGTCCATCCAAAGGGTATGTCTAGCGTTGAAGTCACCGCCTATCAGCCCGTATGTTCTTCCACTGATGAAGTTGTTGAGTTTTTGAAGATCGTCTTTGATGTCGTTGACGCTGGATGAGCACTTCGCGTAGATGCTCACTACTCCAAGTGTTTCATCGTGTCCAAGTTGAACGGTGATAGCCGTGGCCTCAATCGTCTTTAGCCCTTGGATGGTATGCTCGGTGGTTCCAGCTGAGATTTTCTCCCTGATGAAAATGGCAGTACCTCTATTTGTGTCTGTTTTGTCCTTCCTGAAAGTAAAATATTTATTCATATTAATATTGTTCCGTTTGGTTACGTTGGTTTCTGAAATGAGAGCAATGTCGGGGTTATGTTTTTTTAGAAATAGATTAAATGACGTCCTCTTTTCTAGGCTGTACAGCGAATTTACGTTGTACGTCATGATGCGGAGCCTCTTTACTTGCATATTTGGAATATGAAGGTGGCTAAGGCCACGGACTTATCTCCTTCACTCATGCTATCATAGCTGGTGGGTATTGCCGTCTTGGCTTCTTTCATCAGGGTACCAAGGTCGCTCCCAAATATCCGCTGTGCTTCGTTGTTGAGGTTGATAGGTGAGGTTGGTGTCGGTCTGGTGGGCATGGCTGGGGTCAACTTGGGAGTTTTGGCTGCAGTTGGTAGTTGCTTCGTGGATGTGGCTGACTTGGGCGAAGGTCCGCTTCTGAACATTGAGGCATAGCTGACGGCTGGGCGGGTTGCCATGGAGATGGATTTGGCGGCGAATGCCTGCCGGGCCTTCTTCTCGGCGACTTCCTTGTTCCTTTCAGTCAACTTGGCCTTAAGGGTTGGGCACCCCTTGAAACTTGCCGGATGTCCTTCCTTTTGGCAGTTTGCACACCACACATCCAGTCCTGTGTTGGTAGTGCGCTTGCACTGACCTGGCTCATGCACCTCCTTGCATTTCACGCAGACGTATTGACGCCCACAGTTGGTGGCAACATGTCCAAATCGTTGGCAATTCCTGCATTGCACGATATCGTTGGACTTAAGTCTCTCCCAGTGGACCTTCTGGTTCATAATGAGTGTCTTTGTGTAGACCTCGCTGAGCTGGCAGGTTTTGTCCAGTTCCACGACGAAGCTGTTGTAGGACTTTCCTTGTGCCCTCTTGGCTTTGAATTCGGTGACCTTGATGATAGGGAGGCCCTCTATCCTGAGGTCATCTTCGACTTCAATCGCAGCGTAGGAGTGGTGGATGCCTTTGAGGAGAAGCAGGTTCTTTCTATCTTCCTTCGGTGTGAAGGAATTGAACTGAATCTTCCTCTCCTTGAGGAATTTCTTAATTCCTTCGAATGATTGGCGGCTTCCAGCGTTGATAATTGTTGTCTTTGTATTGCGGTTTTTGAACGTGACTGGCAATTTGTTCCCTTTGCAGAACCGGCTTATCTCAGCAATGTTTCCTGAGAAACAGAAAATTGGCGGCATTCCGGGACCCTTGGCTGGCTCGCTTGTTTTTGGTGCTCTTGGTGTTGTGGAAGTTGATGGTGGGCTGATTTTGGCTCCGAGTATTTTCTTTGAAGTTGTTGGCGGTGGTGGCTGAGCGGTTGGTGCTACTGCTGGCACCACTGCTGGCGCCGTTACGGTGATTGGGGTAGGTAAAGTCGAATTTACCGACCCGATTGGTGATGGCGGCTCCTGTTTCTTCTTCTTGGAGTCTTTTTTGGCGGCTGTCTTCTTTGATCGTTTCTTACCAGTTACCTCGGTAAACTGGTCGTCCTCGTCGGACTTATCAGATTTATCTGCCTTGTCGCCAGTCAGGCAGATAAAATCTTCGTCCTTTCCTTCGTTGACTTCCATTATTTCCTCCATTGGCTGCGGTGCATCGAGCTGTATCTGCAGCTCCTTGACGAGGCCGCTGAGGCGCTGCCGGTGCTCTAACCCCAGGTCGGCCTGCATCCGCTTCAGCAAAGTTTCGAGAGCGGTGAATGCCGTTTCTAAGGTTAGCTTCTCCATTTTTCCTGAAATCTTAAAAATATTATTAAAAATTCCTGGAAAATAAAAAGTGATTAGTTATTAATCCTGCAAGAGATTATAATTTCTAGAAAAGGTTAATTCTTTCCTGGAAAAACAAAATATTAAAGGATTAGCTTACTTATAATTCCGAAGAATTACAATAATGATGGGATAAAACCCTATTACCAGTCCGGTCCTTCTTCTAGATCAGGTACCTGGCAGGTAGTCGGTGAGTGTCCCTTTTTTGTACGGTGTGTTTTGGGTTTGTGTTTTTAGTCCGCTGTGTGTACGTCCTCTCGCGATGACGGTGACTGACTGTGGGTGTGCTCTAATTATGGTGATTAGTTCACCTCTATTCATAGATTTTTCTGATGTAAGTAAATGTGAGTTGTAAGGCAATGGCAATATTGCATACAAAAATCGGCTGGCCGTTGCCAATGCATTTCCCCATAAGAGGACGCACATAAACCAAGAAGTAAACAATATTCACCTCTATTCATAGATTTTTCTGATGTAAGTAAATGTGAGTTGTAAGGCAATGGCAATATTGCATACAAAAATCGGCTGGCCGTTGCCAATGCATTTCCCCATAAGAGGACGCACATAAACCAAGAAGTAAACAATATTTGGCCTTGGAGTAGACTTTTATTGCCTGCTGTAATTACGTGTGAGCATTTTAATGGGAAAAGAGTCAAAACACGTACAGTGTTTTGATACGGTGTTTTGGAGAAAATGTGACGCTTCGTCACAAGCGGAAGTATTACAATAGGTGTGTTTTTTTGCACGCGTATATACGCTTGTTCAAATTTTTGCATGTTAAAAACAACAACAAAATAAGCGAATAGCGAGGATAAACATCTACGTTTATTTCTGAAGCGAATATAAACTGCAAGTGCAAGGTGTGGAAGATGAATTTTTGGAAATGTCAAAAAATTCATTCAAAATTCATTCGTTTGACAAATCAAATAAAAAACAAATCTCTTTCAAGCACAACTGAAAAACAGTTATTGTACTTTAAAAATGGCAGAGAAGGAACTATGGTAAGATTTTTGTTTTCAATAAAATTTATTTTATAATCATAATAATTTTTATTAGCAAAAGAAAGACTTGGACAAGAGAAGAGACTCTCGGACTTCTAAGTTGCTATTTAGCAAGAAAAGAGGAGTTCACTCATAGCCGGAAAAAAAAGTTTGCCTATGCAAACGTCCTTGAGGACATGATCTGTCAGGGCATTACGGTTAGTAATTAAAATATTTTAATAATAACTTTAAATATATTCCTATGCTGTTTCCAGAGCTCAAGTACAACAACAACTGCTTTGGAAGGCAAAATATGAACCCTTTTGATGGCGTACAAGGCAGCAAAGGACAATTCAAGACAAACAGGCGCAAGTCCTTGTATTGCGCCGTACATGAAGGAGATGGACGAAATATTTGGAACCCGGCCAATAATTTCAAATACGCACACTATCCACCTTGGTTGCTCAACTTCAAAAAATGATTATTTAAAAGACAAGAACCAGGCACCTGATTCGCCATAAGAATGGTATTATAATGATTTCCCAGATGAAAATCAACCTGATTCTTTGCAAGAGTGGGATTCTATGTCATTCAATGAAGAAAACTTGTGGTCAGGACCTTTAAATTTGCAAGAGACAACATCATCCGTATTTTCAACCAACACAACACAGCCATCACCGACAGAACTTTTAAGTGTTATTGCACCCACATTGTCAGCACCACCCTCCGCACCAAATACTTCTCACATCCAATCAATCAACCACAACAACTTCAAATCCAATTGGCCCCACAATATCAGCACCCTCTCCATCGCCAGGACCACCAAGTTCATCCAATACGTACTCAAATTCAACAAAAACTCGCAAAATGAAAAATGCACGAAGTTCCTTCTTTGAAGCGCATTTAAAAATGAAAAAAGAAATTGCTGGTGCAAAGCAGGAAGATAGAGCGGAGTTTAAACGTGAAGCCTTAGCGTTACAGCAAACAAAAATAGCTCTACTCAAAACTGCTTTGACCAAAAAATGAAAGAATATATGTACTTAAATAAATAAATGAATTTTATTACGTTTTTTTAAATAATGTTTTTTTCTTGTAAATACTGGAACAAAATTTGGCGTCGATCAACTGCAGCATCAAAGCTTTCCGAAACTGAGCTGTCGTTGTTGGTTTCAAATACTTGATGTGGCACAGGCACATTGTCTAAGTGTAGATCGTCCTTAATTATGCATATATTGTGCAGAACACACGCACTGGTTATAATTTTGCTTACTAAATCTAAATCCATTTGCTCAGTAAATTTAAGCAGTATTCTGAATCTGCCCTTAAGCAATCCAAAAGCATTTTCTACACTTATTCTGGTTGCTGAATGTATGTAATTAAGCTTACGTTGAATTTCTATCAAAGGTGGCACTAACCAACTTCTTGCGGGATATGCAGAATCACCCAATATAAATGTTCCATTGGAAAACATGTCTGTGTAGTCTGTTTCCACTTTTGCGAACAGACCAGATCTCCGCAGAACTCTGCTGTCATGATGAGAACCGGGTTCACCACAAGTGATGTCAGTAAACTTTTTATCTGCGTCAACGACAGCTTGAAGAACCAGACTGTAGCTTTGTTTCCTGTTGTAATAACATTCTCTGCTTATTTTCGGAGCTTTAATGTTTACATGCGTACAATCTATGGCGCCGATAACTCCCGGTATTTTTTTCTTGTTTTCAAACTTTCTTTGCGTCTCTTCAGCTGCGGTTCCTCTCGGCCAGGTCACATAGTCCCTGCCAATGAATATAAGCCATGAGCTAACTCTACTAACAGCAGTCCAGGCGGATGATTTTGCAAATCCAAATAAGTTTGCAAGCTGCCTAAATGTTACGGTATTACTTATGTACCATATGTACATCGTCTTTTTTGCGCCGATCCTTGGTCTCCCTCCATGCTGAAATTCTGGTACGAATTCGGACTGTGAAAATAATGCTGGATGTAAAGAAGAAAAATTTATTGTTTCAGAAAACTATTATTTGAATGTATATATGTGCTAAAACCTATATCTACTAACAGCAGTCCAGGCGGATGATTTTGCAACTCCAAATAAGTTTGCAAGCTGCCTAAATGTTACGGTATTACTTATGTACCATATAAACATCGTCTTTTTTGTGCCGATCCTTGGTCTCCCTCCATGCTGAAATTCTGGTACGAATTCGGACTGTGAAAATAATGCTGGATGTAACGAAGAAAAATTTATTGTTTCAGAAAACTATTATTTGAAAGTATCTACATATGTGCTATAACGTATCAGGTATTCAACCGTTGACCTCTGCAACCGCATATGTGATTTAAAGTCTTCACAACTGTATGTGTCCAAAACATCCACAGAGTTCAAACACTTAATGTGCTCTTCCTGCTCGAGATTTAGCTCTTCAAATATCGAATCTGTGCTTGAGCTTGAAGAATCAGAAAAAACAAGCGAACAAATATCTTCTATATCTCGTTGATCTTTTCTCGCCGATCTCTTTGATTTTCCACCAAAACATTCAGAGTCTGAAACATAATTAAACCTTAATAACAAAGATAAGCAATACAATTTCCACTACCTCCTCTTCGAATTCCATCTTAAAAATATAAATAGATGATGGCTTGGTTTATTAACTGTTACCTTTAACTTGCGGTAAATCATTTCTATGGTGTGAGAAAGAGAAACAAAGGGGAAGGGAGAAGGTAATATTCTATCGGCAGTTTGAGATTCAATCGGCCCTATCGTGGAAACCGTCGGAGCGGAGGTTTCTCCGCAACGCATCTTTTTTCGGAGATTCAATTTTGCTTCGAAGTAGTTGTCGTCGTAAGAAATTTTTCACAAATGCGGCAATGCATTGCACTCCCAAAACTAAAATCTCCGAACAAAAACTTATCGGAGAACGTCGGATCGTCCGATCGGAGAACTACCACGAAGCAAAATATCTCCAATCGGAGAGAACTCCGCTCCGACGAATACCACGATAGGGCCGAATACATTCCTCTCCTCACACGCACAATAAAGCATAAAAATAATAAACACGCTTAAAAAAATAGAAAATCCACAACAATTGTCAAACAAACACATATATACTAGTTCCACCAACGATGGTGGCATAATTCCATCCGTTTGAATCATATATCTTTTCATTTTTGTTGCATGAATCCTTTCCTTTAATTTTCATGCCTATCGTTCCACTAACCAAAAATATTTTCGAACGAAAAAACAAAAATTCTTTCAAAGGTTTAATATGTAAGAAAATACACAAAGTCCATAAAAAATACATCCATTGAACATATATAAATCAAAAAACAAAATCAACAGCAACTATCCCACAAATATCGGCTATCGAGAGTTCCCAGCCCGGCTGCGACACCAACCTCGTTTGCCGTGGAAAGTTTTGTTCGAAGCATATGACCGGCTTGGTAGTTTGCGTCGATAGATTTCGATTCACCGATAATAACTCCAAAAATTCCAAGCTCTGAAACTAGATCCATTAATGGTGATGGCATAGGTCGATCTGGTCGCAACATATATATTCTTAATATAAATACGAAACACAAAAAAAAACCTTTAAGGCATATAGAATGTCAGCACCGAATTCATTGTTTCCTCCTACACCTCTTTGTGGCTCCAAAAAAATCTGCAAAAAATATCAAGTAAATCTTTTAATAATTGAAATTAAGTTTATTTGCTACGAGTAGGACAAACCTTTCTTGATCCTTCAACGCTTTCTCATAAGAAGCATTTCCAGCTTTGTTGTCCAAAGAGTAAAAACCTATGAATATTTTGCCAATTGCTTTCACCTTTCCTGGATCAGTGATGAATCTTTGAAGCATTCCCAGGTGTAGCTAGAGCTTGTTGAACTTTCTTGGTGTCAGCTAGTTGAGAATGAATTGAAGGCGATTTGATCACCTTCGAACATTCAATCAAGTTTCGCGCATCCCATTAGTTTTGCGAATGATAATGACCCGATTCGTAGCCAGCTCAGAAATATACAAGACTTCTTGTCTGTTTCTTAAAACAAAAAAGAGAAATTATAGAAAATAACATCACAAATTGTATAATTTATCTTCATGCTGTTTTTCCACAACTTGCCTGCTGCCATCGCAGTGCGTAGTCACCCGGAAGCAAATATGGACATTTTTGTTCTACTTTCTGACAAACGCTAAGACATGGCCGTATTCTCCTTCGTTTCCGAAATTCTACTTTCCTTTTCGTTCTATAAATGATAACAGAAGGATTAATTTTGCTTCTCGTATTTTAATTTTTTTTGGGCTATGCTCTGTGGTATACAACAGTCTAGTAAAAACAGCTGTTAAATAAAAAATTTTCATTTATGTCAAATTGCAGTGCTACCAAATATTTGAAGTCGTTTTTTTGGGCGAAGCTTATATCCGCGTGCAAAAAAACACGCCTAATGTGTTAACTGTGTTAAGCTTAATAAAGACCTCAGACTTAATTTCAATGTGAATCATCATGCATTTGACAGTAACTGTGAAGTTTACAAAAGAAAAGTAAGTGTAGAGAAGAAAAAACAGCGGAAGCAATTAGTTCAAAACAAAAAAATTAAACCCTTATTTATTATTTGAACGTCGGAAGACTGTTGGCAAATAAGAGTGAAGTAGAACTGCCAAATTAATAGTTAGGTACTATTAATTTGGCAGACGGCAAATGCCATGTTTATATGATTTTTGTATACCTAATTATGAAATAACTGTTAATTGATTCGTAAATCAATAAAAATCAACTATCTATCTATCTATCCATCTAGAACTATTAATTAATGAGTATTCCCCTGATATAGTAGTGCTTTCTGAAACTCGCATTACAAAAGAAATAGAAGATTCTAAAACACAAATTAATGGATATACGCACATCATTCTTCTTCTTCTCCATTTCCGGCGTTACGAGTAGTGATCTTGAAGCGATCACAACTCTCCCACTTCTCTGCTTCACACTAGTGATCCGCCTGTGGGGTACGCCGCGTTGACTTCAGAAAGCGTCGGCAAGCCTCCCGGTTTTGTATTGTTCCATGTCTGAGGCCAACCAAATGCTGCTGTTTTTGCATTTGCTTGTACCAGGAGTGTTTTGGCCTGCCTTTTCTTTTTCGTCGCGAATTTGTTGAAACGTTGTACGACATTGCCTTTTGGACGGGGTTCAGCGGATCTCTCCTTTGAACATGACAATACCAACTGGGTCGGTCGTGCTGAATTTTGTCCAAGATGATACTTTTGACATGAAGGCTTCCACGGATCTTAGTACTTCTAATTCGATCAAGCTTTGTTTTGTTACTCCTGTTGTCATCCGAAGCATCTTCATTTCGGCTGCCGTCAATTTGCTCTCATACTTTTCGTTCATTGTCCAACATTGTGAACCGTATGTCAGAGCCGGATGGACAACTACTGTGTAGAGTCTTCCCTTCAGCTTAGGGGGTATTTTTCGATCACAGAAGATAGCGGAGTTTTCTCGCCACTTCATCCACCCTACGCTTACTCGATGATTGATGTCGTCATCACAAGTTGCTTCACTATTGATCATAGATCCCAGATATTTAAACTTTTCACACTTGGGAAGCACATTTCCATTCAAATAATTGTCTGGAATAGGCTTGTCTGGATCAGAAAAAAGGCAGCACAGGTATTCAGTCTTTTTAGCGCTAATACGGTACCCATTTTCTTCCACAACATCAATCCAAACGTCAAGTGCTCGTTGCAGGGATGTAGGATCGTCGCTTATGATGGTTTCATCGTCAGCAAAGAATAATTGTTGTACTTTATTGTCCGTTACTTTTCCTTCGAGCAAATAATCCAGAACAGCAATAAAGAGCAGTGGACTCAAGACATTTCCCTGATGTACACCTACTGTTATTGGGAATTCTTCGGTGACTCCAGCTGGGCATCTCACTTTTGTAACTGCTCCCTCGTACATGTCCATAATTATTATGGCACATAGGCTTCAGGAACTCCTCAGTGTCTGAGGGCCACCCATATCAGATCTCGCGGTTGTCGATCGAATGCTTTCTCGAAGTCAACCAACACAATATGCAAATCCCCTAAGGCATCTCGGTGATCCTTATACTTTGGATTGCGTCTGTAGTTGTCTTACCCGCGACAAACCCGCATTGGTCATCAGACAGCCTTATTATTTTCCGCAGTCGGCTATCCAAAACCCGCTCAACGATCTTCATAGTGTGGGACATCAACTTGATCGAACGATAGTTGTCACAGCTTCTGGTATCTCCCTTTCCCTTGTACATTGGAAGAAGAAGAAGAATATACGCACATCATATGCACATCAATATCAAGGCATACCAGTGGTAAACTAGAATATGTTACATGGTTCTTAAAAGTTAAAATTTCTATTCAAAATGAAAAATGGTCCTTTGGAGTAGTATACAGGTCTTCAAGCTCTACAGTAAATGAATTTTTAGAAGCCTATTCAAATTGGTATGCGCAGTGTTTTGATAGTGATAGAAATTGTATTATTATGGGAGATTTTAATATAGACTATTTAGTGGAAGATTATAATAAATCTAAAATGGATGACATTGTAACTTACCAAGGACTGTGTCAAGTAGTTAAGGAACCAACAAGAATAACAGAAACCTCAAAAACGCTTATAGATTATGTTTTAACGGAGATTAGTTTGTGCAATAGAATAAACGTAAAAACTGACTGTAACTGAAAAATATCAGACCATGAAACAATTAAAATTGAAATAAACAATATTAAACCTATAGAGCCCCAAAGAAAAAAGTGCAAATTGTTTAAATATTCTAAAGAAACTTTTGACAGTGCATTGGAACAAGTTGGATTTTCAAATTTATTTTATATTACTAATAGTGAAGAACTTTTTCAAATGTTTGACATTAAAATAAAGAGTTGTATTGATAAAATGACAGTTGAAAAATACATAAAAAGGGAAGGCGAGTGTAAATGGTTTACGGCAGAATTGAATGATCTAAAATTGGAAAAGACAAGAGCATACAGAATCTCATCACTAACTGGTACAGATGATAGCTGGACAAGATACAAACTTTTATGCAGAGCCTACAAACAAAAAATTAAAGAAGCGAAAAATGCATACATTTATGGAAAAATCGAAAGCAGAGCGGGTGATCAAAAAGGAATATGGAAAATGTTTAAAAACAAACATTTTAAAAGAAGACAACAAGAAAACGTACCCGAGCGTACAGTTTGGAAGTGAAATAGTAAAAGACAAAGTAAAAGTAGCCAATAAATTTAATAACTACTTTGTAGAAAGCGTTTGTGATATAAATGAATCTATTCCTTTTGTGAAATATGTACCTCCTGTAATAAACATAGCTTCTAGATTTAGATTTAAATTCTGTGATGAACGATCTATCTGTGATATATTAAAAAAGTGCAATAATAAAAAGGACATATAGTAATATATGGGATAAATAGAGATATAATTTACAATTCGATAGAAGTTATAGGTCCAGTCCTTTTAAATAATAAATGCGTCGCTACTTGATGGAGTTTTCCCAAGTGGTTGGAAAGAATCTACAATCGTGCTGGTAGAAAAGGTAAAAGGCACTGTAAATAGTGAAAACTTTCGTCCAATTAACATGTTGCCTATGTTTGAAAAACTGTTAGAAGGCGTAGTTTCTGAACAGCTAACAGAATACATTGAAAATAAAAAGTTATTGCTTGAGGAACAGTCGGGGTTTAGAAGTGATCATTCATGCGAAACAGCATTAAACAGTATAATTTTTGAATGGAGGAAAAATTATGATAAAGGCCAAGGAATTATAGCTGTGTTCCTTGACTTTAAACGCGCTTTCGAAACCATTGATCATGAAATTCTGCTGGCAAAATTTAATTCATACGGGATCAAAGACACAGAATTTAAATGGTTCTGTTCTTACCTAACTGGAAGAAGCCAAAAAACTAAGTACGGTGATAAAATATCTGAATCTGTGCATGTCAATTTAGGTGTCCCTCAGGGTGCTTTATTGGGTGTTGTCTTGTTTTTACTGTACATTAATGACATAAAAAATGTTTTGAAATATTGTAAAGTCGTATTATTTGCGGATAACACTTTAATATACATTTCCGGAAAAAATTTATGATGTATGATATGTGTAGAAAAATAAATGCGGATCTGAAGAATATTGGTATGTGGCTAAGTGCGAACAAACTGAGTCTAAATGTGAATAAAACAAAGTGCATGTAACTAAATTTATGTGGTCCTATTTCAGTGCTAATAAATGACTGTCAAATTGAATGTGTTGAAAACATTAAGGCTATGTGTGAATTGGGTTAAAATTGGGTTAAATGGGTTAAAATATGATACTAGCGTTGTGAATAAGATGGGATAAATTTTTAACCCATTTAGCCTGCTCGCGGAGCAGGTTAAATGGGTTAAAATTTGACGTTTGTCAAGACAGAGAGGTGTGTCTAGTTCTTGTTGCAATAACAACTTTTTTTTTGTCGAACAAACGGCAAACAAAGCAGGAAGCAGTTGTTAGCAGTTTGGACGGCACACGAAAAATTAGACAACAAGAAAGAATTACGCGAAAACCTTACAATAAATGAAACTATGCAAAATTATATTTTTAAACATACTTTTCTTTTCGATCCAATAGAATTAATTGATAAGACATTTAAATAAATAAAATTATGGTAAAACATTTCTTCAAATGGTTATTAATTTTGTAAACAGAACTCAAATCGTTGATTTTTTTTTCCTGGAAGTTGTTGTCAGTGCTGTAAAAACAAGTGCTCATATAGGTACCCATCATCAAATTGTCCGTGATGGGAAATATGTTGACAAAATTCGTAACAATTGTTTCAATCACGAGAAAAATTAAACAAAGTGGAGATTTTAACACTTTTTGGAGCGTAATATTAAATTTTCATTTTCCAAAATGATTTGTTTTGAACAAAAAATAAATTAAATTGAACGATAAAAAGGAATTTTTGCAGGGAAATTTCTTAAGCTATAAAGGAATTTCAGAGAATATAGTGTTTCAAAAAATCCCTTTAACCCAATTCACACAGCAAAAATTTAACATCTGAATCCACCGCAAAACAAATGTCAAAATTTAACCAAGGTGAGAAATTTTAACCCAATTCACACACAGCCTAAGTATCTAGGGGTAATAATAGACACTGATCTTAAATTCAAAGACCATGCCAAATACATATGCTCCAAAATTTCGAAAAAGGTAGGCTTTCTAAAACGTATAAGATCTGTTCTTAATATGGGAAACGCAATCATGCTGTACAATGCCATAGTGCTACCTCATATCTTGTATTGTTCAACAATACTATTTGGATGTCAAAACCAGATAAAACAACGATTACAGTCATTGCAAAACAAAGCGATGAGATGTATACTTAAATGCAGCAGATATATCCCTATACAACATATGCTTGAAGCACTTAAGTGGATGAATGTGGAGCAGAATATTACCTACTCAGCAATGATATTTATTTTTAAAATGAAGAACGGAACGATGCCATCATATCTAGAAGACAACATCGCTATGGTTTCGGAATTGCAACCGTACAACTTGAGGAATATTCAAGACTTCAGACCAGAAATTCATTGATGTATGCACGCCTAAATTTCTTTAACAGCTTACCACATGAAATAAAAAATGGAACAAGATTAAACCCTTTTAAACGAAGACTAAAATCTTTTTTGTATGATAACCATTAACGTCAAAATAACAAATTTTAAATTTTAAAATACACAATATTTAACTAATACACTGTTTAAATAAGACCAAAATTTTGTAAGAATAGTCAAAATATGTTACACAAAAAAAAGAGAAAGACATTGTAAAATCAAATTTGTAAAAGCTCTTGTTCGAACTAATAAACATCATTATTATTATTATTATTATTCAGATTTCGATGCAGTGCCCCTGTTCTGTAACTATCGCCTCGGCGATAAACGGTGGAGAATGGAACGAAATTCTATGAATTTAGTAGGATTTCGTTCCATTTTCCACCGTTTATCGCCTGCTTTTATCGAGGCGATAGTTACAGAACAGGGGCACAGGTATCTACCACATATATTCCTTATTCTGTGGTATCTACTTACCCCACCAACTCGAGTAATCGAATGCAAATGGATTCGAATTCGAAAAGTGTACACATTATGCAAGTTATGTATAACGATAACATCGAAGAACCTCCAGAAGTAGATAACAAGGAAGCATCCTCAGTGGAACATCCGCTCATAACAACAATAAATAAACATAAAACAAAACTTATCTTGTATTTTTGTTGCCACTCAAGTTTCCCCTATGGAACTTAGTGGTATTCTCATGAAAAAAATAAGCAAAGATCGTTGCCATTGTGCAACGATCAGCAGGCATATTGAAATATAAACATTTTCGATCAGCATATTGAAATATAAACATTTTTCTTGTCGACTCAAGTATCCCTTATGGAACTTGATGACACATTATATTTGACGAGTCTCCTATTGTATTGTTTAAGATAGAAGATGAACAAAATCAGTCTTAGTTCAAACTCTGAGTAACACGGTTGTTTCAATTTAAAATAAAACTGGCGACGAGGATGGGATATGAAGTGAAAAATCATATCCAGTGTTGATGAACTTATTGAGACTAAAAGAATATATCTTTTGTTGTGAAAAAAGTGTTTAACAAAGACTCAACATTAAAAGTCCGACTGTTAAGGTGATTACTGTTATGTCGGAGAGAAAAAGGAAAGAAAAGACTCACTAGTTCAGCTTCTATTTATTGACTGTCCCATCATCTTAAAACTAGCTAACATCAAGTATAAAATATTCCTCTCTATCTCTACAGTTATTCCTAATATTTAAGAGAGAAGAAATGTTTTTACGTTAATCGACTTCAAACAGTATGTAGTTCAGGTGCCACCACCAAGTCATTTTATTAAATATACAACACTTCTTCCCCCTTAAAAAAATTATATTTTTCTTCAAAAATTATCAAAATTCAATACATATATATTTTTTTTTTTTTTTTTTTTTTTTTTTTTTTTTTTTTTAATCTAATATAATGTACCTATGGATTTTATAAAGATAATCAAGATCATGATACATTACATGTTATTATTCTTTTGATTCAATTTAATTATTCTTTTAGACCTTCTTAAATTTTCCAAATCTTTAACTGTTTCTTTTCTTTTTCTTTTACATGTCTTATGTTTGAATTCTCTTGGTTTTTCTTTATAATCAATGATTGGTTTATTAGCAAATGTAACTCTTTTAACAACTCCTTTTTTCAATTGATTAACATGAGCTGTTCGATAACCATTATTTACTTTGATTTCATAAACAAATTTACTTAATTTTCTTATTACTATTGCTGGTATTTATTTAATTCCTGTGTGGAAGTTATTAAGATACAAAACCGATTCATTTTCTTTAAATTCATATTTTTCATCTTTATATGGTTTTGTTCTTATACATATTTTTTCTTTAGTTTGTTTATCTACCTTAGAATGCTCTTTTTTCTTAACAAGATAATCCAACAAAGTTCTAGTTTTGTATGAAAAAATTGCAGCTGATGGCGTACTATCCGTCACTGTACATGGAGTGTTGCGATATTTAAATAAATAATTTTGAATTTTTTCTAACATTGTCAACTTTCTATTTATGTTATCATTCAAATATTTCTTAATGCCCTTCTTAAACGTTTGTACCGCCCTTTCTGCCAAACCATTGGACTGTGGATGGTAAGGAGGACTGTGTAACAGTTCGATACCATTTGCATCACAAAAACGTTTTAATGTACTTGAGGAAAAAGGCGGTCCATTGTCCGTTACTATTTTTGATGGAATTCCAAAAATTACAAAATTGGATCTTAATTTAGTTATGACACTATCTGCATCAGTTTTCTTCATCATAAAAACCTCTATCCACTTCGAAAAATCATCTACCAAAATGAGAAATTGCTGTCCCTCTAAATATGCAAAATCTAAATGTACACGCTCATAAGGTGAAGTTGTTGCACTCCACGACCCTAAAGGAACATTTTTGGTATTATTCTGAAAAGTCAAACAAGTATTGCATTGTTTTGCTACTGTTTCAATGTCTTTGTCCAAAGACATCCACCACACATAAGACCTTGCCAGTTTTTTCATCCTAACTATACCCACATGACCTTCATGAATTATTTTTAGAACTTCGCCCTGAAGTTTTTCTGGGATAACCAATCTATTCCCGAAAAATAAACAATCCTCTTCGACCTCCAATTGATTTCGTTTATCCCAAAAACTCTTGTGAACCTTACTACAGTCGCCTTTCCAATCACGTTTACAACAATCTAGCACATAACTCAAAACCTTATCCTCTTTATTATATTTTGATACTATTTCAACGTTCAATGGAAAACTACCCCGTTCAACTATACTCCCAATTATTCCAGGTTCAATTTCGAAATCATTTGATAAGGGTAATCGCGATAGCGCATCAGCATTTGCCAACAATTTTCCGCTTCGGTGTACAATTTTGTAATTGTACATTCCCATAAAAATTATCCATCTTTGGAGCCTCGCTGCCGCTACTGGTGGTGTACACTTGGAAGGGTTGAATATTTCCCTCAGAGGCTGATGGTCACTTATAATGGTGAATTCTCTGCCATACACATATTTGTGAAACTTTTTAATAGCAAAAATTATTGCTAAAGGCTAAGGCTTCACGATGTAGCTGAGAGTAATTCCTTTCAGCTTTACTCAACGTGGTACTTGTAAAAAGTACTGGCATCTCTACCCCATCTACCAAGTGGGACAAAACTGCACCAACACCATATGGACTTGCGTCGCAAGCGATAATGATGGGCAAACGCTCATCATAATGCACCAACAAATTGTTTTCTAACAAATACCCTTTACTGTCCTCAAATTCCTTTTGACATTCCCCAGTCCACTCATAGCTATTTGATTTTTTCAATAAACCATACATATTCTTTAACTTTTTAGATAAATTTGGAATAAATTTTCCATAAAAGTTCACAAGTCCTAAATACGACTGTAATTGCTGCAGATTTGCTGGCTTGGGGGCCTCTAAAATTGCTTTCACCTTTTCTGGATTCGGCTTAATACCCTCACTGCTTATGATATGCCCTAAATACTTCACACTTTTTTCAAAAAACTTGCATTTATTCTCATTAATTCGAACGTTATACTCGCTTAATCTCTCAAAAACGATCTGCAAATTCTGTTTGCAATCCTCAAAACTTTTTCCTCCGATAATAATATCGTCGATGTAGCACTCGACATTTTCAATTCCTGCCAAAATTTTGTCCATAGTGGACTGAAAAATTGCCGGTGCACAGCTGACCCCATACGTAAGTCTTTGACATTCAAATAACCCTTTGTCAGTGTTTATTGTTAGTAGATGCTTTGAAGCATCTGAAAGCTTTACTTGTTGATACGCAACAGTCAAATCAAGTAAACAAAAACATGCACAACTTCCTAAATTTGCAAATATGTCATCCATTCTTGGAAACGCATAATGGTGCTTTTCAATATATTTGTTGATTGTTACCTTGCAATCAACACAAATTCGAATACTTCCATCAGACTTTGGCACGGCCACTATAGGTGAAGCCCACTGACTTCTCATAACCGGCTTAATTATTCCTGCTTCCACTAACCTATTCAATTCCGTATTAACTTTATCTCTTAACCCATATGGCACAGTATAAGGCTTAAAAAATATTGGTTTACTATCTTCCCTTATAAATATCTCCGCTTCTACATTTTTAATAGCAGTGTTTAAATCTTTTTCGAAGACATTCGGAAACTTTTTCCTATACACGTCAATTTCTCTTGTTACATCTAGCGAACTAATTTGACCTCCATTTTCCTCAAGCAACAAATACTTCCAGCTAGGAACAAAAATATTCAGCCAATTTCGACCTAAGAGAGGTACAAACGAACTCCGGGAATCAACAACTGTAAGATCAGCCTTACTAATCCTGTTATCCATCCATTTTTCTCAAGCAACAAATACTTCCAGCTAGGAACAAAAATATCCAGCCAATTTCGACCTAAGAGAGGTACAAACGAACTCCGGGAATCAACAACTGTAAGATCAGTCTTACTAATCCTGTTATTATAATTAACCTCAACCTCGCTCACTCCAACTACTTTGACCTGTTCGCCCGTTATCACATGCAATCTTTTCTTCATATCACTCTTTTCATCAATTTTTAAATTTAATTTCCAAAAATCTTCTAAATTCATTATACTAGAGCATGCACCGGTATCTAACTCCATTTTGACACGATTTTCATTAATTTTTACATATATATATAAAGGATCACCAACACCATCAATATTATAAATATTTCCTACTCTTAAATTATGCAAATCCTCTACGCACTGGTCATCATCAATCTCCTCAATATGATTAGTCTTTCCACCAGACTGTTTTTTATTTCCTTTTTTGCATGCAGACGCGTAATGTCCCGGTTCTGAACAAATATAGCAAACCACCACGTGACAATCTCTAGCACGATGTCCCGGCTTAGAACACCTGTAGCACAATGCCCTTGAGCCACCTTCCTTTCTCTGATTTATAGATCGATGTCTAGGTATACTTCGTTGCCTACCCTGGTTTGAATAACCTCTAAATGTCGAATTTTTCTCCGGTCTTGCACCCCGTTTTCCATCATCTTTCCCCCGAATACTGTCAACTCTACTAGGATTCACTGCACTCATGTCTTTAACCTCTTTTTCTGTCATCTCGAAGGTGAGAGCAACTTTTCTTCATTTAGCAAAATTGTCCGTAACTTATCATTCCGTACTCCACAAACCAACCTGTCTCGTAGTGCCGCTTCCAAAAATGTATCAAAATCACACTCTTGTGCAATAGACTTAATTGCAATAACGTACTCTGCTATTGATTCGTGTGCCTTTTGATTTCGTAAGAATAACTTGTATCGCTCTGCAATGACGTTTTTCTTGGGCTGGAAATGATTTTTTAGCTTTTCTAGCATATCTGCGTATTTAAGATCCGTTGGCTTTGTAGGAGATGCCAACGACTTTAAAACTTTATAAAGCTCACCACCTCCAAGAGTAACGAAATACTCCACTTTAGTTTGGTCGTCAACAATTTTATTTAGCTTGAGCAATAGCTCCATTCTGTCGACCCACAAATCGAAATCTTCACCAGGAATATATGTCTCAACTTGACCAATAATAGGTTGTCTCACCTCACTCATGATTATTTTTTCTTCAATTCTTTCTTCAATTTTTGGTTCAACTGTATTTTTGTCGTCTGATGGTCCCAGCATTTGAGTAAAAAATTCAATACAAAAAAAACTTTGGTTGAACACGCGATTTTACTTCGATTGTCAATTATCCCATCCTCGTCGCCATTCTGTTATGTCGGAGAGAAAAAGGAAAGAAAAGACTCACTAGTTCAGCTTCTATTTATTGACTGTCCCATCATCTTAAAACTAGCTAACATCAAGTATAAAATATTCCTCTCTATCTCTACAGTTATTCCTAATATTTAAGAGAGAAGAAATGTTTTTACGTTAATCGACTTCAAACAGTATGTAGTTCAGGTGCCACCACCAAGTCATTTTATTAAATATACAACAATTACAAACATAATATTGTTCAATATATTAACAGCCGTATCTATAAAGAACTTTTAATCATTGATTAGATCTAATTGCCCTTTAAGTTACACTTAAGTAACGAATCCGTATCGATAATCAAATTTCACATTTAAGTAACCTTGCAAAGAGCCCTCTCAACTTAAATGCCAATAATGACGTTTAAAGGTCTCTTAAATCCAAATTAAAAATTCATTCTGACGTTTCGGGAAAATCGGTATCAATTTTGATCTGTTGTTTTGGTAATATGATTTCTAAAAAGAAACTTTTCTTAAATTAAAAATATGGAAGATTTTCTTCGCGATTTAAATGTTTTCAATATGCTAAGTTTTTTTCAGATGTAATGATTAATAAATAGAAACCTAAAAAGCTGGCACAAAAGCTCTATAGTGCTACAAGGCCAAACGCGTAGTTCTCGCAACAACCATTCTCGTGAGTGCGGTTCTGAAAGGTTAAATTGGAACAGCATTTTTCAAGGCATATTTTCATGCTGTTGAGGTGATACCAGCGAAAAATCATTTTGGATGTTTATGGTGGTCGAACGCCCACGCAATAGTCATGCTTTATCGATGTCGCCATGGATGTCGTGTGCCTACAACCAGAGTTAAGAGATTGTTAGGGAATTGCGGTTTTGCTTGGCAAAAAAAGATTGTTCCATGGCCGAACAGTCGATTTGCTACTCATAATTAGGGCCTAAAACCAACAATGCGTTGCGTTAATTGTACATGAAAATTCGAAAGAAGTTCTCATCACATTTTAGGTTGATGATACTCGTACATAGTGTTTTTTTTTTTTTTTGATAGGCAAAAATGCACCATATTTGTTTATAAACGAATGGTTGTCAAAACGCAGTTTAAATTGGACTAGATTTCTGTTTTACTACTTTATTTTGACACAACTATGAAGGTGATCACAAACATAATATTGTCCAATTGGAAAACAATCGATTTTGAAAGAAAATAAAAATTACGAAAACAATTGAAATGCAGATGACTTTAACATTGGCACAATGTTTGAGGGAAGCTAGACAAACATAATATTGTCCAATTGGAAAACAATCGATTTTGAAAGAAAATAAAAATTACGAAAACAATTGAAATGCAGATGACTTTAACATTGGCACAATGTTTGAGGGAAGCTAGGAGACTACCAGCATTTAATGACAAAGATGACTATAGCATCACCAACTACTTGCGAGACGTCTGAGTGGTTCTTGCACTCTCCCCAGTGGAACATCAATTATCTTTGCAGGCAGTATTAAGCAACCGCCTAAAAGGCAAGGCGTTAAAGGTAATTGAAAGTTTGGTGAACCCAGCATGAGAACAAATTGTGAATAAATTAAAAGAAGAATTTGGTGATAAGCGTTCTTTCTTCAATTTAAGACACGATACACTCAATATAGATGTAAAAAATTTTGAAGATTTGCATCATAGATCAAGTAAAATTCTTAGTGAAATGTATTGAAAATATAGCTTACAACCAGATGAGTTATAAATACTCCTAATAATAATGAACTAATTACTTTCGACATTTATGGGAATTTTCTACCTTTTCATATAAAAACCCTGCTTATTCAAAACAATATAAGATCAATAAATGTTGCATATACATACTTTTTGGAAAATAATTTGATCAAAGATATTATTTTAGTATAGTGTTACGACAAGAAGACTAGTTATGATGGAAATGAATGATTATGAATTTTTATTCATAAAAATTTTAATTGAAATTCTAGTTTGAACCAAAACAACATTACCGGTATTACCTTCAACAATGATAACATTAAGGTCAGGTGTCTAATCGATACCGAATCTGCAATCAGTTTAGGAGACTGGACAGTTTTTGAACGATTCAAAACAACTTTAGATAAACCAATTAAAATAAATACCATGTCAGAATACTCCATAATTTCCCATCAAGCTGTGGTATTAGTCCCAAGTGAATTTAAAGTAAAAGGGAAAACCATGTCAATGCAATTAACCATTTTTTGTGACAAACCTTTTGACTGTATATTTGGTAACAGTATTTTGACTCCAATAGGTGCGATAATCGACCTCTTGAACAACAAATTAATTGTTAATGGAAACGAAATAATAATACTTAGAGGAAATGAGCCTCCATTTAGGTATGAAGAAGTATGTTATTTGGAGAAGGATGTAAACATACATATTGTAACGTGCGCTTAGTTCGCAAAATAAAACTTCACTTTTCAATTTATTTCTACCACTTTATTCAGTATCTATACTTTAATCGAACTCAACTCGACTATTGGACTATCACTGGTTAACAACATTTCACTCTTAACTTTATCACTCTATAATCTAAACTGACTGCTCGTTGCGTCAGCGGCCTATTTATATAGAATAACACTCATCTAGAGCATTCCAGTTTCTTCTCCATGGTTTCCACATTTGCTGTCAAAAATCTCTACACTCACACACACTGGCTTACAAGCAATGCCTCTCATTTATACCATTCCATTATAGTGCTGCCAGTTGTGTTTTCGGTTAAACGTTTTCGATTAGGAAATTGGTATAAATGTTGGGTGTTCATTACACTGCCCCCTCCTTAAGATTGTTCGTCCCGAATAATTCCATCTGCAGCCTCGCCACTATATCGATGCAGCCGGTCACAATGCACTACTTTTAACTTGACTCTTAGTCCTCTTTGGATGCGGTAAACTACGTCGTTAATCCTCGTGACAACAGTATAAGGACCTTCCCAGTTCTGCTGAAGTTTCGGTGACAATCCCTTTTGACGATGAGGATTATAAAGCCACACACGATCTCCTGCTTGGAATCCTGCCGTTGTCGCTTTTGTGTCGTACCGTGTCTTCATCCGGTCGCTGTAGGTTTTCTTCCGTTCCCTTGTTCTTTCATGGATGTCAGCGAGTCTCTCCTCGAGGTCATCCACATACTCGTTCGTGTCCTGTGGCTCCTCTGTGGGGCATCCAAATTTAAGTTCGCTGGGCAGCCGCATGGTTTTCCCGAACAGGATGTCAGATGGTGTTTGTCCTGTCGAGCTATGTACTGCACTTCTATAGGCCATCAGGAATAGTGGTACGTGCCTATCCCAGTCTCTTTGGTAGTCGCCTACGACCTTGGTGAGGTGTTCTTTCAAGGTTCGGTTGAATCTTTCAACCATCCCATCAGATTGTGGATGAAGCGGTGTGGTTCTGGTCTTCTTGATGCACACTCCTTGGAAGATGTTTGACTCGAAGTTCCTCCCTTGGTCGGAATGGATTTCCATAGGTACGCCAAACCTACTTACCCAGTTAAACACAATCTGGTCGACCACCGTTTTGGCTTCTTGATTTGGGATGGCATACGCCTCAGGCCATTTGCTAAAATAGTCCATTACAACCAGAATGTACTTGTTTCCAGCGTTGGTCTCTGGAAAAGGCCCAGCCACATCTACTGCAATCCTCTCAAAAGGCGATCCAACGTTGTACTGATGCATCTTACCTTGAATCTTCCTACCAGGTCCTTTGGTTGCAGCACACATGTCACATGTTCGGCACCACTTCTTCACGTCATCTCTAGCATGTAACCAGTAGAACCGATGTCGCACCTTCTGCAGTGTTTTGTTAACTCCCAGGTGACCTCCAGAAGGTCCGTCGTGCATCTCCCGAAGAACTTCACTGACTTTCGATTACGGTACGATCATCTGCATCACATATGATTTACCGTCAGCGGACTCCCATCTTCGCCTGAGGACACCTTCTTGCACATATAGTGAGTCCCACTGTGCCCAATAGGCTTTGAGAACTGGACTCCTGTCAGAAATGTCTCCCCATTCAGGTTTCTCTTCATTTTCTTTCCATGCGAGAATGGGTACGATATCTGGATCCTCCTGTTGAGCGGTCCTCACTTCCTCATTGCTCCATCCGCATATGGGGTCAGCTGTTAGTCGCTGAGCGGTAATATTTTCTTTGTTTTCTTGTCGCCTACAATGCTTGCAATTCTCTTTGCAAGGTCTTCGGGACAATGCGTCGGCGTTTGAGTGCAGCTTTCCTCTGCGGTGTTGAATCTGGTAATCATAAGTCTGCAGTCTTTCTGTCCACCTTGCGACTTGACCTTCTGGATTTTTGAAGTTCAACAGCCAGTTCAGAGCACCATGGTCTGTCCGCAGAAGGAATTTCTGTCCATAGATGTACTTATGGAAGTGCTTTGTTGCCAAGATTAGAGCTAGCAGTTCCCTTCTGGTCACGCAGTAGTTTCTCTCAGGCTTCGAGAGGACCTTACTGTAATATGCCACCACTTTCTCTTCGCCATCACGCACTTGGGATAGTACCGCCCCGATTCCAACGTTGCTTGCATCTGCGTCGATGATGAATGTTTTTCCAGGTGTTGGATGTGCCAGCACTGGAGCGTTACAGAGGCGGTGTTTGAGTTCCTGAAAAGATTTTTCACACTCACCTGACCATTTGAACTGCTTCCCTTTTTCGGTGAGCTGATGCAAACTTTTTGCAACTCCAGCAAAGTTCTTAACAAAACGTCGGTAATATGTGGCAAGACCAAGAAAGCTTCGGAGTTGATGTTTGTCCTGTGGTGTTGGCCAATTTTTGACGGAGTCAACTTTTTCAGGATCAGTCTTCACTCCTTGGGAAGAGATGATGTGTCCCAAATACTTAACTTCGGTTTTGAAAAGTGCACATTTTTCTGGATTCAGTTTAAGGTTAGCCTCTCGAAGTCTCTGAAACACGGCTTTTAGATTCTTGCAATGTTGGTCAAATGTTTTCCCGTAAACAATGACATCGTCCAAGTAGACAAGGCACGCTTTCCACGTCAGTCCTTGAAGAACGCACTCCATCAAACGCTTGAATGTTGCCGGAGCGTTGCATAGCCCAAACGGCATAACTTTAAACTGCCAAAACCCATTACCTGTAGAAAAAGCCGTCTTTTCCCGATCATCAGGGTGGATGTCAACTTGCCAATATCCACTCTTCAAGTCCAGCGTCGAAAACCACTGGGCTCCCTCCATAGCATCCAGGGTATCACTGATTCTCGGCAGGGGATAGCTGTCCTTTTTAGTCACATCATTCAGCCTTCGGTAGTCCACACAAAAACGAGTGCTTCCGTCTTTCTTTTTCACTAGCACCACTGGTGAAGCCCAAGGACTTTTGGAATTTTCAATAAGACCGTCCTTCTTCATTGCTGTTATCATTTCCTCAACCTCACCTTGTTTGGCCAGTGGAAAGCGTCTTGCGGGTTGACGAATCGGTCTTGCAACTCCTGTGTTGATGCGATGCTGCACCAACTGTGTCCTACCATATTGTCCCTTTTGCGATGCGAAGATGTCAGTGTACTCTTGTAGGAGATTTTCAGCCATCCTTGTTTGTTGGTGATCAAGGTTGGATGAATTCAGTATTTTAGCTCTGATGGTTTTGAGCTCCTCCGGAGTTATAGTTTTTCTCGTGGCTTCGTCTGTGATCTTCGTAATTGCTGCAACCGATTCGCAACGTCCAACGACTTCTCCTTTCTTCAACCTTACATCGTACGGTCTGGTGTTTAGTAATCGTACGGGGACCATTTTGTTTTTCGGTGCTACCAGTGTTTTCCCAATGATGACGCTTTGGGAGGAACACTCTGGGTTTGGTTCCACCATGAGGCATCGAAGGCTTCCAAACTCACCTTCCAGTTTTGTCCAAACGAACACTTCAGAAGAAGGAGGCAGGATCAGATCTTCCGTGATGACAGTCCTCAGTGTTGACGTATTTTCATTCGAATAGGTCATTGGAATTTCTTTATTTTTGTATTTCAAAACTTTATTACCGATATCCAAAATAACTCCGTGCTGTTTCATAAAGTCGATTCCAATGATGCACTCGTCACATATATCTGCCACTAGGAATTAATGAGTAAACACTAGATCGGCCAGTCGGATCTTAAGACACACTTCTCCATATACTCTTGCTGCTTCTCCCGTTGCGGTTCTTAGACGGTAGCTATTGGTGTTATGAAGCCACGTCGTCTTTACCAGGTCTCGACGTACTATGGAGGCTGTGGCACCGGTGTCGATGGTAGCCACATGTTTGTTCCCGTTAATAGTAGTTTCCATAGTCAGACTTTTGTTGTCTCGTTTGGTCTGAGAGACCTGGATGGTGGTTCTGGGGCCATCGATACAAGAAACCCGCCTCTGCCCCTCGAAGTTGGATTGATAGGCAACGCTGGTGTTGTTGTTACCTTGCTCTAGGTTGGATCTCTTGCTTCCACAATGTTGACAAGCGGCTTTATTTGGTGGCAGTCGGCACTGACGCTGTAAGTGCCCGGTCTTGTTGCAGTTCCAACATCTTGCTAGTCCGCTCCGCTGTTTTTTTTTGTATTTCAGCTCTTCGGCATGAGCATTCTTCGACTATGGCTTCTCTAAGTCGATGTACTCCCTGAGAAGCCTGTTCTGCTGCTTCAATTGTCAATGCGAATGCTAAAGTTTCGGAAAGAGTACGTGTTCTAGCAGTTCGCTCAGACCACTGAAGATTTATATCGGAAATGGCACGAACGAAGGACTCAACAGCAAGCTGGTTGATGATTTCTTCTCCAGCATCCGGGTATGCCAGGTGAACCAGTCTTTCGACGTCTGCTTGGAGCTGCTGTAGACTTTCACCCCTTTTCTGGACTCTGTTATTGAGTTGGACTCGGAAGACTACTTTCAAGTGGCTATCTCCAAAGCGTTTATCTATAGCTGCCACGAGAGAACTGAAATCACCGCTCTTACCAGCTGGAACTGTTTGAAGTAATTCAGCTGCTGGTCCTCTAAGAGCAAGAGTCAGTGCAATGTACTTGTCTTCGTCATCCCAGCCATTTGTTGTCGCGGCTGCCTCAAATTGTCTCTTGTAGACTGACCAAGAAGACTGTCCATCAAATGTTGGGGGTCTCATCTCCTTTTTCTTTGCAAACTCCCCAGCAGACTCTCGAATTTTTATTTTCCGAATCTGGTCCAATTCCTTGGTCAGAACAGAGAACTGTTTATCACATCGAGTTTCTACGATTTCGAAACGATTCTCTACAACAGAAAGCTGTTTCTCCACACCTTCAACGCGTTCGTCTAGGGCACATACATTTTTCTCAATGTTACCCAATTTACCTTCTAGAATGTTTTTCTGACCTTCCAAAACATTCTGTTGCGCCTCAAGTCTTTCGAGAATATTCTGTTGTTCCTTCTTTTGCTCGTTTCGTTCCTCTTCAATCAGCTTCTTTTGCTCGTTTCGTTGTGCTTCCAGTTGTTCGAGAACATTTTGCTGTTCCTTCTTTTGATCGTTTCGTTGCTCTTCCAGACGTCCGAGAATATTCTGCTGTTGCTTGTTTTGTTCTAATAAAATCTTCATTGTACTAGAAAAATCTACACTTTCATTTACTTCCTCTTCTTCCACTTCTATTTCTAAAACAAAAGTGCTTACGTCTTCCCCTTGCTGTTCCAAATAGTTACGCAAGCGCAGGACGAGTTCATTTTTCGATCCCGCTCTAGAAAGATTTCGCTTACTTAACTCACTCTTAAGCTCAATGCAGTTGAGCTCTTCTAACAACTTACTCATTTTCACTGTATATAATTATTATTTTTCTTTTCACTTTTTTTTTTTTTTGTTTACACTTTACTAGTCAAATAAGTTTTATTTACACTTCTGACACCAATGTAACGTGCGCTTAGTTCGCAAAATAAAACTTCACTTTTCAATTTATTTCTACCACTTTATTCAGTATCTATACTTTATTCGAACTCAACTCGACTATTGGACTATCACTGGTTAACAACATTTCACTCTTAACTTTATCACTCTATAATCAAAACTGACTGCTCGTTGCGTCAGCGGGCTATTTATATAGAACAACACTCATCTAGAGCGTTCCAGTTTCTTCTCCATGGTTTCCACATTTGCTGTCAAAAATCTCTACACTCACACACACTGGCTTACAAGCAATGCCTCTCATTTATACCATTCCATTATAGTGTTGCCAGTTGTGTTTTCGGTTAAACGTTTTCGATTAGGAAATTGGTATAAATGTTGGGTGTTCATTACAATATCAATAATTTAATACATAAAGATCTTAACATGGAAGAGAAAGATAAACTTAGAAGCTTCCTTCATAAGAACAGTAAGACCTTTTATAAGGAAGGTCCAGACTTGTCTGCGACTAATTGTGTACGACATAAAATAATTACCACTTCGCACCAACCAATATATTTTAAAAACTATCGATATCTTCAAATCCACGAAAGGGAAATTGAGAGTCAAATCGAAGAAATGTTGAATCAAGGAATAATCAGCCCAAGTAATTCACCATATATGTAGTTCTCCTTCGTGGGTCGTACCAAAAGGATCCGATAGCAAAGAAAAGAAATGGCGTATCGTTATAGATTATCGAAATTTAAATAAAATAACCATAAGGCGCGTTTTATCGAAATTCTATGTGAAGTTATGTTCATTTCAGTAAAACATCGCTCATGGAAAAACAACAACTCCTTATGTCAATAGCCTAAATGAACATAAATATCGCAGTTAGCTAACTGCACAACAGGGATGGTTGGTTAAATTTCTTTTTTGGCACCCAGAGGTTGGCAGTCTTTGGGTTGTGTTCGTTCATATTTTCTGATTTTCGACAACAGATTGAATAAGTCTGTTTCTTTACTTTTTGTGCACAGAAATTTTTTCTTTAAGGAATGGTTGTAAAATTTTTTCAGAAACTCTCTGAAAGAGCGTATTTGTCTTAAAAGTAAAGAAACGCCTTGAACAAAACATTCGCAGCAACGCAACGCTTGGAAAAACGTCTGTTTGACAGTTGTGGTATTTGTTTTGGCTGTGCACGATTTCTGTCCACAGAAATTTTGGTGGCGGAAATTCGCAGGACGGGGAAATTTTTTTATTCTCTCGAGAGCACTCTCTTTTTTGTGCACTGCTACGAAAAATTGGAACGGGATTAGACTGACTTTCGCCGAATTTCGGTGCATTTCGTGCGAATTTTCAGTAAAGAAACACACCTAATTGCTAATAGAAGAGTCAGGTGGTGACTTGGTGGGGACATAAATAGACACGCAGTTACTAACACACACACACACGCACACACAAGGAAAGTTTCGCAATCGGTCAGAAAAAAAGAACATCAGACAGAACACATAAGAACATCAGAACCAAGGCAACCAAAAACTTGAGTCACAAAATGAATCTAATTGAACACAGCCATTGCGAAAAAAAATTAAAGTGACATTTGTTTTGTTTACATCGAAAGTAAAAAGTTGAAATGCGGCAAATAAATTGAGAATCGAGAATTAAATAGAGAAAAATAGAAATGGAAAATAAAAGGTATGCATTTATATCCTTCTGAATGCAAATTTTTAATGGTTCTTATCCTTAGAACAAGTGCAAAGGGTACCAACTTTGAAAGTGAAAATTGAAAGTGACGTGCTAAATGAATATAAACCAAAAAATCGTTTTATTCTAAATGAACATAACTGAATATAGAAAATTCCCAATAAAACGCGGCTATAGATGACAAATTTCCGATGCCTAACATTGAGTCCTTATTTGATAAGCTGGGACGCGCAAATTACTTTTCAAGCTAAGGGGTTACACCAAATAAATAATAATAAATAAATAACAAACCAGTGTGTTATGCCGTACGTTAAGCGGCCACGAAAAAAATTACTCAACTTTGGAAAAGGAATTGTTAGCAATTGTATGGGCGGTTAAATATTTCCGACCATACTTTTTTGGACGAATTTTTTCGGTCCAAACGGATCACCAACCCTTAAAATGGCTTTATTCATTGAAAGATCCAAACCAAAGAATAATTCGTTGGAAAATATCTCTAGGCGAATATGAATTCGACGTCGAGTAGGTACTTAAAAAGCAAAGATAATAAGGTTGCCGACTTTCTGAGTAGAATAGAAGAATCGGAAGGCAATTTCAACTTAGATTCGATTTTTCAACTTTCCGATGAAGTTATTGAAATTGAGAGTGATAATTGCGATGATCAATTACTTTCCTCAACAGGAGCAACCATCCATTCTAGCCCAGAGGATTTGAATGATCATTTTCTTTATAAGCGAGGGTATAGTTAACAACTACAGAACACAAATCAGAATTTTTAAAACGAAAAATTCTGAAATAGAATTTTGTTTTCGTAAATATAAAATAATTTATATCGAGGAAAACGATTTGAGTAGAGGTTAGGTTAGGTTAGATTTAAATGGCTGTCAGGAAAATAAACTGACACACTTAGACCAATATTAGGTCCACTGTGATACCATAGAAATTATGCGAGGGAGTACCTCACTTAACAAAACCATTTGGAGCTTTTAATAAAGCGAAGGAGATGCAGGGGATCTGTGTTCGCCAGATCGCTTGGATCATCAAGAAAATATTTTCCTAGATGCCGTTTTCTTTTAAAAGAGAGTGCAGGACATTAGCAGAGGAGGTGTGGGATTGTTTCCTCCTCCTCTTCATCTAAGCAACTTCTGCAGAAGTCATTAGAGGGACCACCAAGTCTTATGGCGTGTCTTCCTATCAGACAATGTCAGGTGATGACATTGATTACGGAGCTAACTTGCAATCTGGTAATGGATAACAAATGTCTTGTGCGTTTTGGATCTAGTCCTGGCCATATCCATATCGTTGCCACGCACGTGGTGATATTTTTCCACCTATGATTTGTTCTATCCATTGCCTCTTGCTTTAGCATAAGTTTACAAGTAGCGATTGGTATACCAATATTAACCTGCTGGTTGATATCGGTAGAACGGTTCCTTCTCTGGCGAGTTCATCGGCTTTGCAGTTATCCACGATATCTCTGTGCTGCGGCACCCAAATAAGGTGAATATTGAACTGTTCAGCCATCTCCTTAAGATATAGGTGACAGTTAAGGTCGGTTGCTGAGCTCGCAGAAACAGCACCGATTGATTTGAGGGCTGCTTGACTATTTGAGAAAATCCGGATATTCATTGAGGATATCACGTTTTCTTTTAGCCATGGTAGGACCTCTTTGATCGCCAGAATTTCCGCTTGGAACACGCTACAATGATTTGGGAGGCGGAATGAGAGACTTACGTTGATTCGGTTTGAGTACACCTGTTGTGCCCCACACATAGTTACTCAACTTACACCAAAAACCCAATTCTTAGGAATTGCCCCGTCGCTTCTTTAACGTAAGACATAGTTTCGATTTCGATAAGTGTGTCATGCATTGGTTATGTCACAACAATAACAATGCATGTCATGCGAACCGAAATACGTTATCAAAGAAAGCGACGAGGAACATACTGTGTAGTGTCACATTGCAGACCAAGCAATTGTGAGAAATAGCACACACATATGGTTTGCACATGGTGGTTGCAGTCTGTGTGGCCCAGATTGCGTGGTTGACCTGGAACCGATAGTGACGATCATAGGTTATAAGTACGTAGTGCGAAAGAATGAAGAAGGCGCTCTTACTCTTATTCTAAACGTGAACAGTAAACCTTGTTTTGTTTTACTCTTGTTGGGCAAACTAACATTGGTGGCAGCGGTGGGATTTGAAGGATAAAGCATCTGCCTTCATTTCCGAAATTTCAAGTTCAATTCAAATAAAGAAAATTAATCAGCGAAAAATTCCAATCGTGTTCCAAGTCAATTTTCCTAATAAAACGAATTTTAATCGGTGCGCGAGTCACTAAATCATAAATACAAACGGACAATAACTTAAGTGATAGTGAAAAAAAAAAAACACAAACAACTAAGTACATCCCACAGAGGTAAGCCAATTCCTGTGGTCGAGAAGAAAGAAGGAAGGAAGGAAGAAATTGCCAAGCCGAGGCAATCAACAAAAACAACAACAACTATTACTACAACAATTCAACACATTCAACAACCAAGAAAAAAAGAAAACCAACCAAAGAAAAATGATGATTATGTAAGCAATTTTTTTTGTATTCCTATTGTAGTGTATGTATATGTATATTATTTATATTTCCTCACACTAAGTTATTCCTCTCTAGTTAGTGATTAAAACAAGTGTAACCAGTTTTTTTTTATATATACCTAAAAAAAAAAAATACCAAATCCTGTCATTATCCTTAATCCCAGATTTTAAACACTTATGTCCGACCCTGCTCTGAATTTGCACATTTCCCTCAAAAGTAGTAAAGAAAAGACCGCGAAAAGTGAAGTTTAGTAGAAAGATAAAGAGTTCTATTGAAGAAAAGAAAATGATAACAACAACCAATGGAACAACAACCCACGATGGAACAACCAATTCAACCCACGATGGATATGACGATGCTCTTAAGAAAGATGCACACTTTTTCGAAATAATACCAGAACCTGAACAAATTAAGGATGAAATCGAATCACTAGCATCAACGTTGACTTTTTGTCCTGATTGTTGGAAAAGTAGACTCAATGATTTTGATGACGAGGAAGAACTTATTGATGATGAAGAGTACAGTTGTTCCGATTGTTGGACAGTTTATCCAAAAATTAACGAAAGGAGTACCTACAATATTCTCAATAAGGGTATTCATGCTTCGGCGTAAGATTACGTTTTGTGTAAAATATGTAACTTTACGCGAGACTTTGCATGAGTACCCCTTTATGCTACTTTGTGTAAGTGGTGTAAGAAAACAGCTGTTCGTTAAACGTCAAATTTATCAATTGCTTAAAAATAAAAAGAAAGAGTTGAAATTTAATTTAAAAGAATATTTTATTATTTTATAGAAATAGGCAAAGAATAATCGGCACCTTACAGAGTTTTGATTGAGTCTTTGTTGCAAAATGACATAGAACCTCCAAAGGAATGGGTAATGAGACCGGGCTGGACGTGTTACAAACCAACTGGCCCAGTCCAAGTAGATTTTCCCGAAGAAAAGGGTCTAGTGTTTGATGTTGAAGTATGTGTAACAGCTGGCTCTGCTCCAACTATGGCAACGGCAGTCGGCAGTAAATATTTTTATTCCTGGGTGAGTCCGCAGCTCATGAATCTCAATATCGCGCAGAGTGATAATCGAAAGTATACTTTAGAGGATATGGTGCCTTTGGGAAAGGTTCAACTCATCATTGGCCACAATGTATCATACGACCGAGCGAGGATTCACGAGCAATACTTGATCCAGGACTCTAGAACACGTTTCCTTGACACATGAGCTTACATGTATGTGTAAGTGGAGTTAATAATGCCACCATAGAAGGCACCCTTTGTGTTGGCACGTTTGAAAAAGATTCCATGAATAAATGACATCCACTTAGCATGTAAAGCTCCTTTGTCAGGGGAAATTTTAATGTTCAGCACATTAAAATTTAATAAAAGAAAAGAAAAGAAATGCAAACCATTTGTGAAGAGTGGGTACAAAGAATTTTTACATACCTCAAATAGCTCAGGATCCTCTTTCACGTCCTCTGCTATAGCCTCTAAAAGTGAGCTAGTCTCTTCCTGACTCCAGTGATGAGGTGACCGAAGCCGACGGCGGCGTTTCAGTATTTTGTTTTCTTCATTCTGGAATTAAATAATTATTTTATGCTTTATTCAAAACTGTTTTTAATTACTTACTCCGCTCATTTCCATATTTATTTGTAACTTTTTTTATTTTTTGTTTGATGAAAATACCTACTTCAACTTGACTGCCACACTGAAACGTTTCTTTCGAAATGTCAAAAAAGACTTTTGTGTAGTTTTACCCGTTTTACCATCTCGTTTCCGCATTGAATTCGTTGCGTAGTTTTACCAAATTTGTGTAAAACATTTTCCATACAAAATTTGACAGTTCTTTTACCATCTGGTAAACTTACACAGACTACACGGTTTACGAGGGTTTTACGCTAATGCATGAATACCCCTAATGAAATAATAAACGACAACGCTTATGACAACGTATTTGAGTGGTTATCAAACCATGAATCAAACCAAAGCTCACAAAAAAAAAAAAAAAAATATTCTAAAAGAAAAAGGAAATTATTCAGCAAAGAGGATATTGCAGAGGAGCAGATAAAACAAAGAAACTTCTTCACTGAATCCTCTGTCTCAAAACAACAAATCAAATTCACTAAATTCATTGACTCAAAACAAAAAATTTAACCCATTTTGTTCACTGTCTCAAAATAAAAAAACTAAATAATAAATCTAAATCACAATCACTGTATCGTAACTAGTTCAAATATAAATTCGAACGCCACTGAATCCACTGAATCCACTGTATCGTAACTAGTTCAAATATAAATTCAACGCCATTGAATCCACTGAATCCACTGTATCGTAACTAGTTCAAATATAAATTCAACTCCATTGAATCCGCTGAATCCACTGTATCGTAACTAGGTCAAATATAAATTCAACGCCACTGAATCCACTGAGTCAAATTAAAAATAATTCTCATACAAACACAACCAAGGAAAGCTCAACTCCAAAATCACATTCAAATTCAAATCCATTTAGAAACAAAGACGTCGAGTTGCCAAATTTTAATATGAATATTGAAATAACACCAGGAGTAAAAATCAAACATTTACTTCACGTAGTCCCAACCAATTTATCCCAAATGTCCCCCCATACCACTCATATAGAAAAACTGGACTTAGATAATTATAGTATAAATATTAAAGACTTATTAAAGAAAAACAATTCATTATTCCATGTCACACATGAACATGCCCGCATTTCTATTTCTATTATTTTCTTTCTTTGTGTAGCTCTAGCTTTGTATGTAATACTTAAAAAATGTATCAAAATAAAATGTACAATAAATAATAAGCCAACAGAAAATGTAAACGACCTGGAAGTAAATGTAACACCTGGCGTTGATGAAACAACCCATGTACAGCAATATTTATTTTTTCATTGTCAATAAACGAAGAAAACCAAACACAATGTAAAAAAAAAAAAAAAGAAAAAAAAATTTACACATAAGCATTGTATACCTACTCATTAAGCACATAAAACGAAAAAAAATTTTATTACTTTTGACCAAATAAACTTTTAGATTGTCTGAATTCATACTGCACACCCGTACCTATATGCCGAAAGATCTCACTCGTTGCCTCGTACGCCTTTCGTAATTTAAGGGGGGAGGACTGTTGTGCCCCACACAAAGTTACTCAACTTACACCAAAAACCCAATTCTTAGGAATTGCCCCGTCGCTTCTTTAACGTAAGACATAGTTTCGATTTCGATAAGTGTGTCATGCATTGGTTATGTCACAACAATAACAATGCATGTCATGCGAACCGAAATACGTTATCAAAGAAAGCGACGAGGAACATACCGTGTAGTGTCACATTGCAGACCAAGCAATTGTGAGAAATAGCACACACATATGGTTTGCACATGGTGGTTGCAGTCTGTGTGGCCCAGATTGCGTGGTTGACCTGGAACCGATAGTGACGATCATAGGTTATAAGTACGTAGTGCGAAAGAATGAAGAAGGCACTCTTACTCTTATTCTAAACGTGAACAGTAAACCTTGTTTTGTTTTACTCTTGTTGTGCAAACTAACACACCCCACAGCCTACCCCTTGTTCGGTTTTTGAACCATCTGTATAGAAATGAATTGAATCATCTCTCAAAAATTCTTCGTCTTCCCAGGTCGTTCTCGGTGGGATTGAGAATTATTGGAACTTTTTATCAAAAACCAATTGGGTGATGGTGTAGTCGGAGTGGCAAGGGATTGATCCGAATAAATTTAGGATTGTAGCGTGACCAATGTTATTATTTACGGTTCATTGGGAGATAACTCTCATACGAATGGCTGTACTGGCGGCCATTGGTTTGCTAAAGATATCTAGTGGTGTGAGGTTAAGAAGTTTATTTAGGGCAGCTGAGGGTGTTGATCACAGTGCTCCGCTTATACACAAATAGGCTGTTCGTTGAACTTTGCTTAAATTATCGCAGTAGGTCCTTTTATCAAGAGCGGTCCACCATACCACTACTCCGTATGTGAGTATTGGGCTGATGACCGCGGTGTAGAGCCAGTGGATGATTTGGGGGGAGAAACCGCATTTATTTCCAATGGCTTTTTTACAGGAAAATAAGGCAACGGTGGATTTCCTGATTCTTTCCTGTATATCGGCTTTCCAATTTAGCTTTTTGTCTAGGATTATACCTAGATATTTGGCTTCGTTTGAATGTTCAAGTGGGATTGCATTAATTGATGGAGTTATTAGTTGCGGAATTTTGTATTTCCTGGTGAAGAGAACTAGTTCAGTTTTCTTAAGGTTGACCCCTAGATCACATTTTCCCGCCCATTTTACTAGTATATTTAGAGCGGTCTGCATCAGATCCGTAAGGACGTGAGCATGTTTGCCAGATACCGCAGTGGAGACATCATCTGCATATGCAGTCACTTTGAATCCCTCAGCTTCTAAGTCAACTAGAAGTTCATTGACGACTAGATTCCATAAAAGAGGGGATAAGACTCCGCCTTGCGGTGTTCCTCTACTGACAGATCTCTTTGCAGAGAAGTTTCCTAGAGTAGAGTTGATTCTCCTGCTTTTTAGCATTAGATTTATCAACTCCACTATGGAACCATCTACTTTGAGCTTCGTCAGTGCCTTTGTAATTGTAGAGTTGCTGACGTTATTGAAGGCTCCCTCTATGTCGAGGAAAGCGGCCAGAGTGAATTTTGTGATGGAGGGAATATTCTATAGTACGAACCAAGGTTTGTAAGGCCGTTTCTACAGATTTTCCCTTACAGTAGGCGTGTTGTGCTGTAGATATTAGTTAAGGATCTATAGCTATACGCAGGTGGATATCAATCAGTCGTTCTAAAGTTTTAAGAAGTAAAGATGATAGACTTATTGGTCGGAGATCTTTTGGGTTTAAATGGGATGATTTTCAGCCTTAGGTATAAACACAACCTTGATCTCTCTCCACTGAGTGGGGATATAGTTCAAGGTGGTTCAGCCGATAAGAATCACTTCAAGGACAGGGATAATGATATCCGCGGCCCTTTGAAGTTCGGCTGGAATTATACCGTCTGGCCAAGGGGATTTGTATGGGTCAAAGCTGTTAATGGCCCAAAATAGTTTTTCTCTTGTAATCAGATCGGGGTTGTTTGAAATTATGTTACTTGATTATATGGAATCATAGTTGCATAAGTTCTTGGAGCTGCCTGAAAAGTGAGTCCAGAAGCAGATTGAGCGCTTCTTCGCAGGATTCTGTCCAGCTGTCAGCTGTTTTCAGACTGCTAGGCGTGGTCGGACTTTCTGAGAGGATTTTTCTTAATCCAGAAGCTTCTGAAGTATCTTCTATTTTTCCACAGAAGTTTTTCTAGGAAGTTCTTTTATTTTTCCTCAGTTGATATTTATAAGTTTTGAGGGATTCCTTGTAGGAGTCCCAGTCTATTAAAATTTTAGATTGTTTAGCTTGGTTGAAAAGTTTTCTACATTCCTTCCTGAGTGGTTCTAGCCCCGAGCTCCACCGCAGTGGTTTCTGTTTTCCTCTTAAACTTATAAGAGAAAAGGAAACCTGCAGTGAATGGTTAAGGGCAGTGGTAAGATCATTGACTTTTTTGTCTAGACCATGTTTGTTTGAAGGGTTTTGTAAAAGTTCAGGCTTAATAAACTTTTTCAAAGTTACCCGATATTTTTCCCAGCCAGTTTTCCGATAGTTTCGGAAGATTGGTTGCTTAAGAGGTTCCTCATTAAGATTAAATTGAATGTATTGTAATGAACACCCAACATTTATACCAATTTCCTAATCGAAAACGTTTAACCGAAAACACAACTGGCAACACTATAATGGAATGGTATAAATGAGAGGCATTGCTTGTAAGCCAGTGTGTGTGAGTGTAGAGATTTTTGACAGCAAATGTGGAAACCATGGAGAAGAAACTGGAACGCTCTAGATGAGTGTTGTTCTATATAAATAGGCCGCTGACGCAACGAGCAGTCAGTTTTGATTATAGAGTGATAAAGTTAAGAGTAAATTGTCGTATACAAGTGATAGTGCAAAAGTCGAGTTGAGATCGAATTAAGTATAGATACTGAATAAAAGTGATAGAAATAAATTGAAAGGTGAAGTTTTATTTTGCGAACTAAGCGCACGTTACATTGGTGTCAGAAGTGTAAATAAAACTTATTTGACTAGTAAAGTGTAAAAAAAAAAAGTAAAAAGAAAAATAATAATTATATACAGCGAAAATGGGTAAGTTGTTAGAAGAGCTCACTTGCATTGAGCTTAAAAGTGAGTTAGGTAAGCGAAATCTCTCTAGAGCGGGATCGAAAAATGAGCTCGTCCTGCGCTTGCGTAACTATTTGGAACAGCAAGGGGAAGACGTGAACACTTTTGTTTTTGAAACAGAAGTGGAAGAAGAGGAAGTAAGTGAAAATGTAGATTTTTCTAGTATGATGAAACTTTTGTTAGAACAACGAAACGAGCAAAAGAAAGAACTGCAGAATGTTCTCGAACGACTCGAAGTACAACAAAAAAAGCTGGAAGAGCAACGAAATGAGCAAAAGAAGGAACAGCAGAATATTCTCGAAAGACTTGAGGCGCAACAGAATGTTTTGGAAGGTCAGAAAAACATTCTAGAAGGCAAATTGGGCAACATTGAAAAAAATGTGTTTGCCCTTGACGAACGCGTTGAAGGTATAGAAAAAAGCTTTCTGTTGTAGAGAATCGTTTTGAAATCGTAGAAAGCCGATGTGATAAACAGTTCTCTGTTCTGACCAAGGAATTTGACCAGATCCGGAAAATCAAAATTCGAGAATCTAATGGAGAGTCTGCAAAGAAAAAGGAGATGAAACCGCCAACATTTGATGGACAGTCTTCTTGGTCAGTCTACAAGAGACAATTTGAGGCAGCCGCGACAACAAATGGCTGGGATGACGAAGACAAGTACATTGCACTGACTCTTGCTCTTAGAGGACCAGCAGCTGAATTACTTCAAACAGTTCCAGCTGGTAAGAGCGGTGATTTCAGTTCTCTCGTGGCAGCTATAGATAAACGCTTTGGAGATAGCCACTTGAAAGAAGTCTTCCGAGTCCAACTCAATAACAGAGTCCAGAAAAGGGGTGAAAGTCTACAGCAGCTCCAAGCAGACGTCGAAAGACTGGTTCACCTGGCATACCCGGATGCTGGAGAAGAAATCATCAACCAGCTTGCTGTTGAGTCCTTCGTTCGTGCCATTTCCGATATACATCTTCAGAGGTCTGTGCGAACTGCTAGAACACGTACTCTTTCCGAAACTTTAGCATTCGCATTGACAATTGAAGCAGCAGAACAGGCTTCTCATGGAGTACATCGCCTTAGAGAGGCCATAGTCGAAGAATGCTCGTGCCAAAGAGCTGAAATACAAAAGAACCAGCGAAGCGGACTAGCAAGATGTTGGAACTGCAACAAGACCGGGCACTTACAGCGTCAATGCCGACTACCACCAAATAAAGCCGGTTGTCAACATTGTGGAAGCAAAAGACCCAACCCAGAGCAAGTTAACAACAACACCAGTGCTGCTTATCAATCCCTTTCCCATCAGGGAAACGATTAAGAACCAACTTCGAGGGGCAGAGGCTGGTTTCTTGTATCGATGGCCCCAAAACCACCATCCAGGTCTCACAGACCAAACGAGACAACAAAAGTCTGACTGTGGAGACTACTATCAACGGGAATAAATATGTGGCTACCATCGACACCGGTGCCACAGCATCCATAGTGCGTCGAGACCTGGTAAAGATGACTTGGCTTCATAACACCAATAGCTACCGTCATAGAACCGCAACGGGAGAAACAGCAAGAGTATATGGAGAAGTGTGTCTTAAGATCCGACTGGCTGATTTAGTGTTTACTCATCAATTCCTGGTGGCAGATATATGTGACGAGTGCATCATTGGAATCGACTTTATGAAACAGCACGGAGTTATTTTGGATATCGGTAATAAAGTTTTGAAATACAAAAATAAAGAAATTCCAATGACCTATTCGAATGAAAATACGTCAACACTGAGGACTGTCATCACGGAAGATCTGATCCTGCCTCCTTCTTCTGAAGTGTTCGTTTGGACAAAACTGGAAGGTGAGTTTGGAAGCCTTCGATACCTCATGGTGGAACCAAACCCAGAGTGTTCCTCCCAAAGCGTCATCATTGGGAAAACACTGGTAGCACCGAAAAACAAAATGGTCCCCGTACGATTACTAAACACCAGACCGTACGATGTAAGGTTGAAGAAAGGAGAAGTCGTTGGACGTTGCGAATCGGTTGCAGCAATTACGAAGATCACAGACGAAGCCCCGAGAAAAACTATAACTCCGGAGGAGCTCAAAACCATCAGAGCTAAAATACTGTATTCATCCAACCTTTATCACCAACAAACAAGGATGGCTGAAAATCTCCTACAAGAGTACACTGACATCATCGCATCGCAAAAGGGACAATATGGTAGGACACAGTTGGTGCAGCATCGCATCAACGCAGGAGATGCCAGACCGATTCGTCAACCCGCAAGACGCCTTCCACTGGCCAAACAAGGTGAGGTTGAGGAAATGATAACAGCAATGAAGAAGGACGGTCTTATTGAAAATTCCAAAAGTCCTTGGGCTTCACCAGTGGTGCTAGTGAAAAAGAAAGACGGAAGCACTCGTTTTTGTGTGGACTACCGAAGGCTGAATGATGTGACTAAAAAGGACAGCTATCCGCTGCCGATCAGTGATACCCTGGATGCTATGGAGGGAGCCCAGTGGTTTTCGACGCTGGACTTGAAGAGTGGATATTGGCAAGTTGACATCCACCCTGATGATCGGGAAAAGACGGCGTTTTCTACAGGTAATGGGCTCTGGCAGTTTAAAGTTATGCCGTTTGGGCTATGCAACGCTCCGGCAACATTCGAGCGTTTGATGGATTGCGTTCTTCAAGGACTGACGTGGAAAGCGTGCCTTGTCTACTTGGACGATGTCATTGTTTACGGGAAAACATTTGACCAACATTGCAAGAACCTAAAAGCCGTGTTTCAGAGACTTCGAGAGGCTAACCTTAAACTGAATCCAGAAAAATGTGCACTTTTCAAAACCGAAGTTAAGTATTTGGGACACATCATCTCTTCCCAAGGAGTGAAGACTGATAATGAAAAAGTTGACTCCGTCAAAAATTGGCCAACACCACAGGGCAAACATCAACTCCGAAGCTTTCTTGGTCTTGCCACATATTACCGACGTTTTGTTAAGAACTTTGCTGGAGTTGCAAAAAGTTTGCATCAGCTCACCGAAAAAGGGAAGCAGTTCAAATGGTCCTCACTCACTCAAATACCGCCTCTGTAACGCTCCAGTGCTGGCACATCCAACACCTGGCGAAACATTCATCATCGACGCAGATGCAAGCAGCGTTGGAATCGGGGCGGTACTATCCCAAGTGCATGATGGCGAAGAGAAAGTGGTGGCCTATTACAGTAAGGTCCTCTCGAAGCCTGAAAGAAACTACTGCGTGACCAGAAGGGAACTGCTAGCTCTTATCTTGGCAACAAAGCACTTCCATAAGTACATCTATGGCCAGAAATTCCTTCTGCGGACAGACCATGGTGCTCTGAACTGGCTGTTGAACTTCAAAAATCCAGAAGTTCAAGTCGCAAGGTGGATAGAAAGACTGCAGACTTATGATTACCAGATTCAACACCGCAGAGGAAAGCTGCACTCAAACGCCGACGCATTGTCCCGAAGACCTTGCAAAGAGGATTGCAAGCATTGTAGGCGACAAGAAAACAAAGAAAATATTACCGCTCAGCGACTAAGAGCTGACCCCATATGCGGATGGAGCAATGAGGAAGTGAGGACCGCTCAACAGGAGGATCCAGATATCGAACCCATTCTCGCATGGAAAAAAAATGAAGAGAAACCTGAATGGGGAGATATTTCTGACAGGAGTCCAGTTCTCAAAGCCTATTGGGCACAGTGGGACTCATTATATGTGCAAGAAGGTGTCCTCAGGCGAAGATGGGAGTCCGCTGACGGTAAATCATATGTGATGCAGATGATCGTACCGCAATCGAAAGTCAGTGAAGAACTTCGGGAGATGCACGACGGACCTTCTGGAGGTCACCTGGGAGTTAACAAAACACTGGAGAAGGTGCGACATCGGTTCTACTGGTTACATGCTAGAGATGACGTGGAGAAGTGGTGCCGAACATGTGAAATGTGTGCTGCAACCAAAGGACCTGGTAGGAAGATTCAAGGTAAGATGCATCAGTACAACGTTGGATCGCCTTTTGAGAGGATTGCAGTAGATGTGGCTGGGCCTTTTCCAGAGACCAACGCTGGAAACAAGTACATTCAGGTTGTAATGGACTATTTTAGCAAATGGCCTGAGGCGTATGCCATCCCAAATCAAGAAGCCAAAACGGTGGTCGACCAGATTGTGTTTAACTGGGTAAGTAGGTTTGGCGTACCTATGGAAATCCATTCCGACCAAGGGAGGAACTTCGAGTCAAACATCTTCCAAGGAGTGTGCGGGCTACTTGGCATCAAGAAGACCAGAACCACACTGCTTCATCCACAATCTGATGGGATGGTTGAAAGATTCAACCGGACCTTGAAAGAACACCTCACCAAGGTCGTAGGCGACTACCAAAGAGACTGGGATAGGCACGTACCACTATTCCTGATGGCCTATAGAAGTGCAGTACATACCTCGACAGGACAAACACCATATGACATCCTGTTCGGGAAAACCATGCGGCTGCCCAGCGAACTTAAATTTGGATGCCCCACAGAGGAGCCACAGGACACGAACGAGTATGTGGATGACCTCGAGGAGAGACTCGCTGACATCCATAAAAGAACAAGGGAACGGATGAAAACCTACAGCGACCGGATGAAGACACGGTACGACACAAAAGCGACAACGGCAGGATTCCAAGCCGGAGATCGTGTGTGGCTTTATAATCCTCATCGTCAAAAGGGATTGTCACCGAAACTTCAGCAGAACTGGGAAGGTCCTTATACTGTTGTCACGAGGATTAACGACGTAGTTTACCGCATCCAAAGAGGACTAAGAGGCAAGTTAAAAGAAGTGCATTGTGACCGGCTGCATCGATATAGTGGCAAGGCTGCAGATGGAATTATTCGGGACGAACAATCTTAAGGAGTAGGCAGTGAACACCCAACAGTTATACCAATTTCCTAATCGAAAACGTTTAACCGAAAACACAACTGGCAACACTATAATGGAATGGTATAAATGAGAGGCATTGCTTGTAAGCCAGTGTGTGTGAGTGTAGAGATTTTTGACAGCAAATGTGGAAACCATGGAGAAGAAACTGGAACGCTCTAGATGAGTGTTGTTCTATATAAATAGGCCACTGACGCAACGAGCAGTCAGTTTTGATTATAGAGTGATAAAGTTAAGAGTAAATTGTTGTATACAAGTGATAGTGCAAAAGTCGAGTTTAGATCGAATTAAGTATAGCGCACGTTACAGTATCTATGATCAGAAAAGGAGTGTTCAGTAGATACTTTCCAATTAGTAATCCTATGATGAACCGAATTGGAGACAAGAGTGATATCTAAAACTACTTGTCTGTTTCTGGTAATGAATGTTCGTTCATTGCCAGTACTACTTACTATGAGGTTAGTACTTAAAATAAAACCAAAAAAAGACTCACCCCTTTCATTCATGTCAGTACTACAACTCTTTTTAATAAGTCGCCTGGAGGAGAGCCAGGATGGTCGTGGCCGAGGAAAGCAGATACCAGCCAGTAGGTGTTGTCACTGGTCTGGTATCTTACTGTGGTTACAGCTCGATTGCTGTAATTAGGGAGTAAAAATACATTAGTACTACTTCTTACCAATATGCAGGATCTGGGTTCTCCTTTGTCCTTCATATAAAACAGAGTATATCCAGGAGCCCTTAGTCCATGAACTATGGATTTGATGATTCAAGGCTCTTGGATAAGGACAATATCTTCCCCTCTCTAGTTGAGGCGGAGAAGAAGCCTGCTTGGAGTGTTGGAGGTTAATCTGTTTTAGCTGCACGATCTTGGGTAAACTAACCTCCACCACAGTCTGGTTGAGGTCGTCGTTTGTTTCGCTCTCAGAGTTTGACCTAAGAAGGTCATCCTCGCTGAGCGAAACCTCGTTAGCGGAGTCATCAGTCTCCAAGTCGTAGAATTTGATGACGTTTTGGGCATCCAAGTGGGATGTGGAGGGTTTATTTTGATGCGTTTCAGCAGAGGATGTGCCGAGCTCATCTATCTCCATGGATGGAGGGTCGACTTGCCCTGCGGGTTCTTCCACTGAAGACGCACTTTTTGTTTCGGGAGATGGAACGATGTTCTGTTCTTCACCTTTTTTGTATATTTTTAAGGCAATGTTTGACCAGCCGAACCGAATCACGCCTTTTGTCGCAGCCAGGGGAGCAAGGGAGTTCTTATTGATGACTATTATAGCCGATCTATAGTGACCATCCGGCTCTTCAAGCTTCGCGACTTGATTGTATCTTTGCAGGAGAGTTCTGCTGGTGGTCTAGCGCGAGCCCTAGGCCTGCAAGGGATATCCTCCCTTGACACGACTTCAAGCTTAGCACCAGGCCAGAGTCCCTCTAAGATTTGAGTAGAGAACACTACTTAAACGATTTGTTTAGAAGTCATTTAAGGAACGGTAAAATAATTAACTTAGTTCATAATGATGCAAAGATTAAATTTATTAAATGTATCAAATTAGCAACTGATTTATTGAATGAAGAACAGTTGTATTCTGAAATGGAGAAAGTTCATTTGAGCATTTGACCACTAATCATCGTGGAGTTTTAGAAAACATTGAAGAAATGAAAAACAAATTTTTTTGTCCGAATTTGATTAAATCAATAGATTTATCAATAACTGCGTAACTTGTGCCGAAAATAAATATGATAGGAATCTAATAAAAAAGTTCTTTAACGCTACAGAAACTCCAAACAAGCCTAATGTGATCGTACACATGGACATATTTCAAATCCATAATACTTATTTCTTAACAACGATAGATCGATTTACGAAACTAGCTTCCGTTCATAAAATTTACGATAAAAATATGATAACCGTAAAAATAAAGTTAGAAGAATGGATATCTTATTTGTGAAAACCAGAAACTCTTATAATGGATAATGAATTCAACAACACTTTAATAAAGTTTTTCTACAGAGAAAAAGGTATTACAACACATTTTACTACCCCCAATTCTCACACAGAAAATTCCGATATCGAACGGTTTCATTTACTTTATTGGAACATATCAGAGTTCTTAAACGTAGTGATGAAAATATGGGATTAGAAGAATTAGTCATAAGATCGGTAGGTTTTTACAACAACCATTGTATATAGAATCTATAGTACTATTACTTCGGAGTAGTAGGTTAAAATGCTTAAGAATACAATTCTTCTTCTTCTTCTTCTTCTTTTAATTGTGTATAGTGCCGAAATGCAAAAGGAAAAAAATACACTTTTTTTGTAGTTGCCTATAGTTTTCCTTATAAGAAATTTATTTATCAAAATACTAACGTTTTCCACCCTTTTTCAGATTTGTTTTTATCTATCATAACCTTGCATTTCTATACTTACTTTTACCAACTACAATTCCAACATTTCAGAAAAAATGTTCTTCAATATCATTTTTCACATATCAAATAATAAATTCAAAACAAAAAAAAAATTTCTGCTCATTAATACAAATTTCAATTTTTCATGAATTTGAAATGAAATTTGCTTGCAACATAGAAATTTCATTTTATCCCTTCAAATTGAAATTTCAGTTTCAATCACAACAGTATGATCAGATGTTCAATTTTTTGTAATATGTAAAATATAAAAATGGTTACTGTGGGTTATCCTTAGGAGATAAACATATGTTGTCTCGTACTTTTTTATTCATTGTTTTAAGATTTACAATTCCGTAGTACATGAATTTGAACTATCTCGTAAGTTTTTGCCAGCGTTTGCAATGTAGGCACAGAAAAATATGTTTGTTAAGACATCACTTTACAAATCTTTAAATTTCTCGGCTTTTCTCTGCTATAATATGCATGCATTATACATATAAACCTTCCTCTCTATTCATTAAAAAAAAAAACCTCACCAAAATCCGCTGAGCAGTTTAAAAAATCTAAGCATACATAGGGACATAGGGACAGAGAAAGCGACTTTGTTTTATACTACGTAGTGATGAAGTGCAATTATTTTTATCCTTTTCTTTCGCTTTTTTGTTTCTTAAAAACTTTTTTTTGGATGTGCAATATTCAATTCCTTTTTTTTTTTTGTAGTTGCCTATAGTTTTAGGCTGCTCATGCTAAATTGAAAATAGCAAATAATTTCCGTATGCAACAGCTTTCCGCATGGCCCGCTTCGCGGGGCTCATTAGTTTAACCCTGTTTCCGCAGGCTTAGGCTGCTCATGCTAAATTGAAAATACCAAATAATTTCCGTATGCAACAAAATTCAAAATAAAAGGCGTTAGTTAACAAAATTGCATTTTTATTGGCTAAAATCACCATATACCAAATTCACAGCTTTTATTAACTGTGCAAAAGGGTCTTGCAGCTTTTTTTCAACATTCCTCCTCCATTGGTACTCCACAATCCAATTTGCAAAATTGTTGGAGTAATTGTCATTATAAAAGTGTCTCTTAACCACTCTCCACTGGGACTCAATTCTTTGCGTGTGAGTCCCATCTTCTGCCACAAACGGGTTGTCTGGGTCACTATGATTAACTTTTTTGTGTATGTACCCATGTTGAGATAAGCAATCATACGCTTTCCAGTAGTCTGTATGAATTGTTGTGCCCAAAGCAACATGCTTTTTTATAATGGGTATCAGCACCTTAAATAAAAACGATATTAATACAATAAAACATTGTTAATTTAAAAGATAGATACCTCGGCACTTCTAATATTATCTGGGCACACTTCTAGCCGCAGATCTTGAGATCCGTCCTGGATCATACCCAAGACCCAGTGACCTTCAACCCGCCGTCCTTTGTTGAATTTCCGCCGTCCAAATTTACTTTCGTCGATTTGAACGACGCATCCAGGGCCTCCAATTTTCCCCTCTTCCTCGATGGTATCAAAGTACTGGTCAACCACTACTTCTCTACAAAAGCTGAACCAATCAGCTATTGTAGTACTCGAAATACAACCAGACAGTGAAGTTGGATCCTCCCTCTTAAAATTTTCAATTGTTACTTATTAAATGTTTATCTATATATTCATATATATATATATATATACCTGAATGAATGCGTAAGTAAACTTCCACGAGAAGCAATACATTAAATAAAACACCCGCGCCACTGGCATATGCACGTTATCAAACCAAGTGCCTTGAGCACGTGAAATTGATTTTTTGCCTTTGCATGTGCCTCTTTGGCACTCGAAGAAACCAATCGCGTTGTTTCTGTAATATACGTGCATTTCCTTATGATGTACACGACATCTCTTACTTTTGGGCAAGAAACCCAACTCCTCAGCTAGTTGTACAGCTTTTTCTTCAGTGTCCGTCTTCTTTGCAAGGCCTATCAGAGTCCTAAAGATTGTGTTATTATAAAACGTTACCAATAAAAAATCTAATTGTATATCTACCATTGGGTTCTGATAACCTCCGAAGTTAATCGTTGCCTTTTTAAAGAACCCGAAGTTGAGGGCAATTCTTCTTCATTTCTTTCTGTATTTCCTTCCATTTTCCTTTTTACTTGACCCGAAGTTGAGGGCAATTCTTCTTCATTTATTTCAACAAAATCTGCTTTTCCTTCCATTTTCACACTTTTTCACTATTCACTTTAATCACAATGTGTTGATAGTTGTCAAAACTTTCAGCATATTTACCCGTTAGAAATTTAACTGTTTTTATTCAATAACAAAAACACAAAATTTCCCTCAACCGTGAAACTTGCTGATGGGTTTAATAACTTCCTTCAAATCTAAGAAAAATTTCCTCAAAAAACGACCAAAAAAACAACAATTTTCGAAAAATTCCCCCAAAAAGTAAATATTTGGCATCACTGTACAAAGTAAAAAAGTCAAATTGACATCCATATGGCAGCAGTTTGTTTACTTCTGTAATAAATGCCAAAATACAAATCGATGGAAAGTTGAACAAATAATTATAAATTAAATAAAACATTCTTGCGACCAAAAACTTGTTTTTTATTATATTTTTTATTGAATTACATAAATACAAAGTGTTGTTACATTCATATTTTCCTGTTTTGTAAGAAAAAAAAAATCTAAAGTGAGGTTAAAACCCAAAAATTAAAATGTGTTTTTAAACTATTTTAAGGGGTCTCCCGCAAGTTCTGTTTCGAAATTTATTCTATTGAAGTGCCCCCCTACCTGTTAAAATTTAGTTTAAGCCCCAACTCCGTACGTACCGAACTAAAGTTCAGCCATAGTTTTCGTTATAAAAAATCTATTTATCAAAATACTAACGTTTTCCACCCTTTTTCAGATTTGTTTTTATCTATCATAACCTTACACTTCCATACTTACTTTTCTCAACTTTAATTCCAACATTTCCGAAAAAATGTTCTTCAATATCATTTTTCACATATCAAATAATAAATTCAAAACAAAAAAAAATTTCTGCTCATTAATACAAATTTCAATTTTTCATGAATTTGAAATAAAATTTTTTGCTTGCAACATAGCAATTTCATTTTATCCCTTCAAATTGAAATTTCAGTACCTGAATCACAACAGTATGATCAGATGTTCAATTGTACGTAAAATCTTTCTTGAACTACTACCACCACTATACCCCACCCTAAGAGAAAGACAAAACAATTCATGTAATTATTTTTTCACACCTATTCTGCTTTGCTTAACCATAAGACTGCTATTATACGGTGAAATTTGTTTCACGAAACAACTTCGAATTCTTCTTTGTTCTGTCATTCCGTGTCGCAAGTGTAATTACACGATGAAATCCAGTTTCATGAAACTAGTTTCACATTTCTCTTTATTTTTCATTCGGTGTTTTTATTTTTGGGAAAAAATAGTTATCTAGCAGTGCCTGGTTGCTTCAAAACCTCTTTTATTGGCAATTGAAAAACAAAAAAGTCATTATTATTAGTATTATTTCTTATTTTTGAACCAAATGAAACAGAATAAACAAAAACACGAACAAAGACATAGGGGGCGTTCGAGAATCGTATCCGGATAGCTTGTTGTTGTTGTTTACTTGTACAACTTTTAGCAGAGTCACACACCCATTTCAACTAAAAAGCTATCTAAAGGTATCCGAGTATATTTGGTATACCTTTCTATTCAAGTGATCAGCTGATAGAAAATTTATTTTTATTTCTTTTCATGTTGATTTTTTGTTTTGGTGTGCATTTATTTCAGGATAAGAGTCTTTTAAAACTCATGGGAAATCGAAAAAAATAAGTTATAATCGTCTTGCAATGATATTTTGAATGTTTTTCTATTCTTAAAAGTCGAATTTTAATATTTCACAGCAGATCGTTCAAAAGGTATCCAAGATACGGCTATCCGAAATAGGCTATCCGATAGGCTCTCAAACGCGCCCAAAGAGAAACGTCAAAGCTGTTTCACGAAACCATAACCCATGCGACACAGGGTAGCTCATTGTCCATCTCTCTTTTTCGAACTTTCGTTCTCTTTAGCACTTATAGTGTTCGAACAGTTTCGTGAAACAAATTTCACCGTATAATAGCAGTCTAAGATTACTGATTCTCTATACTTTGTCTTGTGTTTTCGATTCTCCTCCCCACCTTAAATAATTTGCTTTGATTTTGGTTCTCTCGGCACTTTTTGAAATTTAAGCGCTTAATTCTCTCTTGTCTGTGTCTCTTTGCTTAAGCGATTTCAGCGCACCACTCGGTGAATAAAGGTCTCAAAAAAAGCTATCTGATGATAGTACTATAGATTATATATACAATGAAAAAACTGAGAAAAGATATAATAAACTTAACTTAATGGACTGCTAGTTGGCTCCTTAAAAGTGAAGCCAGCGGTAAGCGACAGTGCTGCATCTTGGTTCAACTGGTTGTCGAATCTAGAACTAAACTAACACTTGAGTTTTTCGAGTTGTCAAACTGGCAGATGTTGTCTTGTCTTTTTTTGTTATTCTCGTGAAAGCATAAGTGTTTTTATTGTTGTTTGCACAGCAAACTTTTAGATGGCACCTAATTCTTGGGAAAAAATTGTAATGTTGCCGTAAATGGCGGACAGGGGAACCAAGAGGGCTAGTGTCGCTTGGCTTCAAAATCTTTGCCAGTCTTATATGGAGATTACACTCAACTAGCAGTCCATATATAATATGTCAATGGTAGCAACCCTAATAAAATTGACATAACGCAAATGAGAAGACCTCTAAAAAAAATCTCTTTTCTAGATGACGATCTGCGTAATGCTTCCGGCAATCATAATGCCTACAATCATATCGGGGTCCCTCCAAGTTCAACAAATAATGGACAATAGCGGATTTATAGAAGTGAAATTAACAGAGAACCAATTGGTTACTGAATAATAGGTCTCAAAAAAAGCTATCTGATGATAGTACTATAGATTATATATACAATGAAAAAACTGAGAAAAGATATAATAAACTTAACTTAATGGACTGCTAGTTGGCTCCTTAAAAGTGAAGCCAGCGGTAAGCGACAGTGCTGCATCTTGGTTCAACTGGTTGTCGAATCTAGAACTAAACTAACACTTGAGTTTTTCGAGTTGTCAAACTGGCAGATGTTGTCTTGTCTTTTTTTGTTATTCTCGTGAAAGCATAAGTGTTTTTATTGTTGTTTGCACAGCAAACTTTTAGATGGCACCTAATTCTTGGGAAAAAATTGTAATGTTGCCGTAAATGGCGGACAGGGGAACCAAGAGGGCTAGTGTCGCTTGGCTTCAAAATCTTTGCCAGTCTTATATGGAGATTACACTCAACTAGCAGTCCATATATAATATGTCAATGGTAGCAACCCTAATAAAATTGACATAACGCAAATGAGAAGACCTCTAAAAAAAATCTCTTTTCTAGATGACGATCTGCGTAATGCTTCCGGCAATCATAATGCCTACAATCATATCGGGGTCCCTCCAAGTTCAACAAATAATGGACAATAGCGGATTTATAGAAGTGAAATTAACAGAGAACCAATTGGTTACTGAAACCGATCTAATATTGCATATCATTGATCCAAAAGATATAATAAGTCTGTTTAACGAAATAATTCAAGATGTTGAACCCCTACAAGCAGACCATAAAGTAGTACTTCGCTCACAGATAGCTCAAGTAAAGTTAAAACTTTAGTCACTAAGCATAGAAATAAGCGTGGCCTTATCAATGCCGTAGGCCAAGTATGTAACTTTTTATTCGGCACCATGGACGATAAAGATGGGATTGACATTGACTCTAATTTACATAACTCTATTACTACACTTAATCAACAAGTGAACAAACATGGTAATCAAACATTCATGAATCTTATGTCGATTTCCTTTCACCCATTTGCAGTCGACTGCAGTCGCTACTAAATTCGATTCTTTTTTGGGTATTTAGGAAATTCAAAAAGTAGCAATTTTTTTTATTATGAATTGAAATGTATAAAGGAAAACAAGCACCAAAGAACAAAACAATTGCATTCATATTGTTTATCATACAATTTTTATATTTTTTTTCACCAGTTTTTTTCCAAATTCACAACTAAATAGAAAACATTTTTGGGTTCTTTTCATTTTTTTTTTTCATACACTGATGATTTGTTTGACGTTTTTAATTTGTCAAAATGGTTGTATGTGTAAAAATCGGTGTGCAAATCCGTCTCAAAACAGAGATCGACTGCAGTCGATTTTTTTTTTCCTGCTAAATGAATTCCATTGAAAAAAAATTTACTGCAGTCCACTGCAGTCGATTTTTTTGTTGAAATGAATTCGACATTAGAGATACTTTATATAAGAACCGTTATCAAATGTTACTTACTTACTTACTTACTTACTTACTTAAGGTGGCGCTACAGTCCGGGTCGGACTAGGGCCTGAACCAACATGCTTCTCCAGCCAGCTCGGTCGCTAGCTAGCTGCCTCCAGTTTTACACGCCAAGTTGGTTGAGGTCCTCTCCTACTTGTGTGCGCCACCTGAGTCGCAGTCTTCCTCTACTGCGCCGTCCCTCGGGATTGGATTCGAAGACTTTCCGGGCCGGAGCGTTGGTGTCCATTCGCTCTACATGACCCAGCCATCTAAGCCGCTGGACCTTGACTCGTTTGACAAGGTCAGTGTCGCTGTACAGCCCGTACAATTCGTCGTTAAATCTTCTTCTCCACTCTCCATCTATGCAGACGGGACCAAAAATCACCCGAAGAATTTTTCTCTCGAAGCATCCTAAAGCGTTTTTGTCTGCCTTTGACAAGGTCCATGCCTCTGCGCCATATATAAGAACCGGGATGATAAGTGTCTTATACAGGGACACCTTAGTTGCTCGAGAGAGGACTTTACTACTCAATTGCCTTCTTAGTCCGAAGAAACAGCGAATGGCAAGAGTTATTCTTCGTTTGATTTCAGCGCTGGTGTCGTTGTCTGAATTAATAGCAGCGCCTAGGTAGACAAAGTCCTTAACTACCTCAAAGTTATAGCTGTCTATTTTGACGTTGTGTCCAAGACGTCGGTGTTGGGTGTCCTTTCTTGATGACAGCATATACTTGGTCTTGCCCTCATTTACCACTAAACCCATCTTCATCGCTTCCGTCTCAATGCTCATAAACGCGCCATTGACATCACGCTGCGTTCTTCCAATTATGTCAATATCGTCGGCATATCCGAGCAATTGAACGGATCATTGAAAGATTGTGCCTCTTGTGTTGACGTGGGAGTTTTGCACTATTCTTTCAAGAACGATGTTGAAGAAGTCGCACGACAGTGCATCGCCTTGCCTGAAACCTTTTTTGACATCGAATGTATCGGTGAGATCTTTTCCGACCCTGATGGAGCAGCGTGCGTTCTCCATCGTCATCCTACACAATCGGACAAGTTTGGTAGGGATGCCAAAACTAGACATGGCTCTACATAACTTTTCTCTATAGATGCTATCATACGCGACCTTAAAATCGATAAAAAGGTGGTGGGTATTGATTTGAAGCTACTGGGTTTTTTCCAAGATCTGCCGTAGTATGGAGATTTGGTCTATGGTTTTTCCATAGGCTTTCCTGGTCTAAAGCCACACTGATAAGGACCTATCAGGTTGTTGACGAATGGCTTCAGACGCTCACACAATACGGCAGAGAGGATCTTATATGCGATGTTAAGAAGACTGATACCTCTGAAGTTGGGGCAGTTCAGAGGGTCTCCTTTCTTGAGGACCGGGGAAACAATGCTGAGGTTCCATCGGGCATGCTTTCTTCCGACCATATTTTGCAAATGAGCTGGTGCATACTCCTGACCAGGTCATCGCCTGCCGATTTAAACAATTCGGCAGTGAGGCCATCAGCTCCAGCAGCTTTGTTGGACTTTAGCTTGGATACTGCTGTCTTTACTTCGTTCAGGTCGGGTTGGCGGAATTGTTGGTCTACGTCGCCTAAATCGAATGGTTCTATCTCTCTAACAGCGGAATTGGGTTCATCATTGCCGTTATAGAGCTTGGAGAAGTGGTCTTTCCATATCCTCAGCATTGACTGCGGTTCCATCACGATGTTCCTTTGATCGTCTTTGCAGGCTTCGCTTGTAGCCCGAGGCTGTTGTTTTTACCTTCTGGTAAAACTTCCGAACCTCATTCCTGCTGTGGCACCCTTCTATCTCCTCGATCGCGCGCTTCTCATGCTCTCTCTTTTTCCGTCTGAGAAGCCGGTGTTCGTCTCTCCTCTTCTGCTTGTAGAGCTCATAAGCAGTTCTAGTATTTTTGTGCAGCGCCGCTTTGTAGATAGATAGATAAATAGATAGATAGATAGTTGATTTTTATTGATTTACGATTCAATTAACAGTTATTTCACAATTAGGTATACAAAAATCATATAAGCATGGCATTTGCCGTCTGCCGGATTGATAACTAGGTAAATTAAATAACTGTAATACACTACCACATATAAATTTAATTTCCAACAAAAAAGCAAATAACATGTATCACAATTCAGAAGTATTCGTTGAATATTCTAGATCTGTATTTTAACGCAATTTTGCAATAATTATAAAGTTTGGAAACATCCATCTCATTCAGCAAACTAATAACTTGATCCTCTGTTAGAAAATCACTCCCCAGGATACTTCTCCTAGTTTCCCTGAGAGTTGGACACCTTCCGACGAAATGAATAACGTTCTCCCTCTCCGCTAAATTGCAAATAGTACACTCTATTGGTAGATCAGGCCTATGCGGTATGAAGTTTAAGTTGAGTAATTCGCTTCTTAACTTGACCATAGTTACAATAACGCTTACATTGTTCTCATCATGGAAGTAATTTCTTTCTGCGAGATTATGGTTAAGCCTACTGTAGGTTGTTCTGAACAAGGACCCGGCTGCTTCAGCTTCATATTCTGTTCTGCACTTCTCATCTAATGCAGCTATAACCTTGTACATAAGAGTTTTACTGTGAGTTACATCTTCCGTATTTAGATTAAAATTTAAATTGCATTCTTCTGCGAGACGTGACCACTCACCGTACCACTTATTATGGCTTTGTACCGCTTTGATTGCTATTTTTCTAACGAGCCGAGATTCAGGCATTCTGAAAACGTGCAGGAGATAATCAGCTTGCATCTTCAAGGTTTTAATGAATAGAGGAGCAAGTCCGGTTTCCAGCATTATAACGTAGTTTGGCGTATTGGCAGACGAAATAATCTCTTCACATAGTGAGTTAAGAGCTTCTCTACATTGTGAAACTTTTTACATCCCCATGCTTGGGCGCCATACAGAAGTATACTTTCCGCAACTGCCTCAAATATCTTATGTTTACTGCTGTGCGCTATATTTAAATTCATAAAGCATCTTTTCCAAGATATATTAATCGCTGTTTTAGCCTTTTGAAGTTTCTCCTTGAAATGTGCCTCCAAGCTCAGGTTTTTTGACAGAATTACGTCTAAAAACTTGTATTCACGAACACATTCTACATCTTCTCCGTTGTAGTTATATTTTTCATTCGATGCATTGTGTCCATCGCCTTTTTTAATTATCATCACCTTAGATTTTTGAGTATTGACTGTTAAGTTCCATAGACAGCAGTTGTGGTGTACCCTGTTAATCATAAGTTGTAATGTTTCTGGTGAATACGCAAAGATGACAATATCATCTGCAAACATTAGAGCCTTAATACGCTCTCCTGCAAAGTCAACACCACCAGGAAGGTAATCGACGAGGTCATCTATAAATAGTGAAAACAAGGTGGGACTCAATGTGCAACCCTGCCTAACTTCCGATGTAGTATTGAACCATTCTGAAAGCTCAGCTCCGTTCCATACTGCAGCCCTTGTTCCTTTGTACAGCTTTTCCAGAACACGTCCAAATTTCAGCGACATTCCCAGACCATATAACTTGTAGAATAAAGCACCTCGGTTAATTGAGTCAAACGCTGCTTTAAAATCTTTGAAGAATACATACAATTTTCTTCGCTGCATACAGAAGTGTTCTGCAAGATTTCTAAGCATGAAAATGTTATCAATTGTAGAGTATCCTGATCGAAAACCAGCTTGAAACTCTTTTAAAAGGTTCTGGGTTGTAATCCACGTTAGGAGTCGTTTCTGCAACATCGTTGTGAATATCTTGTACGTTGCATTTAGAAAGGAAATTCCTCGATAGTTAGTTGTATCTAACAAGGATCCTTTTTTTATGTATCGGGCATATAATAGCATCTCGAAATTCAGTTACCGAGAGATCCTCTTCGATTACTTTGTTGTTAAAAAGCGTAACAAGACATTCATTTAGCATAACGGTACCGTATTTATAAAACTCCGCGGGAATACCATCCGCACCTGCTGCTTTTCCATCTTTAAGGGATCCTAGCACTATTTCAAGTTCTTGTAGAGTAAATTTCTTTTCAAGTATTTCATTGTTGAATCCAGGAATCGCATAATGCCAATTTGTTGTCATGGTGACAGGATTCAGTAATTCACTAAAATGGGCGGATAGACTGTTAGCGCATAGTTTCGTGGGCACCCCGAATTGCTTGCCATTTAATTCCCAAGCAAGTTTCCAAAAATCGGTAGCAGTTTTGCATGTTGCCAGTCTGAATGCTTGTATTTCTTCATTATTCTTCTTTTTGGTCTTACATATCTCCTTATAGTGCGAATTGGCCTCGATGTAGTTTCTTCGAAATAGATCATATGTAGATCTACGCAAACTTCTCAACCATGCAAAAGATACCTTGCGAGCTTTATGACATTCATCATCAAACCAAGGTTCCTTTGCAACTTTTCTTCTTTTTGCACTGAAATGTTGATGAGGGTAAGATGACTTCACAATCTGCTCCAACATAGAAAAGTCAACATTTTGTAGAGTTTGAAAATTTACGTCGAGTCGTTGTTTATATGTCTGGGCGTTTACAATGTTCCATTTGAGTTTAGGAAGCAATCGCGTGTTAAGATTTTCTTCATTTGGTTGTACAAGTCGTTGGAATGTTACTACCACCGGGAGATGGTCTGAATAAGGGAATCCTTTGACCTCAAAACTGTCACAAAAGGCTCCTAATCTTCACCTAAGATTGCATAATCAATCACTGATGATCCTTGTCTGCCAACAAATGTAAGATTTCCCGAACAATCGCTCAAACTGGTTCCATTTTGTATTCTAAGACCATAAGTGTCGCATAGTTCAATCAATCTCTTTCCTCTGGCATTACAAATAGTATCCTTTGATTGTCTGCAACATCCTTTTACTTCGATCATCACTTCTTTCTCAAAACCAATTCTTGCGTTCAAATCACCAATCCACAAAACGTTTGAAGATCCCAAACTGTTTATCATCTCCGTTATTCTTTCGAAGTCGTTCTCCCAATTATTGCAATTAACGTATGATGGTAGTATCCAAAGAGGTTTATTATTGATTTCCAAGTGTTGGAACGTTATATCGTTGTGAATCCGAAACTCACATTTTAAATCCTTCAGCTTTTGTTTGAACCCAAAGTAGCATCCTCCGTTTGCTCTGCCACGCGTACTACTCCTGACTGCTGGGATCCATTTAAACTAATAGTCTATCAATTTATTTTCAATACTTGCAAAGTTTATTTCAGTTACAAACGTTTCATATAAAAATATTAAATCAAAGCTGTTCACAAATTTAAAAAACTCACTAAATAATGATTTGGTACTCAACCCTGATACATTATATTACAAAATCTTAAAATATTCATTTTTCTTATTTAAAACATTTATTGCTACGTTACTCATAGTTTGGCAGACGGCTTTAGTACTAAACACAACTATTTATACTCCTACCGACACCTCTGGGCCCTGGCAGGTTTGCTGCAATACCGACGCTGTTGACTTGTTGATCATTCTCCGTCAATTGTAAGCTGTCATTGTCGTATGTCATAATTTTGTTGTATATTTGCATTCCATCCTCGTCTTTGGACTTTAATATGTTGTTCTGGTCCAAAAAAAATGTTTTATTTTCGATGAAAAGATTTTGACTACGTATAAGAACTTTGGTGTTTCTGTTCTTGGCAATTATGTTTGATTTTATCTGCAGAAGGTGTCTTCGTTTTTCCCGCGCTGCTCTGGTATAATCGCGGTGCATAGATATTCCGGTGTCACGTAATTTGTTGGCAGCCCTCATCAAACGATTTACGTCATCGCTTTGCTGCAGTTCTACAATAACAATTGCTACTTGATTGTTCCTAGAGCGAATCACTTCTGTTCTTGTAATTTTTGCCGGGTTATTTTGTTGTAAGAGATCCAAACAAACATTTCTTGCTTTCTCGACTACATGCTGATCATCCAACATTATTCTCGCTGGATTTTTTTTTCAAGAAAATCAATCTGACGTTCGAGAATCTGACATTTATTCTCAACTTGCTGAAGTTTATATTGAAGCATTTCATTGCTACGCTCTAGGCCCTCCATTTTCGTTCTGACTTCAACCAAGTCAGATTTTGTCGCCAAGTTTTTGAGACGATCGTCAAGTAATGCCGCAAGTGAACATTCAAGTGTTTTTAGATCCACCACTTGCATATTACCGATTTGGGAAGCGCTTGGAGAACTGCTTTCTTGAGAACGTGAATGCAAATCTGGTGAAAATTCAGAACATGGTCGTTTTTGCGATTGTGTGAGATCTGAGCCTCTATTGTTATTAAACGGCTTATTGTTATTGTGCTTATAGCTCTTATTTGGTGGTGTCCTTTGTAGGTTACTCATTTTTTATGCAATTTATTCTACTTTAGCTCACCTTCGAATAAAAGATTTTCAAGTCAACGATGATTTTCTGATAATTAGAACACTTTAAAAAAAAGGGAATTTTTTCTAATAATAGGTGTGTTTTTTTTCTCCAGCCTGTAAAGGCTTGATCAAATAGAGAAAAAAAACACGATTTAGCAATTTGATAGCACTATGTATTTGACATATTATGACTTTTGGGTGCGAGCTTCAAAATAAATAAACTAAAAATTAAAATTGATACGGTCTATATTTCTTTTTGATTTCTTATCGCAATTTATTTCGTATCACACTTTTCTTTTGTATTAAAGGTAACACGACTGAGGCCAGCAAAGAACCAATCAACCTGGAGCTGATTCCTTGCCCAACATGCCATTGCATATTTGTGCAGAAAACGGACGCAAAACGCTTAAATACTATTGAATTTATAAATCTTCTAGGGGCTGTTAGCTCTTTGTACACCACTTTTCATTAAAAACAAGAATAGACAACGACGCTCATGTTAAAAAGCATTTTTAATTTTGTACTTTTTTACAATCAATGTTCAAAAGACATTTTGTAAAACAATCATTTTCTACCTTGAGTTAAGACTTAACTTAAAGTAGTTGGACTGATAATTTTGGTCGATAAAACGGTTAAGGTTAAGTGCCAATTATTTAACAGTGTTCAGGTGAAGTTGGTGTAAGAGCTCTTCCAATACCTTGCCGTATGCTTGCGCGAAGAAAACGTTTGAGGTTTGACGCTTGTCGTGTTATTGAGCATTGTAATATCTGAGAATCGCAGAATTTTGCCTTTTTTGGAAGAGATTTTGCACGCTGCAAAGCCGATCGAATATCTTCCATTACCGCTTGATTCTTGAATATCCTGAGACTCTGAATCCATTACTGTCTAACGATACAGAACTGTTGCGGGTGGAGGTGAGGGAGTGTTTTGTGGAATGGCTGAAATATATAATCCTTTAAACAACTACAAAATATTTATGGAAAACTCACTTGTTGTATAAGTAGTACATTACTTAGATTCACCATTGCTTCTAGCTTTCGATTGTTGCTACATCGTTTATCAGCTCTTTTTCCTAGACTCCAGATTCATCAGGACATTTTTTTTTTTACGGTAGCCGATAGTCAACTGGAGACTATTTCTGTTCTAGAGATTTTACACGATTTTTGGATTGAATGTAAACTTTTTTTAGACCCTCCATTAGTTGACGTAGATCAGCATTATCTTTCATGTCGTCTGGAAAAGCAGGTGTGGCTGCTAAGTCGCAATACTATCCGTCTTTTTCAAAGAGTTCTTGATGTGTTGTCTAGCCTTGGCAATTTCAAAAAACTTAAGCACTGATTTGATGTTAAATCCTGAGATTCATTTTAGTAAAATCCAGAGATAAATTTTTAGCGTCATTTGTTGTTGTTTGGTTTGGTGGTATATTTTCTTGTTCTTCTAGCTTCTCTGAGACACGTTGCCGCAACAGTTCCAGATCAATACTTTCGACTGCATCATTGTATTTTATTTGGTCAAGTAATCCAATAAGTTTTGTGGTTTCCTGGTGTAAAAAGAAGATGTAGAAGGGCCAAGGTACCCAATGGTCGTCGACGGCAACAATTGTAATTAATAAGAAAAAAGCACTGAATTGAGAAATGAGAAACGTCATTTGGTACGTTGGGTGTGTTCGGTGAGTTTACAAATTGCACATTTTTGTGAACTGAATTTTTGTCAGTAACATGAATTTGTTAACAATTGTAAGCAAATTGTATGAGTTTGTAGCAACACCGAACAGATCCAACGACAGCCTTCGCCATTTTCGATAACATTTCCAAAAAATAGTTTGGTAGCACATTTTTGTTATCGGGCTAAGGAAATTAGACCGAATATATTATGAGGCTAAGGGAAGCCCAGAAAGCTAAATTTTTGTTGTATTTAGCACGTGAATTTTTTTAAGCCGTATAGGCTTGAGAAAAAAAAACGTACCTAATATTAATTTACTACAAAATTTATGGAGCTTAATTTCACTATCAACTACACTTTAGCTAGCTAGCGTTGCCCGCTTTGTATGCTTCCTGTTTAGCTGCATGTGCTTGCCGGCATTCGTCGTCAAACCGGGGGTTTCGTTGTGGTGGCCGTGTGAAACCCAGCACTTCAGATGCGGCATCTCTGATGGCTGATTGGCAGTGCTGCCACTGGTTCTCTATACTTGATGCTGGCGGCATAGGACTCCCACTTTTTAGACTTTTACAGTCGTATTTATAATCCCATTCCAAAGTATGTCTAACTTTGGACAGCTCTTAGAACACTGTCCAACTCAAAATCGTATTTATAAACACTTTCATCGCTGTCTAAGGAACGTCTAACTTTAGACACCGAAATTGGTTGTCTAAACCTCGTCTAAAGTGACAATTGATTGCTTTGTTGATGAATTTTGTAAAAACTTGAGAACAAAATCCCATTTTCAACTATTTCTGTCTTGGATGACATAAATCTAATTAATTTGATAAGTTCGCCGGGAAATAGAAGATCGCAAAAAAAGTACAAGCCTCGGTTTGATCCAATGAGTCTCAGAGAAAAGGAATTTCGGCAAAAATATCGCTTTTCAAAGGCAAACATGAAGAAGCTTATCGAACTTGTACGCGCAGATTTAAAAGATAGTGATAAAAGAGGAGGTAGAATTCCTATCGATCTTAATGTTATGGCAGCCATTAGATGCTGGGGTCGAAATGAGGTGAGCTTTGTTTATCAAAAATATGTTTCTGTGAAATAACATCGTTTTAATGCTGTTCAGATTCAAGATGACTGTGGAGATATTCACGGGTTAAGCCAGCCCACTCTCTGCACGATATGTCAACGAGTTGCGAGGGCTTTTGCGTTAAAGCGACCAACGTTTATTAAAATGCCAATAACAGCAACGGAGCAGATAAATGAAATACGTGGTTTTCAACAAGTAGCAGGTTTCCCAGAGGTAATTGGTGCAATAGACTGCGCACATATTCGAATTCCGAAAGTTGGTGGGCCGGCGGGAGAGTATTATGTTAATCGAAAAAAATACGACTCTATCAATACCCAAGTGGTATGTGACTCGAAACTTAAAATTCGAGACATAGTTTGTCACTGGAGAGGAAGTACTCATGACTCTAGGATATTTCGCGAAAGTAGAATCCGGCAACGCTTCCTAGATGGAGAGTTCAGAGACCGATTGCTGGGAGACGGTGGCTACGCTTGCCAAAACTATTTATTTACTCCAATTTTAAATCCACAATCGGATCCAGAAATTAAATATAACAAATCCCACATTTCTACCCGCAACACAGTAGAAAGATGTTTTGGTGTGTGGAAAAAAAGATTTATGGTGCTACAAAATGGGATGCGATGTTCGTTAAAGAATGTCAAGATCTGTCATGTAATGGCAAACCAAATGAACCATGCAACCTTTGTTACATTGGAACAACCAAACAATTTCTACGACAACGTATGTCTAACCACAAGTCAGACATAAGACTTAAAAATCCGGACAAGACAGCTTTGGCGTATCACAGCATTGAGAGCGGCCATTCTCCAGACTTTGATGGCGTTAAAATCTTACAAACGGAGAAACATGTTTCAAAACGATACACGTTAGAAACATTACATATCCTCAACAACAACAACAACATGAATAGAAAACAAGACACACAAAACATTTCGGCCGTTTATTGTTCTCTCCTCTCAACCTAAATTTCTCTGTTTCTGTTAACACCGACTCAACTTCATCATTAGAAGTGCTTGAAAAGTTTTTTTTTCTTTTTCAATGATTTAATATATCATTTTCTTTTTCTTTTAACCTTTCTTATCAAAGTGAGTGTACTGATTGTCAATTTGTCAATATTTTATTTAATTTACATATATATTTGTGTTTTTGTTTAAATAAAGTTCCCCTGAAGAAGGCAGCAACCCCTGCCGAAACGTTGGGAAAGTTAATGTAACTTGATAGTTTCATTACCATAATTAATGTGACCAAAAAAGCCGACGGAAAAACAGATTTCCACTTCACTTATATATCCAAAAATTGGTCAATAAATCAACTCTATGATCTGTCTCATAGCTTTAGCTGTATTGCACAATTTGGCAATTGATTTTGGAGACTCATCTTTAAGTATATATTAATGATCTTCATAAAAACTATTTTAAATTAGCTTTTACTCCATTCCAGATGAAAATAGTGATGAAGGCGAAACTGAAGATGTACTTGAGGATGATAGTGGTGACCTAGAACAAGAGCCCAAAAACTTAAATAATACACCATCTAACAGCAATAACATCAGTCAAAGTATTTTTATACAATCACATTTTTAATTGTATTTTATTTTCCCCGAGATGTGTTTGCAAAAACAAAACAAGATCCAACATGTTTTGGATCACATTTGCAGATCCAGCTTTTAGTTTCAAGCTTTACAGCTATATAATAATTTGTTGTCGCCTTAACATAACACAATTAAGAAACGAAAATTTTTCATCCCTCTGTGAAAAAAAATCCAAAATTCCAATGGACGCTCAAAATTTAGTCTTAGCCATTACTTTGCTAACGATCCGCCAGGTTTTTTCGATGAATTAGCAGGGAAGGATAAGCAACAGAAGAATGGTATAAGAAGTAAAATATTGTTTACTATTCCAACTTATTTTTTGCAATTTCAGAAAATGCAGCTCTGATGTCATCTACATTCAATGAATCCATTACAAATCCAAAATACATAGAAACTTGTGAGACCGAAGATGATCTCAAGGTACCTGACTCACCGTAATTCAAAGCCTTTTCTTAGTCCGATCCAATTCGTGAGGCTATTCTTATACATCTAGGCGAAACCGAACTTGCACAAAGAAAAATTTTAAGATCTGATGATGTGAAACAAGATGAACGTGGCTTGAGTAATCTCAAAGTAGCTGGGAGCTATCGCTCGGCTGTAAACCTGAGAGGAAGATTGTTAACAATCTAAGGACAAGGTAAGGAATTCTTGAAAAATGGCTCATTGCACTCAAGTTCCATAAAATATCTTAAGGTTATGGAAGAGCTGGACAAAACTCGCACAAAACCGCAAAAAACACTAACCGCAAAAAAGTCTAAGAGTGTTCTAAGCAAATTTTATAAATACGACTGTTAGAGTTTAGATAAATCTAGAGAACCTCGTCCAAAAGGCAATGCCATACAACGTTCAGACACCATCGGGAATAAACAAAAAGTAAAGTAGAACAAAACACCCCTGGTACTGACAAATGCAACGACATCTGAATTTGGTTGGCCTTAGACATGGAAGATTCCAAAACTGGGAAGGTCAACACGGTGTATCCCTTGAGCTGCGATGCCTCTGAAATCACGATATACGTCCGCTATAAAAAAGTTGACGAAGAGGAAGAACTTCATCTCAATTCTCAACCATCTTCAAACTAAAAAAATGGATAATTTTGAAAAAAAAAAAAAAAATCGCTTTTGAATTGGCTATTTCACTAGACCACTGCTTGTGAAAAAAGCGATAAAAGAGAAGGAGACAGGTAACATTTCGACGATGTTCAAGAGAATCAATCGATTCTACGATTGAACTATCACCTATCAATTTTAACGCTCTATCAAGTGGGCGCAAAGATGTTTGAGGAGCACCTGACTAGATATGGGAGTTATACTCCAGTTTTGGGAGGATGAAGACCTCATTAATTGTAGCCAGATCAGAAGGGGTGAAGAACTTCCTGCATCGTCTCAAGATGCCTAAGCATTTAGCAGCGTTTTCAACTATGTGGTCATTCCAACGAAGATCATCCGTTACACACATACCAATTACAGACAGCTTTTCAGTTTCTTGGGTGCAGGAACCAAGATAATGGTAATGGGGGAATGCTAGCTGCAACGACAAGAGACAGCATTGAGTTTTCGAAGCATTGAATTCTGCTCGGTTTTTTTGACCCCATGTAACAATGCTGTCTAGGTCAGAATTCAATGAGTGAATTTGGAAACGAATATGAAAAGCTGAGGGTCGAGTCGTCAGCAAAACAGTTAAGCGGATGAGAAGTTTCAGACAAGAGATCATTTATGAAAATGAGGAAGAGAGTCGGAGACAAAACGGAGCCCTGGGCACACCAGCATTTATGAAATGGGTATCAGACCTGAAGCCATCCAATACAACTTGTATTGAACGGTAGGAAAGGTAGTTTCTAATCCAACGAAGAAGAGACTCATCGATACCAAAAGCTCGCATTTTCGATAAAAGAGCCTGATGTCAAACTCTATCAAATGCTTTGGAAATATCAAGCGCAATAATCTTACTTTCTCCAAAACAATGTAAAGATTGGTTCCACTTTTCGGTGAGATAAGCCATCAAATCACCAGTGTACCGTTTGCTACGAAAGCCGTACTAACGGTCTTAAGAAGCTTTCGTTCCTCAAGATATTTCATAAGTACATGTTCTTGGCAAGTTTCGCTAGTGCATTTGGACGGTAATGGAAAGGGGAGGATGATTCAACTTTTTTAGGGACCGGCTAGACAAAGCAGTTTCCATCTGCTCGGAAAAATCCCAGCCAGAAGAACACCTCTTCAGAATAACGGCGGGGATACCATCTGGAGCAGCGGATTTATGTATGTTGAGATCTTTGAGGACTCTCACTACCGAGCGAGTTCCAAAAAATATCTGCTTCACAGCAGAATTTACTGTCTCGAGCTCAGGTGGGGTCAATGTGCTATCAGGAAGTGTCGAGTTAGCCGCAAATTGAGCTGCCAGTAAATTGGCTTTATCGATGGCTGACATGCATACGGAGAGTCATTGAAAACGAGCGTTGGGACTGATGACGTGGTCAAGTTCTTAACGATCTTAACAAAAGACCACAAGTTTTTGGTTCCTTTCGGACACAACAGTATTTTTTGCCTTACATTTTGGTCATGCAAAAACTTGGCCTTTTGTATATGAGCATTACAGATATTTCTGGCCCGTTTGATTAAATTTCGGTTTTCTACTGTAGGGTTGTCTTTAAATTTTCAAAAACTACTTTCTCTATCCCCAATTCTCTACAGCTGGAATCGAACCACGAATTCTCTTCGGGGATGATACTTTTTGTTCTGTGAGGAACGAAATTTCTCATGCCGTTGAGAACTACGTTAGATATCATATCAGCTGATGCATCAACGATCAACGTTTCCGTCAAGAAAACACAATGACCATTTAAAATTTCGAAAGAAATTATTCATTTTACCGTATTATTATTTTTTTACCGTAACGGAAAACGAAAAATCTACCGATATGACACAATGGTCCGATTTGCCTAAAGGAGATGATACTACAACCCTGTATTTTTCGGGATGAGAAGTGAGAAATAGGTTAAGAGTGTTGGCCGCATGGCCTTCAATATCAGGAACCCGAATGGGCTCATCAACAAGTTGAATTAATTCGTTAAACTCAGCGAAGATCTCAACACATTTTCCTTCGGGTGTTGTCTGGCCAGAATGTCGAAGCCGAGGATAAAGGGAAACAATTCTTATTATGGAGTCAGATAGCGCATCAAACTCGCTAGAGGTTGAATGGCTATCTAAATTGGGGCTTCTTTAAATAAAATACTAGTGAATGATATGCTTACAGACGGTGAATTTTCACCACATGAAATTAAAGTTCGTACTAGAACAGAGGCCGTATTGTGGTAGAAGTTGGTAAACAATATCATTCCGAACATATACGGCGGTTGATTCTGATGAATCAGAATCAACACCCACCTGAGTTTCACTCAATGCCAAAACAGCTGGTGAGCATACACAGAAAATAAATTCGATCGCAACCACCTAATGCTGCTAAAATCGACTTTAAACTTACCCGACATTACGATCCACAAAAAACACAAAACTAAGTATCAAACGCAGACGCCTATGCCCAGCCAGCAACTTGATAAAGAAAAGCACTAACAGCCGTATTTATAATCGCATAATAAACTCCGAACAACTTTAAAACACGCTTATTCATTGAATAAAACCAAAATCGTATTTATAATCATTTATAAGGGCTGAATAGCTTAAACGCCAATATGCGTGTTTTAAGCGTGTTTTAGCGCATAAATGTCATTTGATTTTGAGTATTGACTTGTCATTCAGTGGTTTATTTACAACTTTGAGAATTTTAAAAATAACTAAAATGGAAATACACATAATTTGGATGTAGTAAATGTGTTTTCAATTGAAAGAAATATGCTGTGTTTTCCTTTTTTGTAAATTGGTTTCTTACAAGTTTTCCAGCTGGGAAGCGTTTTTGATTTTCCCTTTTTGGGCAAAACAACAAGAAATTAAAGTCAAAGAATTGTATTTGTGTAAAGCTAAAGAAATAAAAGGAACAAATGTTCTTCCGGTGTTTGGTTTTGGGTGTCCTATGTTATTTGTCAAAAAAAAAACTTAACACTATAAAAAGTGTTTAATTGTTTAAAATGTTTTACTTTTTTATTCCTGAAAAGGCAGTAGACATCGAAAGATCGAATGTTCCATAGCTAGGAAAATATAAACAAAAACAAATTTCTGTTGTCAGTTCAACCATTGAGAAACAAAAATAGAGAGTTTCTTTATGATTTTGACATAAGGGATGAATAACTATGTGATAAAAAGATTATAAATAAGGATTTTTTATTCACTGAATAAAGTCTTAATAGGTTCTTATTCACTGCATAACTATTATGCGTTTTAAGCGTGTAATAGCAAAATCTAATAAATACGGCTGTCAGTGCATTATATAAAAAACTTTATAGAATTTAAACACAAATCAGTATAGCCAGACCAATTCTTAGTCGGCAAATCCAATTTACACAAAAAGTACAGATACATTTATGTAATACATAGAACTTTAGAACATAACAGTGTAAAAAAAAAGAAAAAATCTCAATAAAGTTTACTACTACTACTACTAACCGTAGAGGAAGAAAAGAAGAGAGAAAACCAACACTTCACTTGCCCCGCAACTGCCATTTGACTACATTGTGTGGTGTGGTTTGACCTTTTGTGTATCTCTTCTGTGGTATCAAATTAACTCAACTCAGCTCAACGCATTTTTACATGTTAAGTAGCCAGAATCCATTAAGGACTATTCACATGAGCACGACCAACGAACAACGAATAAATCAAGAAATGTGATTTTAAGAACCTTACATGCATAAATTCCTCACGAATTTTTAAGGAAACGATGGAAACATAGCTCATACTTAGTTTTAGGTGGATAAACTTTTATTTTTGTGATTAAATTTAAAAAAATAGAGAAAAAAAGTTTATTCGTTACGAATAAATATCTAGTAGGTACGAACTGTGAGACGTTATTCTCGTTCCACATACAATCCACACTCCGACGAATAAATTTTTCGCGCGTGCTTAACTTCAAAATCATTCTCCATTTTTGTTTTGGATGTAAATTGTGTTCGTCTGTTCGTTATCCGTGACGAATTTAAAACACAAATGTGAATGAAATGTCAAAATCAACGAATATTCGTTCATTCGTCGTTCGTTGGTCCTTGGTGAGGTGTTCTTTCAAGGTCCGGTTGAATCTTTCAACCATCCCATCAGATTGTGGATGAAGCGGTGTGGTTCTCGTTTTCTTAATGCCAAGTAGTCCGCACACGCCTTGGAAGATGTTTGACTCAAAGTTCCTCCCTTGGTCGGAATGGAGTTCCATAGGCACGCCAAACCTACTTACCCAGTTAAACACAATCTGGTCGACCACCGTTTTGGCTTCTTGATTTGGGATGGCATACGCCTCAGGCCACTTGCTAAAATAGTCCATTACAACCAGAGAAATTAATTCTCTTTCAAGTTGTCAAGTTGTACAGACGTGTTTTTTCATCTCTCTCGATTTTTTTTTTCCTTTTCGGAAAATGTCGGAAATTTGCCCAAAGTGTGATTTAAAAATTGTAAAAGACGATGTCATCTGCGGTGGTTTATGTTGTCTAAAATTTCATGACAAATGTACATCATTACCTGACTCTGTTTTAAATTGCATTAAATTGTGTTTAAATTTATCGTGGAGGTGTAACTCATGTGCAAGTGTACCTATACTTGGTCTAATGGCAAGAATGAATGATCTTGCTAAACAAGTTGCAAATCTGTTCTCCGATAGAAACAACTTGAAACCCATTTCGGACTCTGCGTTAGTTTCTCAAAAAGATAAACCTAAAAACAATTCCGAGATTAAACAGAAAAAACTTCTTAATAAATTGGTTAGCTCTCATAGTGAAGAAGAAAAAAATCCCGCAAAAGAATCATTAACAGTTGTCCCCTGCTCAAGTGTGTCTGTATTAGATATTGAATCTGATAATACGATTAAAAACGATGCCCATCTCTGTCAATCAAGTAATGGCAATGTTATATCTAATAAAACTGCTGATAAAGATCGCAACGTTTCTTCTATTAAACACAGTGTCAAATCAAATCAAAAATCAATTCGTGTAGTAGGTAACGATGTCAGTGACGAAATCGAGGGCCTACCCCGTTTTAAATGGTCTCACTTGTCAAGGTTTTCCATCAACTTTACAGCTGAATCTTTACGGAAATATGTTGCTTCGAAACTAAACCTTCCTGAAGACTCTATCATGTGCTTCAATCTTTTGAAAAATAACACCGAGCTATGTATCTTATGTATCTTAGGTGATTTAAATCTTACGAACTTAACTTGGTATTTTGCTGATGACATTAAACTTGTTCCTATTTTGATAAATTCAGAGACTGAAATATTAAATTTATTGATTCCTTATTTGCTTTAAGTCTTAATCAAGTTAATTACGTTGTCAATTCTATGAATAGATCTCTCGACTTAGTGTTTGTTTCTGAGGATTTAAATATAAAACTCACGGAATCGCCTCCATTGTTGAATAACTCAATTTTTCATACTGCTACTCAGTTTTTTCTTTGTTTGTACAATTATGAAAATTATATACAATTTAATAACGCAAATAACTTTTTTCGTAAGTTTAATTGTAACAATCTTAATTCAATTAAATCTAGATTTGATTCTACGAACTGGTCTCAAAAATTTTGTAACAAATCGTTATCTGAAAATTTTCATTCATTTAAAAACATTGTAAGCGCAACCTTAGATCAATGTGTGCCTTTAGTAAGAAGAAGAATAAATTCAAAGCCTGAGTGGTATAATTATAGGCTTACAAAACTGAAAAACGCAAAGAGCCTTGCTCATAAACGCTACAAAAAGTCTAACTCTGCAATCGACTATAGTTCTTTTTCTCGTCTTAGGAAAGAGTTTGTTTTCCTTTCTAAATTTTTGTATTGTAATTATGGTCAGAAAATTAAAGTTGAATTAAAATCTAATCCAAAGCGTTTTTGGCGATTTGTCAACTCAAAACGTAAAAGTGTTGGTTTTCCACTCATCATTCAGTTTAATCAGAGTCAGTCTAGTAATCCATGTGATATTGCAAATATGTTCGCTGACTATTTCAAAAGCATTTATGATTCTACAAGTACAAACCCAATTGATGAAAGTTATTTTAATTAAATTGAGCCTTTTATAGAGTGCTGTTCTCTTCAAGTTGATGCAAATGATGTCCTTTTATTTTTAAACAACTTAAAACCTAGTTATAAACCAGATATTCTAGGTTTTTATCCTATTGTTTTGCGCCATTGTGCGAGTTCCCTTTCTTCTCCCTTGGCCTCAATATTTAATCAATCTTTGTCAAGTGGTAATTTTTTAGTCGATTGGAAAGTCTCAACTATTACTCCTATTTATAAATCTGGGAAGAAAGGAAACGTAGGCCCATTCCAATGACGCCTATAATACTGTAACGTGCGCTTAGTTCGCAAAATAAAACTTCACTTTTTTCTACCACTTTTATTCAGTATCTATACTTAATTCGATCTCAACTCGACTTTTGGACTATCACTTGTTAACAACAATTCACTCTTAACTTTATCACTCTATAATCAAAACTGACTGCTCGTTGCGTCAGCGGCCTATTTATATAGAACAACACTCATCTAGAGCGTTCCAGTTTCTTCTCCATGGTTTAAACATTTGCTGTCAAGCATCTCTACACTCACACACACTGGCCTACAAGCAATGCCTGTCATTTATACCATTCCATTATAGTGTTGCCAGTTGTGTTTTCAGCTAAACGTTTTCGATTATGAAATTCGTATAAATGTTGGGTGTTCATTACACTGCCTCCTCCTTAAGATTGTTCGTCAAGAATAATTCCATCTGCAGCCTCGCCACTATATCGATGCAGCCGGTCACAATGAACTACTTTTAACTTGCTTCTTAATCCTCTTTGGATGCGGTAAACCACGTCGTTAATCCTCGTGACATCAGTATAAGGACCTTCCCAGTTCTGCTGAAGTTTCGGTGACAATCCCTTTTGACGATGAGGATTATAAAGCCACACACGATCTCCTGCTTGGAATCCTGCCGTTGTCGTTTTTGTGTCGTACCGTGTCTTCATCCGGTCGCTGTAGGTTTTCATCCGTTCCCTTGTTCTTTTATGGATGTCAGCGAGTCTCTCCTTGAGGTCATCCACATACTCGTTCGTGTCCTGTGGCTCCTCTGTGGGGCATCCAAATTTAAGTTCGCTGGGCAGCCGCATGGTTTTCCCGAACAGGATGTCAGATGGTGTTTGTCCTGTCGAGCTATGTACTGCACTTCTATAGGCCATCAGGAATAGCGGTACGTGCCTATCCCAGTCTCTTTGGTAGTCGCCTACGACCTTGGTGAGGTGTTCTTTCAAGGTCCGGTTGAATCTTTCAACCATCCCATCAGATTGTGGATGAAGCGGTGTGGTTCTGGTCTTCTTAATGCCAAGTAGTCCGCACACTCCTTGGAAGATGTCTGACTCGAAGTTCCTCCCTTGGTCGGAATGGAGTTCCATAGGTACGCCAAACCTACTTACCCAGTTAAACACAATCTGGTCGACCACCGTTTTGGCTTCTTGATTTGGGATGGCATACGCCTCAGGCCATTTGCTAAAATAGTCCATTACAACCAGAATGTACTTGTTTCCAGCGTTGGTCTCTGGAAAAGGCCCAGCAACATCTATTGCAATCCTCTCAAAAGGCGATCCAACGTTGTACTGATGCATCTTACCTTGAATCTTCCTACCAGGTCCTTTGGTTGCAGCACACTTGTCACATGTTCGGCACCACTTCTCCACGTCATCTCTAGCATGTAACCAGTAGAACCGATGTCGCACCTTCTCCAGTGTTTTGTTAACTCCCAGGTGACCTTCAGAAGGTCCGTCGTGCATCTCCCGAAGAACTTCACTGACTTTCGATTGCGGTACGATCAGCTGCATCACACATGATTTACCGTCAGCGGACTCCCATCTTCGCCTGAGGACACCTTTTTGCACGTATAGTGAGTCCCACTGTGCCCAATAGGCTTTGAGAACTGGACTCCTGTCAGAAATGTCTCCCCATTCAGGTTTCTCTTCATTTTCTATCCATGCGAGAATGGGTTCGATATCTGGATCCTCCTGTTGAGCGGTCCTCACTTCCTCATTGCTCCATCCGCATATGGGTCAGCTCTTAGTCGCTGAGCGGTAATATTTTCTTTGTTTTCTTGTCGCCTACAATGCTTGCAATCCTCTTTCCAAGGTCTTCGGGACAATGCGTCGGCGTTTGAGTGCAGCTTTCCTCTGCGGTGTTGAATCTGGTAATCATAAGTCTGCAGTCTTTCTATCCACCTTGCGACTTGACCTTCTGCATTTTTGAAGTTCAACAGCCAGTTCAGAGCACCGTGGTCTGTCCGCAGAAGAAATTTCTGTCCATAGATGTACTTATGGAAGTGCTTTCTTGCCAAGATAAGAGCTAGCAGTTCCCTTCTGGTCACGCAGTAGTTTCTTTCAGGCTTCGAGAGGACCTTACTGTAATATGCCACCACTTTCTCTTCGCCATCATGCACTTGGGATAGTACCGCCCCCATTCCAACGTTGCTTGCATCTGCGTCGATGATGAATGTTTTGCCAGGTATTGGATGTGCCAGCACTGGAGCGTTACAGATGCGGTATTTGAGTTCCTGAAAAGATTTTTCACGCTCACCTGACCATTTGAACTGCTTCCCTTTTTCGGTGAGCTGATGCAAACTTTTTGCAACTCCAGCAAAGTTCTTAACAAAACGTCGGTAATATGTGGCAAGACCAAGAAAGCTTCGGAGTTGATGTTTGTCCTGTGGTGTTGGCCAATTTTTGACGGAGTCAACTTTTTCAGGATCAGTCTTCACTCCTTGGGAAGAGATGATGTGTCCCAAATACTTAACTTCGGTTTTGAAAAGTGCACATTTTTCTGGATTCAGTTTAAGGTTAGCCTCTCGAAGTCTCTGAAACACGGCTTTTAGATTCTTGCAATGTTGGTCAAATGTTTTCCCGTAAACAATGACATCGTCCAAGTAGACAAGGCACGGTTTCCACGTCAGTCCTTGAAGAACGCACTCCATCAAACGCTCGAATGTTGCCGGAGCATTACATAGCCCAAACGGCATAACTTTAAACTGCCAGAGCCCATTACCTGTAGAAAACGCTGTCTTTTCCCGATCATCAGGGTGGATGTCAACTTGCCAATATCCACTCTTCAAGTCCAGCGTCGAAAACCACTGGGCTCCCTCCATAGCATCCACGGTATCACTGATTCTCGGCAGGGGATAGCTGTCCTTTTTAGTCACATCATTCAGCCTTCGGTAGTCCACACAAAAACGAGTGCTTCCGTCTTTCTTTTTCACTAGCACCACTGGTGAAGCCCAAGGACTTTTGGAATTTTCAATAAGACCGTCCTTCTTCATTGCTGTTATCATTTCCTCAACCTCACCTTGTTTGGCCAGTGGAAGGCGTCTTGCGGGCTGACGAATCGGTCTTGCAACTCCTGTGTTGATGCGATGCTGCACCAACTGTGTCCTACCATATTGTCCCTTTTGCGATGCGAAGATGTCAGTGTACTCTTGTAGGAGATTTTCAGCCATCCTTGTTTGTTGGTGATCAAGGTTGGATGAATTCAGTATTTTAGCTCTGATGGTTTTGAGCTCCTCCGGAGTTATAGTTTTTCTCGGGGCTTCGTCTGTGATCTTCGTAATTGCTGCAACCGATTCGCAACGTCCAACGACTTCTCCTTTCTTCAACCTTACATCGTACGGTCTGGTGTTTAGTAATCGTACGGGGACCATTTTGTTTTTCGGTGCTACCAGTGTTTTCCCAATGATGACGCTTTGGGAGGAACACTCTAGGTTTGGTTCCACCATGAGGTATCGAAGGCTTCCAAACTCACCTTCCAGTTTTGTCCAAACGAACACTTCAGAAGAAGGAGGCAGGATCAGATCTTCCGTGATGACAGTCCTCAGTGTTGACGTATTTTCATTCGAATAGGTCATTGGAATTTCTTTATTTTTGTATTTCAAAACTTTATTACCGATATCCAAAATAACTCCGTGGTGTTTCATAAAGTCGATTCCAATGATGCACTCGTCACATATATCTGCCACCAGGAATTAATGAGTAAACACTAGATCGGCCAGTCGGATCTTAAGACACACTTCTCCATATACTCTTGCTGCTTCTCCCGTTGCGGTTCTTAGACGGTAGCTATTGGTGTTATGAAGCCACGTCGTCTTTACCAGGTCTCGACGTACTATGGAGGCTGTGGCACCGGTGTCGATGGTAGCCACATGTTTGTTCCCGTTAATAGTAGTTTCCACAGTCAGACTTTTGTTGTCTCGTTTGGTCTGAGAGACCTGGATGGTGGTTCTGGGGCCATCGATACAAGAAACCCGCCTCTGCCCCTCGAAGTTGGATTGATAGGCAACGCTGGTGTTGTTGTTACCTTGCTCTAGGTTGGATCTCTTGCTTCCACAATGTTGACAAGCGGCTTTATTTGGTGGCAGTCGGCACTGACGCTGTAAGTGCCCGGTCTTGTTGCAGTTCCAACATCTTGCTAGTCCGCTCCGCTGTTTTTTTTTGTATTTCAGCTCTTCGGCATGAGCATTCTTCGACTATGGCTTCTCTAAGTCGATGTACTCCCTGAGAAGCCTGTTCTGCTGCTTCAATTGTCAATGCGAATGCTAAAGTTTCGGAAAGAGTACGTGTTCTAGCAGTTCGCTCAGAACACTGAAGATTTATATCGGAAATGGCACGAACGAAGGACTCAATAGCAAGCTGGTTGATGATTTCTTCTCCAGCATCCGGGTATGCCAGGTGAACCAGTCTTTCGACGTCTGCTTGGAGCTGCTGTAGACTTTCACCCCTTTTCTGGACTCTGTTATTGAGTTGGACTCGGAAGACTTCTTTCAAGTGGCTATCTCCAAAGCGTTTATCTATAGCTGCCACGAGAGAACTGAAATCACCGCTCTTACCAGCTGGAACTGTTTGAAGTAATTCAGCTGCTGGTCCTCTAAGAGCAAGAGTCAGTGCAATGTACTTGTCTTCGTCATCCCAGCCATTTGTTGTCGCGGCTGCCTCAAATTGTCTCTTGTAGACTGACCAAGAAGACTGTCCATCAAATGTTGGGGGTTTCATCTCCTTTTTCTTTGCAAACTCCCCAGCAGACTCTCGAATTTTTATTTTCCGAATCTGGTCCAATTCCTTGGTCAGAACAGAGAACTGTTTATCACATCGAGTTTCTACGATTTCGAAACGATTCTCTGCAACAGAAAGCTGTTTCTCCACACCTTCAACGCGTTCGTCTAGGGCACATACATTTTTCTCAATGTTACCCAATTTACCTTCTAGAATGTTTTTCTGACCTTCCAAAACATTCTGTTGCGCCTCAAGTCCTTCGAGAATATTCTGTTGTTCCTTCTTTTGCTCGTTTCGTTCCTCTTCAATCAGCTTCTTTTGCTCGTTTCGTTGTGCTTCCAGTTGTTCGAGAACATTTTGCTGTTCCTTCTTTTGATCGTTTCGTTGCTCTTCCAGACGTCCGAGAATATTCTGCTGTTGCTTGTTTTGTTCTAATAAAATCTTCATTGTACTAGAAAAATCTACACTTTCATTTACTTCCTCTTCTTCCACTTCTATTTCTAAAACAAAAGTGCTTACGTCTTCCCCTTGCTGTTCCAAATAGTTACGCAAGCGCAGGACGAGTTCATTTTTCGATCCCGCTCTAGAAAGATTTCGCTTACTTAACTCACTCTTAAGCTCAATGCAGTTGAGCTCTTCTAACAACTTACCCATTTTCACTGTATATAATTATTATTTTTCTTTTCACTTTTTTTTTTTTTTTTGTTTACACTTTACTAGTCAAATAAGTTTTATTTACACTTCTGACACCAATGTAACGTGCGCTTAGATCGCAAAATAAAACTTCACTTTTTAATTTATTTCTACCACTTTTATTCAGTATCTATACTTAATTCGATCTCAACTCGACTTTTGGACTATCACTTGTTAACAACAATTCACTCTTAACTTTATCACTCTATAATCAAAACTGACTGCTCGTTGCGTCAGCGGCCTATTTATATAGAACAACACTCATCTAGAGTGTTCCAGTTTCTTCTCCATGGTTTTCACATTTGCTGTCAATCATTTCTACACTCAAACACACTGGCTTACAAGCAATGCCTGTCATTTATACCATTCCATTATAGTGTTGCCAGTTGTGTTTTCGGTTAAACGTTTTCGATTAGGAAATTCGTATAAATGTTGGGTGTTCATTACAATACCAAAGCTTTTAGATTGCCTTGTAAAAAACTTTTTTGTTGGAATTATCAAGGGATACATATGTTCTGATCAACATGGATTTTATAAAGGCAGATCTACGTCTACTAACCTTGTTGAGTTTTCAAATTTTTGTCTAAATTCTCTGGAAGATCATAAACAAGTTCATGTTGTTAGCACTGACTTTAAGAAAGCTTTTAGCAGAGTAAACTTAATTATTCTTTTAAGAAAACTTAAAGCTTACGGGTTAAGTGGTGTGTTGTTTGACTGGTTTGAATCCTATCTGTATGATCGCAAGCAATTTGTTGTCATTGATGACGTTTGGTCCAAAGAAATAAGTGTTACTTCAGGTGTTCCTGAAGGAAGCCATTTGGGTCCAATTCTTTTCTCGTTACTGGTTAACGATTTACCCAATATTTTAAATTTTTGTAGATGTCTTATCTATGCAGACGACATAAAGTTCTTTGCAGTTGTTTCATCTATTAATAACAGTTTACTGTTTCAAAACGATTTAAATGCTTTTTCCAGCTGGTGTCAGTTAAATGATCTGAAACTCAATACAGATAAGTGTACTTCTATGTCGTATAATCGAACGTTGTTTCATATAACGCCGCTTTATCAATTGAACAATGTTTCTCTCAAAATTGTTGAAAGCATGAAAGACCTCGGAGTAATATTTGATGGGAAATTATCTTTTGAGCATCACATTAACTATGTTATCTCAAGATCAAACTCAATGCTTGGTTTTTTGAAAAGGAACTCATCCGAATTCAAAGATCCATACACATTGAAATCAGTTTATTGTAGTATTGTTCGTCCCATGCTTGAGTACGCATCCGTTGTCTGGAATCCCACAACACAAAAAGACATCAACAGAATTGAGAGAGTGCAAAATAACTTTTTACTTGCGATCTTTTTTTGTCCGTGATAATAACAACAGTGCCGTTAGACATTCGTATCGTTCTAAATGTCTACTACTAGGCATTCAAACTCTTGAGTCGAGAAGGAAGATGTATAGTGTTTTGTTTAATCGTGATATTTTGTGTAACTCAATCGATAGTTCTCGCTTGCTTTCTTCTATAGGTTTTTACGCCCCATCGAGAACTTTGCGATCAAGGCCACTTTTATTTGAGGTTTCACATACAACATGTTACGGTTCACGTGAACCAATTAGTTTTTGCTGTAGACTTTTTAACTTAACTTATAGTGAAATAGACTTATTTTTGCAGAGGGATAATTTTAAAAGACTATTAATAGCTTATTAAACACTCAATAATACGATTAGATTTAACTAGTTACCTCTGAATACTATATAAATTTGCTTAGTAGTTTTAAGATTCAAATCTGTTGATGTAAATCGTAGTTAATAAATAAATAAATAAATAAATAATAAATGAATGTACTTGTTTCCAGCGTTGGTCTCTGGAAAAGGCCCAGCCACATCTACTGCAATCCTCTCAAAAGGCGATCCAACGTTGTACTGATACATCTTACCTTGAATCTTCTTACCAGGTCCTTTGGTTGCAGCACACTTGTCACATGTTCGGCACCACTTCTCCACGTCATCTCTAGCATGTAACCAGTAGAACCGATGTCGCACCTTCTCCAGTGTTTTGTTAACTCCCAGGTGGCCTCCAGAAGGTCCGTCGTGTATCTCCCGAAGAACTTCACTGACTCTCGATTGCGGTACGAATCCTGCCACTTTGCTCCTTTAGCAGTAGATCTACTGCGTTTTGGCCGAAATGAAAATCTACTGCGCAGCAAAACGAATCTGCTCCTTTTTGAAGAATTTTTAATTTACATATCCAGAATTTGAAATGTGCTAATATGTTCGTTCAGAGTCCATACACCAAGTTTCTTAAAATGAATTAGCTTGTGGCTTTCGGCTCAAACTAAACTGAAAACTTTATACACTAACACAGCATGCACAATTGCATATAGAGTGCAGATTAGAAAGGAGATACAACATACAACAAACAAGATCATACAACTTCTTTATTCTTTCTTTCTTCCTCTGAGATATAGAGTTTATTGTCTATGGTCGGTTTTGTCTGTCATATGCTCTGTATTGTTCGGCGATGCAATAGATAGAATGTAGATTCTTTTTTCTTTCTTCCTTGTAAAAAGTACAATAACAGCCGGCTAATTCAAATTCGTGCCGGCATTTCTACTTTCTAGTTTGTTTTCGATAATTGAGTCTGTTCATGTTGTTTCTTTGTGGTTTAAAACTAATTTTTATAAAATAAAATGGATAAATTTCTTATTAGTTCTAATAAGCCAAGGTAAATTTGCACTTTTAAAGGGTTTTCAGTTTATTTACTTTTGAAATATCTATTGAATAGCACTAGCAGAAGCAGCGAGTCACAGTCGCAAGAAAATAGGACAGAAAATAATGAAGTTCGCAGCATTGTTGAGGCTGGACCAAGCAAAAGATTTTTGTAAGTCAATATTATTATCACCTTTATTATGTTTGTAGTAATAAATATTGATATTGATATTTTGGAAACGGAGTGACTACAAAGATGAAGTGTAAAAATTAGTGTTCTCAAGTGTACAAATTAGTGCTTTGAAGTGTATGTATGTACCTATGTCATTCGAAAGCCTTGCACTTTCTAACTGGGGCGTTTGGAAGTAATAGTGTAATCACAATGAAGTTTCTTGCATAATAATGTTAGCAAAGCAAATTGTTGGCAACGTGATAGAGCTTCCTTGCCTGATACCAAAACGTTTTGGCTGAGACTGTTCACTTGTTGCTCCTGCCCACAAGAAACATTCGAAAAGTCATATTTTTAGTGCATTTGCGGGTTTTTTTTTTTGTTGGAGGTTTTTAAAATACCAGCTGGAGCACTCAGACCTAAATACCGGTCCATTGTACTACCAGATAGCAACCTTCTATTTGTTATAGCTTTCCAGATGTTCGGAGAAAAGCCAAAAGACGCTGCCATGGTAAGGAGCCTAAGTTACCAGCTTTCACCATGTCTGCGCCGAGGATCTGTAACCTCATGCGAGAAAAAGCAGGACATTCACAGAGCAAGTGCTCTGCGGTGTCCTCATCTTCTCCACAAGATTCACAGAGTGTGGTATCACTTAAGCCTAACACGTTTAAATGCTTTGCAAAAGAGAAGTGCCCGCTGGCAACGCCAATAAGCTTTCTACAGTCTTTTCTGCTACGATCTAGCAAAAATGTTGCAGTCTTCTTACTAACGTTGGGGAGCATACGCTTGGTCTGTCTGCATCCAATGGAGGCATGCCATCTACGGTTGTGCTCTTCACAGATCCAATCGTTGATTGAAGCCCTCACTGAGGACGCTGGCAGACCTAGCGACGATTCAGGTCCTGAGAAAGCTGTCTCTCTCAAGGAATTTAGTCTTCCGATCTCATTCAGAGAGCTCTTGCATTCCTGGATCACTTTCGAAGTGGTTAGAGGGTTGAAAAGGGCCTTAAGCACAGCTTGGCTGTCGCTGCAAACAAAGATACTTCTCCCCGTCCATCCATTGTTCGTTACGTGGCTCAAGGCCAATAGGATAGCATAAGCCTCCGCTTGGAAAACGGAAGCGTATGATCCCAAAGATGAGTGCAGTCGTATGTCGTCGTTCTCAACAAAGGCACCAGCACCAGAACCCTCGTCGGTTTTGGAGCCATCTGTGAAGATACGATAACAGTTCTTTCCAGGCTCAGATTCTGGAGCGAACCAGTCCTGAACCGAAGGAAAGTTGACTGAGTAATTTTGACGCAGTTTGAGCCTTGGGATCATCGTGTCAGACGGCATATCCATTAGACGTGAGTTTAAAGATATGCTGCTTGCGAGTTCCTCAAAGCTCCAGTGCGAATTGTGCCAGAGACCAATTCGTTTTAAACGAGAAATGGTCTTGAGAGTACACCCCATGATGTAGGTATCAAGGGGAGGAAGATTCAACAGTGCGTCGAGAGCAGCTCCCGGTGTGCTGGGGAAGGCCCCCGTAACACCCAGACAAATTGTTCTTTGAAGTTTGGCAAACGAGGCAATAACGTATTTACGCGAGAGCTTATTCCACCAAACAACTGACGCATAGGAGATGATTGGTCTTATCATAGCCGTATAGATCCAAAGAACCCTTTTCGGTGAAAGACCCCATGTCTTGCCAAAGGCTCCCTTACATTGCCAGAAAACTGACAGTGCTTTAGTAGTTTTAGACTCGACATGTTTCGACCAAAGAAGTTTGTTATCCAGGATTACTCCAAGATGCTTGACTTCTTTTGAAAAGGGGATGTTGACGCCTTTTAGCGTAAGTTGGGTCAGACCAGTCAATTTTCTACGTCTCGTGAAGAGAACAACCTCGGTTTTAAGAGGATTGACGGAGAGACCGTTTCTAACACACCAGGTGTCAATCACACAAAGCGAAGCATGTGCTCGGGAGCAGACAGCTTGGAGGCTGGAGCCCACCGAGAGCACGGCGACGCCGCGCCGTCTGCATATGCTTGGGCATGAACGTTAGAACCATTGAGCATTACAAGTAGAGAGTCGATCAACATGCACCACAGAAGAGGAGATAAAACGCCACCTTGTGGGCAGCCCTTATTTACTCCCGTTGCAACATATTGTCCACAGTCCGCCTCAGCGATTACGGTTCTCTTCATTAGCATTGCTTTAATCCACAACACTAATGACTCGTCCACACCGTGTTCTCTGGCAGCATTGCACATACCATCGAAGCTAGCACTGTCAAAAGCACCTTGAATGTCGATGAAAATGCCTACCGCAAATTCTTTCCTGTCAAGCGCGCATTCAATCCTGCTAACAAGATTTTGAAGTGCGGTCTCGCAAGATTTTCCTCTTTGGTAAGCATGTTGCATCTGAGACAGAGGGTGTAATTGGAGTGAGGTTTTACGAATGTAAATCTCAACCATTCTTTCCAGCGTCTTAAGCAGGAAGGAGGTAAGACTAATGGGTCTAAAGCTCTTGGCGAGTGAGTAGTCTTGTTTACCAATTTTTGGTATGAAGGCGACTCTAACACTCTGCCATGGAGTTGGTATATTCGCTAGGGCTAAACTACCAGTGAAAATATTTTTCAAAGTAGGAAGCAAAAGGTTTATACTTTCCTGCAACATAGCTGGGTAAACACCGTCAGTGCCAGGTGACTTGAAACTGTCAAAAGATGCCACGGCATATTTGATGGCTTCGTCGGTAACAACTAACGATGACGTGTACCAGCTAAGTCGAGTGGATTTATCGGATTCACCTGATCTAAGGGAAATAGATTGCTGTGGTCCGATTGATATCTGGTTTCCTGGAAAATGAGTTTCCAGCATAAGACTGAGTGTCTCTGCTTTGGACTCGGTATAGGAACCGTCTGATTTCCTGAGCGTTTCTAGTTTGTTTACCTTGCTCCTTTTAAGGGCTTTAGTAAGTCGACTAGTTTCACTGAGTGTTTCTATACTTTCACAGAATTCTTTGTAAGAGGCATTCTTTGATCTTCGAATTAACCTTTTAAAGTCCTTCTGTTTAGATCGATACAGGTTCCAGTCGACATCTGATTTGTTCTTTCAGGACCTATTCAGAATACTTCTGGTTTCCCTGCGAAGATTCTGTAGTTCATTGTTCCACCACGGAACCATAGATCTACTAGGTAATTGTCTAACTGGACATGCCAGCTCGAAGCTACTTGCATTTGCGGGTAGTGGGCTAGTGCAAACTTTTATGAACCAACTTTTTAAAATCAAATAAAGAAGCTCTATCATGGTGACATCAATTTTTTTTGGTTTTATCTAATAAATTATTCAAAAAACTGCATTATTAATGCAGTATAATTCCGAAAGGCCTTAAGTGAGATTGCAAAACTTTCAAATCTCATAGGCAGGTACATGCATACAATATAGAACCTATCTAAAAACACCAATCTCTGTTTCTTATCACTAAGCATGCTAGTCTTTTTGTAGTAATTGTCATTTTGAAATACGTCTTTGCCTGATGTGGTGTGGTGAATCTAGCATGTGGACCATGGAAAAAAAATAGTGAAAGTGAATTGCTATAGTCTTTCTGTGAGTTTCACTAAGTGCATTTAAAGGTGTGTCCACACCTTAATTTAATTCACAAGCTATTTTGTGAATTGGAAAATATTCAATTCGCAAGCTAGTTTGTGCATTACGAAATAATAAACATTCAATTCATAAGCTAATTTGTGAATTATGAATTGAGAAAGATTCAATTCACAAGCTAGTAAGTGAATTCAGAATTGAGAAAGACTCGATTCTTAAGCTAGTTGGAGACTTAAGAATTGAGATAATTAAATTCATAAGCTAGCTTATGAATTGAAAAATATTTAATTCACAAGCTAACTTTTCCGAATTATGAATTGAAAAATATCCAATTCATAAGCTAGCTTATGAGTTCATTATGAATTGGAAAAAATTCAATTCACATCCTAGCTTATGAATTACCTGAATGTTTTCCAATTCGTAATCCGAATAATTCATAAGCTAGCTTATGAATTGAATCTTTCTCAATTCTTAATTCACTTACTAGCTTGTGAATTGAATATTTATTAACTCGTAGTGCACAAACTAGCTTGTGAATTAAATATTTTTCAATTCTGAAGCTTAATATTAGCTTATAGCTGACGGATTTTTTAATTCATAAACTCGCAACCCTGTTGAAAACTATACTGTCAACATCAATGCCGGTCAACTCTCTTTGTAGACTGAAACCAAACTAAAGTCAGCGTTTACTTTTGGTAAGATTTGTAAGTTTTTTCTCTTTTCTTTAGTAGTCCGCCCAATATTTCAGATTGAAACTTATTGTCGACTAAACTACTAAACTCATAAATAAAGGAGCTGACTTCTGGAGTACAGAGGGCTTACCATACCACACAAGGCTTTTTTTGCGTTCATTGATTGGATAATAAACAATTAATTCGTTAGTTTAATAATGGATTTTTAATAATGACTAATGGTGCCATCACCCTACGTGAATTTATCGCTATCACCGTCCTGATATCGAATTCGATATCAGGATAGTGATAACTATAAATCCTCGTAGTTCGTTTTTGGTAGTCACTCTACTCCCAAAAAATACTTTGGGCTCTCAGTCTATGAAGAAAATGTTTTTAAAACCCCTGCACGGTATTGAATATGACTTATTTCTCTGTTTCAAAAAGGAATCATGATGCGGAATCATCTTCGAGTAGTGAAAATGGACCAATATTAAGTACATCGAAACCAAAAAAGTACAAACAGAGATACAAACCTTCGTGGGAGTCACAGTATCAATGGTTGCAGTGCGTCAATGGAAGTGGCTTCTGTAAGATTTGTTTCAAGTCTCTCGAAAATAATAAAAAAAATCTTACCAGACATAATACCTCTGAGAGGCATTTAGCAAAAGCAAAGAATGCTAATGAAATGATGAGCATACCACATCTATTTGAAAACGCAAGCGCTAACAACTCCGAAACTTCAAAGATAATAGCGGAACTAACGTGTGTAATGTTCTGTGTGAAGCGCAATTTATCAATTTCAACCATGGATGCCCTTCCTACTCTGATTAGCACTGTCTGTCCAGATTCATCTATTGCTAAGTCTATTAAATGTGGAAGAACCAAAGCAACCTCGACGATCAACGACATAATTGGACCGTTTTCCCAGTCTTTAATTGTTGCGCATTTGGTAGAAAATAAATTTTCTATTATAATTGATGAGACGACCGATGTTTCTTCCACCAAGTGCCTAGTCATCGTTACTAGATTTTTTAATATAGTGACAAACAAAATCTGTTTCGACACATTGATAAAAATTAAGATTAAAATTTTGAATTTGAATTATTGAATTATTGAACTATTGTGAATTAACAAATAACTTAACAGATTGGTAATTTTCAAATTTCCCGCCCTTCTGGCCATCTTTATTCAAAGAATACAACCAAAAAAGGAATAAGAATTATAAATGAACAGAATAAAATTATTCTGTATCCAAACCGCAACTGTATAACACGTCTTTTCTTTTATCTTGTCGCCACTACTATTTCTCTTTGTCGCTCAACTCCTTGCTATTTTTTCAGTTCAAAGTTAAAAAGGGTTAAAACTAATAACCAACTAATATAATTAGTAAAAATTCTTGCTAATTTTTCAATTAAGTCTCAAATTTGTTGAACATTTTTTAAAAAAATCGCGAGTTTTTTTGATACATACATACATATATATCATATATAAGAACATTGCGAAAAATAAATCTAGTTTAATTAAAATAATTAACACGCGGAATCAAATCGTGCGCGAGTGCTTCAAAGAAAATTGTGTGTGAGTTCCAGAAACAGCACCAACACCAAGGAAAACCGGCGACAGAAGTCATCACCACATCCCCATAGAAGCGCTAGAGCTCCACCAGCATTTCAATGCATAAGAGTTGCATATGTGCAGATTGCAAAAGGGAAGTGGCTTCCAAGAACGAAACAACAAAAAATCAGGTATTCACAAAAATTGAAAGTGCTTAAAAAAAAATTTTTCAACCTTAAAATTGATTGATGAACCCCATTTCAATCAAATAATCCTGATTTGATTCTAGCACATACTTTCAATTTTTGTCTCCTTTTTGCATTTAAATTGTGGTGAAATAAACGAAAAAAGACTGTGTTTTTTTCTTATTTATTATGTGTTCTATGTCAAAATTAAAAATTTAAAATTATAAATAAATGAACTTAAACTAATAGTTCATAGTGATAAAATTATCCACTCGCTTTGCCACAGCCGCGCCGTCGCTGCAACACTATTAAACACACACTCGCTTTGTATAAAACTATCGAAAAGTTCTTTCCTATGAACGATTTTAAGTCACTCGACTAATGTTTACACGATTTAATTTAATTTATTTCGAAATTATTGATAAATTTGTTCAAACGATTTCGCGAAATTCAATTGCTTACATTTTTTCAAGTCAAAGTGACTTTTGAGTTGACAGTTCGTTCAGTGGATAATCTTTCGTTGAGTTTTCACTTGTCAGTACGGGTAGTACTCAGCGAAGCAAAATTAAAAGTGCATGAGGAGTGTGTTCAGCGAATCAATTAAATTTTTCGGCGTTTCTTTAAAAAAGCAATTGAATTAATTTGAACAAATTAAACTTTGTTCAATTGAAGATTTATAAAACAAATTTAAGGTTTTTTTTTGGTATTTGTTTGAAATAAAACTAATTTTTCAAACTTATATATTTTTTGATAAAGTACAATTGAACAATTTGGACAAACTATTTCCAAGTTTAATTTTTTTTGAATCAAAATTATTAAATACATTTTATTTTAAAATGACTGGCAAAAGAAGGCAAAATTCTCCAATAAAGGATTCAAACCTTGATGTATTGAAACATCAGCGGGTGGTGATTAAAAACAATATTACTCGTATTAAAACGGGATTAGAACAAAAAACTTTTTTACTTAATCCAATTCAATAAGAAAGTCGTTTGGATTTATTAAATTCATACATTGATCAACTTATGAGTTGTCAATCAGAGATTGAATCAGCAGATCATGATGATATGAATCGTGGAGAGTTAGAAGAAATTTGTATTATCATTAGTCATTGTATTATCAAAGTCATTACTAATTTCACACGTGAACAAAAGGCGTCCATCAAATGCTATGGAACACTCGTTTAGTAATCCGCATCATTCTCGGCTTCCTAAAATGTCTCTTCTGAAGTTTAGCGGTAAATATTCGGAATATAAAAATTTTATAAGTTTGTTCGAAAGCTTAGTCGACAATGATCCAATGATTCCGGATATCGAAAAATTTAATCACCTTATTTCGTGTTTATCAGGTGAAGCCTTAGGGACAGTGAAAGCTTTCCAAATAACCGAACAAAATTATCCTAAGGCGCTTGCGAGTTTAAAAAAAGTTTACGACAATAATTGCTTAATATTTTTCGATAATATTTCTACACTGTTTGAATTGAAAGAAATTTCCAAACCATCTGCGTCTTCATTGCGAAGCATGATTGATACAGTATCCGCGATATACGATTCTCTTCTTTCATTGGGTGACGAAAAGAATATTACAAATGCAATTATTATACATTTAGTTATGTCAAAGGTGGATACCATCACCAGGTCTAAGTGGGAAGAACAGTTAGATTACAATACTCTTTCTTTATGGAAGAACTGCGAAGAAGCCCTCAATAAAAGGTATCAGCATCTTTCTGCTGAAGAAGCTTCAAATGTAAAATTCAAATCCGCAGAAAAGCAATCAAAACCGAAGCTAGATTTAGATCGCAATCGAAATCAAAAATCATCATTCGCTTGCGTAAGCTCGCAACAGAAGAAACCTAAATGTTTATATTGCAAGTCAGGTGAACACTTTATAACAACTTGTCAAACATTTGCTTCACTGCCTGTATTGCAAAGATTCGAATACGCTAAGGGTGTTCCAATATGCATTAATTGCCTTCGAAAAGGGCATACAGTTTCAAAATGTAGATTGAGTCGTTGTAGTGTTTGTAATCGCTCGCATCATACATTGTTGCATCAATATGAAACTACTTTCAATGGGCCGTCATCAACTCAGCCTAACACAAGCTTTCAATCAATGCATGCCTCCGTTTTGACTGATCAAGTAATTCTCGCCACTGCTGTGGTACAAATTAAAGGTATTACTGGCGAATACTTGCCAGCTCGAGCGTTACTCGATTCAGGATCACAAATTAACTTTATAACTGAAGAAATAGCTCAAAGGTTGAAACTTCGCAAAGAAGAAAAGTCTCTTAATTTACTTGGCATTGGAAAGGCGAGTACAACAGTCAGTAAAAAATTAACGGCAGAAGTAAAATCACGATTTAATGATTACTCGTTTACTGCAGATTATTGGGTTATGAACTCAATTTCAAAATACCAACCCGATCAAGCTATTAATACCGCTAATTGGCGCATACCGGCCAATATCCAACTAGCTGATCCATATTTCAATAGGCCGCAAAAAATTGACATGTTATTAGGAGCAGAAACATTTTTCGAACTGCTATCTGTCGGCCAAATTAAACAAGGGCCCGATTATCCAACCATCCAAAAAACTGTTCTTGGTTGGATTATATCTGGGAAATATCTGAAGGGTAAAAATTCTGATACCAGACAATGCAATCTGGCGTGTCAGTCTGAAGAATTATCAGACTTAGATACAGTGGTACAAAAATTCTGGTTAATGGAAGAAATTCCGGGGGATACTAAAAGGTTTCTTACGCCAGAGCAAAAAATGTGTGAAGACCATTTTGAAGAAAATACAAAATTGTTGCCAAATGGTCGGTTTGAAGTAAAGCTGCCATTCAAATCTTCTCCAATGTCGCTTGGATCGTCGTTTGAAGCTGCCAAACGTCGATTCCTTGCACTGGAACGTAAATTGTCAAAAGATGATGGCTTGAGATCAATGTATATGGATTTCATGAGTGAATATCTAAGTTTAGGACACATGTCTCCAACAAATAATGAAATTCCCTCAAGCCCACACTATTTCATTCCACATCAGTGTGTTTTGCGACCGCAAAGCACAAGCACTAAATTACGTGTAGTTTTCGATGCTTCATGCAAAACATCTACTCAAGTGTCACTGAATGACATCTTGATGGTTGGGCCAACCATTCAAGAGGAGCTGTTTTCGACATTGCTCCGTTTTCGTACGCATAAATATGCTATCACGGCTGATATTACGAAAATGTACAGGCAAGTTATCATTGCTGCAGAGCACTCGATTTACCAGCTCATAGTGTGGAGGCAAAATCCCTCTCAACCATTACAATATTTTCGTCTCAATACTGTGACGTATGGCACTTCACCAGCGCCGTATTTAGCAATTCGGTGTTTGAAGATGTTGGGCGATATCTTTAAAGATTCATACCCCACGGGGTCGAAAATCGTCCAAAGAGATTTTTATGTCGACGATCTGCTAACTGGTGCCGATGAAATGGAAACCTTAAAATCAATCCAACATGAAATACAAGAAATATTGAAAAAAGGTGGGTTTCAGTTGGCAAAATGGTATTCAAACCATCCTGAATTGTACAATGCCGAAAATACGGAGAAATCAATAAAATACAATGACTCAGACTGTACAAAAACTTTGGGAATTTGTTGGCAGCCTAAAGAAGACACATTTTCATTCAGTTTAGAAAACACCTTTCATGATCTACGAGCCACAAAACGAAACATTCTTTTTAGTCTCAGCTCGTCTGTTCGATCCGCTTGGTTTGTTATGCCCCATTGTGACCAAAGCCAAAATCTTATTACAAGAGCTTTGGATTGCAAAACTTGATTGGGATGAGTCGATTCCCTTGCGCCTTGATACCTGTTGGCAAAACTTTAAAGCCAACCTTTCTCAGCTCCCGGAATTAAAAATTCCAAGGTTTGTCGGAACTCAGTTCGGTGCAAGAATTCAAATTCATGGGTTTGCCGATGCATCGATGAGAGCTTACGGATGTTGCATTTATATCCGAAGTCAAACTACGGAAGGTATCAAGTCGACGCTATTAACCGCAAAGTCCAAAGTGGCCCCTTTGAAAACTAAGTCGCTTCCGCGAATAGAACTTTGCGCAGCGCATACTCTTTCTAAATTATGGCTAAGAGTATCGGCAATGTTGAATCTTGACGTTGAGCAAATAGTTTTTTGGACCGATTCCGAAATAACTTTACATTGAATAAAAACTCATCCAACTTCACTTGCAACCTTTGTTGCGAACAGAGTTTCTGAAATCCAAGAGTGGACGAACAATGTATCATGGAAACATGTTCCAACTAATCAAAATCCCGCAGACATTGTGTCAAGAGGATGTACTGTCGATGAACTAAATAGTTCAATATGGTTTAACGGTCCATCATTCTTACAAGAAGACTCAAAGATGTGGCCTGTGAATTCCCATTTCGAGCTGTCTCCAGAAGATGAAGCTTTAGAAAAGCGGAAAACAAATAATGTAGCCCTCGTTGCAGTTGAAAACCCTCAAACGAAACTAATGGAGCTAATTGAAGAAGAGACGTCGTACATGGAACTAGTCACAACATTTGTACACGCGATGCGTTTCTTCGCACGCCTGAAAGACAAGACAAAGAAATTTGAAGAATCACCTACGGCAGTAGAGTTGAATTTAGCATTTCTTAAAGTAGTAGAGATTGTTCAAAATTATGAATTTCATGATGAGATAATTAAGCTTAAAAGGAAAACAACACTACCAGACTTTATTCAAAAACTAAATCCGTTCTTGCATGATTTCAAGGAAAATAATTGTTCATTTTCACTGATTCGAGTAGGTGGGCGTCTTCTGCATGCGCCAATTGATTATGGCGCTAAATTCCCATTATTACTAACAAAAAATACACAGTTTATAAAGACATCCTTAACGTATTTGCATAGGAAAAACTACCATGCCGGCCCGCAAGCAATGGTAGCATTACTTAGGGAAAAAATTTGGTTGATAAATGCTAAAGAGGTATGTCGAAAGGTTGTACGAAAATGCATTAATTTCTTCAGATACAAACCAAAGTTGCTCAATCAAATTATGGGAAATTTGCCAGCAGATCGTTTGCGAGCACAAAGACCTTTCTTAATATGTGGTGTCGATTTTTGTGGTCCTGTATATACCTCTTTAAAAATTCGTGGTCGACCACCGAACAAAACGTACATTGTTGTTTTTGTTTGTTTCACCTCTAAAGCAGTACACTTTGAGTTAGCAAATAATCTTACATCTGAATGTTTTATTCTCGCCCTCAAAAAGTTCATCGGTCGCCGCGGAATCCCCAAGACGATCCATTGCGTCAACGGGACGAACTTCGTGGGAGCTCAGAGGATTCTGACGGAAATAGCAGAACAATTCGATCGAGGAAGGGAAGCAATTCACCAGTACGCAGCAGAAGAAGGGTTCAGTTTCGCCTTCATACCACCAAGAGCTCCCCACTTCGGAGGCCTGTGGGAGGCGGCAGTAAAAGCGGCGAAAACACTGTTGCAACGTACAGTGGGCAACGCTCTCTTGACTACAGAAGAACTCCTCACCGTAGTTATAGAGGTCGAAGCAATCCTAAACTCAAGGCCACTCACTCCACTCAGCACAGATCCCAACGACGGCGAGGCACTAACACCTGCTCATCTTCTTACAGGCAGCGCCTTGCGATCCCTGCCCCCCGAGCAGGTGCCGGAACAGCAGATGTCTTGCTTGAGAAGATGGCAACTTCTATGCTTTCTCAAGCAGCAGTTTTGGCGGAAGTGGTCAAGGGAATATCTGCTTGGCCTACAAGCTCGAGCCAAATGGATCCACGAGGAGCCCAACCTCATTATAGGCAAGCTCGTTTTAATCCACGAAGACAACGCTCCTCCACAACAATGGACAATGGGAAGAGTAACCGCAGTCGTCGAAGGGCAGGACGGAAGGGTCAGGGTTGCCGACGTAAAAACAAACAAGGGCACAATCAGGTGCCCAATCGTCAAGCTGGCGGTCCTTCCAATCGATGATTCTTGAAGCCTGCAGGTTTTCAACGCGGCCGGTGTTTCGACACATTGATAAAAATTAAGATTAAAATTTTGAATTTGAATTATTGAATTATTGAACTATTGTGAATTAACAAATAACTTAACAGATTGGTATAATTTTCAAATTTCCCGCCCTTCCGGCCATCTTTATTCAAAGAATACAACCAGAAAAGGAATAAGAATTATAAATGAACAGAATAAAATTATTCCGTATCCAAACCGCAACCGTATAACACGTCTTTTCTTTTATCTTGTCGCCACTACTATTTCTCTTTGTCGCTCAAGTCCTTGCTATTTTTTCAGTTCAAAGTTAAAAAGGGTTAAAACTAATAACCAACTAATATAATTAGTAAAAATTCTTGCTAATTTTTCAAAATCACTGACCATTTCTTTGCACTAGTTGAGCTCCAACTATCGGATTCGCCAGAAATATTTTCAATCATTAAGAACAAATTCGAAGAAAGTAATATTCCACTCACCAATATTATCGGGTTGGCCACAGACAATGCATCTGTAATGGCCGGTAATATTGCTGGAGTAAAAGCAAAATTTTTACAGCACAGGACATGTTCTTTCTTGGATGTACTTGTCATTCCTTACATCTTTGTGCGTCTGCAGCAAGTAAAAAACTTCCAGAATATATTGAAAAGAAAGTAAAAGCTATATATAACTATTTCGCCCACAGCCCAAAACGCATTGGTGCATTTAAAGAGTTTCAAGAATGTTTTAATGTGAAAAGCAATAGTATTTTGGGTTTATCTTCCACACGTTGGCTTTCAATGGAAAGTGTTATCAATAGGCTTTTGGAGCAGTGGCAACCGTTACAATATTATTTCAATTTGCAATCTTTCGAAAATCAAAGTTCAACAACGGAAATTGAAAATTTTTTGATGAACCCGATAAATAAACTCTATCTTTTTTTTCTTTCATATGTGCTGAATTTGGTAAATCAGAGCAATAAGCTCTTTCAGAGCGAATCAACTAGAATTCATTTGCTTTATCAAATAATGCTAGATTTATACATGGCAATACTAAAAAATTTTATAAAGCTTGATGTTATAAGTGTGAATGTAAACTTTGAAGATTCTGCTCTGTATTTGCCACTTTCAGACATGTACTTTGGCACTCATTTTGAACAGTATTTCAATTTAAATGTAATTCTTGAGGAAGATATAATCGAAATTAAAACTAATTTATTAAATTTTTACAAAGAACTGTGTACCCAAATTTCAAAACGGTTTGATTTCAACAACAAAAAATTTAAATTACTTAAATATTTGGATGTGGGCCAAATAGTGGAAGGTACTTGCAAATCAATTTTGCCAATATTGGAAGAATTTCCATTTTCAAATGAAAATATTGAAAAACTGAATAGGTACTCAATGGAGATTTTTGTTAGGCAATAGAGATATTATGAATGAATACAACGATCCGTCTGATATTACAAAATTTTGTCAAGAGTGGGTACAATTAAAAACGCGCTAGGTGAGCTAGTATTAGCAGAACTTTCAAAATTTATGCTTTTGTTATGCTCATTGCCCCACAGTAGCGCAGCTGCTGAGAGAAAATTTTCATTAGTCAATTTGGTGAAAACTGATAACAGAAATTCTCTTACCACCTTAACACTGCAAAGTATTATTTTAGCCAAAGAACTTACAAATACCGCAAAAGATTGTTGGTCTCCCTCTGATTCGCCAGGGATTATTGATTTTTTCAATAAATTTAAGTTATTGGATGGCAAATATGTGAAAAACTAATTTTTAACATGAAGGTGCCAATAGCAATAAGTTTTCTCCAATTGTGATTTTTGTTACCTAATTTAATTTATAGAATTTGTTTTTTTTCTTACTGTTGAGTTCGTTTATGAAGTTATTTTTAAGTTATAGGTATTTATGAAAATAAATGTGTTCATTTTAATATGTGATTTTTTGTTAAGTTGATTAGCTTTTATTTTGTTTTTTTTTTTTGTTATTGTTGAGTTCCTGTTAAAGTTTGTTTTTTTTTTTAAATAAAATGTACTTAAAGCGGATTGAATTTCATTTTTATATTATTTGTTGTATTTTGTAAAATCTACTGCGCTCTGCTTGAATCTACTGCGCTTTTTTCACATTTATACTGCGCTCAACCGTCTATGAAACGGCAGCGCTGGGTACGATCAGCTGCATCACATATGATTAACCGTCAGCGGACTCCTATCTTCGTCTGAGGACACCTTCCTGCACATATAGTGAGTCCCACTGTGCCCAATAGGCTTTGAGAACTGAACTCCTGGCAAAAATGTCTCTTCATTTTCTTTCCATGCGAGAATGGGTTCGATATCTGGATCCTCCTGTTGAGCAGTCCTCACTCCCTCGTTGCTCCATCCGCATATTGGGTCAGCTCTTAGTCGCTGAGCGGTAATATTTTCTTTGTCTTCTTGACGCCTACAATGCTTGCAATCCACTTTGCAAGGTCTTCGGGATAATGCGTCGGCGTTTGAGTGCAACTTTCCTCTGCGGTGTTGAATCTGGTAATCATAAGTCTGCAGTCTTTCTATCCACCTTGCGACTTGACCTTCTGGATTTTTGTTCAACAGCCAGTTCAGAGCACCATGGTCTGTTCGCAGAAGGAATTTCTGTCCATAGATGTACTTATGGAAGTGCTTTGTTGCCAAGATAAGAGCTAGCAGTTCCCTTCTGGTCACGCAGTAGTTTTTTTCGGGTTTCGAGAGGACCTTGCAGTAGTATACCACCACTTTCTCTTCGCCATCATGCACTTGGGATAGTACCACCCCGATTCCAACGTTGCTTGCATCTGCGTCGATGATGAATGTTTTGCCAGGTGTTGGATGTGCCAGCACTGGAGCGTTACAGAGGCGGTATTTGAGTTCCTGAAAAGATTTCTCACACTCACCTGACCATTTAAACTGCTTCCCTTTTTCGGTGAGCTGATGCAAACTTTTTGCAACTCCAGCAAAGTTTTTAACAAATCGTCGGTAATATGTGGCAAGACCAAGAAAGCTTCGGAGTTGATGTTTGTCCTGTGGTGTTGGCCAATTTTTGACGGAGTCAACTTTTTTAGGATCAGTCTTCACTCCTTGGGAAGAGATGATGTGTCCCAAATACTTAACTTCGGTTTTGAAAAGTGCACATTTTTCTGGATTCAGTTTAAGGTTAGCCTCTCGAAGTCTCTGAAACACGGCTTTTAGATTCTTGCAATGTTGGTCAAATGTTTTCCCGTAAACAATGACATCGTCCAAGTAGACAAGGCACGGTTTCCACGTCAGTCCTTGAAGAACGCACTCCATCAAACGCTCGAATGTTGCCGGAGCATTACATAGCCCAAACGGCATAACTTTAAACTGCCAGAGCCCATTACCTAAAGAAAACGCCGTCTTTTCCCGATCATCAGGGTGGATGTCAACTTGCCAATATCCACTCTTCAAGTCCAGCGTCGAGAACCACTGGGCTCCCTCCATGGCATCCAGGGTATCACTTATTCTGGGCAGGGGATAGCTGTCCTTCTTAGTGACATCGTTCAGCCTTCGGTAGTCCACACAAAAACGAGTGCTTCCGTCTTTTTTTTTCACTAGCATCACTGGTGACGCCCAAGGACTTTTGGAATTTTCGATAAGACCGTCCTTCTTCATTGTTGTTATCATTTCCTCAACCTCACAACGTTTGGCCGGTGGAAGGCGTCTTGCTGGTTGGCGAATCGGTCTTGCATCTTCTGTGTTGATGCGATGCTGCACAAGCTGTGTTTTACCATATTGCCCCTTTGACGATGCGAAGATGTCAGTGTACTCTTGTAGGAGATTTTCAGCCATCCTTGTTTGTTGGTGATCAAGATTGGATGAATTCAGTATTTTAGCTCTGATGGTTTTGAGCTCCTCCGGAGTTATAGTTTTTCTCGGGGCTTCATCTGTGATCTTCGTAATTGCTGCAACCGATTCGCAACGTCCAACGACTTCTCCTTTCTTCAACCTTACATCGTTCTACCAGTGTTTTCCCAATGACGACGCTTTGGGAGGAACACTCGGGGTCTGGTTCTACCATAAGGTATCGAGGGCTTCCAAACTTACCTTCCAGTTTTGTCCAAACGAATACTTCAGAAGAAGGAGGCAGAATCAGATCTTCCGTGATGACAGTCCTCAGTGTCGACGTACTTTCGTTCGAATAGGTCATTGGAAGTTCCTTATTTTTTTACTTCAAAACTTGATTACCGATGTCCAAAATAACTCCGTGCTGTTTCATAAAGTCGATTCCAATGATGCACTCACATATATCTGCCACCAGGAATTGATGAGTAAACACTAGATCGGCCAGTCGGATCTTAAGACACACTTCTCCATATACTCTTGCTGCTTCTCCCGTTGCGGTTCTTAGACGGTAGCTATTGGTGTTATGAAGCCACGTCGTCTTTACCAGGTCTCGACGTACTATGGAGGCTGTGGCACCGGTGTCGATGGTAGCCACGCGTTTTTTCCCGTTAATAGTAGTCTCCACAGTCAGACTTTTGTTGTCTCGTTTGGTCTGAGAGACCTGGATGGTGGTTCTGGGGCCATCGATACAAGAAACCAGCCTCTGCCCCTCGAAGTTGGTTCTTACTCTAACTCATTTCCCTGATGGGAAACGGATTGATAAGCAGCACTGGTGTTGTTGTTACCTTGTTCTGGGTTGGATCACTTGCTTCCACAATGTTGACAAGCTGCTTTATTTGGTGGTAGTCGGCATTGACGCTGTAAGTGCCCGGTCTTGTTGCAGTTCCAACATCTTGCAAGTCTGCTCCGCTGGTTCTTCGGTATTTCAGCTCTTTGGCACGAGCATTCTTCGACTATGGCTTCTCTAAGTCGATGTACTCCATGAGAAGCATGTTCTGCGGCTTCAATTGTCAATGCGAATGCTAAAGTTTCAGAAAGAGTACGTGTTCTAGCAGTTCGCACAGACCTCTGAAGATGTATATCAGAAATGGCACGAACGAAGGACTCAACAGCAAGCTGGTTTATGATTTCTTCTCCAGCATCCGGGTATGCCAGGTGAACCAGTCTTTCGACGTCTGCTTGGAGCTGCTGTAGACTTTCACCCCTTTTCTGGACTCTGTTATTGAGTTGGACTCGGAAGACTTCTTTCAAGTGGCTATCTCCAAAGCGTTTATCTATAGCTGCCACGAGAGAGCTGAAATCGCCGCTCTTACCAGCTGGAACTGTTTGAAGTAATTCAGCTGCTGGTCCTGTAAGAGCAAGAGTCAGTGCAATATACTTGTCTTCGTCATCCCAGCCATTTGTTGTAGCGGCTGCCTCAAATTGTCTCTTGTAGACTGGCCAAGAAGACTGTCCATCAAATGTCGGCTGTTTCATCTCCTTTTTCTTTGAAAACTCTCCAGTAGATTCTCGAATTTTGATTTTCCGGATCTGGTCCAATTCCTTGGTCAGAACAGAGAACTGTTTATCACATCGGCTTACTACGATTTCGAAACGATTCTCTACAACAGAAAGCTGTTTTTCCATACCTTCAACGCGTTCGTCAAGGGCACATACATTTTTCTCAATGTTGCCCAATTTGCCTTCTAGAATGTTTTTCTGACCTTCCAAAACATTCTGTTGCGCCTCAAGTCTTTCGAGAATATTCAGTTGTTCTTTCTTTTGTTCGTTTTGCTTCAAGTTGCTCCAGAACATTCTGCTGTTCTTTCTTTTGCTCATTTCGTTGCTCTTCCAGCTTCTTTTGTTGTACTTCGAGTCTTTCGAGAACATTGTGCTGTTCCTTCTTTTGCTCGTTTCGCTGTTCTAACAAAAGTTTCATCATACTAGAAAAATCTACACTTTCACTTACTTCCTCTTCCTCCACTTCTGTTTCAAAAACAAAAGTGTTTACGTCTTCCCCTTGCTGTTCCAAATAGTTGCGCAAGCGCAGAACGAGCTCATTTTTCGATCCCGCTCTAGAAAGATTTCGCTTACCTAATTCACTTTTAAGCTCAATGCAGTTGAGCTCTTCCAACAACTTACCCATTTTCACTGTACTTAACTTTTTTTTTCTTACACTTTACTAGTCAAATTCGTTCTTCATTTTTTTTCAAATAAGTTTTATTTACACTTCCGACACCAATGTAACGTACGCTTAGTTCGCAAAATAAAACTTTACCTTTCTTTACTTTAATTCCACCACTTTTATTCCATATCTACTTTCGGTATACAACTCGACTAACAATCACGTTTACTTAATATTCACACTATCACTTTCTAAGTCCCTGTCCATACGTGTTATGTCCATAACGTTATATCGGTCGTTTCTGGGCAAAAGGGGTGAGGAAGAAAGGGACTCGATGCGCAAAATGAAATCTGATTTATTTGCCTAAGCAGTACACTTGGCGTGTCCAGACGGGTTATGCTCATAACATTATGCTTTTTCCAATACAATTTCCAACACAAAATGGAGAACTTGTGCGAGGAATCATAACAACGTCTGGACACTAGGTGTTATTAGCATAACGTTAACAGCATAACCCGTCTGGACAGGCACTAAATAAAACTGACTCTGGTTGCGTCAGCTCCCTCTTTATATAGAACTGTGAACCATCGAGAGCTTTCTGGTAGTTTTGCTATAAACCATAATGTCTCCTCCCGGTATTTCTGCACACACACACCCACTCACAAACAACGTCTTCCATTATAGATTATAGCATTCCATTATAGCGCTGCCAGCACTTGTGTTTTCGGTTGAACATTTCGATTAGGAAATTAGCATTAAATGTTGGGTGCACATTACAATATTTTAGGATGTCAAAAGAAACATTTGCCGATATTTTGAGCAGGATGAATAAAAGCTTGATTGTGAAACCTTCAAGCTTTAGAAAGGACACCACTTGCGCCAAGCAGAAGTTAGTAATCACTTTAAGGTAAGCACATTTATACACACATACCTTTTTTCTGTTTTTTTTTTAGAAAATTGTTGTTATTTTTCTGTTAGAGATTCCTAGCCACTGGTGCAAGTTTTGTTGAGTTAGCTTACAGATATCGAATGGGAGTGTCCACTGTCAAAAAAAATTATAGATGCAACCCTTGAGGCTATCGACAATTTAAGCAGGGTCCAACGAACAGCCTGTCTGTGTATAAGCGGAGCACTGAGATCAACACGATTTGATTCAAGTGGTAACACTGGTTCTTGTGTGTTTAGTTTGTGTTCTAATCGCGTCTCATTTATTTTCATTTATCTTGTGTAGTTTGGTAATTTTAATTATAAACTGCAAGTCAAATAAGTGTTTAAAGTTCGTATCTTTGTTTAAAGTGTTATTTTGTCTTGTACAATAATCTAAATTCTGTGTATTTACAAGTTTTCTTGCTTAGCTTAATTGTGTAGTGATTGGTAAGAAAAAGTTTTTTTTACCCGTTTCCTATTAATTGAGTGCAATTTGAGTTGTTTTCTTTTTTATATCTGTCTCTCCCTTTAACTTCTTTGAATTCCTAATCTATCCTTTCTCCTCAAACTATAATTTCCTTCCTTAACCACTTTTGAAATATATAACTTTGTAAGCTTTTTATTATCGTCTGCTTGGTGCAGTTGGTAAAAGCGTAGATTTATTTTTGGAATACACACTTAGTAAGCCATTCTAGGTTCAACTCCCAGTCCATCCCAAAAATTTTTTTTTTTTTTTTTGCCCAATATTTTTTAATTTTTGTTTTTTTTTTTCCTGTTCTGCTCTCAAATACTTTTTTATTTGCTAACCATGGATTGTGCAGCAGTTAAGTGTTTGGATAGTTCCAACTCACCTGTTTTCGCATGCTATGGTGTATGTGGCAAAGCATTTCATGCAAAATGTATTGGGGCGAACAATGCCCTTTTAGATAAAATAAGTGCTTTTAAAAGTGCTTGTTGGTATTGTGAAGAGTGTAAAAAAATATCTCTCTCTCACTTAGCAATTAAAATGTCTACGTTCAAACTAGATATTGAAAAGCTGTCGAAAGGTTTTGACCAACTTTTCAAAGTTTTTAATAACTCCGTTTTGAACTTAGCATCATTTTCCTCTCCCTGTAGCTCTGTTGACATGTCTACATCTACGGAGGACTTAGAAATTCCAATTTCCAAAAAAACTCTTGACTTGAAGGATGTTAATGCTCAGTCTTTGTCTTCGGGAACTAAAAGCTCTGTCACGCTTCCAAATACGGGCACTAAAAGAAACCGTGAAGGAACAGTAGCTAGCAAAAACTTGAGCTCTCCTTCAAAGCGAAAGACATTGAGAAGCAACTCCGTCAAAGTTAAAAGTCCGTCTGTCCCGAAAGAACTAGTGGTTGAAGTAGTTGATCTCGAAAATAGATCATTATCAACTAATCCCAGTTCTGAACCAGAGTCTGGTGCATCTTTCACACCAATAGAGACGGTTCCAAAACCGAAATTAATTTTTGTGTCTCGACTTAGGCCAGATCTTAATGCAAACGATGTTTTGCATTATCTCGTTTCTAAGAAATTAATTCCTGATGAAAATTTTATTAAATGCAGTAAGATAAGCAAAACTGATAGCTTTGTGTCTTCGTTCAAATTGCTTGTCCCGCCCTCGTCTTTCGAATCTATTTGTGACACTAACTCTTGGCCTGGTGGTGCTCTTGTTAAAGAATTTTCCATCAACAGGAGAGTTAAGAACAAATTGGTTACCAATACTGCTCCAAAAAACTAATTAGATTTTCCCTCTTTTATCAAAACGTAAGAGGTCTTCGCAGTAAAACTGCTGATTTATATGTTAACTCCCACGTTTTCAAACATGACGTGTTTGCTTTGACTGAAACTTGGCTAAGTCCAAGTTTCTTGAATTCCGAAATCTTGAGCCCTGAGTTCTCGGTCTACCGTAAAGATCGGCACATAGACAGGCCAGATGAGGTCGGTGGTGGTGTTTTGATTTCGGTCAGGAACACATATATGTCGTCTCGTATACTCTTTCCGTTTGAACTGTCTATTGATGTTGTTTGTGTGAAAGTCTGTACACTGTCTAAAAATATTTTTATCGTTAACGTTTACATTGTTCCAAAAAGTTCAGCCTCTGCTTATGCTGAACTGTCGCTAATTTTGGATCATATTTTTGAATTGTCGGACTTAGAAAGCCAAATTCTGTTACTAGGTGACTTTAATTTACCATATGTCCAATGGTTACCCTCTGACGATGGATCATTCCAAAAACCCTCTCTAACTTCACCGCAGCGTGAGCTTTCTTGTTTAGATAATGTTATATCTACTGACTTACAGCAAGTAAGCTGTATTAGAAATTTCCAAAATCGTATGTTAGACCTTGTTTTCTCTTCCGAAGCTATTAACACGGTTGTTCTTCAATCTAATTCAGGCATTACTAGAATTGATGATCTTCATCCCCCTTTAGATATTTTTGTTGAACTAAGCAACGTATCTCACGTTATTAATAATTCAAATGACTGTTTATATACTTTTGACTTTCGAAAAGCGAATTTCGATTTGCTCTCGAATGAATTAAGCAGGGCTGGTATTGAAAATATATCAACCCTTACAAATATTGACGAAGCAGTCGCTTGCTTTTACTCCGTTTTAGAAAATTGCATGGAAAAAACCATTCCCAAAAAGACGCTCAAAAATGATAGTTTTTGCCAACCGTGGTTTACCAAGGAACTAAAGGCTCTGAGGAATAAAAGAAACAAGGCTTGGAAGACCTATTTAATTACTCTTTCTCCAACTGACCACCAAATATTTATAAGTTTTTTTAAAGACTTCAAAATACTTTCTCAGAATCTGTACTCTAGCTATGTCACCCAAATGGGGTGTTCTCTGAAAAACGATCCAAAAAGCTTTTGGTCCTTTGTAAATTCTAAAAAAAAATCAGATGGCTATCCAGCCAACTTTATTTATAATACCATATCTTTAAAAAATACTCCCGACATTTGCAATGCCTTTGCAGACCAATTTAATGGCTCTTTTTGTGATACAAATCTAGAAATTGATGAAAAATACTTTGAATATTTAACTCACTGCTCGCAAGTGAATTTTAATAATATCCCTATTCAAAGAGACAGAATTACTTACTACCTCTCTTCTCTCAAAGATGACGTTTCTTCTGGTCCGGACAGTATTCCGCCAATTGTTTTAAAGAAGTGTTCCTCACGATTATCCTCTCCACTTGAACATCTTTTCAAGCTTTCATTAAAATCTGGAATATTCCCCACTCTTTGGAAAAAATCTTTTATCATACCTGTTTTCAAAAAGGGTGAAAAATCCGATATAAAAAACTACAGACCTATTTCAAAGCTCTCATGTATACCTAAGGTATTTGAACAAGTAGTCTGCGAAAGCGTATCCTTTTTTTCAAGAAATGTTGTCTGCCACCAGCAGCACGGATTTATGCAAAGAAGATCGACGGCTACCAACCTCCTATCCTTTCATCATAAGTGTTCCAATGCTCTTGAATGTGGGAACGAGCTTGATTGCATTTACACTGACTTCTCTAAGGCGTTTGACCAACTGTCTCATAACGTCATACTTTATAAACTAAAAGCCTTTGGATTTCCCCCAGTATTTATTGCTTGGATAAGTTCCTACTTAAAAAATAGGTCTTATGAAGTCAAATTTCGTAACGTTTTGTCAAAACCTTTCAATACTATGTCTGGCGTGCCACAAGGTAGTCATCTCGGCCCCTTGCTTTTCATTATTGCAATAAATGATGTAATTTCTTGCATCTCCTATAGCGACATTTTAATCTTTGCTGATGATATGAAAATTTTTAAAATCATCGAAAATGCTTCAGATCGCGACTTCTTACAAAAAGATATTGATAGTTTTGTTGTATGGTGTTCAATGAACGGACTAATTTTAAATACTTCCAAGTGCCAAAGTATGACCTTTTCCCGTAAAAGATCTCCTAGCATTGGAGAATATTCAATATCGCATCAATCCCTATCTCAAGTTTCTAGATTCCGGGACCTCGGTGTTCTTTTTAGTACCAACCTCGAATTTAATGAACACATCAACCTCATTATTAACAAAGCAAATTCAATGCTTGGCTTTATTAAGCGATGGGCTAAGGAATTTAATGACCCTTATGTTACCCTCTCTTTATACAACTGTTATGTTCGTCCCCATCTAGAGTATGCTTCTCAGGTGTGGTCACCATTTTATGATATTCATAAATCTCGAATCGAAGCAATACAGCACAGATTCATACGCTTCGCTCTCAAAGGTCTTCCTTGGGAAGATCCTTTCAATCTTCCTCCCTATGAAAATCGTATCCGCTTATTAAATCTTCAAACCCTCTCACAGAGAAGAATCAACAATGATTTAGTGTTTTTTCATCAATTAATAACCGGTATTATTGATGCTCCCGACTTGCTCTCCCACGTAGGATTCAACTATCGCGGAGGAACTCACCAACTACGCAATTTAGAGTTTATACATCGCTCCCACCACCGAACTAACTATGGCATGCATGAGCCATTAGCTCGCATGAGTAGGTTATTAAACTCCAATCCTTTTATTGCCGATTTCAACATCAGTAAAAATAGTTTAAAATTAATATTAAGAACCAGTTTACCATCAGCATGATTCATGTTTAGTAGTTTTTTTATTACAGTAGTTTAATTTAATTTTTTATTTATAAACCTTGTTTAGTATTGTTTCACTAGTTTAGTTTGTTCTATTAATGTTAATTTTAATATAATTTAAGTTTTACTTTGTAAATGTTGTAATGTTTTTTTTTTTATTTTTCCTCATATACGTTCCCTTTGTGCTTGTGTTGGCGTTATTTACTAACCACTAACACTTGCATTAATGATGAAGAGCGTAGATAAGTGTGTACAAATGAGCTTGCTCTAAGTTCAGTGCCACTTAAGTCTCTGAGATGCAAAAAAAAAAAAAAAAAAAAACACCCTCAGCTGCACTAAATACACTCCTTAACCTCACACCACTAGATATCTTCAGCAAACAAATGGCCGCCAGTGCAGCCACTCGTATGAGAGCTATCTCCCAATGGACCGATAACAACATCGGTCACGTTGCAATCCTGAATTTATTCGGATCAATCCCCTGTCACTCCGACTACACCATCCCCAAATAGGTTTTTGATAATAAGTTCCAAGTCTCAATCCTACCGAGAACGACCTGGGACGACGAAGAATTTTTGAGAGATGAAAAAGGGGTAGGCTGTGGGGTGTACTCAAACCGACTTAACGTAAGTCTCTCGTTCCGCCTTCCAAACCATTGTAGCGTGTTCCAAGCGGAAATTCTGGCGATCAAAGAGGTGATAGCATGGCTAAGAGAAAACGTGATATCCTCAACGAATATCCGGATTTTCTCAGATAGTCAAGCAGCCCTCAAATCACTCGGCACTGTTTCTACGAACTCAGTAACCGCCCTTAACTGTCGCCTATCTCTTAGGGAGATGGCTGAACAGTTCAATATTCACCTTATTTGGGTGCCGGGGCACAGAGATATCGTGGGTAACTGCAAAGCCGATGAACTCGCCAGAGAAGGAACCGTTCTACCGATCTCAACCAGCAGGTTGAATATTGGTATACCAATCGCATGTAAACTTATGCTAAAGCAAGAGGCAATGGATAGAACAAATCATAGGTGGTACAATATCACCACGTGCGTGGCAAAAAAACGGATATGGCCAGGTCTAGATCCAAAACGCACAAGACATTTGTTATCAATTGCCAGATTGCAAGTTAGCTCCGTAATCAATGTCATCACCGGACATTGTCTGATAGGAAGACACGCCATAAGACTTGGCGTTCCCTCAAATGACTTCTGCAGAAGTTGCTTAGATGAGGAGGAGGAGGAGACAATCCCACACCTCCTCTGCTCATGTCCTGCACTCTCTTTTAAAAGAAAGCGGCATCTAGGAAAATATTTTCTTGATGATCCAAGCGATCTGGCACACACAGATCCCCTGCATATCCTTCGCTTTATTAAAAGCTCCAAATGGTTTTGTTAAGTGAGGTACTCCCTCGCATAACACCTATGGTATCACAATGGACCTAATATTGGTCTAAGTGTGTCAGTTTGTTTTCCTGACAGCCATTTAAACCTAAACCTAAACCTAACCTTGAGGCTATCAATGCCAACTGCCTAGAAACTGCCATACCCAAATCTCTTTCTAAAGAAGATTGGAAACAAATTTCTTTCGAGTTTTTTGAGCGCTGGAACTTTCCAAACTGCCTCGTTGCTGTTGACGGCAATCATGTTTTAACGTTTGCTCCCAAAAAAAAGTGAAAGTTTTTATTTCAACTACAAGAAAACATTTTCATACAACTTAATGGCCGTTGTGGATGCGAAATATCGATTTTTAATGGTGGACAAAGGAGCTTATGGGAGTAATTCGGACTCAGCAGTTTTCAGTAATAGTCACTTTGGCAGCGATTGGCTTAATATTCCAATTGAGCTGAATATACTTTGTTGAACAACAACAAAGTTACCCTATGTGATTATTGGAGATGAAGGCCTTGCACTGATGTCAACTATTTTAAGACCTTTTTTCGGCCAAAATCTTTCACATAAGGAAAGAATTTTTAACTACAGGTTAAAATGAAATGAGTCTAATCAGCTTTTTTTAAATTCTATTTTTGTTTTAGATTATCCAGAGCCAGAAGGGTTGTTGAAAATGCTTTTGGCATCATGGCCCAAACATGGAGGATTCTTTTAAAACGCCTGGAAGTTGGCAAAGAGTCTGGACATCGCATAATTCTATGCTGTTGCATTCTCCACAGTTTACTGAGAAAAAATGGAGAAGAACGTACAGTTAAACAAGAAAATTATGACCAGGAATCAGAAAATGTGAATCTTCCAATATCAACACCCGCTTCAGGATACGATGTTCGAGCAAAGTTTGCTAACTGGTGCTTAAGAAAGGAAACGTTAACTTCCAGTATGACATGATTTAGCTAATTTTCGATACGGATCAGTGAAAAACGAAGAAGCAATAAAAACGTAATTTATCGAAAACGAAAATACTTTTTTATTGAGGAACTTATTGCTTCTATCTTTTCAGTATATATTTTTTAGCTTAAAAACGAAAACCAAATATTCACTGCTGGTAGTTAAAAACAAAAAATATATAAAAATAAACTAAATTCTTACTTCATAGAGCTTAAAACTAGTTTGAAACAAAAAGGTAATCTATTCATACAACTTAAAACTAATTTGAAACAAAAAAGGTAAACAACAAAAAAATCAATTCGCACTTCATACAACTTAAAACTAATTTGAAACAAAAAAGGTTATCAACAGGCTCATTAAGCTGACTCAACGCCATCAAAACTCGGTAAGTTTCCGACTCAGACTTTCTTTCCTTTTTTGCTGGTGCTTCGGGAACATTTTCTACTTCAAGGAACTCTATTGGTGACGCATCTGATGTTGTGGGTACCTCGTATATCTCACTCTGTGAAGAATATACATTTTCCTTCCCATGAGTAATGTTGCCTAATGTCTATAGTTCTAGGAAAAATACGAAAAATTTCAATGAACTTTCAATAACTAAAGATGAATGTTTCAAAATTACCTTGGTACTTCAATGTTTGGCACTAAAAATTTCATTATTTCGAAATAGCACCATGGTTTCTTCGCACATGCTTGAGACCCACTCGGCACGTTTTTGTCCTTTTTGTAATATTTTGAAAATGTGTCCCTCAGATTTTTCCACCATTCCTTACATAATTTTACTGAAATAAAAATGACTAGTTGTGAATGAAATATTTAACATATTATTATTTATAATACCATCAACATTCAAAACAAAAGCAACGTTTCTCCACGTTTCTCCCTTTTCATTTCTATCAAAATAGAAACGATCTGCTTTATCGTAAAGCAATGGATTTACCTCCACTTCCAAAATTAGTCTTTCATCAAATTCCTGAAAATATTTCTTTATTTTATATATGTCACTGAATTTGAATTAATCAAGGTTTGTTTACCTTTTTTCCATATTTTTTAATAACAGCCACAGGTGAACACAATTTACATCCAAAACAGAAATGGAGAATGAAAAAATGTGGTTAAGCACGCGCGAAAAATTTATTCGTTGTGGTGTGGATTGTATGTGGAACGAGAATAAAGTCTGACAGTTCGTACCTACTTGTTATCGCCGTTTACTACATTAAATTTCACATTCAAATTTATATTTCAATTTCATATTCAAATTCATATTTCAATCTCATATCTAAATTTCATTTTTAAATTTCAATTTAAATTACCACCCTGTTTAGTTTTGCCAATTCGCTTTGTTGTAACGGAGCTTATATAGAAAATCTGATTGTCAATGTACATATATAGCTATCAATTAACGAGATAATTCTTCAAGTCTTTCTTCTTAGTCAGTCGATATAAGAGAAGCATAAAGCATAGAAGCAACACAAATAATTTTAAAGCTAGTTCAAAAGTGTCATTGAATTAAAATTGATTTAAAATAAAAACCTTGTATACTTGCTAACAAAATTTGTGTCAAGTTTTTTTCTTGTTGTCAAATTTCGACTATAACAAATCTTTAAAATTATTTATTTTGAATTTTTTATAACGTGGTTACATTTGTACCTGTAAAGTGCCACCAAGAAAGATCAATCGAAAAGGCGGCTCATCGATTAGTGTAATGTGCAGTGAGGGAGAAACGAATCGCATGGTACAGTGCGATAGCTGCGACAAGTGGTGTCATTATGAATGCTGTGTGGTTGACAGTGGTGTGGCTGAGGTAAGTTAGAGCTTTGTAAAATGCTTGGAATTGCCATCAACCATTGCCGAAACTTTTCCGCGTGAACAACACACAAACAATGTTCCCGGATTTCTACTACAGTCACAAGCATATTCATCTCCGACCACACATCAAAGCATGTCTAGCGCTCCACCAGCTGCAATGGAATTATCGGGTGCTAAATCGAATTTGGGAAAATATAATTTTTCATCATTTCCAGAACCCGTTAGCACAAATCCGACGTCTTCGATTACAGTACAAACCATAACGGCACCCTATATAACAGTTGGAAACACGGCGTTATGTACTAACGCAAAATCATATAGTGGAATCCATTTTCCGTACACAAGTATGTGCACAAATACACCTACGATGATGACATGGTCAACAATTCGTAATTCGCCTGCAACATCTCAAGGTGCAATTCGTAAAACATCACAAAATAATTGGCAACTACATCGGCCGGCAACAACGTCATCGCAACATGAATATTCTCGAATGACAGCTGAACCAGCGCGACTTTCGCAATATGTATTTCAACAAATGACAGCTGACCCAGCAAAATTGCCGAATAACGTTGACATTTCACAACAGCAATAAGTTTTACAATTGGAAATGTTGGAAGAAGAAAGAAAAATGCATCAGATTTATTTGGAGCGTAAATATCAAATATTATCCAATTTAGATGATTGTCCGACAATCTCGCCAAATAATTTTTCTTTTGATATGCCTTAAGCTAACAGAACTCACGGTCCATCTCAAATTCAACTTGCTGCGCGACAAGTACTCCCAAAACAGTGGCCAAGCTTCAGTGGTGACCCCGAAGAGTGGTCACTTTTCTTAAGCCATTTCAACCAAAGCACTGCGTTAAGCGGGATACAGCGACGCCGAAAATCTAATGCGGCTGCAAGCATGCTTGAAAGGAAAGGCACGTGAAGTTGTACGCAACAAGCTCCTTCTGCCCAGTCTAGTTCCAGAAATTATACAAACTCTTAAAATGTCTTTTGGACGGCCGGAGTACATCATCGAGTTCATGATTGAGAAAGCTAGGAAAATTCCTCCACCAAAAGAAAAATTGGAAGGCATAATTGAGTTCGCAATGTCGGTAAACAATATTTGCTCTACGAGATGTCGGCACACCTTAACAACCCGATGCTTGTCAAGGAGTTCGTTGATAAGCTGCCAAGCCAGTACAAGTTGAGCTGGGTTATGCAGCAGAAAGATGCTCATGTTCCTTGTGTAAAAGACTTTAGCAGCTGGCTGCATAACATTGCTGAAGCCGCTAGCCAAGTTGTGTCACCATACTCGACTAGAAAGAGCGGCCTGATGAACACCCACACCGAAGTTAAGCAACACCAACCCAATTTATCAACTTGTATCGCCTGCAACGGATCCGATCACAAAATTTACAAATGCGAAGGGTTTAAAAACATGACCTACAACTAAAAGTGGGAAGTTGTCAAAGCAAATAAATTGTGTCGCCAGTGTTTGAATTCACATCGCCGCAAGTGCTTTCTGACTCGAGAATGTGGAGTTGACAGCTGTAAGGCGAAACACCATCCATTGCTACATAAATCAGCCGCACCTGTAAGTCAAGAAACCAGTCAAGTAAGTTCAAATGAAAATTTTTCTAATTCGGGTGTAGCTCTAAACACTCACAGTGATGTCGGCGAGGCTGAGAAACCTCATTTTCGTATCATTCCGATTCGTCTTCACTGTAAGAATATTTTCACAGACACGTTTGCTTTCCTAGATGAGGGTTCGTCTGTGACTTTGATGAAGGCAAATATTTTCAAAGCTCTTGGCCTTTCTGGTGTTTCCGAGCCTTTATGTTTACGCTGGACAGGTGATACTACTAGTGCCGAAGAAGAGTCAATGCGAACTTCAGTAGAGATCTCGAATCAGATGGGTAGCACAAGACACATGATTCACGGCGTCCATACTGTTGAAAAGCTTTCACTACCAAAACAATCTTTGGACATGAAGACCATCACACGAGACTTTCCTTACTTAGGCGGCTTACCTATTCAGTCGTATCAGGATGCTTGTCCGACCGTTCTCATTGGGGTGGATAATTGGAAGCTGGCAGTTCCACTTAAAGTGCGTGAAGGTTCACGGAACCAACCCATCGCGACTGGGATAGACGCGACTGGGATAGACGCTACTGGGATGTATCCCCAACAGTCAACAATCATGCCGTCTCCACTTTCATACGTGTGATTGTGATCGAAGATCTGATACACTTCACGAGGAGATGAAAGCATTTTTTACCCTCGAATCATCGTCAGCCACCATGTGTTCAAACGAGGACCAAATAGCTCTGCAAATACTAGAATCTACTTGCAAGGTACGTGTTGGATCGTAGATATGAAATCGGGCTACCTTGGCGCTTCGATAATCAGAACATGCCTAGCAGCTACAAAACCGCACTTAACCGAATTGTGTGCCTACGAAAGAAATTCGAAAGAGAACCAATCCTGAAAACCAAAATGCAAACTGAAATCGATAACCTCATGGTGAAGGGCTATGCGAGAAAGCTTGACACGACGGAAGTAGCTGAAACTAGTAATACAGTTTGGTATTTACCAATATTTGTCACCGTAAACCCGAATAAACCGAATAGGGTTCGGTTTGTCTAGGACGCGGCTCCAAAAAAAATTATTTTCTTCCTGAGCGGACCCGACCTTTTGACATCACTGGTAGACATATTGCTAGCCTTCAGGACTGGTAAGGTGGCCATCTGCGGTGACATTGCTGAGATGTTTCACCAGATCAAAGTGAGGAAGGAGGATATTCACGTGCAACGGTTTCTATGGTGGGATAAAACCGATCTACCACATCAGCCTAGCTGCTATGTTATGAGTGTCTTGACGTTCGGGATGAATTGCGCTCCATGGATCGCGCATTACATCCGCCATAAAAACGCCGACCAATTTGAACAAACTTACCCTCGCGCGGTGGAAGCCATCAAAAGATACCACTACGTTGATGACTTTATTGACAGTGTCAATACTGAGGAGGAAGCTCTGCGTCTAGCAAGCGAGGTAAAAGCCATCCACTCGTCTGCTGGTTTTAATTTACGCAACTGGATGTCAAATTCCCGCTGGATTATCGATCAGCTTAATAAAAACAACTCAACCGTACAAGTTCACAAGGACATAGGGTCTACGGAGAAGGTACTTGGTCTATATTGGGACCCAAATAACGATGTTTTTAAATATACTTTCAGGTTCACTCGACTGAAACGCAATATTCTCAATGAGCAAGTAAGACCAACAAAACGAGAGACCTTACAAGTTTTGATGTCAAAATTTGACCCCCTCGGGTTCATCACTTGCTTTACAATTAGGCTGAAGATTCTTTTGCAAGAAATTTGGCGTTCGGGAATTGCGTGGGATGATGAGTTGAACGACGACCTGTACCACAAATGGCTTCAATGGAAAAAATCTATACCAACAGTAAAGTTTGTCGAAATACCCCCCTGTTACAGTCAACTCCTGGCGAAGTCAAAAATATCCAAATCCACACGTTCGTGGACGCATTGGAACACGCCTACGCTGCAGTTTGCTACTTGCGTATCGAATGTGAAGGCGAAATTTCTGTCACCCTGGCTGCTTCAAAATCAAAAGTATCACCGCTTAAGCCAGTTTCCATCCCGCGGCTTGAACTCCAGGCAGCTGTGCTTGGTATTAGACTGTCCGCAAAGATTCAAGAAATTCGACGTTTACCCATTGTATCCAGATTCTGGTGGTCGGACTCCAAAACCGTCCTCAAGTGGCTGCGAATGATGCACCCAAGGAAGTTCCAGCACTTCGTCATGTTTCGAGTTGGAGAGGTTTTGGAACATTCCAACGTAACAGAGTGGAACTGGGTGCTTTCGAAACTGAACACCGCTGACCTCGCCACAAAAGTATATTCGTAGGTAGACATCGAATCGTGGTTAACAGGACCGAAATTTCTAAGTTGTGAAGCAAAACATTGGCCAACATGTGACGACCTTGGACCCGTCGACAAAACCGAATCTAGACATCATCTCATACATACCATATCTACGCGTAAACCGATTAACATAAACGTGGAGTATTTTTCTGAGTGGAGACGATTATTTATGTTACGATTTATGTTAGCTAATTTCCAGCCTTATATCGAAAAACTTAAATCTACCGTCCGGAAGAAGACTACTCCTAGACAACTTACATTTGAAATGCTGCAAGATGCCAAGAAAAATCTCTACAAATCTGCACAGAGTAGCGAATACAGCCGGAAAATATCGAACTTAGAGCGCGATAAGATTATTGATAAAAATTCTAAACTTGTATCCTTAAACATTTACCTAGACGCTTCGGGTATACTAAGAACTCAAAGCAGAGCTGAAAACATCAATAATAAACCTGATGCAATAATCTTACCGAAAGATCATCATGTGACATTCCTCATTGTACGTTCCTGGCACGAGAACCACCACCATGTATCTCATGAAACCACCATTAACAGCATTAGAGGGCATTTTTACATTTCAAAACTTCGTATACTTTACAAATCGGTACGGAAAAGGTGTCAAAAATGTAAAAACCAATACACTTCACCTATGGTTCCTCAGATGGCTTCCCTACCAGCCGCTAGGCTAGCGGTATTCGAGCGTCCTTTCACATTTGTGGGCATTGACTTCTTTGGTCCCATTTCAACCATAATTGGTCGAAGACGTGAGAAGCGATGGGGAGTTATATTCACGTGTCTTACCGTCCGCGCGGTGCATATAGAGGTGGCACACAGCCTCGATACCAGCTCATGCATTATGTGCATTAAAAGCTTCATATGTCACCGCGGAATGCCTCGCGAAATCTATACCGACAACGGAACGAATTTTAAAGCCACGGAGAAAATCTTGTGTGACGAGCGTAAGAACATCAACTTCTCAACTATTGCTCAGAAATACGATGGCCTAAGATGGAAATTCAACCCGCCAGCCGCACCAAACATGGGAGGGGCCTGGGAAAGACTCATATGGTCGATCAAAAACACTTTGTACAGCACGGGTCACATGACCTTTAACGACGAAACTCTGAGAACCGCGCTTTGGGAGGAAGAGTTCCTGATAAATTCTCGTCCACTTACATTCGTTTCTTTTGAATCTTGCGACGACGAAGCCATCACTCCGAACCATTTGCTCCTAGGCTCATCAACGGGATACAAGCCTATTTGCGAAGACAACATAGACCTGCGACAACGTTGGTGCCAAACTCAGGCATTTGCTAATAGATTTTGCAAACGGTGGATGAAAGATTACACGCCAACGCTTACACGACGGGGAAAGTTGTTTGCCAAGCAGCCTCCAATAGCTCCCGGCAACGTAGTTATCATCGTTGACGAAAACCTACCATGCAACCGCTGGCCCATAGAAATTATCGATCGTGTTGTGATTGCGAAAGACGGACAAGTCCGGAGAGCGTTTGAGGACTCAAACTGGTATGTTCGAGCGGCCGACGAGCAAGATAGCCGTTTTAGACGTCGATAAAACTGAAATTAAACTCGCTATACCGTAGATCGTTTACGAGGGGGAGAATGTTATCACCGCTTACTACATTAAATTTCACATTCAAATTTATATTTCAATTTCATATTCAAATTCATATTTCAATCTCATATCTAAATTTCATTTTTAAATTTCAATTTAAATTACCACCCTGTTTAGTTTTGCCAATTCGCTTTGTTGTAACGGAGCTTATATAGAAAATCTGATTGTCAATGTACATATATAGCTATCAATTAAAGAGATAATTCTTCAAGTCTTTCTTCTAAGTCAGTCGATAAAAGAGAAGCATAAAGCATAGAAGCAACACAAATAATTTTAAAGCTAGTTTAAAAGTGTCATTAAATTAAAATTGATTTAAAATAAAAACCTTGTATACTTGCTAACAAAATGTGTGTCAAGTCTTTTTCTTTTAGTCAAATTTCGACTCCAACACCTACAAGATGTTTATTCGTAACGAATAAACTTTTTTTCTCAATTTTTTTAAAAATTAAAGTTTATCCACCTAAAAATAAGTATGAACTATGTTTCCATCGTTTCCTTAAAAATTCGTCGAACGACCAACGAACGACGAATAAATAAAGAAATGTGATTTTAAGTACCTTACAAGCATAAATTCCTCACGTATTTTTTTGGAAACGATGGAAACATAGTTCATACTTATTTTTAGGTGGATAAACTTTTTTTTTTGTGTCTAAAATTAAAAAAATTGAGAAAAAAAGTTTATTCGTTACGAATAAACATCTAGCAGGTACGAGATGTCAGACTTTATTCTCGTTCCACATACTCCACACTCCAACGAATAAATTTTTCGCGCGCGCTTAACCTCAAAATCATTCCCCATTTTTGTTTTGCATGTAAATTGTGTTCGTTATTCGTGACGAATGTAAACACTCATGTGAATGAATTGTCAAAATTAACGAATTTTCGTTCATTCGTCGTTCGTTGGTCGTTCTCACGTGAATAATACTTTAGACCTTTGTCGAATAATGCTGGGTTTACATTTACATGCATCTGCAACTGCGGAAGTGCAGAAAAGTAAAGCGAGACGGATGAAGATTACAAAAGTTAAAAAGAGAGACGATAAGGATTATGGTTGCAGATGAAAAATTGTGGTTGCAGATGAACATGTTCATCTGCACCCATAATTTTTCATCTGCAACATACAAGCGCCTCCCCTGTTGGAGAGGGATGCATACGATTCACGCTTCAAGCAACTGGAATCGGCGTACTTCACCACTATATACTACCTTATGTGCAATGAGCAATGCCGCCCTCAAATCACTCGGCGCTGTTTCTACTAACTCAGTAACCGCAATTAACTGTCTCCTATCTCTTAGGGAGATGGCTGAACAGTTCAATATTCACCTTATTTGGGTGCCGGGGCACAGAGATATCGTGGGTAACTGCAAAGCCGATGAACTCGCCAGAGAAGGAACCGTTCTACCGATCTCAACCAGCAGGTTAATATTGGTATATCAATCGCTACATGTAAACTTATGCTAAAGCAAGAGGCAATGGATAGAACAAATCATAGGTGGAACAATATCACCACGTGCGTGGCAACAAAACGGATATGGCCAGGACTAGATCCAAAACGCACAAGACATTTGTTATCCATTGCCAGATTGCAAGTTAGCTCCGTAATCAATGTCATCACCTGACATTGTCTGATAGGAAGACACGCCATAAGACTTGGCGTTCCCTCAACTGACTTCTGCAGAAGTTGCAATGCCCTTACGTATGAAGATCGCAACCCCACCCGCGAAAGTCGAGTTGGGTCGGTCCCTCCTTACGATATTGTAATTATTATTCGTCAAATTGTGATGCTGGTTTAGCCTAGTTTCGCTAACCATACATACATCGGGACGTTGGTCTTTTAACAACTCAGAGAAGTTGAATCGTCGTTCTACCCTAACTAGCGAATTCACATTCACGGCTAGGATCTTGAAAAGCCTCTCCGGCAGCGCGCCCGTTAACCCAAAAATTGCGCAAGCGAAGGCACTGCACGGTAGATCAAATCCACCCTACGCGCCTGCTCACTTATTTGCCGCGATAGTTCGCTCATTTGTGCCTGAATGACACGCAGAGCGACCATCACTTCTGACTCCCCACAGCAGCCTTAGACACAGATGGCTGTGCGGCCGCCTTCTGGGGAGGTTGTACCGTTTTCCCAGCTCCACCCGCCATTTGGGCGTAGGAAACTTCGGGAACGACGGCCCTTGGAGTTGGTCTGGCTGTTTGCCTTCCCTCATCCTTAGTTACTGTTGGAGCAGATTTTATTGATTTTTTCATTACCTGGTATCGAGGGCTACCCCGATAGTTTGCAGGGTGTCCATCTCCACCACAGAGAACACATTTCAGTAGGGTCTTATCTTCGACCCTTGCCTCACCGAGCTTGCACTCTTTCTCTCCACACTTTACGCACCTCGACTGCATTTGGCAGTTGAATGCGGCGTGACCGAACCGTTGGCAACGGAGACATTGTAAAATGTCCCCGTGCCTGTTTATTTTCTCCCATTTTACCATCTGGTAGTCCAGGACGGAGATACTCCTGAGACTTTACAGACGGCTACTGGGTGACAAGGTGAATAGGAACATCGGCAATAACCGCCTCTCCCGTCTAGCCTTGGCCGTGGTGAACGGCTTGACCCCGATAAACTCGAGATCGTCGCTCGCTAACATGCGGAGTTCAGCTAAGAGCTCCTCTGGGTCAGAGGTAGGCTCTACCCCTTTCAATAGCATGCTTTTAGGCTTCTCCTCTTTGGGAGTATAACTATAATACTCGGTGTTTGTCTTCGCTAACAACTCCCGAACGATCTTATGGTCACCAATGTTTTGACATTGGATCGCATGTCGATCTTGACCTAAACGTTTTATTACAAATTTTTCGCCAATGGCGGACTTACATAGGCTTTTTGTTGCTTGTAGATCCATTTTGTGGGTATTGATTGGGGGCACCCTGCTCTTCTGTGTCTTCTTTGGCTGCTGCTGTTGTTGTGCTGGCTTTTGTTGTTGGTTTTGCTTCTTCTCGGCTGGATGCTGCTGGCTGGGGATCGATGGCGCGGATTTTTTAGCCGCGGTCCCACGTTGCTGCCCTTTTGTAGCAGTTTTCTTTCTTTTGTTTTCAACAGCTATTTTACTAGCTGGCGCAGTTCTGATATTTACAGCCTTTGTTGTTGTAGGCTGCTGTTGTTCATTGGCAGTTTTTTCTGTTGCGAGCAATCGTTTTTGTTTGGCCTCGCTTTCCGCTTGCCTGCGGGCCACTTGGCTTGCTTTTATCAGAGCTATTTCGGCATGCAGTTTCTCCACTGTTGTTGATAGCTTGTGGAGTCGCTTGCCTTCCTCGTCATCTTCATTACAGGCCGCCTCCACCTGCAAGAATTTTCGTTATGTCGACTCGACTTAACATCAAATGTTACGTGGAGGCGGGTCATTTGACGTTATGTCGCAATCTCTAACATCTCTGTCTTCGATTTTATTTTAACAGAGTCAGCTTGACATCAAATTTGACAGATGCCTGTTTTTTGTGCGTGTTAGTGGAAAATGTCATTTTTTCTCATAATTTTTTGTCTTTCATAAGTGGCGGTTCGTATCGGTAGCTCATATTACAACCTAAAAAAAGTTTTTCTCAACATATTTTTTTTTAGAGTTTGCAATACAGTAATACAATTATGACTGATTGGAAAATTTCAAAATAAAAACAAAAAACTTCTATGTAAAAATTCTTGTCTTTGTTTTCATTCCGTTGTCAAAATTCTGCATCCACCATCCGTGCTGTTCGAGTACAAAATGAAATGTTATAACAAAATTTACTCAGTCACGCTAACATTGGTTTGTGTCTCTGAAGTTGAGTCGAGTCGACATAACGAAAATTATTGCAGGTGGAGGTTCTAATGCAGCGAACGAGTTGTTGCTGCCGGTGTAACGGCCCTCACCGTTGTTCGACTTGTAGTCACTTTCGCTGCTGGTCGACATACTCTTGTCGTCAACCTCCTCCTTATCACCCACCGTTTTTTGCTTGCGGGTCTTCGTGGTATTCGGCTTCGCTTTGCGCCGCCTTCTTTTAGCTGCAGTTGTTGTTGCCGCTGCTGTTGTTGCGGTTGTTGCCGCTACTTTATTTGCGGTTGTTGCCGCTGCTGTACTTGTTGTTGTTGTTTTTGCAGTTGTTGCCAACGTTTTAGTTGTTGTTGATGGACCGGAGAGGTCCATCACAACACTATCACAAACTCCTCTATACAATATTTCGGCAATTTTTCTTAAGAAAAAATAATTATAATTGTTTGGTTCACCGTGGGGGTTGAACCCGCGTATGTAAACACCAGGTACCCGCTGCTTCATTTTTTTTCATTTTCAATTCATTTTTTATTCAATTTTTCTTATATCTACTTACATGCTAACAAAAATGTGTAAAACTAGCTTATATAATACCTTAATTAACTTACTGACCCTAGGCGGGTACTCTAAATTATTCAATATCTTACTACTAATGCCTTTCGGCCTTATGATAACTTATGAATCTAAAACTAGAGCAAGTTAAAACTAAGAAAATTTCAACAAACTTAGTTAGATAGATCATTATTTTTTTTTTTTGTTTTCTTAAAACTAATTAAAATTAATTAAAACTACTTAAATCTACTTAAAACTAGAGCAGCCACAGTAGCTTTTGTTTTTTTTTGTTTTTTTTTTTTATTTAAAAATTTTTTTTTTTAATTTTTTTTTTTTTTTTGATTTTATGTTTTTTTTTTGTTGGATTTTTTGTGATTTTTTTGTTTGCCACAGTGCCCACACCCTATACCCTAAGATTACACGCTAAACCTGTGTAAGCCAGCCATTGGCGACTCGCTATCATTATCAAATTCATGTTGTTGCTCCGACAACCACCAGAACATTTTCGACGTTTTAACAACGTCATGACGATCGTGATCTGAGACCGCCCTACTGAACCGGAGGAGCCCTTCAGCTTCTCCGCCTACTGCGGTGACGTCTCGGTTGTAAAGGAGCCGTCGTTCCACGGACTTACGACAGACGTGGTAGATTAGCGGAACCGCCAACCTATCCTTAATCAGCCCTACCATATCAAAATAGAGGAAAGCCTCCGGTGGGACAGATCCACTGAAGCGCGTTTTCTCCATATATTCAGTGTTGGGGTAGTAAGCCCCAAAAATCAGGCCATTGGTCGAGGTCATCGCTCTTGCAGTGTGACCACGAGTCAGTTTTATAATGAAGTTGTCGATCCTGTTTATTTGAGCCCCGTTGTAAAGGACCTCATTAGGATAATATTTTCTGTACTCCGACTCTGGTGTTCTGTGCAATCCAAGACAGGTACGCAGACACTGTCTCTCAAACACCCGAATCGTTTCCATTTGAGACGCTGTAACATTGAACCACACGGGGCACCCATAGACAATCATTGGCCTTATGAGGGCCATGTAGCAAATCACCTTCACTCTGCTATCAAGTTGACTGCTGTGAAACAGTCGCCTTGTCAGAGCAAAAGCTCCTCTAGCCCTGGCCAGAGCCGCATCCATATGTTTGTTAAAATATTGATACTGATCTAGCCAGATGCCGAGGTACTTGACTACTACTTTGTTTGGCAGTGGGTGGCCATGTAGATCAACGATCACCAGCTTTCGCCAATTCTTTCTCGTATCACATGAGGCCCGAGCCAACGAGGTTCTAAACACAATTGTTTCCAATTTCTGGAAGTTGATTTTCAACTTCCAGTCATCGCAATATGGCTGGATCTCATCGAAGTCACGCTGCAAAAGTATTCTGATGACTTCGATCTTTGGACCTGTTCTGTACGCAATAAGGTCGTCGGCGTACGCTATAGCATGGTGAAGAGAACCAATTAGATCGCCGGTGAAAATGCTAAATAAAATAGGCGAATTCACCGCCCCCTGTTGTAGACCGTTCTGTATTTTAAAAGTTCTGGTAGAAGTTGTGTTGCAACTTTTCACAACAAACGTTCTACCATGAAGTTTGTCATTTAGAATATAAAGTTAACTCATGCCATATCTGATCAACTTATAGAAAAGACCGTCTAACCAAACGGTATCGAAAGCCTTCTCCAAGTCAACCAGACATGCACCCGTACACTGATTTTTAGCTTTGTTCCATTGAATATCTGATACTAGTTTAGACGCGGCATGTGTGGTATCATGGCCCGCCTTGAAACCGAACTGATTTTCTGGAATAATATGTTTGTCCTCAGCCCATGTGGACAGAGCTCTATTGAGAACTTTCTCGAATACTTTGCTGATACTCGGAAGAAGACTAATTGACCGGAGATTTGCTGGATTGGAACCATCCTTACCTTTTTTAAGGAGAGGATGTACCACTGCCATCTTCCAACGCACTGGATAATATGCATTATTCAGCGCATTGTTGAACAACGTGGTGTATATGTCCACCGCTTCCGAAGGGAGGTTTCGCAGCACAACATTGGGTATGCCGTCGACTCCTGCTGACTTCTTTTTCTTTATTTTGTGAAAGATGTCCACGAGGTCCATCTTAGAAACGAACAGGGTATCATCCCCGTTTCGCTGGGCGATGACTGCATTTGCAAGTCGGTCGTCATTGAACCTAGTGAAACCAGGATTCTCGGATCGCCAATGCGAGATCTCGTCTCTAAGATAGAAGTGTCCAACGAAGGCTCTATTCTCAAGGTCGTAATTCGGGCGAATGCACTCATTCACCTTATATACTCGCTCGAAAACAGCACCCACCGTCTCTACCTTCTCCTGAGCATCTTCCACTATAAAGTGGTCATCATCCAAGATGGCCTCATCAGGATCTATCCCTACTGTCAAAAGTAAGTTTTTGTTTTCTGTCGTCCTTTGGAGTTTAATATCCTGAAGGTCATTTTGATCTTTTCTCCTAAAAATTTTATTTATTTCCGGAAACATACTCGGGTTGTTGGATTGTACAGTCCGAATTTTGTTGTTCCAGAAAAGCGATATAGAGATTCTGTAATTTTCTTTAATTAACTGTTGGAGATTTTTGATCTGTGACTTCAAAGTTCTAATCTCCAAATCGTGTTGGTCAGTAAACCTCCTGTGCAAGAGTTTGAGTCTTGACAGGAGTCTACTTTTTTGTTTGTAAAGTGCGTCGATTGTCGCGTTTCTGTACATGTTCGTAGAGTCATGTTGCCTATATTTAGGAATTGTCCTGTCCATTGTGCTACGGATTGCATCCTCCATACGTTGCAGGTACCCATCGATCTCAACGTTCGAAAGATTCCTGTTGCATGGCGGCGCAATACCGTTCGAACGAAGTTCCCTTGAGACGGCACCGGAAAAGCGCGGCCAACGTGTCTTACCGTAGTTGTAAGAGTGCGTCGGCACGTACTCCTCCAGTTCCACAAGGTTGTTCGGAAGCAGTATGACTGCGGCGAGTCCACAGTGGTCACTGTCGTACTCAACCGTCGTCGTCAAACAATTTTTCGTCCGTCGAAGAATGTCGTCGGTCAGTTTCAGTCTTGAGTCTAAAAGCAATAGATCCAAATAAGAGCTACTTCGAGAATATGAAGGCCTGTCAGTAGCCAACAGATCGGCTTTATACTCAATGCTGTGGAGCCCCAGCCAATTGAATAGCTGGGTCCCCCTTGGATTGGATAATTGATTTCCCCAATCTTGGTGTTTAGCATTGTAATCACCGGCCAAAAGGAAATAGTTTTCTTCTGATTTCAGTTTCAGACATCGAAAAAGTGTTTCAAGCTCTGTTATAAAACATGAATTTTGAGAAGCCTCCGGCGCATAGATCGCGACCACATACAAGCGCCTCCCCTGTTGGAGAGGGATGCATACGATACACGCTTCAAGCAACTGGAATCGGCGTACTTCACCACTATATATTACCTTATGAGCAATGCCCTTACGTATGAAGATCGCAACCCCACCCGCGAAAGTCGAGTTGGGTCGGTCCCTCCTTACGATAATGTAATTATTATTCGTCAAATTGTGATGCTGGTTTAGCCTAGTTTCGCTAACCATACATACATCGGGACGTTGGTCTTTTAACAACTCAGAGAAGTTGAATCGTCGTTCTACCCTAACAAGCGAATTCACATTCACGGCTAGGATCTTGAAAAGCCTCTCCGGCAGCGCGCCCGTTAACCCAAAAATTGCGCAAGCGAAGGCACTGCACGGTAGATCAAATCCACCCTACGCGCCTGCTCACTTATTTGCCGTGATAGTTAACTCATTTGTGCCTGAATGACACCCAGAGCTACCGTCACCTCTGACTCCCCAGAAGCAGCCTTTGACACAGATGGCTGTGCGGCCGCTTTCTGAGGAGGCTGTACCGTTTTCCCAGCCCCCCACGCCATTTGGGCGTAAGAGACTTCGGGAACGACGGCCCTTGGAATTGGTCTGGCTGTTTGCCTTCCCTCATCCTTAGTTGCTGTTGGAGCAGCTTTTTTTGACTTTTTAATAATCTGGTATCGAGGACAACCCCGATAATTAGCAGGGTGCCCATCTCCACCACAGAGAACGCACTTCAGTAGGGTCTTGTCTTCGACCCTTGTCTCACCGTGCTTACACTCTTTGTCTTTGTGGTTCTCTCCACACTTGACGCACCTCGACTGCATTTGGCAGTTGAATGCGGCGTGACCGAACCGTTGGCAACGAAGACATTGTAAAATGTCCTCGTGCCTGTTTAATTTTTCCCATCTAACCATCTGGTAGTCCAGGACGGAGATTTTCCTTAGACTCTCCAGACGGCTACTGGGTGATAGGGTGACTAGGAACATCGGCAATAGCCGCTTCTCCCGTCTTGCCTTGGCCGTGGTGAACGACTTGACCCCGATGAATTCGAGATCGTCGCCCGCCAACCTGCGGAGTTCAACTAAGAGCTCCTCTGGGTCAGAGGTAGGCTCTACCCCTTTCAACAGCATTGTTTTCGGTTTCTCCTTATTAGGAGTGAAACTAAAATGTTCGGTGGATGTCTCTTTCAACAACGCCCGAACGATCTTATGGTCACCAATGTTTTCACATTGGATCGCATGTCGATCTTGACCTAATCGTTTAATTTTAAATTTGTCGCCAATGGCGGACTTACATAGATTTTTGGTGGATTTCATCTCCATGTTGAGGGTATTTATGGGGGCACTCTGGTTTTTATGGTCTTCTTTGGTTGATTTTGCTGTGGCTCTTTCTGCTGCTCTGCTGGTTGCTTCTGCTGCTCTGCTCCTGCTGATGTCTGGGGATCGTTGTCGTGGCTTTTATAGCCGCGGTCCCTCGTGGCTGCTCATCGGTAGCAGTTTTTACCCGCTGCTTGACACACTAGGCTACTGCCTTAATTAATTTCACTGCTTCTAATTTACTACTAAAGCACTATTATTCAGATCAAAAAGTCACTGCTAAAGTCGTCAACAGAACACGTCCACTCACTGTAGCAGTTGCTGAACGACTGTGAAACATATCCGTTAAGTATAAAGGTGTGCAAGCAAGAATATTGAGTTTGAATGAGAATGCGATCTATGTTCCCTGTTCCGAGCATTCCCTTAATTTGGTTGGAGAGCATGCTGTGAAGTGCTGTTTTTATTCAGTAGATTTTTTCGCCATAATACAGACGTTATATAATTTTTTTCCGCCTCCAACTATCGTTGGGCGCATTAAAAAATAAAATTTTCTTTTTTTGGAAGTCTTTCTTTTTATGGAAGTTTCAGAGCGATTTGCATTTCTCATCAACTTTTCTCTAAGTGATGGAGACCTCCTCGAAGCAATAAACAACTTAGTTCGTTTTTATTCCAGAGATTTGGAAGAATTTTTCATTGAAATGAGACAATTCCAAAGTTGCGTGAACTCCAGATACGATAGACTGATGCACAAACAACTCATAGTTATTTGTACAAGATTCTAATAGAAGATCAATTAGCCGATATATTTCCTAACACAGAAATAGCTCTTCGGATATTTTTAACATTGATGATCACAAATTGTTCTGTCGAACGATCCTTCTCGCAATAAAAAAAATCAAAGATGCTAAATGAGCTACAACGCTACAAGAGCGACTGACTAGACATGTTAGGTATACTTTGCGTTTAGTCAGATTTATTGAAGATAATTGATATTGATAGTATAATTGATGAAATGCCGAAAACAAATGCAGAAAACGACATGTTTAAAATGTATATAGATGTTAATTTTAGTGATATTATAATGTTTTGACAGTAAAATTTTTATGAAAGCTATAAGTTTTTATTTTAATCGAAAAAGAAGGGAACAGACGTGAAAAAGGGCCTGTTGCGTGTGCATTTGGGTCGCCAAATATTAAGCGTGTTCCCCAATTCAGCAAGTAATTGCCATTGATGATGTCGCAGTAAAGGTTCACCTTTGCAGTTGACACAAGAATTGGGCAACACCAAAATGCTTGGCGAGCAAAATTCAACATTGTAATTGGCACAAAAGACGAACAACCTCTAAATGCTTCTTGGACATTTCGGTCATCGGGAAGTTTCAATTGGAAAACGCGAATGATCAGGGAGCTCAATTGTGTTCACCAAATGAATCGGTCGTTTCTGTTTACAAGTCAGTGCTATCATTAATAAAAAGCACAACATTTTGGCGCAGCCGGTAGGATCTCTACCAATAAAACGAAATAATAATAATCGGTGCGGTGTTTATAAAAAGAAAGAAAAAAAATAAGAAAAACAGTGACTGTGAGCTCCACATCGTAACCGAACTAGACACTTTTACCCAAGAAAAAAAAAATATTAAGAAGTGAGTGAAGTGAATCAAACTAGAGGAAAAAAAAAAAAAAAAAAGAAGCACTCCGGGATTGCCGACAGAAGTGAAAACAGAATTTAAAAAAAAATATTTGGTGCCTTTCATTTTTTCTGCGTTACATAAATTTTTCTCTGTCCTTCAATTCCTTTCTTTCTTCTCTGTATTTCTCCGAGTCGGTAAGTAATATTACTAGGTAATGTTACTATTACATTCTTTTAAGTCATTTAGCAACAGCAAAATTAAGGTTGTTCTTAGCTCAATGGCAGAGTCGTTGGCTTTTTCAGTCGTTCATCAACTGTGAAAACGCACAGACGTGTTGGCGACTTTGGCAGTGTCTTATTGAATTCGGAGTGTTTTTAAAAAAGTATTAGAAGCAGTAATTTTTAATAAGAGCAGTAGCCTAGTGGGTAAAGCGTTCGACTACAGTCGTTCAGCAACAGCTATCGCGTGTAGACGTGTTGACGACTTTAGCTGTGAGTTTATTTACAAGTGGAGTGTGTTATAAAAGTATAGTAAAATCAGTGATATTCAACTAAGGCAGTAGCCAAGGTTGTCTAGCAGCAGGTCAGTCGTTCAGCAACAGCTATCGCGACTAGACGTGTTGACGACTTTAGCTGTGTATTTCCAAGTGAGAAAGTGTTTTATTAAGTATAAAATCAGTGAATTTTAATATAGGCAGTAGCCTAACGTGTAAAGCAGTAGGTACCCAGTGCGGAGGAACGTGGGTTCAACCATTGTATATATACAGCCATATTTATAATCGCATAATAAACTCCGAACAACTTTAAAACAAGCTTATTCATTGAATAAAACAAAATTCGTATTTATAATCATTTTTCGTCAGTGAATAAGGGCTGAATAGCTTAAACGCCAATATGCGTGTTTTAAGCGTGTTTTAGCGCATAAATGTCATTTGATTTTGAGTATTGAGTTGTCATTCAGTGGTTTATTTAAAACTTTGAGAATTTTAAAAATAACTAAAATGGAATTATACATAATTTGGATGTAGTAAATGTGTTTTCAATTGAAAGAAATATGCTGTGTTTTCCTTTTTTGTAAATTGGTTTCTTACAAGTTTCCAGCTGGGAAGCGTTTTTGATTCTCCCTTTTTGGGCAAAACAACAAGAAATTAAAGCCAAAGAATTGTATTTACGTAAAGCTAAAGAAATAAAAGGAACAAATGTTCTTCCGGTGTTTGGTTTCGAGCAAATTGGCAAAGCAAGTTCTGCACATTGGTGAATTGAAGCCAGTTATTGATTCTTCGATTCGGAACAATTATACGAACTGTACCTACTTCAGTATCGCATTGTATAGTTCAATTTCAAGTCCCATGACGTATAGTGTGTGACCTACATTTCATCTTATCTATGAAAGTGCAATACAATACAATACGATATTATAAACTATACAGCCCTGTAGAACTCAAATCTCAAACTACGCTGCGTCGGGTGGGTCGAAGATAACATTCATCGCCTATTTGTATGTACTCTGTAGCTGTACTGTAGAGAGTGTTTGAGCCAAATACATTTGGTTGTCCTATGTTATTTATCAAAAAAACACTCAACATTATAAAAAGTGTTTAATTGTTTAAAAATTTTTTCTTTTTTATTCCTGAAAAGGCAGTAGACATCGAATGATCGAATGTTTCATAGCTAGGAAAATATAAACAAAAACAAATTTCTGTTGTCAGTTCAACCATTGAGAAACAAAAATAGAGAGTTTCCTTATGATTTTGACATAAGGGATGAATAACTATAATGGGTGATGAAAAAGATTATAAATGAGGATTTTTTATTCACTGAATAAAGTCTTAATAGGTTCTTATTCACTGCATAACTATTATGCGTTTTAAGCGTGTGATAGCAAAATCTAATAAATACGGCTGATAATCTATAGTACTATCATCCGATAGCTTTTTCTGAGACCTTTATTCACCGAGTGGTGCGCTGAAATCGCTTAAGCAAAGAGACACAGACGAGAGAGAATTAAGCGCTTAAATTTCAAAAAGTGCCGAGAGAACCAAAATCAAAGCAAATTATTTAAGGTGGAGAGGAGAATCGAAAACACAAGACAAAGTATAGAGAATCAGTAATCTTATGGTTAAGCAAAGCAGAATAGGTGTGAAAAAATAATTACATGAATTGTTTTGTCTTTCTTTTAGGGTGGGGTATAGTGGTGGTAGTAGGTCAAGAAAGATTTTACGTACAATTGAACATCTGATCATACTGTTGTGATTCAGGTACGGAAATTTCAATTTGAAGGGATAAAATGAAATTGCTATGTTGCAAGCAAAAAATTTTATTTCAAATTCATGAAAAATTGAAATTTGTATTAATGAGCAGAATTTTTTTTTTTGTTTTGAATTTTTTATTTGATATGTGAAAAAAGATATTGAAGAACATTTTTTTTGGAAATGTTGGAATTATAGTTGAGAAAAGTAAGTATGGAAATGTAAGGTTATGATAGATAAAAACAAATCTGAAAAAGGGTGGAAAACGTTAGTATTTTGATAAATAGATTTTTTAAAAGGAAAACTATAGGCAACTACAAAAAAAGTGTATTTTTTTCCGGATCACCCAGGAGGTAAAATACAAGATTCGTTTTTTTTAATGAGGTTCCACAGGAGGCCTGCCTCACTAACTACTTTGCATGCTTGATTTGCTTGAATTGTCATTGATATCATCAATAAACAAAACGTAAAACTATATTACAAAATAACATAAAACGAATTCAAATTCTTATAAACTTATAAAAAATCAACAAAAAAAGCATAACAACAAAATGACTAGCTAAAGGAATTGAATACTGCACATTCAAAAAAAGTTAATAAAAAATAAAAAAGCGAAAGAAAAGGAGAAAAATAATTGCACTTCATATTGCATATAAAAAATAGGAAAAAAAGTGAAAGAAAAGCAGAAAGAATACTTATGTAACTAAGAAAATTTAAGGGTAAAGAAGAAGAAAAGGTAAAATAAATAAGAATTTACAAAAAACATATACATAACAACAAAAATCAATATAAAAAACAACAAAAAAGTAAAACAAAGCAATAAAATGACTGGTCCAGGTTCAGTTTTAAGGTACTTATAAAGAAAAAAAGGTTAAATTATTGATTTAAACAAAAATTAATAGGTTTTCCATATACATTTTTAATTTACATTTCAGAAACATTATTTACATTGCACTTAAAAAATAATCTTAGAATACTTAAACATTCTTTTTTTAAAAAAATAACCTTAGAATACTTAAACATACTTTTTCTTATATTTTTTAGTCCCGCGAAGCTCCTTGTTTGTCTTTTTTATAGAGAACAACATCATGTTTGGATTTTTCGAGTATTTTTGGCCGGTATTCAGTACGTCAAACAGCACAATTATTCGCTGAATAAATGTAGCTGTTGACTCGGCCTGTTTCTCTAGTTTGTATACATTGCATTTGATGGCGCATAGAATCCCTGCATACACGTTGAAGCTCAAGATTTTAGTGGCCAGCTTCACGGAGAACTTCTCAAATGGTTTCTGACTGATGTGAGAAGCTTTAAGTTTATAACAGACTTGAAAGTCCCCTTTCGAGTCTTCGTTATAAAGTTCTTCGATGGTTTTCCACGACACAACATCGTCATTGATTTTTATGTTGTGTTTTACTAATATATTACGGATGCTCTTGAATAGATGGCAGCAATCATAAAGTAGAAACACTCTATGATTGTCTACTTCTATGTAGGGCCTATCTATTGCATCCCAGTCGACTCCGAGTTTCTTATATGCGAGAACGTTGTTCGATCCCTGATCGCAACTTGTCGCAACAACGTTCAGCCCACATTCCAGTACTTTTTTCAAGGTCTCTTTTATAATCCTTGCAAGCATGTCTCCTTTCGGTGATCCCACATAGTAGGAGATAGATTGTTTCCAGTTTCTGTTAAACCCTCGCAAAGTAAATACCATTACTTTGGAGGCTATCAGATTCGTCCGTCCATGCTCTCCAAAATCAGTGTATCCGTACTGAATGTCGTCCTTGTTGTTGTACTCTTTCTCCTGTTCAACAACCATTTCGTCGAACAAGAGTACGCATTTCCGGCCCATTTCCGCTTTCTGTCTGAGCATGTGCATCACAGTCTCAGTCAGGCCTGCCTTGAGTCGTATTTCTGAGTGCCATCGGTATATGGTACTCACTGCTGGTAGCTTAAATCCCGAACTAATCAAAAACGCATAGCACGCTGGAGACTTTAAGTTTAAGAGTCCAGTGTGTTTTCTTTTCGTGTAAAAGCTGTGCCAACACGAAAGTAAGAACTTCTTTTTTCGAATCTTCCAGCTTTTCTTCGACCGCTTTTCTTAAAATATACCTCTTGCTCTTTCGAATATGGCGAGGGGTGTAAATGGTTACCCCGCGAGGTTTTTTGGGGGTCGTAGATAGACTTCTGGGGGGATGGGGACTTTGCAAAACGTCTGTGAATTGGAGACGGAAGTTGTGAGGGTGAAAGCGGAGTATCCTCCGGAAGGTCTTGAAAATTATAGTCCCAGCTATAAGTCTTTGTGGATGTAGATGCCAAATTATGAAGAGGAACATTTGGAATTACTGGAATGTTTTCGAACTGTGTATTCAAACACGTTCTTGAAGTTTTTTCAGCATTTTTGGTGCTTGGGGAGTTTTGAAAGAAGAATCAGGAAAATTCTCCAAAATTGTATCTAAGGCCTCATTTGAAATAAAAGAAGTAGACGGGCCTGAACTGGTGAGAGGGGTTTCGAAAGTAACATTGGAATTTGATATATTCAAAAAAGAATCTCTAGCTCCTGCACTTGTATCGGCAGAGTTCGTAGTCAATTTTTGTGCAGCAGTTGTTGCTGATTTTTGGGCAGAAATATCGGTCTTTATGCTTTGAGCTTTAAGAGCTTCAGCATCCATTATTCTTTGACATGAATGGTCAACGGCAACATCCGTGCAACAGCAAATAGCTGGCGAAGTCATCGGAAGTGCTTTCTTTGACAGAACACATCGAAACACTTGAACAGCAAGGTCTTTTTCATAAAAGTGCTTTGAGCACATACTTGTCGTTTTTGGCAATGGCTTGATGGTTGAAACATTTCCATGTTTCAACCATATTGGCCTTCTACAATCCTTTGGAATAAGGAAAAAAGAAATGCGGCTTGGATAGGTCTTAAACTGACCACAGCCTTTGAACACGCACTTTGACATATTTATTCAAAAGTATAAGGTATATTTCAGAAGTATATTTAATTAACTTAATATTAAAAAATTACACAGAGTATTACAAATATAGTGAATATACACACTTAACTTCACAAAATATCACTAGCTTATGATTCACTTATCACTTTTCACTATCACTTCACTCAAGTCGCGATAAATCACCTAACAAAATCGACTATTTCTTCATGAAAATCCCTGCTCTAACAATGTCGAATTCGAATTCGTAACGCGAAATATAAGTTTTAAATAAATTATTGAAATTGAGATTGAAATGCTGAAAAGAAAAGGAAATATTATGGATTAAATACTCTTACTCTCCAGTTTTTATCGTCTACAAATTTTTGTCTAGTTGAAACTTATGAATTGTTTCAACAGTAAAACAACAAAACACAAAAACAGATCACTATTTTAATATTTTTTTTTTTCAATATTTGTTTTTACTTGAATAAACTTCTTTTATTCTGCAAAGTTGATTTTATGATTGTTCAAGGTATGGCTGATGCAGATGAAAGTTATTGTTTTTGACGCACTATCACTACACAACACTGTTTTTTCGAACGCTTGTTTTTTTTTTAATTGCTTTGGCAAAATTTGTTATGATTTTATCAGCTTAGAACTTATCCAATTGAAATCACAACGAATAATGTTCTTAACTTACGATTTATATTGGACAGTTTTTTATGTACGCGCCAAAAAGTTGTAACTGCCAAAAATAATATACATTCAATGATACATTGCAAACTCATTTATTCAACCGCACACAAAAAGCACACAAAAAAAGCCTACAAACGAATTTCTTCTACTCCTTCACTACCTCATTGCAACCATACAGGTAATCCACACAAGTCATGTCATTTGTCATATGATCAGATCAGTTCATGACCAATATCAAATGCACACACACATATTAACATGCTCTGTGGTCTTACCCCATGTCCCATGCAATAGCCAAAATAAATGCTTACCTATGCTGTGGAGAATGCAGGAATGAAAACCCATAAGAAAAAACAATAAGTTGTCTTCTTTTGCTTCGCTGCCTGCCATACTCCATTGAATACACATTTTGCATTTCGGCATTATACACAATTAAAAGAAGAAGAAGAAGAAGAATTGTATTCTTAAGCATTTTAACCTACTACTCCTCCGAATTTATAATAGCAAGAGAAATGGCAAGGGAAATCATTTCTCTTGTGATTTCCTGCTCTTAAGCCATTTTAGTAGCGTGATTCACCGTCTTTAAATGGCGCTAGTAAGGCCGAAGTAATAGTACTATAGATTCTATATACAATGGTTTAACTCACTGCCGGGGCATCTCCACTTTTTTCTTTAATTTAAGAAAATAGCCAAAATTAAAGAGAAAAATAGGTTACGGAGCTTAAAGAAAGTAGCAGAGGTGTGTGTGATGGACCAATCTGGTCCATCAACATCGAATAAAATGTTGGAGCAAAATCCTACAACAACAACAACAACAAGAAGTAAAGCAGCGGCATCAACCGCAATGCAAATTGCGGTAACAACCGAAACAACAGCAGCGACAACAACTGCAGCTAAGAGGAGGCGCATTAAAGTCAAGCCAAATTTGGTATCCCGCAATCAGAAAGCAAAGGTAACTGATGAGGAGGTCGACGACGATGGTATGTCGACCAGTTCGGAGAGTGTCGGTAGTTTAAAGTCGACATACGACTACGAGTCGAACGGTGGGGAGGGCCGGTAAACCGGCAGCGACAATTCTTTCGCTGCGTTAGAGGAGAACGGTGACGATGACAATGACGTTATAGGAGATAATGAGGAGGACAAGCGACTCCACGAGATAACAAAAATCGTGGAGAAGCTGTCTGCCGAAATTCAGGCAATAAAAACAAGGCAAATGGCCCGCAGGCAAGCCGAATGCGAGGCTAAGCAACAACGATTGCCAGCGGCACGAAAAGATGTCAATAAACCACAGCAGCCTACAACAACAAAGGCTGCAAATGTTAAAACTGCGCCCGTGCAGCAACGAGGGACGACAGCTAATAAAATAGCTGTCGAGGTTAAAAAAAAACTGCTACAAAGGAGCAGCCACGGGGGACCGCAGCTAAAAAAGCCGCGCCAACGACCACCAGCAGGAAGCAGGCACCAGAGCCGAAGCAGCAGGAAAAACATCAACAGCCAGCACAACAACAGCAGCAGCCAAGGAAAACAGCAGCTAAAAGCAGGGTGCCCCCTAAAAACACCCACAAGATAGATTTTCAAGCAACAAAAAGCCTGTGTAAGTCCGCCATAGGCGATAAATTTGTTATTAAATGTTTAGGACAGGATCGACATGCTATCCAATGTGAAAACATTGGTGACCACAAGATCATTCGGGAGTTGTTGAAAGTGACAGCCACCGAACATTATAGTTATACTCCCAAAGAGGAGAAGCCAAAAAGTATGCTTTTGAAAGGTGTAGAGCCTACCTCTGACCCAGAGGAGCTCTTAGCGGAACTCCGCAGGTTGGCGAGCGACGATCTCGAGTTTATCGGGGTCAAGTCGTTCACCACGGCTAAGGCTAGACGGGAGAGGCGGCTATTGCCGATGTTCCTAGTCACCCTATCACCCAGTAGCCGTCTGGAGAGTCTAAGGAAAATCTCCGTCCTGGACTTCCAGATGGTAAGATGGGAAAAAATAAACAGGCACGGAGACATTTTACAATGTCTTCGTTGCCAACGGTTCGGGCACGCCGCATTCAACTGCCAAATGCAGTCGAGGTGCGTCAAGTGTGGAGAGAACCACAAAGAAAAAGAGTGCAAGCTCGGTGAGGAAAGGGTCGAAGATAAGACCCAATTGAAATGTGTTCTCTGTGGTGGAGATGGACACCCTGCTAACTATCGGGGATGTCCTCGACACCAAGTCATTAAAAAATCATTAAAAGCTGCTCCAACAGTAACCAAGGACGAGGGAAGGCATACAGCCAGACCGACTCCAAGGGCCGTCGTTCCCCAAGTCTCCTACGCCCAAATGGCGGGTGGAGCTGGGAAAACGGTACAACCTCCCCAGAAAGAGGCCGCACAGCCATCTGTGTCAAAGGCAGCTACTGGGGAGTCAGAGGTGATGGTCGCTCTGCGTGTCATTCAGGCACAAATGAGTTAACTATCACGGCAAATAAGTGAGCAGGCGCGTAGGGTGGACTTAATCTACCGTGCAGTGCCGTCGCTTGCGCAATTTTTAGGTTAACGGGCGCGCTGCCGGAGAGGCCTTTTAAGACCCTAGCCGTGAATGTGAATTCGCTAGTTAGGATAGAACGACGAACCAACTTCTCTGAGTTGTTAAAAGACCAACGTCCTGATGTATGTATGGTTAGCGAAACTAGGCTAAATAAGCATCACAAACTGACGGATAACAATTACATTATCATAAGGAGGGACCGACCCAACTCGACTCTCGCGGGTGGGGTTGCGATCTTCTTACGTAAGAGCATTGCTCATAAGGTAATATATAGCGGTGAAGTACGTCGATTCCGGTTGCTGGAAACGTGTATCATATGCATCCCTCTCCAACAGGGGAGGCGATTGTATGTGGTCTCGCTCTGTGCACCGCCGGAAGCTTCTCAAACCTCATGTTTTATAACAGAGCTCGAAACGCTTTTTCGATGTCTGAATCTGATTTCGGATGAAAACTATTTCCTTTTGGCCGGTGATTACAATGCTAAACACCAAGATTGGGGAAATCAATTAGCCAATCCATGGGGGACCCAGCTATTCAACTGGCTGGGGCTCCACAGCATTGAGTGTAAAGTCGATCTGCTGGCTACTGACAGGCCTTCATATCCTCGAAGTGGCTCTTATTTGGATCTATTGCTTTTAGACTCAAGACTGAAACTGACCGACGACATTCTTCGACGGACGAAAAATTGTTTGACGACGGTTGAGTACGACAGTGACCACTGTGGACTTGCCGCCGTCATACTGCTTCCGAACGACCTTGTGGAACTGGAGGAGTACGTGCCAACGCACTCTTACAACTACGGTAAGCCACGTTGGCCGCGCTTTTCCGGTGCCGTCTCAAGGGAACTTCGTTCGAACAGTACTGCGCCACCATGCAACAGGAATCTGTCGAACGTTGAGATCGATGGGTACCTGCAACGTATGGAGAATGCCATCCGTAGTACAATGGACAGGACAATTCCTAAACATAGGCAACTTGACTATACGAACATGTACAGAAACGCGACAATAGACGCACTTTACAAACAAAAAAGTAGACTCCTGTCAAGACTCAAACTCTTGCACAGGAGGTTTACTGACCGACACGATTTGGAGATTAGAACTCTGAAGTCACAGATCAAAAATCTCCAACAGTTAATTAAAGAAAACTACAGATAAAGATATTATTTCTTTTCTGGAACAAAAAAATTGGGCTGTACAGTCCAACAACCCGAGTATGTTTCCGGAAATAAACAAAATTTTTAGGAGAAAAGATCAAAATGACCTTCAGGGTATTAAACTCCAAAGGACGACAGAGAACAGAAACTTACTTATGACAATAGGGATAGATCCGGATGAGGCCATCTTGGATGATGACCACTTTATAGTGGAAGATGCTCAAGAGAAGGTAAAGACGGTGGGTGCTGTTTTCGTATAAGGTGAATGAGTGCATTCGCCCGAATTACGACCTTGAGAATATAGCCTTCGTTGGACACTTCTATCTTAGAGACGAGATCTCGCATTGGCGATCCGAGAATCCTGGTTTCACTAGGTTCAATGACGACCGACTTGCAAATGCAGTCATCGCCCAGCGAAACGGGGATAACACCCTGTTCGTTTCTAAGATGGACCTCTTGGACATCTTTCACAAAATAAAGAAAAAGAAGTCAGCAGGAGTCGACGGCATACCCAATGTTGTGCTGCGAAACCTCCCTTCGGAAGCGGTGGACATATACACCACGTTGTTCAACAATGCGCTGAATAATGCATATTATCCAGTGCGTTGGAAGATGGCAGTGGTACATCCTCTCCTTAAAAAAGGTAAGGATGGTTCCAATCCAGCAAATCTCCGGTCAATTAGTCTTCTTCCGAGTATCAGCAAAGTATTCGAGAAAGTTCTCAATAGAGCTCTGTCCACATGGGCTGAGGACAAACATATTATTCCAGAAAATCAGTTCGGTTTCAAGGCGGGCCATGATACCACACATGCCGCGTCTAAACTAGTATCAGATATTCAATGGAACAAAGCTAAAAATCAGTGTACGGGTGCATGTCTGGTTGACTTGGAGAAGGCTTTCGATACCGTTTGGTTAGACGGTCTTTTCTATAAGTTGATCAGATATGGCATGAGTTAACTTTATATTCTAAATGACAAACTTCATGGTAGAACGTTTGTTGTGAAAAGTTGCAACACAACTTCTACCAGAACTTTTAAAATACAGAACGGTCTACAACAGGGGGCGGTGAATTCGCCTATTTTATTTAGCATTTTCACCGGCGATCTAATTGGTTCTCTTCACCATGCTATAGCGTACGCCGACGACCTTATTGCGTACAGAACAGGTCCAAAGATTGAAGTCATCAGAATACTTTTGCAGCGTGACTTCGATAAGATCCAACAATATTGCGATGACTGAAAGTTGAAAATCAACGTCCAGAAATCGGAAACAATTGTGTTTAGAACCTCGTTGGCTCGGGCCTCATGGGATACGAGAAAGAACTGGCGAAAGCTGGTGATCGTTGATCTACATGGCCACCCACTGCCAAACAAAGTAGTAGTCAAGTACCTCGGCATCTGGCTAGATCAGTATCAATATTCTAACAAACATATGGATGCGGCTCTGGCCAGGGCTAGAGGAGCTTTTGCTCTGACAAGGCGACTGTTTCACAGCAGTCAACTTGATAGCAGAGTGAAGGTGATTTGCTACATGGCCCTCATAAGGCCAATGATTGTCTATGGGTGCCCTGTGTGGTTCAATGTTACAGCGTCTCAAATGGAAAAGATTCGGGTGTTTGAGAGACAGTGTCTGCGTACCTGTCTTGGATTGCACAGAACACCAGAGTCGGAGTACAGAAAATATTATCCTAATGAGGTTCTTTACAACGGGGCTCAAATAAACAGAATCGACAACTTCATGATAAAACTGACTCGGGGTCACACTGCAAGGGCGATGTCTTCGAACAATGGCCTGATATTTGGGGCTTACTACCCCAACATACAATATATGGAGAGAACACGTTTCAGTGGATTTGTCCCACCGGAGGCTTTCCTCTATTTTGACATGATAGGTTTGATACACAGATTGGCGGTTCCGTTGATCTACCACGTCTGCCGTAAGTCCGTGGAACGACGGCTCCTTTATGGCCGGGACGTCGCCGCAGTAGGCGGAGAAGCTGAAGAGCTCCTCCGGTTCAGTAGGGCGGTATCAGATCGCGATCGACGGGACGTTATTAAAACGTCAGAACAATTCTGGTGGTTGTCTGAGCAACAGACAGAAAATGATAACGATAGCGAGTCGCCAATGGCTGGCTTGCACAGGCTTAGTGTGTAAGACTTAGGGTATAGGGGGTAGACACAGTGGCAACCAAAAAAAAATTTAAAATGTAACAAAAAAAAAAATATATAAAATATTAAAATACAAAAAAAATTAAAAACAATTAAGCGGCGTCGAAAATCAAAAAAAAAATTGTAAAAAATCAAAATAAAAAAAAAAAAGTAAAAAAGACTGCGTCCCCAAAATCCAAAAAAAAAAAAATAGAAAAAATACAAAAACCAAAAAAAAAAATTATAAAACACAAAAAACAAAAAAAAAAAAACAAATAAAAGCTACTGTGGCTGCTCTAGTTTTAAGTAGTTTTTAAGTAGTTTTAATTAGTTTAAGTAATTTTAAGAAAAACCGAAAAAAAATGTTCAAGAAAGCAAAGTTTTTTTTAGAAATTTTCTTAGCTTTAATACTAGTTATAGTTTAAACAGATTAGATCATTAGGCCAAAAGGCATTAGAAATATGTTATAGTATAATTTAGAGTACCCGCCTAGGGTCAGTAAGTTAATTAAGATATTATGTAAGCTAGTTTAAACATTTTTGATAGCACGTAAGTAGTTATAAGAAAGAACAATAAAAATGAATTTAAAACTGAAAACTGAAAGCGTTCGACTACAGTGTGGAAGGGCACGGGATCGGTCTCCACGCGAAACTAAAAGTTCAGCTTTTTTGGCTAAAAAAATTGAAGAACAAAAAGAACGAGAAAAGTTATTGAAAGAGATAAGGGAGAAAACTGATGATGTGATGGACAAATCAGGTCCATCAACATCTGGTGAGGCGAGGTTGCTAGCAACAACAACAACCACAGCAGCGGCAACAACCGTAACATCAGCAGCGGAAACTACCGCAACAACAACAGCGATAACAACCGCACACAAGAGAAGGCGACGGATTCAAGCGAAGCCAAATCTGGTTCAGCGTAAGCAGAAAGTGGTGGAAGAGAAGGAGGTTGATGAAAACATGATGTCAACCAGTTCTGACGAGGAAAGTATGAATTCCACATACGAGTACGAGTCGAACGGAGGAGAGGGCCGTTACACAGGTAGCGGCAATTCGTTCGCTGCCTTGGCAGAAAACAACATCGACAACAACAAAGACGAAGACGAAGAGCGGATGCGGTTTCTCACCGAGACACTGGGAAAATTCCGTAAAAAAATTGCCGAAATTAAAGAAAGGCAAGAGGCTCGCAGGCGAGCGGAGAGGGAGGCGCATCAACAACAGTCGCAGTCAAAAGTTGATGCGCCAAAACAACAGCGACCAGCAGCAGCAGAAAAAACTGCAAACAAAAAAACTGCGCCCGTGCAGCAACGCGGGACTACAGCTGAAAAAGCTGAAGTAGTTAAGAAAACTGCTACCAATGAGCAGCCACGAGGGACCGCGGCTATAAAAGCCGCGACAACGAGTCAAGCCCAAAAGCAGCAGAAGCAGCCAGCAGAACAACAGCAGCAGCCAGCACAGCAGCAGTCAGCACAACAACAGAAGAAGAAGACACAAAAAAGCAGGGTGCCCCCTATTAACACCCTAAAAATGGAGTTGCAAGCAACGAAAAACATATGTAAGTCCGCCATTGGCGATAAATTTACTATAAAACGATTAGGTCAAGATCGGCATGCGATCCAATGTGAAAACATTGGTGACCATAAGATCATTCGGGAGTTGTTGAAAGTGACAGCCACCGAACATTTTACTTTTACTCCCAAAGAGGAGAAACCAAAATGCATGTTGTTGAAAGGGGTAGAACCTACCTCTGACCCAGAGGAGCTCTTAGTTGAACTCCGCAGGTTGGCGGGCGACGATCTCGAGTTCATCGGGGTCAAGTCGTTCACCACGGCCAAGGCAAGACGGGAGAAGCGGCTATTGCCGATGTTCCTAGTCACTTTATCACCCAATAGCCGTCTGGAGAGTCTAAGGAAAATCTCCGTCCTGGACTACCAGATGGTAAGATGGGAAAAATTAAACAGGCACGAGGACATTTTACAATGTCTTCGTTGCCAACGGTTCGGTCACGCCGCATTCAACTGCCAAATGCAGTCGAGGTGCGTCAAGTGTGGAGAGAACCACAACGACAAAGAGTGTAAGCTCGGTGAGACAAGGGTCGAAGACAAGACCCTACTGAAGTGCGTTCTCTGTGGTGGAGATGGGCACCCTGCTAATTATCGGGGTTGTCCTCGATACCAGATTATTAAAAAATCAAAAAAAGCTGCTCCAACAGCAACTTAGGATGAGGGAAGGCAAACAGCCGGACCAATTCCAAGGGCCGTCGTTCCCGAAGTCTCTTACGCCCAAATGGCGTGGGGGGCTGGGAAAACGGTACAGCCTCCTCAGAAAACGGCCGCACAGCCATCTGTGTCAAAGGCTGCTACTGGGGAGTCAGAGGTGATGGTAGCTCTGCGTGTCATTCAGGCACAAATGAGTGAACTATCACGACAAATAAGTGAGCAGGCGCGTAGGGTGGATTTGATCTACCGTGCAGTGCCTTCGCTTGCGCAATTTTTGGGTTAACGGGCGCGCTGCCGGAGAGGCCTTTCAAGATCCTAGCCGTGAATGTGAACTCGCTAGTTAGGGTAGAACGACGAGCCAACTTCTCTGAGTTGTTAAAAGACCAACGTCCTGATGTATGTATGGTTAGCGAAACTAGGCTAAACCAGCATCACAATTTGACGAATAATAATTACAATATCGTAAGGAGGGACCGACCCAACTCGACTTTCGCGGGTGGGGTTGCGATCTTCATACGTAAGGGCATTGCTCATAAGGTAATATATAGTGGTGAAGTACGCCGATTCCAGTTGCTTGAAGCGTGTATTGTATGCATCCCTCTCCAACAGGGGAGGCGCTTGTATGTGGTCGCGATCTATGCGCCGGAGGCTTCTCAAAATTTATGTTTTATAACAGAGCTTGAAACACTTTTTCGATGTCTGAAACTGAACTCAGAAGAAAACTATTTCCTTTTGGCCGGTGATTACAATGCTAAACACCAAGATAGGGGAAATCAATTAGCCAATCCAAGGGGGACCCAGCTATTCAATTGGCTGGGGCTCCACAGCATTGAGTGTAGAGTCGATCTGCTGGCTACTGACAGGCCTTCATATCCTCGAAGTAGCTCTTATTTGGATCTATTGCTTTTAGACTCAAGACTAAAACTGACCGACGACATTCTGCGACGGACGAAAAATTGTTTGACGACGGTTGAGTACGACAGTGACCACTTTGGACTTGCCGCCGTCATACTGCTTCCGAACAACCTTGTGGAACTGGAGGAGTACTTGCCGTCGCACTCTTACAACTACGGTAAGACACGTTGGCCGCGCTTTTCCGGTGCCGTCTCAAGGGAACTTCGTTCGCCGCCATGCAACACGAATCTGTCGAACGTTGAGATCGATGGGGACCTGCAACGTATGGAGTATGCAATCCGTATCACAAAAACTTACTTTTGACAAAAGGGATAGATCCGGATGAGGCAATCTTGGATGATGACCACTTTATAGTGGAAGATGCTCAGGAGAAGGTAGAGAAGGTTGGTGGGTGCTGTTTTCGAGCGAGTATATAAGGTGAATGAGTGCATTCGCCCGAATTACGACCTTAAGAACAGAGCCTTCATTGGACACTTCTATCATAGAGACGAGATCTCGCATTGGCGATCCGAGAATCCTGGTTTCACTAGGTTCAATGACGACCGACTTGCAAATGCAGTCATCGCCCAGCGAAACGGGGATAACACCCTGTTCGTTTCTAAGATGGACCTCTTGGACATCTTTCACAAAATAAAGAAAAAGAAATCGACAGGAGTCGACGGCATACCCAATGTTGTGCTGCGAAACCTCCCTTCGGAAGCGGTGGACATATACACCACGTTGTTCAACAATGCGCTGAATAATGCATATTATCCAGTGCGTTGGAAGACGGCAGTTGTCCATCCTCTCCTTAAAAAAGGGAAGGATGGTTCCAATCCAGCAAATCTCCGGTCAATTAGTCTTCTCCCGAGTATCAGCAAGGTATTCGAGAAAGTTCTCAATAGAGCTCTGTCCACATGGGCTGAGGACAAACATATTATTCCAGAAAATCAGTTCGGTTTTAAGGCGGGCCATGATACCACACATGCCGCGTCTAAACTAGTATCAGATATTCAATGGAACAACGCTAAAAATCAGTGTACGGGTGCATGTCTGGTTGACTTGGAGAAGGCTTTCGATACCGTTTGGTTAGACGGTCTTTTCTATAAGTTGATCAGATATGGCATGAGTAAACCACTGCTTTATATTCTGAATGACATGCTTCATTTTAGAACGTTTGTTGTGAAAAGTTGCAATATAACTTCTACCAGAACTTTTAAAATACAGAACGGTCTACAACAGGGGGCGGTGAATTCGCCTATTTTATTTAGCATTTTCACCGGCGATCTAATCGGTTCTCTTCACCATGCTATAGCGTACGCCGACGACCTTATTGCGTACAGAACAGGTCCAAAGATTGAAGTCATCAGAATACTTTTGCAGCGCGACTTCGATAAGATCCAACAATATTGCGATGACTGGAAGTTGAAAATCAACTTCCAGAAATCGGAAACAATTGTGTCTAGAACCTCGTTGGCTCGGGCCTCATGGGATACGAGAAAGAACTGGCGAAAGCTGGTGATCGTTGATCTACATGACCACCCACTGCCAAACAAAGTAGTAGTCAAGTACCTCGGCATCTGGCTAGATCAGTATCAATATTTTAACAAACATATGGATGCGGCTCTGGCCAGGGCTAGAGGAGCTTTTGCTCTGACAAGGCGACTGTTTCACAGCAGTCAACTTGATAGCAGAGTGAAGGTGATTTGCTACATGGCCCTCATAAGGCCAATGATTGTCTATGGGTGCCCTGTATGGTTCAATGTTACAGCGTCTCAAATGGAAAAGATTCGGGTGCTTGAGAGACAGTGTCTGCGTACCTGTCTTGGATTGCACAGAACACCAGAGTTGGAGTACAGAAAATATTATCCTAATGAGGTCCTTTACAACGGGGCTCAAATAAACAGAATCGACAACTTGATAAAACTGACTCGGGGTCATACTGCAAGGTCGATGTCTTCGAACAATGGCCTGATATTTGGGGCTTACTACCCCAACATACAATATATGGAGAGAACACGTTTCAGTGGATTTGTCCCACCGGAGGCTTTCCTCTATTTTGACATGATAGGTTTGATACACAGATTGGCGGTTCCGTTGATCTACCATGTCTGCCGTAAGTCCGTGGAACGACGGCTCCTTTATGGCCAGGACGTCGCCGCAGTAGGCGGAGAAGCTGAAGAGCTCCTCCGGTTCAGTAGGGCGGTATCAGATCACGATCGACGGGACGTTCTTAAAACGTCGAAAATGTTCTGGTGGTTGTGTGAGCAACATAGGGAAAATGTTACGGATAGCGAGTCGCCTATGGCTGGCTTACAAAGGTTTAGTGTGTAAGACTTAGGGTATAGGGGGTAGACACAGTGGCAACCAAAAAAAAATTTTAGAAATGTAAAAAAAAAAAAAATATATAAAATATTAAAATACAAAAAAAATTAAAAACAATTAAGCGGCGTCGAAAATCAAAAAAAAATTGTAAAAAATCAAAATAAAAAAAAAAAGTAAAAAAGACTGCGTCCCCAAAATCCAAAAAAAAAAAATAGAAAAAATACAAAAACCAAAAAAAAAATTATAAAACACAAAAAACAAAAAAAAAAAAACAAATAAAAGCTACTGTGGCTGCTCTAGTTTTAAGTAGTTTATAAGTAGTTTTAATTAGTTTAAGTAATTTTAAGAAAAACCGAAAAAAAATGTTCAAGAAAGCAAAGTTTTTTTTAGAAATTTTCTTAGCTTTAATACTAGTTATAGTTTAAACAGATTAGATCATTAGGCCAAAAGGCATTAGAAATATGTTATAGTATAATTTAGAGTACCCGCCTAGGGTCAGTAAGTTAATTAAGATATTATGTAAGCTAGTTTAAACATTTTTGATAGCACGTAAGTAGTTATAAGAAAGAACAATAAAAATGAATTTAAAACTGAAAACTGAAAGCGTTCGACTACAGTGTGGAAGGGCACGGGATCGGTCTCCACGCGAAACTAAAAGTTCAGCTTTTTTGGCTAAAAAAATTGAAGAACAAAAAGAACGAGAAAAGTTATTGAAAGAGATAAGGGAGAAAACTGATGATGTGATGGACAAATCAGGTCCATCAACATCTGGTGAGGCGAGGTTGCTAGCAACAACAACAACCACAGCAGCGGCAACAACCGTAACATCAGCAGCGGAAACTACCGCAACAACAACAGCGATAACAACCGCACACAAGAGAAGGCGACGGATTCAAGCGAAGCCAAATCTGGTTCAGCGTAAGCAGAAAGTGGTGGAAGAGAAGGAGGTTGATGAAAACATGATGTCAACCAGTTCTGACGAGGAAAGTATGAATTCCACATACGAGTACGAGTCGAACGGAGGAGAGGGCCGTTACACAGGTAGCGGCAATTCGTTCGCTGCCTTGGCAGAAAACAACATCGACAACAACAAAGACGAAGACGAAGAGCGGATGCGGTTTCTCACCGAGACACTGGGAAAATTCCGTAAAAAAATTGCCGAAATTAAAGAAAGGCAAGAGGCTCGCAGGCGAGCGGAGAGGGAGGCGCATCAACAACAGTCGCAGTCAAAAGTTGATGCGCCAAAACAACAGCGACCAGCAGCAGCAGAAAAAACTGCAAACAAAAAAACTGCGCCCGTGCAGCAACGCGGGACTACAGCTGAAAAAGCTGAAGTAGTTAAGAAAACTGCTACCAATGAGCAGCCACGAGGGACCGCGGCTATAAAAGCCGCGACAACGAGTCAAGCCCAAAAGCAGCAGAAGCAGCCAGCAGAACAACAGCAGCAGCCAGCACAGCAGCAGTCAGCACAACAACAGAAGAAGAAGACACAAAAAAGCAGGGTGCCCCCTATTAACACCCTAAAAATGGAGTTGCAAGCAACGAAAAACATATGTAAGTCCGCCATTGGCGATAAATTTACTTTACGATTAGGTCAAGATCGGCATGCGATCCAATGTGAAAACATTGGTGACCATAAGATCATTCGGGAGTTGTTGAAAGTGACAGCCACCGAACATTTTACTTTTACTCCCAAAGAGGAGAAACCAAAATGCATGTTGTTGAAAGGGGTAGAACCTACCTCTGACCCAGAGGAGCTCTTAGTTGAACTCCGCAGGTTGGCGGGCGACGATCTCGAGTTCATCGGGGTCAAGTCGTTCACCACGGCCAAGGCAAGACGGGAGAAGCGGCTATTGCCGATGTTCCTAGTCACTTTATCACCCAATAGCCGTCTGGAGAGTCTAAGGAAAATCTCCGTCCTGGACTACCAGATGGTAAGATGGGAAAAATTAAACAGGCACGAGGACATTTTACAATGTCTTCGTTGCCAACGGTTCGGTCACGCCGCATTCAACTGCCAAATGCAGTCGAGGTGCGTCAAGTGTGGAGAGAACCACAACGACAAAGAGTGTAAGCTCGGTGAGACAAGGGTCGAAGACAAGACCCTACTGAAGTGCGTTCTCTGTGGTGGAGATGGGCACCCTGCTAATTATCGGGGTTGTCCTCGATACCAGATTATTAAAAAATCAAAAAAAGCTGCTCCAACAGCAACTTAGGATGAGGGAAGGCAAACAGCCGGACCAATTCCAAGGGCCGTCGTTCCCGAAGTCTCTTACGCCCAAATGGCGTGGGGGGGCTGGGAAAACGGTACAGCCTCCTCAGAAAACGGCCGCACAGCCATCTGTGTCAAAGGCTGCTACTGGGGAGTCAGAGGTGATGGTAGCTCTGCGTGTCATTCAGGCACAAATGAGTGAACTATCACGACAAATAAGTGAGCAGGCGCGTAGGGTGGATTTGATCTACCGTGCAGTGCCTTCGCTTGCGCAATTTTTGGGTTAACGGGCGCGCTGCCGGAGAGGCCTTTCAAGATCCTAGCCGTGAATGTGAACTCGCTAGTTAGGGTAGAACGACGAGCCAACTTCTCTGAGTTGTTAAAAGACCAACGTCCTGATGTATGTATGGTTAGCGAAACTAGGCTAAACCAGCATCACAATTTGACGAATAATAATTACAATATCGTAAGGAGGGACCGACCCAACTCGACTTTCGCGGGTGGGGTTGCGATCTTCATACGTAAGGGCATTGCTCATAAGGTAATATATAGTGGTGAAGTACGCCGATTCCAGTTGCTTGAAGCGTGTATTGTATGCATCCCTCTCCAACAGGGGAGGCGCTTGTATGTGGTCGCGATCTATGCGCCGGAGGCTTCTCAAAATTCATGTTTTATAACAGAGCTTGAAACACTTTTTCGATGTCTGAAACTGAACTCAGAAGAAAACTATTTCCTTTTGGCCGGTGATTACAATGCTAAACACCAAGATTGGGGAAATCAATTAGCCAATCCAAGGGGGACCCAGCTATTCAATTGGCTGGGGCTCCACAGCATTGAGTGTAAAGTCGATCTGCTGGCTACTGACAGGCCTTCATATCCTCGAAGTAGCTCTTATTTGGATCTATTGCTTTTAGACTCAAGACTAAAACTGACCGACGACATTCTGCGACGGACGAAAAATTGTTTGACGACGGTTGAGTACGACAGTGACCACTGTGGACTTGCCGCCGTCATACTGCTTCCGAACGACCTTGTGGAACTGGAGGAGTACGTGCCGTCGCACTCTTACAACTACGGTAAGACACGTTGGCCGCGCTTTTCCGGTGCCGTCTCAAGGGAACTTCGTTCGAACGGTATTGCGCCGCCATGCAACAGGAATCTGTCGAACGTTTAGATCGATGGGTACCTGCAACGTATGGAGTATGCAATCCGTATCACAATGGACAGGACAATTCCTAAATATAGGCAACATGACTCTACGAACATGTACAGAAACGCGACAATAGACGCACTTTACAAACAAAAAAGTAGACTCCTGTCAAGACTCAAACTCTTGCACAGGAGGTTTACTGACCGACACGATTTGGAGATTAGAACTCTGAAGTCACAGATCAAAAGTCTCCAATAGTTAATTAAAGAAAACTACAGAATATCTATATCTCTTTTCTGGAACAACAAAATTCAGGCTGTACAGTCCAACAACCCGAGTATGTTTCCGGAAATAAATAAAATTTTTAGGAGAAACGATCAAAATGACCTTCAGGGTATTAAACTCCAAAGGACGACAGAGAACAAAAACTTACTTTTGACAATAGGGATAGATCCGGATGAGGCCATCTTGGATGATGACCACTTTATAGTGGAAGATGCTCAGGAGAAGGTAGAGACGGTGGGTGCTGTTTTCGAGCGAGTATATAAGGTGAATGAGTGCATTCGCCCGAATTACGACCTTGAGAACAGAGCCTTCGTTGGACACTTCTATCATAGAGACTACTCCCTCAAGAGGTTTCACCTTGACGTGGTGGGGGAGTTTACGTTTCGACACTACAGCAATCCAGTTGCAGGGTCAAACAACCAAGTAAACCTCAAACAGAGATGTCTATCTAAAAAAAAACATGGAAAAAGTAAATGAAGAAGAGAAAACTCGAGCGGGGATATACGCTCAAAAGTCGGCAGTAGTCACGGCTGTCGGCGATGGCTTTGCTTCGAAAGAAGATAAGTCGCCAGTGACAAGAAATTAAGAGATAGACAATGCAGAAGATTGCATTCCTGGCTGCAGCAGGAAAGCCGCTGAAACCAATGAGGGACTCCCGGAGAACCTCATGGATTTCACTGACTCCGATGATGGAGAAGGAGGAACAGGTGGACGAGAGATAACGTCGGAAGAGGAACATTGCATGCTTGAGTAAGACGATTATCAATCTTTCGCCAGTTCTGACGACTCTATCGTGGACGTCACGGTGGCCGAAAATCCTGACCCAAGGCGGCCAGAGGCCAAAAGAGGCGAATTCCTGGCGAAAAATGAAATTTCGGCCAAAGTGACCTCAACTCCCAACAAGGGTCCAGAAAAAAGTACACATCCTAAAGTCTGTGTGGATAAAGCCCCTACCAAAAGCCATCGCTCATCAGAGCCGGCTAAAGGTAAAGACGCTAATCCAAGGGTACAGAATAGGAAAGATGTCCAAGACCCAGGTCAAAAGAGGCTCGAGAATGCCAGAAGGACCGTACGAAGATTCGGCAAAGGTGACACCTCAACGCTGTGTTTCCGTGATTGGAAACGCCTAAGCTGGGCTCGGAAATTCATCAAGAAAATGGAAGCCAGGACCTTGCCCTGGGCAGAACCCAGAGGTAGAGTCACTAATGATGAAAATAAAAAGAAAACAATATTGACAAAGACTGCGGTGTCCAAAAAAACACCAGGGAGACCACCACTGGATGGTCCTAAAACCGAAAGGTTTAAAAAGCCCGAAGAAAGCAGTCAAAGAAAGAGAGCCAGACACAACGACTCGACCCCCCCCTCCAATATCCGTGAACAAAAAGCCCAAGACGGCCAGTACAACTGACAAAAAAGTACTGTAGCGTAATTGATAAAAGAGAGCCTTCAGGTGGACATTATCAATGAGGAGAGTCTAGAAAAAAGGCTAAGCGAAGAAGACTGGACTCGAGTGGAAATAAGGCTACTCGAGTGCATGACTGACGAGCTTCCCACGTCCTCGGGCGCGGTGCCTGATTTCGGACCCATTTCGACGTTGAAGGGTTTCAAAATTCTCACTTGCAATGACGAATATACCCTAAACTGGCTAAAAAATAAGATATCCGAAATGGCGGACTTTATAGAAGGTGCAACATTGAAAGTTGCATTAAAGAAAGACCTCTCCACCAGACCCAAAGTCCGAATAAACATTCCTGGACCGCGCTTGAAGAAGGAAACAATTGAGCTCTTCTTACGAAAACTCAACCCAAGTTTCCCAAGTGCTGACTGGGAAGTACTGGAGATGGAAGAGCCTACGAGCGCAGGCCAAGAAGTCTTAGTCATGCTCAATCTTGAGTCAATGGCTATGCTTCCAGAAAGGGGATATAGACTGAATATTGGCCTAAACAAGGTTAAGGTGAGGTCGGCAACGGCTGCCAACTTGCAAAACAAAAATGATGGCAACAAAAAAGACAATGAAGGTGCTACAAATAAACCTGCAGCACAGTAAGTTGGCCTCTGCCACCTTGACCGCGTTGATGTCAAAAACTGACATCGACTTACCCCTAATACAAGAGCCATGGATAAATCGTGGCCGGATCTGCGGACTGAAATCCAAAGATCATTTCCTTTTCTTTAACAAAGGGCCTACAGAAGGTAACTATCGTACATGCATTTTATCAAAGACAAAATTAAATCTCTTCCTTCTAACCCCTCACAGTAGTAATGATTTGACAACAGTGAAGTGCGAGCGAGAAGGGGCGCCACCCCTAATCCTGGCCTCCGTTTACATGCCGGGCGATGCAACCTAGAACCCCACGCCGGCAGCTGTTGCAGAATTGGTCGCCACAACTAAAAGAAATGGCTGGGACCTCCTCATGGGCTGTGATGCTAATGCCCATCATATACAGTGGGGTAGTACAGACACGAATGAAAGAGGTGAGTCACATTTTGAATATGTTATTGAGAACAACCTGATAATTATGAATAGAGGTAGAGAACCAACATTTATAACAAATGTAAGAAAAGAAGTGTTAGACGTTACACTTTCCACCAACTCTGGTACGCTAGTAACCAGTAATTGGAGGGTCTCCAACAACGTAACCTTCTCTGACCACAGAATGATAACATTCAAAATAGAACACAAATCTGAAAACTTTATCCCTAATAGAAACCCTAGGAAAACTGACTGGGGTCTCTATAACCAAAAACTGGCCCTAACTCTCAGCCAGAACAACAATCAGCCTTTGCTTAACTGCTCAGCCATAGAGACACAGGTAAACAAGCTAACGTCAGACATAATCAATGCCTACGAAAGCTCATGCCCGTTATCCAAAGGGAAAGGTAGATCCAACCCCATATGGTGGACAAACGAACTATCGATCCTTAGAAGGAACTCTAGGAGGCTCTTCAATAGAGCAAAATCTGGCAACCTTTCGGCTGACTGGGACCTATACAAGATCAGTAAAAATGAATACAAAAATAGAATTACCTATGCAAAAAGAGCAGCCTGGCGCAACTTCTGCTCAGATATTGAGTGCACAAATGACGCAGCAAGGCTAAGAAAGGTCATGTCCAAGGTCAAAAATAACCCTAGTTTTCTTAGAAGACCTGATAACACATGGACTGACTCATGCTCAGAAACCCTAGAGGCACTCATGAACACCCACTTTCCAGGGTGTTCTCAAATGACATCCCCAGAACGCGGAAACCCTAACGCTAACGTTATATCTAACGCTAACGTTATATCCAACATAGGAAATTTATTAGTAGATAATAGGAAGGTAATGTGGGCTATTGACTCATTCTCAGCATACAAATCTGCAGGTCCGGACGGTATCATTCCAATGATGCTCCAAAGCCCTAAAGACTTGATTGTGCCGATTCTAGTGGAAATTTTCAGAGGTTGTCTAAACCTCACCTTTATTCCAACTAGTTGGAGGGAAGTTAAAGTCATTTTTATTCCCAAAGCCGGTAAGCCCTCACACACTGAACCCAAAGATTTCAGACCAATAAGCCTATCCTCCTTTCTACTTAAGACCCTAGAAAGACTTATAGAAACGCATATCCGAACAAAACTGAATAACAATGTGATCTCCACAGCCCAACATGCATATATAAAGGGCGAATCAGTGGAGACTGCACTTCATGAAGTAGTCGGTACTATTGAACAGTCAATCCAATATAAAGAATATACGTTGGTTGCATTCCTCGATATAGAAGGGGCCTTCAACAACGTTGAATACAGTGCTATTCGCATGGCATTAAGTTCCATAAATATCAAGCCAACGCTATCAAACTGGATCGAATCCATGCTCCAAACGAGAATAGTAAGATCAGTAATGGGTGCAAGTACCCTAAAAGTCAATACTTGTAGAGGTACACCTCAAGAAGGAGTGCTATCCCCGCTACTCTGGCTCCTAGTAGCTAACCAAATCCTGGTTAAACTTGACAGGAGCGGAATAAAAGCAGTAGCCTATGCCGATGACATCGTCATCATGACTTCGGGAAAATTCACAACCACCCTTTGTGAACTTCTCCAGACAGCTCTAAACAAGCTCACCAGTTGGGCAAAAAACTGTGGGCTAAACGTCAACCCTACTAAAACAGAACTTGTTCTGTTTACGAGAAAACGTAACATTCCAGATATACTTCCTCCCTCCATTAATGGTATACCAATAAACTTATCTGGTACGGCAAAATATCTCGGAATTGTCCTTGATCGTAAACTTAACTGGAAAGAAAATTTAAAGAAAGAGAAAGGAAAGCTCAAATCGCTTTCTACACTTGTAGTAGAATTTTTGGGAAAAAATGGGGACCTGGTCCCAAAACCATTAACTGGATGTATACATCCATAATAAGACCAATCCTCACATATGCCTGTCTAGTCTGGTGGCCATCATTAGAGAAGGCTTCAAACCTTAAGACCATGACCAAAATCCAAAGGCTTGCATGCATTGGCTCAACTAGTGCCATGAGAACAACACCAACTGCAGCTCTGGAAACCTTCCTGTCGCTAGCCCCCCTAGATCTTTTTACTAAGGAGATGGCGGCCAAAAGCGCACTGCGACTCAAACAATGCAACAATTGGAAAACAGGCATATCAGGCCATAGAACCATCATCAACCATACAGACATAGACATTCAAACAGACTATACCCCCCCGCATATTGACTTCAATCCAGTGGCCCTAACAGTCTTTCCGACAAGAGAAAGCTGGGAGGAAAACAGGGTTATAAAAGGAAATCACATTTCCGTCTTCACACATGGTTCCAAAACGGACGAAGGGGTAGGGTCAGGTATCTTTTCAGACTACCCCACCATGAATAGATCAATAAAGCTTCCCGACTTCTGCAGTGTCTTTCAAGCAGAAGTACTTGCAGTGTGCGAAGCCGCGAAGCACTTAGCTACGCAAAACCTGATCAACAAAAATATTGACTTCTTTATAGACAGTCAAGCGGCCATTAAAGCTATCTCATCCATTATCACAAAATCCAGACTAGTAGACAGCTGTCGCAGTAACCTAAGACTGCTCAGCGAAACTAACACAGTTAGTTTAACCTGGGTTCCAGGACATCGTGACATAATTGGTAATGAAATGGCGGATAAGCTGGCTAAAATCGGGTCAACACTCGAATCCAGCGAAACGAACACCTCAGTTCTAAGGCCACTTGAGCAAGAAAAAAACAGAATCAAACACAATTTTCTAAAAACCGCCAATGACAGGTGGTCTTCTTTAGAAACATGCCGAGTCTCTAGAAACCTTTGGCCAGATATTTCCAAGAAAAAAACAGAATTTCTACTCCAGCTAAGCAGACCTCGGCTCTCTCTGTTGATTGGCATTCTCACGGGACACAACTCGTTGGGTACCCACATGATGAGAATGGGCATTAGCACATCCGACTTATGTAGAGGATGCCAAGATGAGGAGGCAGAGGAGGGATCATTCCACTTCCTCTGTGAGTGCCCACACTCGGAAAAAAACCCTCGGAGAATACTTTTTCGACGAACTGGGCGACATCTCAAATCTCCCACTGAGCAACGTCCTGAAATTCACTCAGGGCTCCAAATGGTTCAGCGGGAGTTCCCTACCACAATAACCATTTACCTTTCCAATCCTCCCATTTCCTCATCCTCTGTTTTCCCGGGGAGCACAATGGATCCTTGAGATCCGAATGAGGTGTTGCCACTTGTGGATGCACCCCCCATTCAACCTAACCTATCATAGAGACGAGATCTCGCATTGGCGATCCGAGAATCCTGGTTTCACTAGGTTCAATGACGACCGACTTGCAAATGCAGTCATCGCCCAGCGAAACGGGGATAACACCCTGTTCGTTTCTAAGATGGACCTCTTGGACATCTTTCACAAAATAAAGAAAAAGAAGTCGACAGGAGTCGACGGCATACCCAATGTTGTGCTGCGAAACCTCCCTTCGGAAGCGGTGGACATATACACCACGTTGTTCAACAATGCGCTGAATAATGCATATTATCCAGTGCGTTGGAAGACGGCAGTTGTCCATCCTCTCCTTAAAAAAGGGAAGGATGGTTCCAATCCAGCAAATCTCCGGTCAATTAGTCTTCTCCCGAGTATCAGCAAGGTATTCGAGAAAGTTCTCAATAGAGCTCTGTCCACATGGGCTGAGGACAAACATATTATTCCAGAAAATCAGTTCGGTTTTAAGGCGGGCCATGATACCACACATGCCGTGTCTAAACTAGTATCAGATATTCAATGGAACAAAGCTAAAAATCAGTGTACGGGTGCATGTCTGGTTGACTTGGAGAAGGCTTTCGATACCGTTTGGTTAGACGGTCTTTTCTATAAGTTGATCAGATATGGCATGAGTAAACCACTGTTTTATATTCTGAATGACATGCTTCATGGTAGAACGTTTGTTGTGAAAAGTTGCAATATAACTTCTACCAGAACTTTTAAAATACAGAACGGTCTACAACAGGGGGCGGTGAATTCGCCTATTTTATTTAGCATTTTCACCGGCGATCTAATTGGTTCTCTTCACCATGCTATAGCGTACGCCGACGACCTTATTGCGTACAGAACAGGTCCAAAGATTGAAGTCATCAGAATACTTTTGCAGCGTGACTTCGATAAGATCCAACAATATTGCGATGACTGAAAGTTGAAAATCAACGTCCAGAAATCGGAAACAATTGTGTTTAGAACCTCGTTGGCTCGGGCCTCATGGGATACGAGAAAGAACTGGCGAAAGCTGGTGATCGTTGATCTACATGGCCACCCACTGCCAAACAAAGTAGTAGTCAAGTACCTCGGCATCTGGCTAGATCAGTATCAATATTCTAACAAACATATGGATGCGGCTCTGGCCAGGGCTAGAGGAGCTTTTGCTCTGACAAGGCGACTGTTTCACAGCAGTCAACTTGATAGCAGAGTGAAGGTGATTTGCTACATGGCCCTCATAAGGCCAATGATTGTCTATGGGTGCCCCGTGTGGTTCAATGTTACAGCGTCTCAAATGGAAAAGATTCGGGTGTTTGAGAGACAGTGTCTGCGTACCTGTCTTGGATTGCACAGAACACCAGAGTCGGAGTACAGAAAATATTATCCTAATGAGTTCCTTTACAACGGGGCTCAAATAAACAGGATCGACAACTTCAACTGACTCGTGGTCACACTGCAAGGGCGATGACCTCGACCAATGGCCTGATTTTTGGGGCTTATGACCCCAACACTGAATATATGGAGAAAACGCGCTTCAGTGGATTTGTCCCACCGGAGGCTTTCCTCTATTTTGATATGGTAGGGTTGATTCAGGATAGATTGGCGGTTCCGCTAATCTACCACGTCTGCCGTAAGTTCGTGGAACGACGGCTCCTTTACAACCGAGACGTCACTGCAGTAGGCGGAGAAGCTGTAGAGCTCCTCCGGTTCAGTAGGGCGGTTTCAGATCGCGATCGTCGTGACGTTGTTAAAACGTCGAATATGTTCTGGTGGTTGTCGGAGCAACAACAAGAATTTGATAATGATAGCGAGTCGCCAATGGCTGGCTTACACAGGTTTAGCGTGTAAGTCTTAGGGTATAGGGGGTGGGCACAGTGGCAAATAAAAAAATCACAAGAAATCAAAAAAAAAAAACATAAAATCAAAAAAATCGAAAAAAAAGAAAAAATCACAAAATGCAAAAAACAAAAAAAAAAAAAAATACGAAATACAAAAAAAAAACCCCAAAAGCTTCTGTGGCTGCTCTAGTTTTAAGTAGATTTAAGTAGTTTTAATTAGTTTTAATTAGTTTTAATTAGTTTTAAGAAAACAAAAAAAAATGATCTATCTAACTAAGTTTTTTAAAATTTTCTTAGGTTTAATTGTTCTAGTTTTGATTCATAAGGTATCTTAAGGCCGAAAGGCACTAGTAGTAAGATATTGAATAATTTAGAGTACCCGCCTAGGGTCAGTAAGTTAATTAAGTTAATATATAAGCTAATTTTACACATTTTTGTTAGCATGTAAGTAGATATAAGAAAAATTGAATAAAAATGAATTAAAAATGAAAATGAGTCGTTGGCTTTTAAACTCAGGGTCTCAGGTTCGAATCCCAGCCGTGGCGACAATTTTTATTTATGTTTTCACTTTAAATAAATTAAAAAATGGAAGTCATGGCCGGGAATCGAACCTGAGACGCTGGGCTATGACGACTTTACATATGAAATACGATGAGCCAAAAAATGGTGTCGGTCGCGAATTCAATGCTTTACCCCCATCGCAAAAGTGCCAAACGCTCCTAAAGAAGTTTTCACTTCAAAAAACAAGATCAAATTACTTCAGTGAGTCACAGGTGTGTATATTTTCGTTTTTGTTTCTAACCTTTTATTTTTGGCAAACAGGGTATGCTCGAAATCCGAGATTTTTTTTTATATATATATTTTTTTTTTTTTTTAAATATCTGGATGGCTGACTAACAGCCTGGAAGCAGCGTTGCCGAAGTGGCACAATTGTGCCATTTTGGCACCCTTCAGTCTCGATTGGCACCTTGGCACCTTTAGCTCTCATTTGGCACCTTAAGAGCTTGATACATTTTAATGAAGAAAACTTAGGCCCCGATTGCGGTTGTCGATTGACTAATCGATACTCGACTTTTGTCGATTTCGATCGACATTCTTCGATTTGACGGTCGACAGCTTTCGTTCATAATTTTCTGGTCGACTGTTGCGTTAGGAAATCATTTTGAGGGAAAATGTAAGTATTTTATTGAACAAATTCATATTTTGATATAATACTCGTATTATATACTCGTATTATATCAAAATATGAGCATTTGTTCAATAAAATACTTACATTTTCCCATAAAATAATTTCCTAACGCAACAGTCGACCAGAAAATTATGAACGAAAGATGTCAATCGAAATCGACAAAAGTCGAGTATCGATTAGTCAATCGACAACCGCAATCGGGCCTTAATAAAGTCATTCAAAAACGACTGTAAGGAATGTTTTTTCTTCAAGTAGTGAAACATACATATCGTGTGTGTGTGTTCTTATTCATGCCCAAATAATCGTAATGATACTTTACGGGAAAGTATTTGTTGACCAACTGACCAACGTTTGAGATCTTGTTGGAGTAGGTCTAATAATTCTGTAACTCGAAATTCTGTTTTTTCCTTCAGTTCTATTTTGATATTGTAACGCTAACCCAACATTTAACACCAATTTTCTAATCGAACATGTTCAACCGAAAACACAACTGGCAACACTAGTGTAAGTGCAGAGAAAATGTTTGACAGCAGAGTGGAGAGTGGAGACCATGTGGAAATTACTGGAGAACTCTAGATGAAATGTCATTCGATATAAATAGGCCGCCCGAGGCAACCAGATGGCCGTTTTGAATATAGAGTGATAAAGTTAAGAGTGAATTGTTGTTAACAAGTGATAGTCCAAAAGTCGAGTTGAGATCGAATAAAGTATAGATACTGATTAAAAGTGGTAGAAATAAATTAAAAAGTGAAGTTTTATTTTGCGAACTAAGCGCACGTTACATTGGTGTCAGAAGTGTAAATAAAACTTATTTGACTAGTAAAGTGTAAAAAAAAAAAAGTTAAATACACTGAAAATGGGTAAGTTGTTGGAAGAGCTCAACTACATTGAGCTTAAAAGTGAGTTAGGTAAGCGAAATCTTTCTAGAGCGGGATCGAAAAATGAGCTCGTCCTGCGTTTGCGCAACTATTTGCAACAGCAAGGGGAAGACGCAAACACCTTTGTTTTTGAAACAGAAGTGGAGGAAGAAGAAGTAAGTGAAAGTGTAGATTTTTCTAGTATGATGAAGCTTTTATTAGAACAACAAAAGAAGCTGATTGAAGAGCAACAGCAGAATATTCTCGGACGTCTGGAAGAGCAACAAAACGATCAAAAGAAGGAACAGCTGAATGTTCTCGAACAACTTGAAACACAACGAAACGAGCAAAAGAAGGAACAGCAGAATGTTCTCGAACAACTGGAAGCACAACGAAACGAACAAAAGATGGAACAACAGAATATTCTCGAAAGACTTGAGGCGCAACAGAATGTTTTGGAAGGTCAGAAAAACATTCTAGAAGGTAAATTGGGTAACATTGAGAAAAATGTATGTGCCCTAGACGAACGCGTTGAAGGTATGGAGAAACAGCTTTCTGTTGTAGAGAATCGTTTCGAAATCGTAGAAAGCCGATGTGATAAACAGTTCTCTGTTCTGACCAAGGAATTGGACCAGATCCGCAAAATCAAAATTCGAGAATCTGCTATAGAGTTTGCAAAGAAAAAGAGATGAAACCGTAAACATTTGATGGACAGTCTTCTTGGCCAGTCTACAAGAGACAATTTGAGGCAGCCGCGACAACAAATGGCTGGGATGACGAAGACAAGTACATTGCACTGACTCTTGCTCTTAGAGGACCAGCAGCTGAATTACTTCAAACAGTTCCAGCTGGTAAAAGCGGTGATTTCAGTTCTCTCGTGGCAGCTATAGATAAACGCTTTGGAGATAGCCACTTGAAAGAAGTCTTCCGAGTCCAACTCAATAACAGAGTCCAGAAAAGGGGTGAAAGTCTACAGCAGCTCCAAGCAGACGTCGAAAGACTGGTTCACCTGGCATACCCGGATGCTGGAGAAGAAATCATAAACCAGCTTGCTGTTGAGTCCTTCGTTCGTGCCATTTCTGATATACATCTTGTGACGTGTTTTTAGTTTCCCAGCCGAGGTGATACTCAGGGCGGGCCAAGGTTATAGTGAAGAAAACACGAAACTTCACAAAGGTCAAAGAAATTCTCTTTTATTTAGAACTTAACCAAAATTTAGCGTTACAATTAACAAATCAGTATACTATATATCGTTATATATCTTTATATATGTTGTATGCTGTGACGGTGACACCTTCTGATTAGTGGCCAACGTCCCTTAGTCTGGATGGTCGGGACTTCTAATGCTCGGGGCAGGCCAACGTCCGAAATTCTGGTAACTTATGGTATCCTTATGTAAACTAAGGGAGAGAACGGATTAGCAATAATATAGTCTAATGTGGTTAGCGGCCTCTATCGGCACAATCCCTTGCGGCACATTCACCCTATAGGTAGCCGTAGGTAGTCGAAGCGCGTAGGCGTCTGAAGACCCTAGCAGGTAGAAACTCAGGCGTCTTGCGACCCCGGTAGGTAGAAACTCAAGCGTCTTGCGACCTCGGTAGGTAGAAACTCAGGCGTCTTGCGACCCCGGTAGGTAGAAACTCAGGCGTCTTGCGACCCCGGTAGGTAGAAACAACAAGCGTCTTGCGACCTCGGTAGGTAGAAACTCAGGCGTCTTGCGACCCCGGTAGGTAGAAACTCGAGCGTCTTGCGACCTCGGTAGGTAGAAACAACAAGCGTCTTGCGACCTCGGTAGGTAGAAACTCAGGCGTCTTGCGACCCCGGTAGGTAGAAACTCAGGCGTCTTGCGACCCCGGTAGGTAGAAACTCGAGCGTCTTGCGACCTCGGTAGGTAGAAACTCAGGCGTCTTGTGACCCCGGTGGGTAGAAACTCGAGCGTCTTACGACCTTGGTAGGTAGATCACAGGCAATAGCTCTGGGGGATCGAACAGGTACTAGTCTCTGCCCCAGGTGGCACAATACGTAAGAAATATATTTAATTAGTTCACTTACTCATACGCTTTACCCTTTTACCTTGGGTTTGCTAGCTATGTTGCTTAGCTGGTTGCTGGTTTATTCTTCCTTCTTCCTTTTCCTGGAGATGATGTGCACCGTAGGACCGGTGCCGGCGGACTGTGTTTTTCCATGCACTGAGCTGCCCTATTTATACTCAATCGCTCGTAGTGGTACCGTGCGCAAATCCCATATAATATTCCCTATTCCCCTGTAATTGCTATACCTACTCATGATATTCCCATAGGCTTGTTCATATGCTACCACTTCATTCATATGCTAACTCACCATCGAGCTCTGCCAGTCGTCATACTTTGCACTGCTTGTGCATGGGGAGTTGGTTGTTGGGTGGTATTACCACCTACCCATTATCCACCACTAATGGTGGTGTGGTCAGCTTTTTACCTCCATGAATACTTCTCACCACCAGGTACTATGTCTTGGCTATATAATTATCCCCCGGTTGGTGTATCGGATGAGGGGTGTCTTTCCATTTAAATGCGCTAGATGGCGGCACACAGGTGTTGAGGAGATGAATTGAAAGCATGTAACGAGGTTCTCAAATGCCTCGTTACATATCCTCCCCCTTTTGGAGACGAGGACCTCCTCGTCTAATCTTCATACGGTAATAAAAAAAAAGTATTGTATATATTTTTTCCAATTACCTTTTTTTTTATAAATACAATGGTCATTTGCAAAAAAAAAAAATAATTTCATTTTTCTTCTTAGATATCAAAAAAAAACCCAAAAAAAACTCCTCTTCTTCTTACGAACAAAAGAAAATGTTCGCCTCCTTTTTTTTTTTGTTTGCATACTACGGGTGGTAATAAATCTTTTGCTTCTGGCCGGTCGGTCTGTGGATTAAGATAGCCTCTCCTCTTTTAATGATGCGGCTGTCCACTAAGTCACTCTTTCGGACAAAGAAAAGGCGCTGGCGACGTCTCCCTGGTTGGTACTGGTCGTGCCGTCGAACGTCGATTCCCAGGAACCGGTCCTCCTTCTTCTTTGGTCGTGGCTGCGGCACATGGTTCGGCGGTTGACTGCCTTTTGCAGCTGCTAGCGTAGATTCTGGGTCCATCGTCTTCTTATCCCATGACCGTGGATCTGTGCAATGTTGTTCGATTGACATGGTCGCGTTCGGCTTCCTAAATCCAAATGTTTTTGGTGCGGTTGTGATGGGGTCGGTTCTTTTTTTCATTTGTCGTACTTGGCTTCTTGGCGGGCCTTGGTTCGGCGAGCTAGTTGTAGCGGTAACGTTGGCTGGTTTACGGGTAACGGTCGGGGTTCGTCTGGTGGCGGCCTTCTTATTGGCGGCGGCGGCGGTGGTTTGCTTGGTACGGGCATCCACGGTAGTATTCTGGAGGGGTGTTCTGGACCTGACGGTAGTTCGGCTGGCTACGGTGTGCGGAACTCGGGATACTCGTCTTTTAAGGTCGCTCCCTGTAGTCTGGATCATGATTGGCTCGGGCTGCTTGTTACTGGTAGTAGGCAGCTTTGGTAACGAAATGGTGGCACATGAGCAAGTAACAAGTAGGTAGCTGATATTCGAAATCCGGGATACTTAGCGGGGTTGAGTTCTACTTGTCTGGCACGTCGTCCCTTCCAATCATACACGGGGCTACACCGAATCAACAACTCATTCTGGTTAGGTGGTAGTGGGTTTACTGGCTGCGCTGTTACAGGCGGCGGTGGTGTGCATGAAGCGGCAACACCAGAGTTAGACTTATAGTTTCTGGGACGCTGGTATTTAGGTCTACAGGACTGGCTGTACATTACTGCAACTCTATGTGGATGGCAATTACAGTCCCTTGTCAACCGCCCATCTCCTCCACAGTAAGAGCAAAACAGACGGATCTGTCTTCGGCAGTTACTCCTAGTGTGACCCCGCTGTTTGCAGTTCCAGCAGTGAGTTCTCCGGTCGTACTGAGAAGCGTGCGATAGCATCTGAATCTGGTCGGTACGGTTAAAGTTCGGTAGCGGTGGCGGCAATACAGCGCGGCGGTCGGTTACTGGTCGGTCAGGAAAAGTAAATCGGTTAGGTGTAGGAGCGGCACGGGGCGGTGCTTGGCGGGATGTATGGTCTTCCCTTCGTATGTATTCATACTCCTCTGCCAGCTTCATGAGTTCGTCTAAAGTACTAAAATCACGTCTTTTGATATACAAGTGATACTCCGATCGCAAACTATCGTAAATGCGATCGATGCTATCCTCGATACTTATACGTGGGTGTCTGAGAATCAAATACTGGGTGGCTTGTATGAAATCCTTTGCCTTTTCTCGTGGCCCTTGCTTTTTCCGCAATATTTCCTCCTCCAGTTTGCAGAGGTACCTAGCTGGCAGATAATGATCTAGGAAAGCGGTGCGGAACTGGGTCCAGAATTTCATACGTTCTTTATTGATGCGAAACCACTCTAGAGCGGTGCCGCGCAGTATTTCCGGTAAGGCCTTGACACTATCATCGGGGCGTATGTCATAGCAAGCGGTTAATTCTTCGAGTCGGTCCATGACTCGATCGCGTTCCCTGATGAGTCGAACCTCAATCCCCATTTGCGGACGTTACTCATTAGTTCAGCCTCGTAGCTGAGAATAAACCGACCGGTTGGCCGGAAAGCTGGCTTGGTGGCAGATGGTTCGACAGGGGGTGGGGTAGCGACTTCATTGGGGAGCGCGGTACTTGACGATGCCGAGTTCCTTACCAGGTCATCTTCGGCGGACGGTGCGGTGGACGGTGCGGCGGTAGTTGGTACATAGGATGGCACCTGGAAGGAGATCTCGGTATATATTGGAGACTTTGGTTCGGTTTCGTTTCCTTGGATTGGTACTTGTTTGTACTCCCGCTCAGTTACAGCTCTCTCTAAATCCGCGCACAGCTCTTGCGTGGATTTCCGGAGTCTAGCCTGTTTGATGTAACCACTGAAACGGGATCGTAGCGTAGCTAAAGTGCCTTCAGCGTCGAGCCCTAACTGACTCATACGTGTCACCAGCTCGGGCTTGCTGAGCAAGTATATTGCCCCTATACTGGCGAACACGTCGAAGTTCTCTTCTGAGTCGGACATGTCTGGATTTTTTTTTTGTTTCTAGTTTATTATTTTTTTATAGTTCTAAGAGAATTTCTTTTTCAACGGTGGACCTTAATAGTCCCTGCTCGGGCGCCAAATTGTGACGTGTTTTTAGTTTCCCAGCCGAGGTGATACTCAGGGCGGGCCAAGGTTATAGTGAAGAAAACACGAAACTTCACAAAGGTCAAAGAAATTCTCTTTTATTTAGAACTTAACCAAAATTTAGCGTCACAATTAACAAATCAGTATACTATATATCGTTATATATCTTTATATATGTTGTATGCTGTGACGGCGACACCTTCTGATTAGTGGCCAACGTCCCTTAGTCTGGATGGTCGGGATTTCTAATGCTCGGGGCAGGCCAACGTCCGAAATTCTGGTAACTTATGGTATCCTTATGTAAACTAAGGGAGAGAACGGATTAGCAATAATATAGTCTAATGTGGTTAGCGGCCCCTATCGGCACAATCCCTTGCGGCACATTCACCCTATAGGTAGCCGTAGGTAGTCGAAGCGCGTAGGCGTCTGAAGACCCTAGCAGGTAGAAACTCAGGCGTCTTGCGACCCCGGTAGGTAGAAACTCAAGCGTCTTGCGACCTCGGTAGGTAGAAACTCAGGCGTCTTGCGACCCCGGTAGGTAGAAACTCAGGCGTCTTGCGACCCCGGTAGGTAGAAACAACAAGCGTCTTGCGACCTCGGTAGGTAGAAACTCAGGCGTCTTGCGACCCCGGTAGGTAGAAACTCGAGCGTCTTGCGACCTCGGTAGGTAGAAACAACAAGCGTCTTGCGACCTCGGTAGGTAGAAACTCAGGCGTCTTGCGACCCCGATAGGTAGAAACTCGAGCGTCTTGCGACCTCGGTAGGTAGAAACTCAGGCGTCTTGTGACCCCGGTGGGTAGAAACTCGAGCGTCTTACGACCTCGGTAGGTGGATCACAGGCAATAGCTCTGGGGGATCGAACAGGTACTAGTCTCTGCCCCAGGTGGCACAATACGTAAGAAATATATTTAATTAGTTCACTTACTCATACGCTTTACCCTTTTACCTTGGGTTTGCTAGCTAAGTTGCTTAGCTGGTTGCTGGTTTATTCTTCCTTCTTCCTTTTCCTGGAGATGATGTGCACCGTAGGACCGGTGCCGGCGGACTGTGTTTTTCCATGCACTGAGCTGCCCTATTTATACTCAATCGCTCGTAGTGGTACCGTGCGCAAATCCCATATAATATTCCCTATTCCCCTGTAATTGCTATACCTACTCATGATATTCCCATAGGCTTGTTCATATGCTACCACTTCATTCATATGCTAACTCACCATCGAGCTCTGCCAGTCGTCATACTTTGCACTGCTTGTGCATGGGGAGTTGGTTGTTGGGTGGTATTACCACCTACCCATTATCCACCACTAATGGTGGTGTGGTCAGCTTTTTACCTCCATGAATACTTCTCACCACCAGGTACTATGTCTTGGCTATATAATTATCCCCCGGTTGGTGTATCGGATGAGGGGTGTCTTTCCATTTAAATGCGCTAGATGGCGGCACACAGGTGTTGAGGAGATGAATTGAAAGCATGTAACGAGGTTCTCAAATGCCTCGTTACAATCTTCAGAGGTCTGTGCGAACTGCTAGAACACGTACTCTTTCTGAAACTTTAGCATTCGCATTGACAATTGAAGCAGCAGAACAAGCTTCTCATGGAGTACATCGACTAAGAGAAGCCATAGTCGAAGAATGCTCGTGCCAAAGAGCTGAAATACAAAAGAACCAGCGGAGCGGACTAGCAAGATGTTGGAATTGCAACAAGACAGGGCACTTAAAGCGTCAATGCCGACTACCACCAAATAAAGCCGCTTGTCAACATTGTGGAAGAACCCAGAACAAGGTAACAACAACACCAGCGTTGTCTATCAGCCCGTTTCCCATCAGGGAAACGAGTAAGAACCAACTTCGAGGGGCAGAGGCCGGTTTCTTGTATCGATGGCCCCAGAACCACCATCCAGGTCTCTCAGACCAAACAAGACATCAAAAGTCTGACTGTGGAGACTACTATTAACGGGAACAAACATGTGGCTACCATCGACACCGGTGCCACAGCCTCCATAGTACGTCGAGACCAGCAAGAGTATATGGAGAAGTGTGTCTTAAGATCCAACTGGCCGATCAAGTGTTTACTCATCAATTCTTGGTGGCAGATATATGTGACGAGTACATCATTGGAATCGACTTTATGAAACAGCACGGAGTTATTTTGGACATCGGTAATCAGGTTTTGAAGTACCAAAATAAGAAACTTCCAATGAATTATTCAGACGAAAGTACGTCGACACTGAGGACAGTCATCACGGAAGATCTGATTCTGCCTGACTTTTCTGAAGTCTTCGTTTGGACAAAACTGGAAGGTGAGTTTGGAAGCCTTCGATACCTCATGGTGGAACCAGACCCAGAGTGTTCCTCCCAAAGCGTCATCATTGGGAAAACACTGGTAGCACCGAAAAACAAAATGGTCCCCGTACGATTACTAAACACCAGACCGTACGATGTAAGGTTGAAGAAAGGAGAAGTCGTTGGACGTTGCGAATCGGTTGCAGCAATTACGAAGATCACAAACGAAGCCCCGAGAAAAACTATAACTCCGGAGGAGCTCAAAACCATCAGAGCTAAAATACTGAATTCATCCAACCTTGATCACCAACAAACAAGGATGGCTGAAAATCTCCTACAAGAGTACACTGACATCTTCGCATCGCAAAAGGGACAATATGGTAGGACACAGTTGGTGCAGCATCGCATCAACACAGGAGATGCAAGACCGATTCGTCAACCCGCTAGACGCCTTCCACTGGCCAAACAAGGTGAGGTTGAGGAAATGATAACAGCAATGAAGAAGGACGGCCATATCGAAAATTCCAAAAGTCCAGTGGTGCTAGTGAAAAAGAAAGACGGAAGCACTCGTTTTTGTGTGGACTACCGAAGGCTGAATGATGTGACTAAGAAGGACAGCTATCCCCTGCCCAGAATAAGTGATACCCTGGATGCCATGGAGGGAGCCCAGGGGTTCTCGACGCTGGACTTGAAAAGTGGATACTGGCAAGTTGACATCCACCCAGATGATCGGGAAAAGACGGCGTGTTCTACAGGTAATGGGCTCTGGCAGTTCAAAGTTATGCCGTTTTGGCTATGCAACGCTCCGGCAACATTCGAGCGTTTGATGGAGTGCGTTCTTCAGGGACTGACGTGGAAAGCTTGCCTAGTCTACTTGGACGATGTCATTGTTTACGGGAAAACATTTGACCAACATTGCAAGAACTTAAAATCCGTGTTTCAGAGACTTCGAGAGGCTAACCTTAAACTGAATCCGGAAAAATGTGCACTTTTCAAAACCGAAGTTAAGTATTTGGGACACATCATCTCTTCCCAAGGAGTGAAGACTGATCCTGAAAAAGTTGACTCCGTCAAAAATTGGCCAACACCACAGGACAAACATCAACTCCGAAGCTTTCTTGGTCTTGCCACATATTACCGACGATTTGTTAAGAACTTTGCTGGAGTTGCAAAAAGTTTGCATCAGCTCACCGAAAAAGGGAAGCATTTTAAATGGTCAGGTGAGTGTGAGAAATCTTTTCAGGAACTCAAATACCGCCTCTGTAATGCTCCAGTGATGGCACATCCAACACCTGGCAAAACATTCATCATGAACGCAGATGTGTTGTGATCCGAGAACCACAACTATTCCCAACCTCCTTCATTCAGAACCAACTTCATTCACAAAAACACCAACCGGGCATAATTTTCATTTTCGTTCTTAATGTGGAACAGCACTTCACGTATGCACGTCACTATGACTCAAGCCATATGCTCGCCATATGCGCGCCTCTATTGCAACGAAAACAGATGAGTAAACAACTGCAATGCAATAGAGTATGTCAAGTGCAATGTGTAATACGAAACCTATAAACTGCGATCGATGAAGACACACCCAGAAGTACTTGAGTGGGTCACCATACGATCGGCATAAAGGTTTAAGCGTGTTCTACATAATGACCAATGAAGTAACCATGGTGTGTGGCCTAGTTCGGATGAACTAAATGAAGTGACATGGTTCTGACGATGGTAAACGGCTAGCTAAGTAATAGTAATGAATAAAAACCAATAAATAGAGAAGCGAATGGGAAGAAGGGCAGAGTTGAAATTTGAGTTTATATAGTAAAGGTTGCAGCCAAATGCATTGAGACAGCGGGCCTTCTACTACATTCAAATATATTCAAATAAAAAGAATTTAAACAAAGTATTTTCTTTTGTTTCGACTCTCCGTCACCTGCTCTTCCTTTTGAAGCACAGCAGAACGTAACATTGGTGGCAACGGTGGGATTAGTCAATTTATCCCAGGATAGTTATTATCCCTACCAAAACACAAGAAGTCTATTTTTTTTTTTTTACTCTTGAGGCGTACTGGGGCTAAACACCAGTAAGTTTTTTTTGTGTGTACAGTTATTGGTGTGGTGAAAAACACCATTAAGTGATTTTTGTGTTGTGAAAATAAAAAGCCCTATAAACATAAGACCTGGCGAATTCCCAAGCGGACGCCGGAGGCAAAAATTAGGCAGTGAAAAGACCAGGCCGTAATTGACAACTATAGGGCGTGAAGCCTGCCTGGCAAGTGAAAATCAGCAGAGCAACTACATCAACACCAACATCAGCAGAAAAATCAACTTCAAACATCAACAACTTTAACAGCAACTACAACAACCCTCAAAACAAGTAAATTCTTTTTATTATTTACTATTTTTATTAAAATCGAAAAGATTTAAGTATAGTATACTAAAGCGAAATCAATTTTTGTTATCTATTGACCTAATTAAAGTGTTCAATTCAATTGAATTTTTTTTTAAATAACAGCACAAGTGATTATTAAGGATATTTTTCTTGTCTTCTACCCGAACCCCAAATTAAACTCTTTGTTTTCTCTCGTCTCTCGATACACTTCACGACTTCACAATTACTACCCGCAATCAAAAACTTAAAGTTAGTTTATTCGAGGTTTTGCCTTTTCATTATTTAGTCTCTGACATTTCGGAAATGACAGAATATAAAATGAATTTTAAAGATATCATTAATATTGTCCCCACTTTCGATGGAAAGTCGGAAAATCTAGGGATGTTTTTAGCGTGTGGTGATATTTTGTTCAAGTCAGTGAAACCTGACGAGCACAAACTTTTCCTCAGCATAGTAAAAACCAGGCTTGAGGGACCAGCTTTCGAATTAATACAATTCAAGACTGTGGAAAGATGGGAAGATCTTTGTTCAGTCTTGAAAATGGAATATTCATCGGTAAAGTCAAGGTCCTCAGCTCAAAATGAGTTGATTTCAGCTCGACAACGAGCAAAAGAAACAGTCAAAGAGTTTGGCGAACGTATAGGTCAACTCTTAAATGCCTTAAATTCGGCAACGTACGTCAGCTCAACGGAGGAGGCAGTTAGAAATTTTCTTTTCAAAGAAAACGACAAACTGGCTCTACAAACTTTCGAGGATGGCATCCGAAATCAAAATCTCAGGTTTATGGTTCAGGCTCATGGAGAAACGGATTTAAAGAAATCCATTCTCTATGCTGAGGAGCATTTGAACCGACTAGAACGCGTTGGCCCTTCTACAAGTTCTGCAAACATTTCCCCCTCGATACGTCCAACGTGTCAATTTTGTAACAAGGTGGGTCACACAAGTGCACACTGTTATACTAATCCCAACAGGACATCACAAAACACAAACCAACACACAAATATAAAAAGGGAAATACAACGGCTCACTTGTGGGTACTGTAAAAAACCCAACCATCGAGAAGCAGATTGCAGGTTAAAGCGGTCTCAACTCGGTTCGACCAAACCTAACCCATTTAGGGACAATTCGCATAACAAAAACAATCAAAATTTCTCCAACATCCGGCGATACAACGCTAAACAAGGGTATAGGAACTGGAATCCTGGTGAGGAGTTTTATCCTCAAAATTCGGGAAACGGCTACGCTCGGGAGGAAGAGATGGGTCATCCGTCCCGACTAAATCTGAATACCGACCCGCAACAATAAAATCTAGTTTCTTGACTGTTTCCTTTTGTCCAGAGTTCCATGAGCCGGTAATACGAATCCAGTTCGAGCCGTCTAACAAAAGATACTCTACTTTTTTAATAGATACCGGAGCAGATATTAGTTTGTATAAGGACAAATTCGGAACAAATTCTAACCCAAGAAAAAGACTTACTATATCTTCAATTTCTGGTGATTCTGTTTTCACTCTAGGGGAAATAACTGGTTCTTTTATTATTAATTCCAAATACAATCTTTCACTTACACATCCCTTCCATCTACTCACTCCAAATATAAACTTGCCGTACGATGGTATTTTAGGAAACGATTTTCTTTCCAAATACAGGTGTAAAGTTAACTATAAAGAAAATGTTTTAGAGGTATACGACATTCAAATCGAAAACCCTGTTATCAGAGAAAGCATCCGAAAAGCTACCCCTCACGAGGTGGTGCCTACGGGCTGTGATTTGGAAGCAAAAAGTGATGAAAAGGCTGAGGAGAATAACTTTATTCTTAAGTCCAATAAAGCCACCATCAACCGAAATTCCGATAAGCTTAAATTGAATGCTGACTCCGACAACAAAGAATTAGATTTGAATGAATCACCGATCAAAGTAGAAAACGATTCAATACATAAGACTACATTAAACAGTGATGTAGCAGCTATAAATAAAAATAAGACTTTAGAAAACAACAGCCAAAAGAGCAAGGAAACTAAAGCAGCAATACATAAGACTACATTAAACAGTGGTGTAGCAGCTATAAATAAAAATAAGACTTTAGAAAACAACAGCCAAAAGAGCAAGGAAACTAAAGCAGCAATACATAAGACTACATTAAACAGTGGTGTAGCAGCTACAAATAAAAATAAGACCTTAGAAAACAACAGCCAAAAGAGCAAAGAAACTAAAGCATCTACTGATTCGTTATCAGCAATACTTAAGACTACATCAGAAATAAACCCTTTCAAAACAGATTTATGTTTTATCCTCCCACCTAGGAGTCAACAAATGATCGAAATTCCCTTCAAAAATGCTAACAAAAAGTCTGTAGATATTGTGATCAAAAAGAAACAGATTTGTCCAGGAGTATATGTTGGCGAATCCATAGTAAGGCCTATAAACAATAAAATCAGAGTTCTAACTATGAATGCTTTAGAAACAGAGAAAATACTCTATACAAATAATCTTAATTTAAATTTTGATAGTTTAGATCAGTACGAGCAGTACAATATGAAAAATTTTAGTAGCAAAGTAGAAAAACGAATGGAAAAACTAGAGTCCATGTTGATATTAGACTATTGCAACGCTGAAGAAAAGGATTCTATCCTTAAGATTTGTAGAGAGTACAACGAATTGTTCTATCTAGAGGGTGATCACCTCACCAACACCGATTCCATGACTCATAAAATCGGTACTGATGAGAGTAAACCCGCACTTTACGTAAAACCTTATCGACTCCCTGAAAGCCAAAAAGCAGAAATCCATAAACAAGTACAAGAGATGTTAGACGACGACATCGTACGACCAAGTTCGAGTCCCTGGAACTCACCCCTGCTACTCGTTCCCAAAAAACCGGGAAACGATGGAAGCAAACGTTGGAGAGTAGTTGTAGATTTCAGGAAACTAAATGACTTAACCGTCGGCGATGCATACCCACTACCAAATATCAGTGACATATTTGATCAATTGGGTAGAGCTAAATATTTCAGCACCTTGGATTTGGCTAAAGGATTCCATCAAATCTTAATGGATGATAAAGATCGATGCAAGACCGCATTCAGCACTCCTTTTGGCCATTATGAATATAATCGAATGCCATTCGGTTTAAAGAACGCTCCTGCAACCTTCCAACGCCTAATGAACACTGTTCTCACTGGCTTACAAGGTTTTGATTGTTTCGTTTATATGGACGATATAGTTCTATACGGATACGACCTTAAAGATCATAACTCCAAATTATTAAAAGTTCTCAACCAACTAAGCATCCACAATCTGAAATTACAACCAGAGAAATGTAATTTTCTAAAACACGAACTCATGTATCTAGGTCATCTTATTTCGGAAGATGGACTTAAACCAGACCCCGAAAAGATCAAAGCTGTTAAAACGTACCCTACACCTAAAAATGCTAAAGGTATAAAATCTTTTCTAGGCTTCGTTGGCTATTATAGAAAATTTATAGAAAATTTTTCTACGATAGCAAAACCTCTTACAAAGCTACTAAAGAAAAACTGTGTTTTCAAATGGGATGCCTTCTGCGATGAAGCTTTTAGAGATCTAAAAAATAAATTAATAAACCCCCCAGTCTTAGCTTACCCCAATTTCAAAGAAGAATTTATTGTGACCACAGATGCAAGCGATGTCGGAATCGGAGCTATTTTGTCACAAGGTCTAATTGGAAAAGACAAACCCATATCCTTCGCAAGCAGAACGTTGAATGACTCCGAAGTCAGGTATAACACGACCGAAAAAGAACTACTTGCAATTGTCTATGCCATACAACAATTTCGTCCCTACCTTTATGGCAAACCCTTCACTATTTGTACTGACCATCAACCTTTGTAATGGTTATTTTCTCGTACCGATCCTATGTCTAGACTAGCAAGATGGAAAATTTTATTATCCGAATATGAATATACCATTAAGCATAAACCAGGGAAAATCAACTTAAATGCTGATGCTTTAAGTCGATATATAGGAGAAAATAATATATTGGTTGTAACACGAGGGCAAAAGCAAAAACAGATCGAAGATAATATTCAAGCAAATGCGACTGTTGCTCCTAAAAGAAAGCCAACCTCTAAGGAAAAGAAGAACGACCATGCCATATCAGAACAAATTCCTGAAGGTGAGATAATAACTGATTTGTCCAAAACATCATGGAAAATCGGACCCTCTATAGGCAAGGGAAGTCATGGTCAAATATATTCAGCGTGTAAAGCTTCAAGTTCACCAAAGAATCCGTCCGACTATGAATCGACAAACATGAAAGCTGATGTACAAAAGCATGTGAGCATATGCACGTCTTGTCAACGAAATAAAAGTAGAAAAAATCCACCAGTCCCCATGAAAATTACAACTACTAGTGTTAGACCATTTGAAAGAGTCGCTCTAGACATAGTTGGACCACTTCCTGTTAGCTATGGTGGAAACAAATATCTACTCACCTTCCAGGACGACTTGACAAAGTTTTCGGAAGCTATGCCAATACAAAACGCTGAAGCTTCAACTGTAGCTAGAACATTCGTGGAAATCATAGTATGTCGCCACGGAATCCCTCTATCTCTTTTAACTGACCAAGGGACAAATTTCTTAAGTATCCTTTTCAAAGAAATGTGTAGCCTATTGAAGATAAAAAAGTTGAATACAACGCCCTACCATCCTCAGACAAATGGAGCATTAGAACGAAGCCATAGAACATTAGCCGAATATCTACGACACTATGTGAACCAAGATCCTTTGTCATGGGATACATGGATCCCATATTCTATGTTTGTATACAATACAACACCACACAGTAGTACTGGATTTTCACCCTATGAACTCCTATACGGATTCCCTGCTAATATTCCAAGCGTTCTGTCACAAAAACCCAAGATTTCTTATAACTATGATAACTACGTTAACGAACTTAAGGCTAGATTACAACACGGATATGAGACAGCAAACTCAATCCTCAAAGAAAAAAAGGAAAAATCAAAGACTCTTTACGACAAGAATGCTAGACCAAAAATATTTAACGTAGGAGATAAAGTCCTAATAAAAAATCAAACCAGACAGAATAAACTTTCGACTCTGTGGGACGGACCATACGAAGTCATAAGAATCCATTCGGATGAAAATACTGTAGTAAGAGTAGGTAAGAAATCAAAATTAATTCACAACAACAATTTACAACCTTTTAACGAATAACTACACACAACTAAACACATACAAAACGTTTTACACGCACAAAAAAAAAAAAAAAAAAACCATACACTCACTGGAAACTGCCTCCTAAAATCAAAAGATATCACTATACGGTCTAAAAACGAAAAATCTTCCTTTGTTTATAATTCCTTCATCCCCGCTTTAAATATTTCCGAAATTAAGAACAACTATCCGAAAAACGAAGCAAAACCAGAGGTTACATTCATTAAATATTCTAGTCAAAACCAACTAAAACTTCTATCAAAAAGTTTACAATTGCAAAAGACTAAAGAATTAACACCCTTTTTAACAATAGACAAGCATGACGTACACCACTATACTGTCATATATATAATCTTCACAATCCTCTTAATATCACTTTGCTACAGACGATACAATACGTATAAAGTCAAACAAGAGAAAACAAATAGTTTAGGAAAAGGTAATGTTGTCCAGATGAACAAGAAAGAAAACGAAGTACCAATTTTTGTGCTTAGTAATTAGAAAAATATAGTATGTCATTATACCATTATTTACTATAAATCATTGTTAATTAATACGATATAAAATTATGTAAAAAAAAAAAAAAAAATTTATTATTAATTAATGCAATATAAAATTATGAAAAAAAATTTTTTTTCTCAAGGATGTTTATGCACATATAATACATATATAATACCTGTAAGACATGTAAAGCTATTTAGAAATTTTTTACATTTAATATATTAAAAATATAAATCTGTTTAGAAAATTTTTACTACTTATAAATCATAAAACAGTAAAGAACAATGAAAAAAAAAAAAAAATATATATTTTTACTGATTTATTAAATATATCTATGTATAATTAAATAAACTAATTAATAACAATAATAATAATTTGAAAACAAATTTTGAAACAAAAATTCACTGATTTATTAAATATATCTATGTATTACCACCATATACCATATTATTATCTATTATATAATCTAGTAATAAAAACAAAAGTTAATTTTGTAAAACTCTGACTTCTTCGCATTTGCTTCAACTCTACACGTTTTGCGAAAATTCCTAACCTTTTTATTGGCTACGAATTTTCTTTTTTCAAGAGGGGGAGGATGTTGTGATCCGAGAACCACAACTATTCCCAACCTCCTTCATTCAGAACCAACTTCATTCACAAAAACACCAACCGGGCATAATTTTCATTTTCGTTCTTAATGTGGAACAGCACTTCACGTATGCACGTCACTATGACTCAAGCCATATGCTCGCCATATGCGCGCCTCTATTGCAACGAAAACAGATGAGTAAACAACTGCAATGCAATAGAGTATGTCAAGTGCAATGTGTAATACGAAACCTATAAACTGCGATCGATGAAGACACACCCAGAAGTACTTGAGTGGGTCACCATACGATCGGCATAAAGGTTTAAGCGTGTTCTACATAATGACCAATGAAGTAACCATGGTGTGTGGCCTAGTTCGGATGAACTAAATGAAGTGACATGGTTCTGACGATGGTAAACGGCTAGCTAAGTAATAGTAATGAATAAAAACCAATAAATAGAGAAGCGAATGGGAAGAAGGGCAGAGTTGAAATTTGAGTTTATATAGTAAAGGTTGCAGCCAAATGCATTGAGACAGCGGGCCTTCTACTACATTCAAATATATTCAAATAAAAAGAATTTAAACAAAGTATTTTCTTTTGTTTCGACTCTCCGTCACCTGCTCTTCCTTTTGAAGCACGGCAGAACGTAACAGATGCAAGCAACGTTGGAATCGGGCGGTACTATCCCAAGTGCATGATGGCGAAGAGAAAGTGGTGGCATACTACAGCAAGGTCCTCTCGAAACCCGAAAGAAACTACTGCGTGACCAGAAGGGAACTGCTAGCTCTTATCTTGGCAAGAAAGCACTTCCTTAAGTACATCTATGGACAGAAATTTCTTCTGCGGACAGACCATGGTGCTCTGAACTGGCTGTTGAACTTCAAAAATCCAGAAGGTCAAGTCGCAAGGTGGATAGAAAGACTGCAGACTTATGATTACCAGATTCAACACCGCAGAGGAAAGCTGCACTCAAACGCCGACGCATTGTCCCGAAGACCTTGCAAAGAGGATTGCAAGCATTGTAGGCGACAAGAAAACAAAGAAAATATTACCGCTCAGCGACTAAGAGCTGACCCAATAAGCGGATGGAGCAATGAGGAAGTGAGGACAGCTCAACAGGAGGATCCAGATATCGAACCCATTCTCACATGGAAAGAAAATGAAGAGAAACCTGAATGGGGAGACATTTCTGCCAGGAGTTCAGTTCTCAAAGCCTATTGGGCACAGTGGGACTCACTATATGTGCAGGAAGGTGTCCTCAGGCGAAGATGGGAATCCGCTGACGGTAAATCATATGTGATGCAGCTGATCGTACCGCAATCGAAAGTCAGTGAAGTTCTTCGGGAGATGCACGACGGACCTTCTGAAGGTCACCTGGGAGTTAACAAAACACTGAAGAAGGTGCGACATCGGTTCTACTGGTTACATGCTAGAGATGACGTGGAGAAGTGGTGCCGAACATGTGACAAGTGTGCTACAACCAAAGGACCTGGTAGGAAGATTCAAGGTAAGATGCATCAGTACAACGTTGGATCGCCTTTTGAGAGGATTGCAGTAGATGTGGCTGGGCCTTTTCCAGAGACCAACGCTGGAAACAAGTACATTCTGGTTGCAATGGACTATTTTAGCAAATGGCCTGAGGCGTATGCCATTGTTGTATCTCCTCCTATACCTTCCAGAGGAAGTCGTCGTGCGTTGAACTCAGCACACTTCAATTGTGTTGTACTCTTTGATTGCCAATTCGATATCATATTACGGATGTTGTTTTGGGTCAATCAAAGTGCAATCATACAATAGTTGAATTGTGCTGACCCTTTTAACGTGCCGACGATTATCCACTGCGAATGTTTGGGCTTGCGGTCACCTAAATGACACGACAAGTGAGAGTCTTTGGAAAACATTCAATGAAGTCGGTCGTTTCGCATTCTTTACACGGAAAACACTTTAACATTGGCGCAGCCGGGGTCTGCTACCTCAAAAACGAACTGCAACTACGTCGCTGCACCAACTACAAAGGGGGTAATCACGAAGATGTCAACGAAGAACCAATGGTTTTTCAATGTAAGAGAATCGATTGCTCTCAATTTTAATTGCGATGGGGAACTGTACGCTCCAGAGCTCAAAGGATTCGGAATTCTGCACATTCTACATCCTTGCGAAATAAATACGAAGGAATTGCGTATACCATACGAGCAGGTTTGGAGTTCAAAGCTTAAGATCCATCAACCGAGAGTGAACCATTCGGATCTTATTGGACTACTAAGGGAAAGATATGCCAATGTTACAGTGAGGACCTTTTCGAAACCACCACCACTATACCTAGGTAGTCATAGCGATATGATTGCGAGTTTGAAGGAGGGGAAGAAGTCGTTAGAAGATCTACAAGAGGAAGCAAATCAGGTCGAAAACAGAAAGCGTGTAAACAGTCAGCGATTGGAAGTCGACGTCCATCGATATTCTCTTGTGTCCATCAGTGTTCTCATAATAGCACTCGTATTGTTTAAATGGTACATTTCAAGAAGTTCGTCTGAAAACACCGCCAACATACCGAGTCACATAACAACAAATGTAACAAACGTTGTCCCAGAAATATCCCATGCCGTCAAGATAGATGCCGTCGAGATGGATGCCCTGCCCGATCGTACAGCTGCAACAAGGAAATCGAAGTAACGGAAAACGAGAAGTAACGTTTGCCCGAGTTTAAAAAACTTATTTGTAATGTATAATGTAGTAAGAAAAAGAGAAAACAAAATAAATAATAATTAAATAAAGAATTGTAAAAATGAGATCAAAATAAAGATAAAAATCTTGAAACTGTTAATTACACGTTTATACAAATATAACGTTTTGTTCTATATATGCAAAAATATAAATAAAAACAAACTGTCCATTACCTCAGAAAAATGTATTGCTTACTTAAAAAAAAAGGGTTATTTTTGTATATAAAAGAAAAATTATAATACAATATATTAGAATGAATTAAAAACAAAAAACAAAATTAAACCTATTTTTAAATATAATGCTGTTAATAATAATGTTCTTAAATAAAAAAGATAATAACGTTCCTAAATAAAAATAAAAAAGAATGTAATAAAAAAACAAAGTAATTCCTAGAATATAAAACTATATTTGTTAAGTATTTGTAAGAAATTGTTCAATAAAAATAATTTAATCTCGTCGATTGTCATCCGGTTGATCGTGAGTTCGTCCTCCGGGTGGGGAGGGATGTTGTATCTCCTCCTATACCTTCCAGAGGAAGTCGTCGTGCGTTGAACTCAGCACACTTCAATTGTGTTGTACTCTTTGATTGCCAATTCGATATCATATTACGGATGTTGTTTTGGGTCAATCAAAGTGCAATCATACAATAGTTGAATTGTGCTGACTCTTTTAACGTGCCGACGATTATCCACTGCGAATGTTTGGGCTTGCGGTCACCTAAATGACACGACAAGAGAGAGTCTTTGGAAAACATTCAATGAAGTCGGTCGTTTCGGATTCTTTACACGCAAAACACTTTAACACCATCCCAAATCAAGAAGCCAAAACGGTGATCGACCAGATTGTGTTTAACTGGGTAAGTAGGTTTGGCGTACATATGGAACTCCATTCCGACCAAGGGAGGAACTTCGAGTCAAACATCTTCCAAGGAGTGTGCGTACTACTTGGCATTAAGAAGACCAGAACCACACCGCTTCATCCACAATCTGATGGGATGGTTGAAAGATTCAACCGGAACTGGAAAGAACACCTCACCAAGGTCGTAGGCGACTACCAAAGAGACTGGGATAGGCATGTACCGCTATTCCTGATGGCCTATAGAAGTGCAGTACATAGCTCGACAGGACAAACACCATCTGACATCCTGTTCGGAAAAACCATGCGGCTGCCCAGCGAACTCAAATTTGGATGCCCCACAGAGGAGTCACAGGACACGAACGAGTATGTAGACGACCTCAAGGAGAGACTCGCTGACATCCATAAAAGAACAAGGGAACGGATGAAAACCTACAGCGACCGGATGAAGACACGGTGCGACACAAAAGCAACAACGGCAGGATTCCAAGCAGGAGATCGTGTGTGGCTTTATAATCCTCATCGTCAAAAGGGATTGTCACCGAAACTTCAGCAGAACTGGGAAGGTCCTTATACTGTTATCACGAGGATTAATGACGTAGTTTACCGCATCCAAAGAGGACTAAGAGGCAAGTTAAAGGTAGTTCATTGTGACCGCCTGCATCGATATAGTGGCGAAGCTGCAGATGGAATTATTCGGGACGAACAATCTTAAGGAGGGGGCAGTGTAACGCGAACCCAACATTTAACACCAATTTTCTAATCGAACATGTTCAACCGAAAACACAACTGGCAACACTAGTGTAAGTGCAGAGAAAATGTTTGACAGCAGAGTGGAGAGTGGAGACCATGTGGAAATTACTGGAGAGTTCTAGATGAAATGTCATTCGATATAAATAGGCCGCCCGAGGCAACCAGATGGCAGTTTTGAATATAGAGTGATGAAGTTAAGAGTGAATTGTAGTTAACAAGTGATAGTCCAAAAGTCGAGTTGAGATCGAATAAAGTATAGATACTGATTAAAAGTGGTAGAAATAAATTAAAAAGTGAAGTTTTATTTTGCGAACTAAGCGCACGTTGCAATATGTTCTCTGTTTTGATTGGGAAAAACCGCACTGGTAAAAAACCCAATATTTATTACTTGCTCTGCTGACTTGCGGAAGTAGACTAAAAGACAAATCCCAAGTAATTAATTATGTGCTCTTCTCATGGCACCAATACATAGATAAGTTATAAGAATATATACATGAACTATATTAATATTTGTGTAATATAAAGACTCGTACAGTTCTGTACGATACAGTCCCGACAAAACAGACGTTTTCCTTGCAGTTTTTAGGCTCTTCGGATTCTGTTATGCTCTCTAGGTTATATTTCGGCTCTTATTAGAGTTTCGATAAATGCTCTTCATCTCTTGCACGCGTGAGTTAAGTTACTTGAAGAAATGTACTATCAAATTGGTGTCTAAGTAATGACTGATCTTTATTGTTTACTTAAATGTACCTTAACACATAGCTAATACCTAATTCGCTTATTCGTAGTTTTATTGGCAACGGAAACAACAGGTATGTAATCGGAACCTTTTCGTTTCCGTTCCCATGAATAATTTATTATTTAGAACTTCGTGGTGGCTTTTCTGTTAGTGTCATCAGAACTTGGAGGTTCGATGACACTTTCTGAGCTATACATAACACTCCCACCGCCAAACTTTGAATTCTCCCGAATTCTTTTATTTGTTTCATTACTTAAAATTTTAATGTTTACATTATTATTCTTTTTCCACCGTAAGATTACAAAAATCAAAAACGCTATTGCAACTAAAATCAACATAGAATTAAGGCCGTATGTTACGTCCTTGTGGAACTTTAACTCTTTGATTTCTTTTATATTTTCGAAATGTTTTAATATAATTTTTTCAAAATTCACAATTTTTGGCTTGGTTTGATTAACAATGTTACTAGGATAGAAGTATTTCGCTTGAATCTTTGATACTTGATTGTAAAATTTCTCTTTACAGATTTCTAATGTACAGTTGTAGAAAGTAATCAAACTATTTTTGTTTAACAATATTTTTCGATCATCACAATTTTGAGTTAAATTTTCGTTTACAGCATTCTTAATTAGTAATGTATCTTCATCAATTCTTTCGATAGTTGTCTTATTATTATACTTAAATTGGCATTCATTTTTCCAAATACAACTTTTGCTAGTTTCCAAATCTCTTAAAAGTTTATTTTCTTTGTATACAAAATTCTTATTATCTACTGTTATAAATTTTTCAACATTTTCATCAATTTCCAGAAATTCTGTATTTGGTAGTGGTATAACTAACTTAAGGTCTTCTGTTACATAAGTTTTAGGAATCTTTATTGCAATGATTAAAGACTGATTAATGTACTTAAGAATACCGACTTTTACTAGCTTAATCTTATAAAAATCAATATCATACAGATTCTGTTCCTCTCTTGTAAGGATACTGGGGTGAAAAATATCGTTTTTTGCTGCTGCTATACTGTCTAGTATTTGGTCTACTTTGTTTTCTAAATATCTGAGTTTTATCATCTGATCTAAATACATAGAATGTTCTTCGACTGACTTTCTTTGGTCTGTTATCGTATTTAAGAATCCTATTGTCTTATTCCTATCCTGTTCTATAGCTTTTTTAAGAATATTGAAAGTATCATTAAAATGAGTATTTATAGAAATTTGTTTGTTAGAATTTAGAATGGAGTTATGGTTATTCTCTTCATCTATTTTTAAATGTTCTAGAATTTCCTGCCTATCATCGTCATTCATTGTTCCGAACAACCACTTGTGTGCACTACCCACAATGTTGAGGAGTCCTCTTTTTCTTCTAGATTCTTTTGGTTTAATGGATTTTATCTTTGACTTAATATCGGCAACTACTGTGTTAACAACTCTTTGTTGTCCATATTCATATTTAGAATGTTCGTCTCAATTTGCATCAGTAACCTGTCTATTTCTCCAATATCAATAACATGCAGTATGGTGTTTGTATCGCTTATAATTTCAACTTCTTTGATTTTGATTGTAGTGTATCCAATTTCTTCATGAATCTGATTGACCTGCAGTAGCCCTTGCACTACTGGTATAACTGCGAGGAATATTATTAGGCTGGTCATTGTCCGTATCTGTAAGTTTGAAAGGTCTTTTAATATTCGACGTATGAACATTTTGAAGAGGATTTAATCTATAATAGGGTTCGTCTTTATGTCTTAGCCTTTTATAATTTCTGATATGCCCTGAACTTCGTTTTTCTATGTAGTTTTCTCTGGTTAAATTTCTTTTATTAATGACATGTTTTTTGATTCTATCTGTCCTTAAAACTAACTCTGAACAATTTACTGTTTCCTTAGCCTGCCTGGGAGAACATTTGATTGTTGAGTGATATCGATCGTTATAGTTTCCTATAGCCATCTGTATCTTCATTTCAATTGAAAGCTCACTTCCCTCAATTCCTGTTATTATTTCTAATAAGGTAGAGTGAAGTCGCTCTATATCGGCATTTCCAGTGTGATTGTTCGGTTTAGTCAAGTGAACGTCTACACCTTCGGCATTAAGGAACTCCACTAATTGCTCGGCTCTAAACTCATTGTCCATTACAATTTTCTTAGGTTTGCCAAACTTTGAAAACTGCTCAATGACTATGGTCATTTTCGCCCTCCAGTTACGATCGGTAATAGGATAAGCTGCTGCAAATTTCGTTAATTTATCTATTGTTGTTACAAATGAATGTTTCTTAAAGTGAAATATGTCAAGGTGAATAATTTGGTTCTTTCCTTTTGGAGTCTCTGTAATCTGAAATTTCGGCTTAATTGGCTTTCTATCGTATTTGATTTCTCTACATTTAGGACAATTTCGTATTACTAAACGGATTTGGTCTCTTAGTTTAGGAAAATATATTTTGTCTTTAAGACTATGGTAACACTCATTTATGCCACTATGAAACGACTCTTTGGTATGATACAAAGATAGTTGTTTATGCAAATCTTCTTCTGTTTTTATTTCCTGAGCTTTTTTGGAACACCTTATAAATTTGATCTTAGAGTCTGATGAGAACAGGGATATTATAATTCTCTGTATTCTGTTGTAATCCGAATCGGATACATTATTTGTGTAAATTCCTATTTGACCTCTCTTTACCCATCGCTTTAATAAATCTCTTATCTTGTTTTCACTCTCTAATGGATTTATTTCCATTATCGTTCTTTTGTGAAAGGTTTGGACTTCACGTTCTGGGCTGTAAGTTAATAATATTTGGATGCTATACTTATTGACAATCTCATCTTTAATACCTATATGGTCTAATCTTTGTTCCTCCAGAGAGTGCTGAGTCTGAGTCTCCGCTAATGCAAAATTCGAGTCTTCATCGTTGTTTTCATTATTTTTTTCTGTATTTTCAAGTCTACTTAAGTAGTCTGCTACTTTGTTATCCTTTCCTTGCATGTATTCTATTTCGTAATTGAATTCTTGCAGCTTAAGTAACCATCTTTGATCCCGTTGAGAAAACTCCTTTCCCTTATATTTGCTGTTAATATATTTTATAGCTATATGATCTGTCACAATTTTAAACTTATTCCCATACAAGTATGGTCGGAAATAACAAACTGAGTACACTATCGCTAGGAACTCTTTGTCTGTTGTACTATACTTCTGTTCATGATTATTTAGAGTTCTTGAAATAAAACATACTGGATGACCTTGTTGTGACAACACAGCTCCAATAGCATAATCACTAGCATCTGTGGTGAGGACGAACGGTTGGTTATAATCTGGGTATTTTAATATAGGATGAGAAATTATGAGACTTTTTAAATTTTCGAACGCTGATATGTATTGTGGATCTTTGATATTTATTTTGTTATCCTTCTTTAAATATTTAATCATTGGGTAAGCTATTTTGGAATAATCTCGAATAAACTTTCTATAAAAACCTGTAGCCCCCAAAAATCCTTTTAACTGCCTTTCCGTTTTCGGTATTTCAATTTCTTGTATCGTTTTCACTTTGTCTGGATTTGGCATCATACCATCTTTAGTTAAAACATGACCCAAAAACTCTGTGTGTCTCTTAAGAAAGCTACATTTGTTTGCATGTATCTTTAAATTATGTTGTTGGAGTCTAGTAAAAATTTTGTTCAATGAAATAATATGCTCTTCCAGAGAAGTGGAAAAAATTTAAATATCGTCCATGTACACCACACAAATGGAATTAATATAATCATGGAGAATATCGTTCATCATTCTCTGGAAAGTAGCTGAAGCATTTTTCAGCCCGAAAGGCATACGAACAAACTCGTACAAGCCACTTGGTGTAACAAAGGCTGTTTTTTCAATGTCTTTTTTAGCAACTTTAATCTGGTGGTAGCCTTTCGCCAAGTCTATCGTACTAAAGTATTGTGCCTTCCCTAGCTTGTCTAAGATGTTGTCAATGTTTGGTATAGGATACTTGTCATCTATGGTGACTTGGTTCAACCTTCTATAATCTACCACTATTCTAAACTTTTGAATTCCCGAAATGTCTTTCTTTTTTGGTACAACTATGATCGGTGAGCTATATCTGCTCCTACTTTTTCTTATAATGCTATTTTTTTCCATCTCGTCCATTTGCCTTTTTACTTCTTCTTCATGGATTTTGGGTAAGCGGTACAACCTAGAATTTATTTGTTGTTCTGTCGTAGTTCGTATCTCATGACGTATTGTATCCGTATTTGTTAATATGTCCCCTTCTCTATAAAAAAGGTTAGAAAATCTTTTTATAAGTGGTTCTACAAGTTCTCTTTCTTTTTCACTTAAATGGTCAAATTGAATATCTTGTAGTTTGCTCACTTCGAGTGCGTTAACTTCTTCAGACACGATTTTACTCAAAAATGGAAGACGGACCTCATTGTTTAAAACTAACTCTTGTTTGTCAACGTTTATTTCTCTGACATTCTTACCTATCCAATCCATGCCAATGATAAAATTAAATGGCTTATCAATTTTCATGGCTAGCCACTTTATTCTTGCATTGTCTGCGTATTTAAACTCTTTTGGGCAGATTGTTGCTACTGACTTGTTTAGCATTTGTACTTGACCTTGAATTGTATTTTCCGAGGCTAGTTTGTAAAAAAAACATCTTCTCCTACACCTTCCTCCTCATTGTTTAGGGCGTCAACTGACATGTGGTCGGACCTTTGCCTACTTTGCTGGCTGTTGCTATTGCTATTCCTATAGTGAGGTTGCCCAGAATTGTGTGGCACACTTGGCTGCCTGAATGGGTTTGCAAAATTCGGCGGCCTAAAATTATTTGCATTTGTGTTTATTCTATTACTCTGTCTAAAAATGTTTGTATTAGGAATAATTCTTCTGCTTTGCTGCCTGAAATTCCCCTCGTTATACCTATTTTTACTTTTGTTAGTTTCACTTCCTACTTGGCTCAAATTTGTTTCATCCAACCCGATGAATTTGTCAACAACAACCCTAATCTCGGACAAATTTGCAATGTCCATTAAAGCGTATGCTAATGAACCAGAAACTACAGTTTTTACTTTCTGTATTGCAATGCTGCTTAATATATCAGCCATTGCATTACCATTCACACAAAGTGCAGCGTACTCTGCAATATCCTCTACAATAGTCGTTAATTTCCTACTTAAGTCTAACACACTACTTACTCTTAATTTGAATATTTCATTAGTGATGAAGAGCTGGTCCTTCCTTGGCTTGAAGTGGGTTTTGAGGCGCTCTCTGCATTCCTCCCAGTTCCTTGGCACGTTCACCTTCAAAAGGTTCTTAGCCGCTCCCAAGATTTTCCCGTTGAACAGAGCCTCGTAGGCTGGTCCTCTGTCTTCCTCTCTAATTGAAGCCATCTTCATATCCACAATATCAATGAACGATGGTAACGTCCCCGGTTCTCCTTTAAATACGGGAACATATTTCATCTGTTCCTGTGCATGATTCTGTGCATTACTCCGTATTAGCTGGGTAAGCAACACAATGCACTGGGCCATTGAATCTTGAGCCATTTTCACTTTTTGATAGTTATTTTCCGTAAACTTTTTTTTTTTTTTTTATTATTTTGGTTTTTGTTTTTAGCTTCGTTTCTTCGCGAATCACTAAGCTTTACTTTAATTCGCTTTGTATCTGCTTTTACACCGTATTTGTGTATTATATTTTTCTTTTGCTTTTTGTTTTTCGGGCGGAGGTGGGGTTAAGTGGTGGCAAACAACACAACACATACACTTTGCAAAAAAGAAAAAAAAAATAATTTGGTTCACTCCGTCGACTGCGCCAGTTAAGTTACTGGAAGAAATGTACTATCAAATTGGTGTCTAAGTAATGACTGATCTTTATTGTTTACTTAAATGTACCTTAACACATAGCTAATACCTAATTCGCTTATTCGTAGTTTTATTGGCAACGGAAACAACAGGTATGTAATCGGAACCTTTTCGTTTCCGTTCCCATGAATAATTTATTATTTAGAACTTCGTGGTGGCTTTTCTGTTAGTGTCATCAGAACTTGGAGGTTCGATGACACTTTCTGAGCTATACATAACACGTGTGTCTTGCAGTCACTCTCTTCTGATACCTCTCAATATCTGTAAAGAAATTTTTCTTGCTCTTACCTTAGCTTGAAGAAAGTTAATAGCTTTCGATTTATAATAGCTTTCGATTTAATTAATAGCTTTCGATTAGTAATAGCTTTCGATTTACCTTATTATCTCCCTCCCTACCCTGATGTATTTAACCTATCTCTACTGGCAATATGCAGATTTTTTGCACTGGCCTTGTAAGCTGTCCAGTCTTGCGAAGTTCGGCTATGTCCTTACCATAAGCTTCTTGTTGCGCTTTCTGTATGAGATACCTCATCACAATAGTTTTTTCTTCCATTGAAGGTGCCATACGCCCACCTTCTACGAAGCACCTCGGCCTTCTACCGTTTCTTCCCAATTTACTTACTCGCTGTGTCCTTGACCCTTGCCTTGTTTATAAACTTGAACACCGAAGACAAAATACTTAAAGCTTTCTCCAATCTCCAGGCATAATTTTCTAGCTCGAAACTTGCCCCGCCTCTTAATGGTCGAACCCTAACCCTTCTCGAATGTCTATACATACATTCATTTCGTTTATGCTTCACAATGATAATCCAAACGTACTCTTAGTCGGCGATTTTAATGCGAGATTAGGATTGGAAGCGGGTTTGGAAAACGAAACAGCGGGATGTATACGACGATCAAAGGATATTATTATCAATGCTAGAGGGAAAAAACTACTTGAGCTATGTAACTCTTTTGGTCTACGAATCCTAAATGGTACGAGTATTTCTGATGAACATGGAGATTTCACCTTTGTGGGAAAACAAGGAAACTCGGTCATTGACTACAGTCTTGCTGGCGGTGCCTGGAGTGATATGGTTAAGGACTTCAAAGTCGACGTGGTACCGTACTCGGACCATCTCCCCATCATAACGACCCTCCAAATAGAAGGCACGGAATCGAATGGAAATAGAATTATGACAATGCTGCCTAAATTGAAGTGGGTGGAAAACAAAGCAATTAGTTATCGCTGGAGTCTTGACATTTCACTCAGAAATCAGATCGCCTCTAATTTTGCAGATGTCACAACCTGCATTAGATCATCCTACCCTGTCGGCAGCAGTCACAATCGAAATAATCCGAGACAAACTGCCCCCTGGTTTGATGAGGATTGCAAAAATGCCCGAAATAAATCATTTGGATGGCTGAGAGCATTCCGCATTGGTAATGACCAATTCAGCAAAAACCAATATTTGGATGCAAATAAAGACCTTAAACTATTATGTAAGAGCAAAAAAGAAAAGTACTTTGAATCGGAGGCTAGACAACTAGCACTTGCTAGTAATCCAACCAAGTTTTGGAATAAAGTTAGAACTTTTAATGGAAACAAATTTATAATAAATCAAGATTTAACCCCGGATATCCTGTTTCTGCATTTTAAGGAGTTACTGAATCCGCCTTCTAACTATATCGCTATTGCCTATACTGCACCGAACACGGATAATCAATTGCTGGATGAGCATATAACTAGTGAAGAAATTATTTATGCTTTGAATAGTTTAAAGGATGGAAAGGCTGCAGGATCTGATGGAATTCCTGTAGAGTTCTACAAATATGGAACAACGGAGTTAATAAGTAAACTTAATGTGCTTTTGAATGAAGTTATGGATACAGGCAGTATACCGCAGGAGTTTAAGGAAGCTCTAATCTTCCCAATCTTTAAAAAAGGAAACACGAGGAACCCGGAAAATTATCGTGGGATAAGTTTCCTTAACTCATCTTACAAAATATTTACCGCTGTTCTGCAAAAAAGACTAAGAAACTGGATTGACCAAAATAGTCTAATAAAGGAAACCCAAGCTGGATTTAGGTCAGGATACTCGACGACAGACCACATATTTGTGCTAAGAAGCATCGCAGAAACATTTTTGAGAAATGGGAAGAAGCTGTACTGTTTTTTTGTCGATTTTAAGGCAGCGTTTGATGGAGTGGACAGGCATGCCTTAATCTATAAGCTCTATACAATAGGAATGTCTAAAAAGTTTGGTAGAGTTCTTCAAAATCTTTATGGCGATACCAAAGCGGCGGTATGGAATGGCGAGGAAATGTCTGAATGGTTTCAAACCGAATCAGGAGTTCGTCAGGGTTGTGCTTTAAGCCCTCTCTTATTTGCACTGTATATTGAAGACCTTTCTGGCTGTCTGTCTGGAGGAATAAAGTACGCAGATACTGTTATCAAGGCGCTTTTCTACGCTGATGATATAGTCTTGTTCGCTTATTCACCTGAATCGCTACAGTTGATGATTAATCAACTAAATAGGTACTGCAAAGCTTGGAGTTTAAAAGTGAACCTGAACAAGTCCAAAGTAATGATTTTTAAGAATGGTGGTGGAATAAACTGCGCAAATGAAAGGTGGTCCTTTAACGAGGAAAGTATTGAAGTTGTAAAGGACTATAGTTATCTTGGGGTCTGTTTTACAAAAAACCTTAGTTTGGAAAAGCATTTCAAAGAAAAACTTGTCAAGGCCAAGAATGCCATTGGTGCTACATGGAAGAAATGTTTCGCTAACAAATACATTGCCCATAGTAGTAAGTATCGTGTTTTTGAAGCAGTTTCGGAGTCGATCATGCTTTACGGATCTCAAGTATGGGGATATAAGAAATATGAAACTGTCGAAGCACTTTTGAGGTTTTATGTGAAAAGAATATTTCGTCTTCCTTCGAATACCCCCAACTACATTGTGATGTTGGAAACAGGACTCTCCCCGCTCTTCATTCGCACACTTAAGCTGCACAAAGACTATATAATCAAGGTTTTGAACATGTCTAGCGAAAGATTACCAAGAAAGGCAGCGCTACAAGTCATTGATCGAAGAACTAGCTGGTATGCGGAGTGGTTGGAGCTGGCGCAGTGGTGTGGTATTCAACTAAATCTGAACTTAGAAAATATCAGTGAATGGAAAAGCTCTCTCTACAATCTAATTGAGACTGTGGATGTAAAATATCGCGAAAGATATATAGAAGAAGCTACTAGTTCAGTGCATAGATCGATTTACAATAGATTATGTCACAATCTGGGCCCTAAAAACTATTTTCGAGATGAGTACAGTGTGGATCAAATATCAATGATGGTAAGACTACGTGGAGAACTTCTAAGGCTCAACTTTGTTCCCCATAGAGATGACCTTCCGGTATTATGTAATTTGTGTAATCAGAGAGAAAGAGAAGACGTGTTCCACTTTCTTGGAAGATGTCCAGTGTTGAAAGAAACAAGAAGATTTTATTTTGGCTGCAATGTCTTAAACGAAGATGTGATGTTATCATTCTTAAATGAAATGGAAGTCCCAAAGCTCTTCAATTACTGCAAGGTGACGCTGGCTTACCGTGAAAGGCTAATTAATGAAATGTTTTAAGACACTCAGGTGTTATCATCCTTTTGTATTACTCATTATGTGATCAATTTAAACTTATATTTGCTTTAATACTTGCAATTTTGATTCGGTTAAATGTAACCAAACTTATTATTGATTATTATTAATTATTTGTCAATCTGGCAGACGGCAATGCCATGCTATATCTGATATTGTATATTATTAATTGTTTTTTTTTTTTTTTTTTTATATAAAATATTGAATAAAAATCACTTAATCTAATCTAATCTAATCTACATTCATTTCGCTCGCTACTGTTGTCGGAACTTGCTCTTCTATTGGATTGACCGGCTACTCACTTTCAGCCTGCATCAACCATAGTGGCCCTTGCAACCATAACTTGCTATCTATTAGTTCTGCTAGCAGCATTTCTCTATTCAGCAATCAGCATGACTTTCTTTCGTCCCGACATGCCGCCAGCTGTTCACATCGGTATTCGTCTGTATTGATGATACAGGATTGCCAACACACGTCTTCATATCTCGGTGTATCTTTCTCAGTCAATGTAAGACAACCATCGAATCTGTCCAATGAATACAATAGGCTCTTTGCCATTCCATTGCTCTACAAAGCTCTTTCATAAAACGCCCTAAAGGCTCCGCTGTTGTTACCTTCCCTTTAGCTTGCTCGCCTTTCTCATGACCTTATCTCTATCTGCATCTAGATTGCTTACTATCTGATTCCCACTTCCTTATTTCAAAAATTTGCTGTCATTAGCACTCTATTCAAATCTGTTGCTAAACAAATCGCTTCTTCTTCGCTATCACAACCAGCCACGCAATCATCCATATAAAAATCGTTTCCGATCACCCTTTCTACATCTGGGTATGAAGTCCTTGCATCCTTACCACATTGTATTAACGCTCGTACTGCATTGTGAGCTGATGATGTCGTTCCATATGTAACAACAGTCAACCAATACTCTTACAATTTTTCTTTCGGAGACTCCCTCCAAAATGTTCTTTGTAAGTCCCACTGATGTGCTGCTATCCGTACTTGTCTGAACATCATCTTGATGTCGGCGCTGAAAGCTATCCGATGCCTTCTGAAACGCATCACTTTGTCATGTGGCCTAAGCTTTCATACTCTTACATGAACTTTACGTATTGCTCTCGTAAGGCTGGCTCCCTTTGCAACCGCTTTTCCAAATAAAAGAATCTTCTTAACGTAACCTCCCTTGAGCTTCCTATGTCCTGCATGTTAGGCTTAATCGGAATGGTTACGACAAATCGTCCTTGGCTATCTCGCTTAGCTGTATCAATGAAATTGCTCTCCACCGCTTCTTCTTCTGTAATTCAGACCTAGCTGTTCCATTTCCCACATCTGCCGTAACAGAGTGTCGAAATTATAAAATTCTGCGTATTTCAATGCCAGCATCCATCAAGCTGTTCACGATCCAGGTTTGGCGATGTTCCAAACAATACTATACCGTATGTTATCTCTACTGTAGCTATCGCTCCTATTCCTTTCGATATTGACTGTACCATTACCTTTGTAAAGAAACTAGCACTCAATACATCATGTACCTCACTCTGCTCCCAATAAAATGGATCAGCTAGCGGACCTGTAAAGCTTGCGTTTAATGCTTGCACTTTATAGTTTGCGGAACTATCAAAAACCTACTTAGGTAAAACCCAAAAATTTTCTTCTATGAACGCTTCTGATTCAAATTATGGCGCTATGCCCACCCTTACTTGTTTGCGGACCTGTAATCCTCTACCTTATATACCAACTACCTTGCGCACTGCTTGTTCTACTAGAATACCAAATTCTTCGATTACCCTTTCCGGAATTAAGTTTGGTTGTGCCCCTGAGTTCAAGAGAGCCCTGAGCGGTCTTAGAAGCTTACCAAAAAACCCCTATTCTCACTAGCCTCGTCGGCCACAAAGTGCTCTCATTCCTTACCTTAGTTTCCTTTTGGGAATTAAAAACATTCTTGTACAATTGCGCTTTTAATTAATTGATATTATAATCATGACTTGCTTTAAGCTGCTTTGCTTTCGGCATCTTTAATTGTCAATCTTCCTTCGTTTCAAGCTGGCAGTGTTTGCTATCGATGCGGTTCCAACCTTTGCTCTTTAAACTTCTGGACACAGTGTGCTGTTGTGCTTCACTCTATTTGGACATCTGGGGCAATGCGCTTGGAAACACCCTGTCACATTATGCCCTTTCTTCAAACAATTTTCGCATAATCCTTTTACCTTCACAAAGCGCCTCCTTTCAGCTTGGCTTAGCAGTAAGTATGTCTCGCAACGGAATAATTGATGATCTTCATTACACATTTCGCACCATCTGTGCGCTATTGGCTGTCTGGCTGTCGATCTATTGATTGGCTGTTCGCTTCCTTTTGCTATTCGATTGTTGGAATCCTGCTTCGCCTCGCCTTCGAATTTGCTGAAGCGCACTCGCGACCCATCACGCTCTACTGCTCTACTAGGGCTTGCTATTGATCTGTGCACTGATTGTTTGCTGTCTGTATATTAGCTGCAGCTTGCTTGTCAATAAAGTCCATCATTTCCTTTGCAGCTGGTGTTTCTGACTTTCTCTGCAGCTCCCATTGCCTTGCAGTGTCTACGTCTAGTCGCTCGTGAAGCATGTGCACCACGAACATGTCCCAGTGTTCGACCGGTAGCCCTTGCGCACGCAATTGACGCAATGTCTCGTGAGTTACATTAGACATCTTCTGGAGGTCATCGGCTCTCGGGTTGACTTGCAAGGCTTGCAACTCTGTGAACTGACGCAGCAAGGCACGACAGGTTTGGTATTTTTTGTCGTATAGCCGCTGCAACCTTTCCCATGCCTCAGCGTAATTTCTCGCCGTCAGCTGCCATTCACCCATGAACTGAGTGGCCTTTCCAGTCAACGACTTTGTCAAGTATTGAAACTTGAAAGCCGGAGCCACCTGATCGTTGTTGTGGACCGCCGCGACAAAGCGATCATGGAATCCTTGCCATTTAGTCAAGGACCCATCAAATTGTCCCCAGGTATTGGTGACCTCTGTCTGCGTTGGCATCTTTACTTGCACTTGAATTGCTTGCGCTGAAGTCGAGGCTGTCGCTTCATGTCTTTCTGGTTTGCTATCTAGTTCTTTCAGTACATTGCGCAGCTTTGCTTTGGTGGAAATATTTTTTCTCGGCTCTCTGCATCTTTTCGTTCACACCTTCTGCCCCTTGCTTGCTCGCTGTCCAATTCGCAATGTTCTTTTGCCGCTTTACCCAGTTATCTTTCAGGTGCTCTAGCAGGACCTGAAGCATATCTCTATCGCTATCGTCAAATCCTTGCCGTCTGGAGAAGGCAACTATCCTCTCCATCGACGACATAAAAAGTTCATGCATCTGTTCATACACCATATCGATTGCTGTCAATTATATATAGAAAGAATAATATAAATATATGTCCCTAATGCACAACCAACTTGAGTAAACCTTCCTAAGTGATCAGCTTACTGTGAGTTACCTATTTATATTTTTCTTAAAAATGCTAGCAGCTAATCTTCAATCCCTTGCCCTGTCAATTTTTTTCCTATTCTTTCTATGCTAGCGCTATCGAATTGCATGCAGCTTTCGGTTATTGCCTTGCCCATTCATCGAATCTCGTAGAAATTCGGAATAATTTGTATGTAACCAACATTCACAACTGTCTCTATTATATAAATAAATATTTGCCCCTTGCCTCTGAATCGCTTGCGGTTGGTTACATTGCTTGCTCGCTATCGGCCCTATGTGCACATTATTATATTTACTATCTAATAATCACTGCGTACTTGCGTCACTATATTTCTTATACCCCGCATTTATTGTTTAATTATTTCTATCAACCAATTATGCAAATTGTATCAATCATGCCGGCTAACAATCACACATACATTTCACTATACACATAACACTTAACGCCCAAACAAAAAAAAAATAATAACGCTTCGCTACCTATTTACGCCACACACAGTGAAGAAAGAAAAAAAAATAAAATAGCGACATCGATATATATATAGCTTTAACCCACAGCACTGATCACTTTATAGGAATATTCTAATTTTCTTTACCTTTCGTTCTGCTTTCTTAATTCTTAATTCCTTTCCGTAACTATTGCTTCTGTAACCCTTGCGCTTTCTTTACTTGGATTCAATTTATGCTTGCACTTAATCCAATTTAATTTATGCTTGCGTTTGTTTATCTTTGCTTTCAATTTGTTTGACTCAACAACTAAAATAGATCCAAAATCAAAATTCGCATAGAAAAAAAATTTAATTTGTTAAGTACATACTGCTAGACTCTGTCAACCGCTTTCCTTGCTGTCTGAAAAACAAATGAATACGCTGTGTGCTCTCCATTGCTTTCGTATACACACATATGTCCATACGCTTGGTGAGAGCACACAAGAAAACTGAAAAAAAGAAACCCATGCATTGGTTTTGTGTACAGTGTACAATGTACATACATAGTCACGTAGGCCATCGTTATGAGTGGCAACGACTTCGCATCATATTGAAATTGCTTCTTGTAATGACGAAGAGAAAAAACAAAAAAGAATTGAAACACACGCGCTGCCAACGTTTTCATTTTCACATAGGATTTGTTCGGTGCTGTACTTGTCTTATCTCTGCTTGCATGAAGTGAACTGCGTACTTATATATTTATCAATATATTTGCTGTGGCTGTGGCTCTTATGGCTTTCAATAATATTTTAATATATTATTCTCATTTGCCTGTGACTTGCTTGCGTTGGCTTGCACTTTTTCTTCTATTTGGCTGGCACTTTTTGTGGTTTTAGCTTGCACTTTTTTTCTTTTTATTTGGCTGGCACTTTTTCTTAATTTACACTCTCGCACTGTTGTCCGCTAGCACTATATACATACATACATATACTCGGCTCGAATTGGACCAAAATGTTTAGGATCGAAAACCTTAAAAATAAAACACAAAGTATTTTTTTTGATTGGGAAAAACCGCACTGGTAAAAAACCCAATACTTATTACTTGCTCTGCTGACTTGCGGAAGTAGACTAAAAGACAAATCCCAAATAATTAATTATGTGCTCTTCTCATGGCACCAATACATAGATAAGTTATAAGAATATATACATGAACTATATTAATATTTGTGTAATATAAAGACTCGTACAGTTCTGTACGATACATTCTCCTCGAAAATTCAAGGTTGAAACAAATTTATGGCAACACATTCATAGTGAGGATAATATTGGAGAACTTATAGATCAAGTAGAACAGCTAAGAAAACTAATAAGGGATCAAGAACAGGAAATAGCTAGATTTAACGAGTCTCTCTTTAACGAGATTAGGAAAAGAGTATCGTCAGATAGTTTTAAATTGATAAAATCACAAATAACATCACGGTGGGGAAGGTTAACTAGATTAGAATCAGCCGATGTTATTCTAGAAAAATATTCCGAAATTCTAGATATCAATAGCGAATCTTATGAAGAAAAGTTGCAAGATTTAAAGAAAAATCTTACACAAAAGGAAAATCACATTTTAAGCCTGAGAAGGCAGTTAGAAGAAAGGGATAATTACGTCCTAGAAGCAGAAGAGTTAGCAGAAAATCTCACTAGGGAGAATATAAAGCACAAGAAAAAGATAGAACAATTGTCTGGAGTTATAGAGACCAATAGAGACAGTTTGGCTGAGCTTGAAGAGTTGAAATCTTTTAGCGACAATCCTAGAGCGAAAGAGGTATTTACTACCAAAACACTAGAAACAAAAATCTCGGAACTAAAAGCTGAAATCAAACAACTGAAAGACGAAATTCAAGTCCGGAAACTAGAATCAAATAAATTAAGCCAGAAATTGATACTAATTAAAACAAATACAACCATGCTTAAAGGTTCTAATTTAAACATGTCGTTTGAAAACATCAGTAAAGTAGTTTCAAGGTTAGTCCCAATTTTCTCTGGAGATCGAAATCAAGAACTGTCACAAAGAGTTCATGAATTTGTTAATGCTTGCGATCTGGCATTAAGAAGCGTGAAATCGGAGGAAGAAGAGATTCTAGTTGCTTTGATCTCCACACGCTTGGTGGGAGATGCCTTTGAACTGATTCGTTCAAACTCCAACTGCTAGGAGAAGAAGTTAAAACGTTCGCCAGACGTTTGGGCAAATTGCAGGCTACCGCTAACGAAATCATTGACTCAAGGTACCAGGCAAATGAATCGGTTGGTATTAAAAATGAAGTTGCTAACACAGTGATAACAACTTTTAAAATAGGATTAGCCGATCCAGCTCTCCTCCAGTTCATGCTGGGGAGCAAAACAACCGAGCTCAATGAAATAGCCGAAGAAGCCCGGAAAACAACGCTCCTTATTCAGCCAAACCCTTTCAGTCTTATGGGATTCCAAACTCCTGTGCATCACCCTCAATACCACCCAAATTACAGCCTACACGGCGCATATCCATCTTCTTTTTCCCTACCACAACAAACCCCATCATTTTCTCTACCTCAGTCTTCAGGTTACCCAACCGAATACCTTCAGGCTATACGTCAACAAGTGCCGCCTACTTTCGCTGGTGGCGTTCAAGAAAATAACCGTCAACTCTTATACACAAAAAATCCGAGTTTTCACCCTGACAAAGAACCAATACGGTGAAGACACGATCCCAAGACAAAATGTGGTTTCTGTGGTAAGTTCAACCATACTTATGCGGACTGCCGAATAAAAAAAAAACCAACAATTTTGTGAATCGTGTTCCTCCTACGGGCACACTTCAGATGTGTGTCCGAAATCAAGAGTTTTTGCGGTTCAAAGTCAGGTAAAATGTGTTTGGTGTGCTCGAATAGGGCATACCGAAGAAAAATGTTTTGCTAAGACTAACTACTTGACCAGACAGGAAAAGGAAAACGGGAGAGGGGCCAGCAAAATCAACTAAGCTGTGCCCCGAACAAAACCAAAAGACTGCTACATACAATTAAAGAAGTAAAAGGAAATCAGGAACAACCTGATTCAGAAATCGGATTTTTCTTTTGCGAGCAAAATACGCTCGTCAACCGTACGACAGCAAACAAAAAACAAGCTAAAAAATATAATAACCTTCAAATGAAGATAAACATCGTTGAATGGCTTACAGTGATTCAATTTTTACTTTTGACCATTAGTTCGAAAGTAAGACAAACCATACACGAAGCCAAAGAAATCATATCAAAAGGCTTGAATTTTGTAGTTGCTAGGAGTGGGTTAGTAAATAGAGGAATAATTTTGGAAGCAAAAATAAATACAATCAAGGAGAACGATGTATATGTTGAACTCCCTATGTCATTAGCTAAGACAGGAACAATTTTAGTTTTAGTGGATACAGGAGCCGACACCAGTTTACTAAAATTGAGTGTTTTAAAAAACATAAAAAACATTTGTAGTAAAGAGATTAAGGAATTAGGAGGGGTCTTTGGTGGTAACGGAGTGACCTTAGGAACGGTCAGAGCAAATATATTTTCATCCCAAAAATTCATAGCAAAATGGCACATTATAGACGATAAAAATGATATTCCAGTTGATGGTATCCTAGGTCGGGATATACTTTGGAATAATTCCGTTATAGATACAGTGACCAAAACTTTAAAATTTTTAAATAAAAATAAATCGGTTGTCTCTGAATATCCCCTAAGGCATGCGTTTGAGAGAAGTATTAGCTTGCAATGCATGGCTAGCAACGCACGTTTAGAACAACGGGAGATAAAAGCCCGTACTCAAATGGTTGTGACCTTAAAAGAGCCGTCGAAAACCCCTGAAATTCTAGTACACTCACAAGAAATCTACCCAGGCATATATTTGGCCAATACTGTGGTAAAAGTGAAGGACGGAAAAGTACAAGTACCCGTCCTGAATTCAACAACAAAAAATTTTTACATCAATGATAAGTTTACTCCAAAATTTAGCAATTTTAATCAATTTAAGATCTTAGACAATAAGCCTCCAAATATCTATAACATACAAAGCTCAAAGCTACCGTGTAAGAGAATAGATTCATTGCTAAAGGCATTAAAATTAAATCCTTCTATGAGTATTGAGGAAAGAGCTAGTATAGAAGAAATATGTAGTCAATACAATGATATATTTCATTTGGATGATGAAGCTATACCGATGTTCTTTCCCATAAAATAACTGTGAAAGTGGACCAAGGGCCAATAAATCAAAAACAGTATAGATTACCTCAAATTGCTAGAGATGAGATAAACTCACAAGTCAAAAAAATGCTTGACGATGGAGTTATTTCTACCAGTAAATCACCATGGAATTCTCCACTTTTGGTCGTTCCTAAGAAATCAGGATCTGACGGACAAAAGAAGTGGAGAGTGGTAGTTGATTTCCGCAAACTCAACGAGGTCTCAGTGAAAGATGTTTTTCCTCTGCCTAGAAAAGAAGATATTCTCGACCAGTTAGGAAATAGTCGGTATTTCACTACTCTTGATTTGGCCAACGGTTACCACCAGGTTCTCATAGACAAAAAGAATCGAGAAAAAAAGGCCTTTAGCACTAGTCTCGGTCATTATGAGTTCAATGCCGTTTGGACTTTCAGGAACACCCGCCACTTTTCAAAGAATAATGAATAATATATTGACGGGGCTCCACGGCATTGACTGTTTCGTCTACCTTGATGATATAGTGATTTATGCTAAGAATTTAGAAGATCATAATAAGAAGTTTGTTAATGTTTTTGGTAGACTAAGGGAGAGCCGTTTAAAACTCAACGTAGAGAAATGCAAGTTTCTTTGCAGAGAAGTGGTATACTTGGGTCATATCTGCTCTGAAGACGGCGCGAGACCTGACCCATCGAAGACTAGTTGCGTAACTAGTTACCCACCTAACAAAAATATCAAGGAAGTTCAGTCTTTTCTGGGATTTGTAAGTTATTACCGTAAGTTTGTACCAAATTTCGCAACTATGGCTTATATATAAACAATCTCCTCCGAAAGAACACACAATTTAGGTGGAGTGACGAATGTCAACGGGCTTTAAACGGCTAAAAAAGGCAGTAACATCCCAGCCGGTTTTGATATACCCTGACTTTACTAAAACATTCATCCTTACAACTGATGCTAGTGGTGAAGCGTTGGGTGCACTATTGTCACAGGAAAAAGTAGGAGAGAATAGGCCCATCGCTTTTGCTAGTAGATCTTTAAGTCCGAGCGAGAGGAGGTATTCGACCATAGAAAGGGAGCTCTTAGCTGTTGTATGGGCGACTAAAAATTTCAGAACATATTTGCTAGGGCGACCGTTTATAGTCTACAGTGACCACCAACCACTGAAAGGAGTATTTAACGTGAAAGACCCAACAACTCGTCTTGTTAACTTTCACCACAAACTCTCAGAATACGACTACAAAATTTAGTACAAACCCGGGAAAATAAATACAAATGCGGACGCATTGAGTTGTATTTCTAGGCCTGAAGGTCAGTGTCTGGCAGTAACGAGGTTACAAGCAGCACGGGACCAAGTCAAAAATGCAAATAGTCAAAACTTACAGGGTGATGATAATATAACGGTGGTCAAAGAAAGTCAAGTCGATTCGGTAAAAATGGTACTGGGAATTGGACGTTTCTATCCAACCCAGACGAAATCCAAACAATTTTAAAAGATTTCCATAACTCGCCACTGGGGGGCCACCAAGGTGGAAAAAGAACCTTCCAACGCATCAGACGACAATACAGGTGGAAAGGTATGAACAAACAGATACTGGACTATGTAAAAGAGTGCCCAGAGTGTCAGTAAAATAAGAGTTCACTACTTACTAAAATGCCAATGGTTCTGACAGACACCCCATGCCTCCCATTCGAAAAAGTATAGTTGGACATGGTCGGTGTACTTCCGTTAACGTATTCTGGTAACAGGTATATTTTGACTTTCCAGGACGACCTGACCAAGTATATGACATGTGTAGCAATTCCTGACGCGGAAGCATCTACGGTTGCAAGAGCTTTTTACGAGGAGATCGTTACAAGGTGCTGTATACTAAAAGTACTAGTCACAGATAATGGAACCAATTTTACCTCGAAACTTTTTTCGGAAACTTGTAAGCTTCTAGGAGTTAAAAAGGTTCACATTACCACCTACAATCCACAAGCAAATGGCTCGCTGGAACGCAGTCACAGACCTTTAGCGGAATATCTAAGGAGTTTCGTTGACAATGATGACCGGTGCTGGGACCAATGGTTGAGACAGGCGATGCATGTTCACAATAACACCGAGCATTCAGCTACCAAGTTAACACCAACGAAAAGTTTGTATGGTTTTGAATTTGAAATGCCAACTAATTTAAAGGGCAAACCTGCACCCCTTTATAATAGCGAGCATTATCCAAAGCTTCTGAAACATCAGATACAAAAAACATACACAATGCACAATGCACTCATACACAAGCTTATTTTAAATGAATGTCCAACCTATCTTATTAAAATTATTCAAAGTTATTTGAGTAATAGAAGATTTATAGTGTCACTAAATGGAATCAATTCTGATTCGAAAATTATTCCAGCTGGCGTTCCTCAAGGATCAGTGTTATCTCCTATCCTTTTCAATATTTTTACCTCTGATTTCCCAGCCCTGCAAAGTTGTGATGTTGGTTTGTACGCTGATGACATCGCGATATACTCATCCGATGAACATCCAGCAAATATTATTCATAATATTCAAAATGCTCTAGCTCTTATTTTCGAGTATTATAAGCACTGGAAAATCAAAATAAATGCTGGGAAGAGTCAAGCTATCTTTTTCACCAGAAAAAGAAAGGATTGTTTCTTGCCCAGTCACCATTTGAATGTAGATAATTGCGATATCCCATGGGTTGACTCTGTCAAGTACTTAGGTGTCTACTTAGATAAGAAGTTGACCTTCAAAGAACACACACAAAATATTTCAAACAAAATAAACATCAAATATAAACAACAAATATTATCAAAATATTATACCCGCTTATAAACCGGAAGTCATTACTTAGTAAACAAAATAAATTAATAATTTTTAAAGTCGTTTTTCAAGCAATATTAGTATATGGATCCCCTGTCTGGGGCGACTGTGCTAAAACGCATATAAAAAAATTGCAAAAATTACAAAACAAAATCCTTAAAATGATCCTTAAATTCCCTTGGCATTTTTCTACCCAGGAGTTGCACACAAAAGCAAACGTTTTGAAAATCAATGAGAAGATTGAAGTTCTCAATAAAAACTTTTTTGAAAAAAATGTATTAAGCACAAACCCTCTAATTAAAAACCTTATATAATATTGTTAACTTATTTATTTATTTATTTAATAATTTACATATCTACGTTCGTATTTGTCCGTTTGTCTTCTTCTTTTTTTTTTTTTTTTGCTGCTCTTGTTTTTTTTTTTATTTATTTATATATAATATCGTTAACTTATTTATTTATTTAATAATTCACATATCTACGAACGTAATCGTTCTTTTGTTTTCTTATTATTGCTTGTTATTTATTTATTTATTTATTTATTTGTTTATTTATTTATTTATTTATTTATTTATTTATTTATTTATTTATTTATTTATTTATTTATTTATTTATTTATTTATTTATTTATTTATTTTTGTTCTTATAATTTATTAACATATTAACTGTTAATGAAGAAATAATAATGAAAATAAAAATAATAGAAATAAGGGCCAAACTGTGATATAATTTTAAGAAACACAATTCAAATGGAGGCTTTTTGTAAATTTTTCCTTCAAATTAATAAATATTAAAATAAATGCTATTCAAAAACCTAATATTATTTTTCAGTAGTAAGATAAATTTGTTATCATATCTCTGCGCTGTGTAATGACTTAAAAATTATTGTATACTCTGTTAATTTCTTTCAAACAATAAAATATATCTATCTATCTATCTATCTAAAAAACATACGAACTAGCGAGAAAAAACTTGGAGGTTGCTAAACGAAAAGCAAAGCAGCAATACGATCGACAGACAAACCCTGTTACGTTTGCTGTTGGAGAAAAAGTAATGCTCAAGAACCCTACTAGGAAAAATAAGTTCTCTCCAATTTGGTTAGGGCCCTATGAAGTGGTGTCCGTTAACTCAGTAAACACCACTATTTATCCGGTAGGAAAGCCAAAAGGGTGCATAACAATCAACTCAAACGTTTTCACTCTCAGAAATAAATCAATTATCATATTTTTCAATAAATCTCTAATAATAATCAAATCCTTTTCAAAAGTTTACTTATTCCATAGTAATAACCCAAAGTTTTTCTTTTCAAGTATCAAAATAAATTTTTTATTTTGAAATGAACTATGTTTTTAGACACAAGTGGTGACTACGGTGATCTATATTTTGACGATGGCATGCTTATCACGGCTCAGCTAAGCTCGTCGGGTGGGGAAGTTCTTGTCTAGTATAAAACACCTATAACTCAATCTCATTTAATATATGCCATGAAAAGGAACAGGAAAAGGAAGGGGGGATAAAGCTTTTACTCTATAGCAGACGGACAGTGGAAACAGATGGGTAGAAAGAAAAAGAATGAACTCACACACTAACTTACCTTTGCCATTACTCAGACGAAAGGGCGGATAGATTTGGGTTTAAACGGCTAACTCAAAATAATTCCATATATTAGACTTACTCTAATATTTATGCATATTGTATTATTATTTCTTACTCTAACCCTATAATTATATTCTATCTAATCTAAAATAAAAGTATTTGCAAACCTGCTTTACTTTCCTTATACTATACCTATATCTAATTCAGTGTCATGAAACACAAAAAAAAAACCTCAGATTCCGCTGTCTCGTCCGAATAATGCCTCGCTCAGATCAGACTGGTTTACCTGATGTCATTGGTAATTCCTGGTCACCCCGCCCACGTGTCACAACACATCCTGCTATCTCCGAGACCCGATTTAAGGAAGACAGCCCCTGCAATGATTACCAACCATAAAAATACTTCCACGTATACCGTCAGTCCATATCTATTTCTTCTAGACGGTCTGCCTTGAACCTTCACACACCAATCGTATCAATTTTAGCACTTCATTTTTCCTTTTAATAACCCAACGGAAATAAATGCTAGCTTAGAATGAAAAATCACTTTTCCCATTTCTTTTCTGCAAATCAGTATATATACATACTTATTTATTGATTTCAATTTAAAACTTCAAGAAAGATTATTATTATTAGATTATAAAAGATATTTTCTGCCCTTAAACGGTCACTTATTAATCTAAGGAGTTCTTTAACCCAGGATATATTTCGCCTCTTATAGGTATGTACGTACGTAAGTATATAAAGTTGTACTCACTTTTTTTCTTTTTTTGACTAAAAAAACTTTTCTTTATAAAAAGATTTCTCCCGATACTCATACACACATCCTCATCTCCTGGGATTACTAGTTTTGTTACCTTCTTTCTTATGGCTAATGAACTTCAAGAACTACTTTGAACTCTGCTCAATAACTTCCAGAGCTTCAATCACCTCTTAAGAGGCAGAGGCACTTAATTTGTCGAGCCCTTGGTATACCGAAAGGGTACCTAAGCGAGTAGACCCAACATAAATTATGCGATGGTTAAGAACCTATTTCAGTAATTTTACGAACCTCTGATCTTTTTTTTTTTTTTTGTCAAATCCAGATTTCTTGGGCTCTATTTCCTCTTCTTTTCTTCCTTCGGGACTTTTCTAAATTATCAAACTTCTTACACTATGTATAATTTAAAACCTAAATGCACTCACTTTGTATCGATTTGTCTTTCCGCTTCGTAAAATTTTTTTTTTTTTTTTCTTTTTTTTTAATTCAAAATTTCAGTTTAAAACTTTTATTTGATTTAGAAACCTAGTTTCTTTCACTGCTTTTTATTTGACTGCTCTTTGGCTGCTTTATGACTACTCTTTGTCTTTTCGTGCACAAAGAAACTAATTATATATTTAGTCTTTCCTTTGTTTCATTTAGGTAAATAACTCTAACTGGTAGTATAGCTGGATATTGTAACTAAATGCTAGTTAGTTTCTATCTCTCATCTTCTATGCTCTTCTATTAGTCTTACACCCTTAGTCAGACCTTAGTACTATTATTACTTACACACATACATACAAACACATTGCAATCGTGGACTTAAAACAACTTATACCTAATATCACAGATCTCTTCTTACTACTTTCTATTTTATTGCATCTAGATACTTTCTTTAAATTGCAACTACCCTTATTTATTGTAGTTTTTAAAACTACAACCGTCTCTATATTCAATTTCAATTTTCTTCTAGCGATCTACTACATTATCATAGCACATTGGGTTGTTACTACTTTTTCTCCAATTCGCTGTAAAAAAAATGGCTGTCGCGAGGTATTATCATATCTACCGAACTCTTCACTCTCCTTTGAGAGAGAGATAATCGTATACTCTGATTATTTTTATTTTTCATCTGTCAAAATTCTTATTCTTTCAGAAGGCAAAATAGGTGCGACATTCGATGAAATATTCTTTACTTCTTTATTATTTTTTTTGTATTGTTAATTGCCTTCATCAGCACAATTTGGATTTACTGCTGTGTGAAAGTTCAGCAGGGAAGGTAAAGAGGTCGAAGGTCGAACCAAATGTACCGGGTTTCTGCTCTCAGCACTACATTTATGGAAAGCAAGCCGTAAGTATGAATTCGTTTTGTTGAAACTGCCACCCTCGGTCTTGGCCGTAGTCTAAGTCTTTATCATCTGCAATGGGCAGTAATTTGAAGTCTTGACTATGGTTTGTTTCTACATAGTTTATTCCTCCGCAAAGTGTCTTATCGTCTGTAGGGTCACTGTGGCGTACAGGTAATATTTTGCTCATTTGATTCTTTTCATGACTCGGCAACGTAACAGACACGACGCTTTTGACCGAGTGGTCGTGAGGTCAAGAGATTCGACAAAATAGTAGCCGTAGTCTGGTATATAGCTCTGACGTGTGGCAAGAGCCCCGTCCCTGACCTCTCATGCTCTTATCGACTTGGCCGGGCATTCATTTGTTTTAATTTGATCGTGTAATTGGAGTCTGTTTTTCTCATGTCTTCCAGACATGTTTTACCTACGTATTTAATTTTGCACTTGGCAATTAAAACTATTAATGTAAGGACGTATAGAAAAATAGACAAATAATTTAATAAATAATATGTAGTTAAAGTTTTTATATGTTGGGTCGTATCACAGTTTATATATTTGCATCAGCTTATCACAGAGATGTATCACAAAATTTTATCACAGCGGTTTATTACAAAGTGTATCACAGAGTTTTGTCCATCGTCTCATGGGTGTTTTGAGAATTATTTAGGTGTGGAGATCTTTTGCATGAAAAATTCCCACATTTTCTCCTTTTAGATTACCTATCTCATAAAACGAATTTCCAATAGTTTTCAGTACTATACACTTTAAAAACTTTGGACCTAACTTGGCATTATAACCATCTGTTAGACTACTTTGTTTGAAGTTTCGTCTGTACACCAGCTGTCCTGCGTTATATTGTATGTTTCTACAAAGGGTGTTATAAACTTTTGCGGTTTTTTGATGGGCTAGCTTTAAATTTTCAAAGATCTTCTTTCTTATTAGTGCCATATTATCACTTTTATGCTTTTTTTTACGCTTTCTTCTAAGTATTTTACGACTTGTGCTGCTGTGGCTTTCCTTATTGGCTTTAAAAAAACAAACTTGCTGAAGTGGTCTAAACAAAAAAATATATGTGTATTTCCTGATTTTGTTCTTGGATAGGGCCATAAGAAATCTATGTATAATCGTTGAAAGGGTCTTTCAGTGATTACTTGGTTTCCCATTGGAGGTCGGGAGATAACATTAAGAGGCTTATTGCACTTACAGATGTGACAAGAGATTACGTGTTCGCGCACATCATTGGTCATATTGGGACAGTAATACTTTTGTCGCAACTTAGCTAGCGTTTTATGGATGCCTCCATGTCCTGCTGCTGGGGAATTATGTGTCGCCTCTAAGAGACTTCTATGCAACTCCTTTGGGACCTAGAGTTTACAGGCTCTATCCTCCTGTAATTCGTCACCTGTTCTAAAATCAGTTCGTTTATATACGAATCCGTCCGATACACACACATCAGGGAGAAGGTCTTTATTTTCATTTACGGTTTTCCTTAGTTCATTATATTCCGGTGAACTGAAAAGTGAAGAACTGAGATCCACTTCTTGCATTTCTTTGTCTGGATCCAGCTCATCCATATGGATACGCGAAAGAGTGTCAGGTACTACATTGAGAACACCTTTCCGATGTTCGATATTAAAATTGAACCCCTGTAATTTAAAACTCCATCTAGCTAATCGTCCTGATAGATCCTTTTGTGTCATTAGCCATTTAAGGCTTGCGTGGTCTGTTATAATGGTGAAGGGTAAACCTTCAAAGTATGCCCTAAACTTTTTTACAGACAGGACGGCCGCTAGGAATTCAAGTTCCGTTACTGTATAATTCCGTTGTGCGGAGTTTAGCTTCTGCGACATGAAAGCTATGGGTCGTTCGCCATCTTCTGCATCCTTCTGGAAGAGAACACTTCCTACACCAGATGATGATGCATCGCACTGAATATAAAAATGCTTCGAAAAGTCGGGATTCGTTAGAATGGGGGCTATCAATGGTTATCAATGTCGTTTTAAGCTCTTCAAATGCTTTTATAGCTTCGCTGGTCATGGTGAATGTTTTTGCTTTTTTCAAACAGTCCGTCATGGGAGCTGAGATCGTCGCATAGTTGGGTATAAAGCGCCTATACCAACCCGTCATTCCAAGGAACCGACGAAGTTGTTTCGGAGTTCCTGGAATAGGGAAATCTCTTACAGCTGATACCTTTTCGGGATCTGTTCGCAGACAACCATCCCCGATGAAATAGCCAAGATACTTAATTTCCTTGAAGCAAAATTTACTTTTTTCAACGTTTATGGTGAGGCCAGCCTCTTGCAAGCATCTCGCTACTTCTTCTAGTGTTTTCACATGAGATTCGAAGTCTGGTGAACAAATCAAGAGGTCATCGAGATAGACGAAGACATTCTCTCTCATTCGAGCGGGAATGACTCTATCCATTAGCTTACACATTCTCTGGGCGGCATTGCATAGACCAAACGGCATGACCGTAAATTGATACAATGGCCGGCCAGGCACAGTGAAAGCTGTTTTCTCCCTTGATTTGGCTTCCAGTGGGATTTGCCAGAAGGCATCTTTAAGATCTATGCTTGAAATGAATTGAGTGTTTTGAAGGCGACTGATAATCCCTTCAATATGCGGAAGGGGGTAGGCGAGCTTCTTGGTGGCCGCATTCACTTTGCGTGAATCTAAACAAAGTCTGTTCTTCCCCGGTTTTCTTATCAGTACGACGGGGGAACTATATGCACTATTGCTTTCTTCAATTACTCCTAATGCTAACATTCGGTCAAGTTCTGCGTTTATCAGATTTTGCACTACTGGTGAGACTGGGTAGTGCCGTTGTTTGATGGGGATTGTGTCATCATCCATCTCAATGACGTGCCCTTCTAGACTTGTCTTCCCCAGTCCCAGAACTGCAAAAGAAGGAAACTGTTGCTTGACCCACTCTAATTTAGCACTCTGTTCTAGTGACAGCTGTCGAACGGGGTCTGCGCCTTGTTCTTCAGGTAGAGACGGGCTATCCAGAGCACTGATTACCTGAGGAGCTAACTTAAAGGCACTCCAGAAATCTACCCCTAGATATAATTGCTGTGTCAAATTTGGTACTATATAGATGTCTATTGCTTGTTATTTACTTCCCCATACTACTTTTGCTTTAAATCTGCCGTGTATTTGTTGGTTATTTCCATCAGCTGTCTTAAATATTAAATATTCATTTTTGTCATGTCTATGTTATGTTTTCTTATGAACTCAATTGCACCCTTCCCCAAACAGCTTACTGATGCTCCACTATCTTATAGTCCGAGCATTTCTTCACCGTTGATATGTACTTTTGCAGATGGCCTATTATCGTCAGTATTTGTTATTATGGATGACTCTACCTTGTTTTTATGAAATCTCCTCATTGCACATTTTTCCCTCAATTTTAAAATCTTTTTATAGCTCCTAGACATTTTTGTCATTTGTACTTTAATTATTTCTTCACCAAAAATTCTTCTTCTTGCTTCTTCATAGTCTCTAAGTCTCTGATGAAGCGTTTTCCTAGGAGTTTCATCCGACCTTATTTGTGTCAGATCTTTATTTATGTTTCTTTTTAAGATTTTTAATTTTCTGTTGGACTCGAGTTCCCGGGAAGTTGAGTCTTCGTCGCGAGCTGAGTCCCGGACGCAACCCCGACTTGTGCTTTTCCCAAACATGACGCACATTTGAAAGAAATGTTTCCTTGTCCACAACTGAAGCATGTCATTGTGTGGAAACTTGACTTGCAGTTAGTTAGAGAGCTTTCTTCTACTGACCTATTCAGAGTAGGGTTGCTCAGAAAACACCGATACATCGAAAACATCGATGTTTACTATTCGATGTATCGAATAAATCCGATGTTTCGCACCCTTTCGATGTTTACCGATGCATCGATGTTTTTTATTCGATGCATCGAATGAAGCAAGCATTGAAAAGACTCATTCAAAGTGCCAAATCGGCAGTTACCGATACCCTTAGTTCATTCAAAGTGCCAAATCGGCAGTTGAACTCGTAAGTTGAAGTCGCAATTCGATCCATATTGAATAAAGCAAGCATCGTACAATACACACTCACAACTCACAGTTACAGTACCTAACCAAATCGATTTCAGTGTTCTGTTTCTGTTTAATTCATGTCATCATTGAGTTTGTATACAGAGAAGAACCATGCTAGCTTGCGTTAAGACGTCGGTAGATGTCACCAAGTAAATAAAATCGACTTTTGAATTTTTTGGTGGAATGCTCTCCACAGAAATTTGACTTGGAAATGCACAAGAAAACTGTTGCTTTGAAATTTCAAATGTAGATTTATTTACTTGGTGACATCTATCAGCGTCTTAACGCAAGATAGCATGGTTCCTATATGTAAACACACTCTAAGATGTCATACATAATATCCTCTCTTCTGCTTTACTTTATATATCCAGAGACATACTACACGATGTGCAGCTGCACACGCGACGAGTACGCTTTGCTCGAAAAACATCGATACATCGAAAACACCGATGTTTTTATGCGATGCATCGACAAACATCGATGTAAGGTTACGATGTATCACATCGAATAAAACATCGATGTTTTTTTTCCATGAGCATCCCTAATTCAGAGCTTCCCCATTTAAAGTGGACATAGCACTAGGGTTCTCATCTGCTGCTATTGGGTTATCCCCTGTCCGCTCGACCAAGTTCCTAAGAGGATACCTTGGATTTGCAATCGGCAACACATTCTTTGATGTTGCCCCGGTATTTCTTCCTGTCATTTCTACCTCTTTATATAGTAACTTCAAAATTCAAAAACTCAAAAATTCAAAAAAAAAAAAATAAAAATTACAGGAGAAACGATAAAAAAATTTCCTTTTTTTTTCAATTATATTAGCCTAAAAGGACTTTGCTAATGTTGTAAAGATACAAAAACTATAATACTGGAAAAAGAGAATCCAAAAAAATTCAAGTATATCATATATGTAAGATGTTGAACTAATAAAGTGATTAAAAATATTATGAATATATTGTGTCTTTGAAGACTGTAAAAAAAATATTTTTTTTTTGATGTGTCATTATACGGTGGTGTGTGAAGTTTCTTTGTCAGATATCCTCTCTATAAAAAAAATGTCATTGGTCCGTTTTGTCGTTTAGCATGGGCGTAGCCAGGATTTTTTTTAGGTCTTTTTTCGAGGACAATTTCTCAAAAATCAATTAAAAAACGAGCTTAAAAAAAAAGTAGGACATATTTATTGACGAGAAATTTGATAGATACTTTAAAAGTATCATTTTTTGGTTTCAGAAAATAGAGAACCATCGTTAGTATATGAAATGAATCAAATTGATTTTATAAATTTTTACCATTTAGTCGATTTTCGCCCATGGTTGATCTTAGCCAGGTTTTAACACGCCGCAAAGTGCTGAACGACCTTTCTACGATGCAAGTCGTGCAAGGTAGTGCCAATAATATTTCCAATGCATGTGATACAGCAGGAAAAAAGGTGTCCGCTTCCGTGATTACGTCGCACACTTCCAAATTTTTCTTCGCTTCTTCACTAAGCGGTTTGTCTTTTCAAGTGTTATACCATAATTCAATTTCTGCACTTAGATCCAATTCTATGGCTTGATGTCTTCTTTCAAATCGCTTTCAAATATATGGATGCAATGTGAGTATAGTGAAAATGCAGGCAAATTGAATGGCGCGAATCGATCTGCAAGCGATGATATCAATGAATCCAAATACGGAATTAGCAACAATATTTTTTAATAATTATTTGGATTCGATGCAGGTTGATTTGAACGATGCTGCTGTCGTTGGGTTAGTCTGGGCACATCCAATTCAATCTCAATCGAGTTCGCTATTTCTTTTGACTCGTCTAGAATTTCATCAATCACGGTATCTACAGCGGTTCAATGGCTAGAGATAACAGTTGATATTCTATCAAGATGGTCTTTGCATTTGAGCAGGTCAAGACTTTTAGATTGAAGACCATTCACGACAGGCTCAAGAATATCCGAGTATTTGGCAATTATTGAAGTGCATATATGATAAATACAGGTTTCGTTGCTGCAGAGTGTAGCTGCAATGCAGCTGATCGCGTTTTTGCATTGCCTTCGGTGGATAAAGTCAGTAATGCCTTCACGATCTCAACGAAATTGGCTTTAAAAACAGCATTGCTCTTGTGTTTTTGAGACCAACGAGTTTCACAAAGGGCGGGTATGTTCAGATTCCGCTGTCTCGTCCGCCTCGCTCAGATCAGACTAACAAGTTTACCTGATGTCATTGGTAATTCCTGGTCACCCCGCCCATGTGTCACAACACATCCTATGCTATCTCCGAGACCCGATTTAAGGAAGACAGCCCCTGCGATGATTACCAACCATAAAAATACTTCCACGTATACCGTCAGTCCATATCTATTTCTTCTAGACGGTCTGCCTTGAACCTTCACACACCAATCGTATTAATTTTAGCACTTCATTTTTCCTTTTAATAACCCAACGGAAATAAATGCTAGCTTAGAATGAAAAATCACTTTTCCCATTTCTTTTCTGCAAATCAGTATATATACATTAGGGTGGAGCGTAATTTTTTTTTCACTTAACCGACATGTAATAGCAAAAATTATGTGTCTTTTAGGCTCATATTTACTTAGTTAAAATATAATATGAATCGACTGAGAGTAACTGCCTCCGCCATGTCATTGAAATTTTGTAAGATCTTGATTTTAAACGAAACTTTGTTTTTTTTTCATTTGCTTTCAGCTAGATAAATATAAGTTCCCTTTTTCATTTGGTGCATTAAAACGCCGCATTTTCCCTCAACTCTCCTTTTTCACATGAAACTTTTCAACGCCTATATCACCCATGGCGTCCAAATGCACAAATAAATCGTTAATACTTAAAAAAAATGGTGGTGTTATACGCCTAGGTACTTGAAAAGAGGCTGCAGAAAGAACTTCAGTGGATAATTTGTTTACTCCACATGAATGAATTGCCATTGAGACACTTTTTTCTCTACTTTGATGGATCAACTTCTGGGCCAGAAAATTACACTAGACCTTTGTGAAAAGCACTTCAATCTAGTACGACATTACTGCAGCGGTACTCTCAGGAGATTTTCTATAAGATTTAGGAAATAAGTTCTCCGAAAAAATCAGATCTATCACAGATTCCATCGTAGAAAACTTCCACACGGACAGCAAAGTTACGAACTACGAAAATTTGTGTTCACAAAATCCGAACGGAATCGAAGAAAGCATTTCCAGTAACAACGCTAAATACCGCCGTCCTGTTTTTCGAAATCAGCTGTTTTACGCCAAATGTGAAAGATCATTCACATTTTTCTGCAAACACAACTTCTTTCGTATATTAAGACGACTAATTTACATTCCACTCGGATTTGGTGATACCAAATTTACGAATTTCGAAATTCGTTCCACTCCGAATGGATAATGTGATAGTTACATCGGGAAACTTAGACTTTTTTCGATTATGATGGAATCTATGATAGGGCAGAATGTCTCATGCTCGTTGGCTAACACGTGCCATTCGATTACTTTGTCTGTATGTAGCCAAAGAGATTCCATCGTCAGCTAAATCGTCGTGCAAAGATAGTACGCGACATCTCTACAGTATGATTGCAAGGCAGTCTATAGGTATCTCTCAGAAGATCTGATCCAGTAATTCAACGAAATAATTACTTTACGCATGGCTGAAAATGTTCGTGAGCTGGGAGCTCGACGGAAGCTGAAGACCCGCAGTGTGTCTGAAACATCAACTCTTAGGCATTTTGAAGTGGCAATGGTAAACTTCAATGCATCCGATCACATGGACATAATTGACTGGCAGACGAGAGTAAGTGAACCATCGATTACAACAGAGGAAATAGAGAACATCGCATCATCGGATGGAGAAGACCAACTGATCTTTTTAAGGCTGCCATGCCATACTCAAGCTGTGGAGCAGGCTGTGAAAATAACGACTGAAGCTTCCATTTTTCAGTGCAAAAAAATGGCACGTTTGGGTACAATAAAGGCTTAAATAGGTGCCATGACACAAGGCCAAATTGAAGGATTTGGCCTAATTTCGCTTTCTAAAGGTCAAATAAAGCCAAATTTTGACGTTTGGCATTATAACACTTTGATGAAGTGAAAAAATGCCAAGCAGACAAAGGGAAATAAGGCTTTTAAGGGAAATAAGACTTTGACAAAGTGATATAATGCCAAACGTTAAAATTTGACTTTATTTCACTTGGCCATATTTCACGGCACCGCGAAAATACAGGCGAAAAAGGAAGTGCCAAAGTTTGAGACTAAACGTGATTTTCGAGCAATTTGAAATATCTTTACGTTTACATTTACATGAAACCTACTCCACACATAAATCTGCGAAGTAGGGGGGTTGCAGCCGGGCGACATAGACCATTTGGCTGATACACCACAAGACTAACTACACTAATACTACATAGAACAAATAACACATGACAACAGCACGCAGTAGTACAGGACGGTCCCCCATCTTGTCACTATCAGCGCTCATTCCGATTTAATTACGGTGTTCTAATGGGAACCGACTCTTTTCGGTTGACAAGGCCGTTGTCGGCTTGAAATATTTTTTTAAAACATATTTGTGAAAGACTTTTCTTCTTTTTTATAATAAGTCTATCTTAACATGCCTTACTTATATATAGAATATTAACTTGCATCCTTTTATAAGCTAACGACAGTACATTAAAACACCTTTCGTTTTCTAAAATAAATCTTAAAGTTTGAGGCTAAAGCGGAGGCAGAAGATATTGTTCAAATAACAAAAAAAAAAAAAATATGTGTTTGTTTTAGTGCAACACATATAATCATCACTATTAGAACAACAAATTACGCGTTCAAAAAATCCCCATACATCCGTGCTCCACCCTAATATACATACTTATTTATTGATTTCAATTTAAAACTTCAAGAAAGATTATTATTATTAGATTATAAATCATATATTTTCTGCCCTTAAATGGTCACTTATTAATCTGGGGAATTCTTTATACTCAACCCAGGATATATTTCGCCTCTTATAGGTATGTACGTACGTAAGTATATAAAGTTGTACTCACTTTTTTTCTTTTCACCTTTTCCTCCCTCGAAGTCCTGCCGGCAGCACTGATCAGGAACGTTGGTTTCTGTTTCTTTGGATATCCGCGAACCGATTTTAACCCCCTTAAGAGCAGATTTTTGCGAATTCTATTTTTTTTTTTTTTTTTTTTTTTTTTTTTTTTTTTTTTTTTTTAAATTGTTCAGTTACTTGTAATATATGCCTGAATGGCTATATGTTACTATTTCTTTTTTTTTTGGTTTTTTTCTTTTAATTCACTTGATTCGTTTGATTATTAATTTATATGTTTTTGACTAAAAAAACTTTTCTTTATAAATAGATTTCTCCCGATACTCATACACACATCCTCATCTTCTGGGATTACTAGTTTTGGGACCTTCTTTCTTATGGCTCTTGAACTTCAGGAACTACTTTGAACTCTGCTCAATAACTTCCAGAGCTTCAATCACCTCCTAAGAGGCAGAGGCACTTATTTCGGCCACCGAAATTTGTCGAGCCCTTGGTATACCGAAAGAGTACCTAAGCGAATAGACCCAACATAAATTATGCGATGGTTAAGAACCTATTTCAGTAATTTTACGAACCTCTGATCTTTTTTTTTTTTTTGTCAAATCCAGATTTCTTGGGCTCTATTTCCTCTTCTTTTCTTCCTTCGGGACTTTTCTAAATTATCAAACTTTTTACACTATGTATAATTTCAAACCTAAATGCACTCACTTTGTATCGATTTGTCTTTCCGCTTAGTTAAATTTTTTTTTCTTTTTTCTTTTTTTTTAATTCAAAATTTCAGTTTAAAACTTTTATTTGATTTAGAAACCTAGTTTCATTCACTGCTTTTTATTTGTCTGCTCTTTGGCTGCTTTATGACTACTCTTTGTCTTTTCGTGCACAAAGAAACTAATTATATATTTAGTCTTTCCTTTGTTTCATTTAGGTAAATAACTCTAACTGGTAGTATAGCTGGATATTGTTACTAAATGCTAGTTAGTTTCTATCTCTCATCTTCTATGCTCTTCTATTAGTCTTACCCTTAGTCAGACCTTAGTACTATTATTACTTACACACATACATACACACTAAACATTGCAATCGTGGACTTAAAACAACTTATACCTAATATCACAGATCTCTTCTTACTACTTTCTATTTTATTGCATCTAGATACTTTCTTTAAATTGCAACTACCCTTATTTATTGTAGTTTTTAAAACTACAACCGTCTCTAGATTCAATTTCAATTTTCTTCTAGCGATCTACTACATTATCATAGCACATTTTTCTCCAATTCGCTGTAAAAAAATGGCTGTCGCGAGGTATTATCATATCTACCGAACTCTTCACTCTCCTTTGAGAGAGAGATAATCGTATACTCTGATTATTTTTATTTTTCATCTGTCAAAATTCTTATTCTTTCAGAAGGCAAAATAGGTGCGACATTCGATGAAATATTCTTTACTTCTTTATTATTTTTTTTGTATTGTTAATTGCCTTCATCAGCACAATTTGGATTTACTGCTGTGTGAAAGTTCAGCAGGGAAGGTAAAGAGGTCGAAGGTCGAACCAAATGTACCGGGTTTCTGCTCTCAGCACTACATTTATGGAAAGCAAGCCGTAAGTATGAATTCGTTTTGTTGAAACTGCCACCCTCGGTCTTGGCCGTAGTCTAAGTCTTTATCATCTGCAATGGGCAGTAATTTGAAGTCTTGACTATGGTTTGTTTCTACATAGTTTATTCCTCCGCAAAGTGTCTTATCGTCTGTAGGGTCACTGTGGCGTACAGGTAATATTTTGCTCATTTGATTCTTTTCATGACTCGGCAACGTAACAGACACGACGCTTTTGACCGAGTGGTCGTGAGGTCAAGAGATTCGACAAAATAGTAGCCGTAGTCTGGTATATAGCTCTGACGTGTGGCAAGAGCCCCGTCCCTGACCTCTCATGCTCTTATCGACTTGGCCGGGCATTCATTTGTTTTAATTTGATCGTGTAATTGGAGTCTGTTTTTCTCATGTCTTCCAGACATGTTTTACCTACGTATTTAATTTTGCACTTGGCAATTAAAACTATTAATGTAAGGACGTATAGAAAAATAGACAAATAATTTAATAAATAATATGTAGTTAAAGTTTTTATATGTTGGGTCGTATCACAGTTTATATATTTGCATCAGCTTATCACAGAGATGTATCACAAAATTTTATCACAGCGGTTTATTACAAAGTGTATCACAGAGTTCTGTCCATCGTCTCATGGGTGTTTTGAGAATTATTTAGGTGTGGAGATCTTTTGCATGAAAAATTCCCACATTTTCTCCTTTTAGATTACCTATCTCATAAAACGAATTTCCAATAGTTTTCAGTACTATACACTTTAAAAACTTTGGACCTAACTTGGCATTATAACCATCTGTTAGACTACTTTGTTTGAAGTTTCGTCTGTACACCAGCTGTCCTGCGTTATATTGTATGTCTCTACAACGTGTGTTATAAACTTTTGCGGTTTTTTGATGGGCTAGCTTTAAATTTTCAAAGATCTTCTTTCTTATTAGTGCCATATTATCACTTTTATCATTGATTCTTAACTGACTATCTTTAAGATTGTCTAATTTCCGAAGAAGTTCATATGACTTCCCGTTTTGGACCATTTGTGACCTGAATACGGCGTAGTATGGTTCGAAAGAAATGGAGTTATGAATTACACTTCTAAGTGAGAACGCGGCACTACTTGCAAGCATATCCCAATTTCTCTGATCTTTCTGTTCTAAAATCAGTTCGTTTATATACGAATCCGTCCGATACACACACATCAGGGAGAAGGTCTTTATTTTCATTTACGGTTTTCCTTAGTTCATTATATTCCGGTGAACTGAAAAGTGAAGAACTGAGATCCACTTCTTGCATTTCTTTGTCTGGATCCAGCTCATCCATATGGATACGCGAAAGAGTGTCAGGTACTACATTGAGAACACCTTTCCGATGTTCGATATTAAAATTGAACCCCTGTAATTTAAAACTCCATTTAGCTAATCGTCCTGATAGATCCTTTTGTGTCATTAGCCATTTAAGGCTTGCGTGGTCTGTTATAATGGTGAAGGGTAAACCTTCAAAGTATGCCCTAAACTTTTTTACAGACAGGACGGCCGCTAGGAATTCAAGTTCCGTTACTGTATAATTCCGTTGTGCGGAGTTTAGCTTCTGCGACATGAAAGCTATGGGTCGTTCGCCATCTTCTGCATCCTTCTGGAAGAGAACACTTCCTACACCAGATGATGATGCATCGCACTGAATATAAAAATGCTTCGAAAAGTCGGGATTCGTTAGAATGGGGGCTATCAATGGTTATCAATGTCGTTTTAAGCTCTTCAAATGCTTTTATAGCTTCGCTGGTCATGGTGAATGTTTTTGCTTTTTTCAAACAGTCCGTCATGGGAGCTGAGATCGTCGCATAGTTGGGTATAAAGCGCCTATACCAACCCGTCATTCCAAGGAACCGACGAAGTTGTTTCGGAGTTCCTGGAATAGGGAAATCTCTTACAGCTGATACCTTTTCGGGATCTGTTCGCAGACAACCATCCCCGATGAAATAGCCAAGATACTTAATTTCCTTGAAGCAAAATTTACTTTTTTCAACGTTTATGGTGAGGCCAGCCTCTCGCAAGCATCTTGCTACTTCTTCTAGTGTTTTCACATGAGATTCGAAGTCTGGTGAACAAATCAAGAGGTCATCGAGATAGACGAAGACATTCTCTCTCATTCGAGCGGGAATGACTCTATCCATTAGCTTACACATTCTCTGGGCGGCATTGCATAGACCAAACGGCATGACCGTAAATTGATACAATGGCCGGCCAGGCACAGTGAAAGCTGTTTTCTCCCTTGATTTGGCTTCCAGTGGGATTTGCCAGAAGGTATCTTTAAGATCTATGCTTGAAATGAATTGAGTGTTATAATTATATAAGTGTTGTTAACTTCCTTATTGACCGCAAATTTCGAAAAAATAAAGTTAAAAATTAAAAACACATAAAGATTATATTTTAAACTTGAAACTTTATTAAAAGGTACGAATTGCAATTTCGGGCAAGAGTAGTTCGCCCATTATCAACGCTCCACGCGTGAACACTGAAGCAAAAAAGATGAAAGGGGGGGGGGGGGGTTACAAAGTAAAAACGAAAAGCTATAAATTAAGTGCAAAAACAACAACATAATTTAAGAACATACATTGAATCAATGACAAAAAAGTTAAACGTTAAGTACAATGTAAGAAAAAAGACTCAAGAGAAAGAACATTAAGTAAAGACTCAAATTATAAAAGAGAGAACAAGTTTGATTGTATAGGACATTCGTCAATATTTAGTAAATTATCGTTAATTGAAATATATAAAGATTCATATGCATCTAATTTATAAGGTTGACTAACATGTTGAATGAGCTTGTAGTTATCCAATGGATTAAAAATGTGTGGTGTATCAGGATCTACACCAAATGCATGTGTACCAAGGGCTGTGTGTGTGGCTCACAATGTTCTTTCTCTTGAGTCTTTTTTCTTACATTGTACTTAACGTTTAACTTTTTTGTCATTGATTCAATGTATGTTCTTAAATTATGTTGTTGTTTTTGCACTTAATTTATAGCTTTTCGTTTTTACTTTGTAACCCCCCCCCCCCCCCTTTCATCTTTTTTGCTTCAGTGTTCACGCGTGGAGCGTTGATAATGGGCGAACTACTCTTGCCCGAAATTGCAATTCGTACCTTTTAATAAAGTTTCAAGTTTAAAATATAATCTTTATGTGTTTTTAATTTTTAACTTTATTTTTTCGAAATTTGCGGTCAATAAGGAAGTTAACAACACTTATATAATTATAATCGACCACAAAGTTTATTCAACGTGTCAGTGATTAAAAACTGAACAATACCTTTTTTAAAAACAATGTTTTCCAAACAAGACCAGAATAAGTACTCGCGTTTATTATTGAAGATAAAGAGGATTAAGGCAGACATCATTTTCCTGAAACAATGCAGATCAAATGGCGTCTTTCCGAAGTTCATGAACATCAAACTTTCGATCCGGAACACACGCAGTGAAAGGGCTCTTCATATGTCCAAGCTCTTTTGGCTGAAAAATGAAATTTCGTATCATTACAGCCGATTAGACGCTGTTCAACTGGATTTATATGAATTTCATTTGGAAATAGCTAAATCCATTAAATATGATTTCCATTCAAAAATGCCAGAAAAAGGACAAAAACCCGATGACTATTCATGTTTTACATTCGCTTTGTCAGATTGCCACAATCATGCCGAGGAAAAATACAAACAGAAACGTATCAAACAATATAAGAAATTAAACAGTTTAATTGAAGCCAAATGTTCTTCCAATGAACCAAGTCCACGTATACAAAATGTTGAAGATTTAGTAGTTAATTTGACTAATGAAGTTTTTGCTTCTGAAGAACTCGAATTGTTAAATAGAGGCCTGAATTTTTCCGTGAAACCATTAAAAGTTCCCTATGTAGATGTTATAGCTGAAATTGAGACAGCTATTCAATATAAACCTTTGGATGTAAAGAAAAATATAAGAGAAAATGCATCAAAAATCATAAGAGAAATGAAAAATAAAAACAAACCAACAAGAATAGATAGCGATACATTAAAATGGAATCGTGCATTAAAAACACTAAAACAACGTGATGTATATTATATGAAATCCGATAAAGGAAATAAAGTCGTTGTAATGAGCAAGCTAGACTATGATGACCGTATGCTCAAATCAATAACTGAGGACAATTTCACTACATTGAGGAGCTCGCCTTTGAATAATATGATAAACGACGCCAAAGCAATAATTAAATCTTTATGTGCTACCTTTAATGTTAAAAAACCACAATTGACTGAATCTAATCCAGAGGTGCCGTCGGTATATGGTTTGTCTAAAATACACAAACCCGGAGATAAAATGCGGAAAATTGTGTCTTGTATTAGTTCGCCTTTTACAAAACCATCGAAATGGATTGTTTCTGAATTCAAACGTTTTGGTTCTTTTGAGGGATTTTCAGTAAAGAACTCATACGAATTCATCGAAAAAGTGAAAGATGTTAAATTGGAGGATGATGAAATACTCATTTCATTTGATGTGACTGCATTATTCCCGAGTGTCCCGATAGATGTTGCAATAGACTCTATAATAGAACAACTTCAAAAAAGAAATGTTCCAGAAAATGAGAAAGATACATATATTTTCGCTATTAAAACATGTATGAAACACAATTGTTTCAAATTCCGAGACAAATATTATTCTTGTGATTTCGGTTGTAGCATGGGTAACAGCCTCTCTCCACTTGTTGCAGAAGCGTTCATGTGTAAATTTGAACGTGAGCTAAAAAGGGACGGAATATTACCTCGAATTTGGTGGCGTTATGTCGATGACATTTTTGCTGTAGTGAAATTTACAGACATTGACAAAATTTTGTCTGACATCAACAGCCGATACCCAAGTATAAAATTCACACATGAAAAAGAGCATGACACCGAACACACATTAGAATTTTTGGACTTAAAAATTAAACATGTTGGTCGTGGAATTGAATTTGATGTGCATCGAAAAACAACAACAACAGACCGATATATAACTAATGACTCCTTCTGTGCATACCAACATAAGATTGCAGCTTTCAACTCAATGACATACCGTTTATCTCGCTTACCTTTATCAGCGCAAAATTATATGACAGAATACAAACGCATCATCAACATCGCCAACGTAAATGGTTTCAAAAAGTCGCTGATCGATCGTCTATTGAAAAGGCAAACACAAAGAGTTAAAAGAGATGATCGTTCGACTCTTTTCTCTCAAAATCTTACAATAACACAATCAAATAGACGTCACATCGCTCTTTCTTATGTACCCGAGATCACGAATCGGTTAGGTAAATCGTTTAACCTTGCTGGTTTGACTTTAGCACACACTAATACCAACAAATTACGCACATCATTTGGCACAACAAAAGACAAACCAAAAATGGAAAATAAGAGCGGAATTTATCAGATCACTTGTCCAATATGTCAACGCAAATACATTGGGCAGACTAAGAGAGCAGTTCATTGCCGTATAAAAGAGCACCATAGGTACATCAAACAGAAAGCCACACACACAGCCCTTGGTACACATGCATTTGGTGTAGATCCTGATACACCACACATTTTTAATCCATTGGATAACTACAAGCTCATTCAACATGTTAGTCAACCTTATAAATTAGATGCATATGAATCTTTATATATTTCAATTAACGATAATTTACTAAATATTGACGAATGTCCTATACAATCAAACTTGTTCTCTCTTTTATAATTTGAGTCTTTACTTAATGTTCTTTCTCTTGAGTCTTTTTTCTTACATTGTACTTAACGTTTAACTTTTTTGTCATTGATTCAATGTATGTTCTTAAATTATGTTGTTGTTTTTGCACTTAATTTATAGCTTTTCGTTTTTACTTTGTAACCCCCCCCCCCCCCTTTCATCTTTTTTGCTTCAGTGTTCACGCGTGGAGCGTTGATAATGGGCGAACTACTCTTGCCCGAAATTGCAATTCGTACCTTTTAATAAAGTTTCAAGTTTAAAATATAATCTTTATGTGTTTTTAATTTTTAACTTTATTTTTTCGAAATTTGCGGTCAATAAGGAAGTTAACAACACTTATATAATTATAATCGACCACAAAGTTTATTCAACGTGTCAGTGATTAAAAACTGAACAATACCTTTTTTAAAAATGAATTGAGTGTTTTGAAGGCGACTGATAATCCCTTCAATATGCGGAAGGGGGTAGGCGAGCTTCTTGGTGGCCGCATTCACTTTGCGTGAATCTAAACAAAGTCTGTTCTTCCCCGGTTTTCTTATCAGTACGACGGGGGAACTATATGCACTATTGCTTTCTTCAATTGCTCCTAATGCTAACATTCGGTCAAGTTCTGCGCTTATCAGATTTTGCACTACTGGTGAGACTGGGTAGTGCCGTTGTTTGATGGGGATTGTGTCATCATCCATCTCAATGACGTGCCCTTCTAGACTTGTCTTCCCCAGTCCCAGTACTGCAAAAGAAGGAAACTGTTGCTTGACCCACTCTAATTTAGCACTCTGTTCTAGTGACAGCTGTCGAACGGGGTCTGAGCCTTGTTCTTCAGGTAGAGACGGGCTATCCAGAGCACTGATTACCTGAGGAGCTAACTTAAAGGCACTCCAGAAATCTACCCCTAGATATAATTGCTGTGTCAAATTTGGTACTATATAGATGTATATTGCTTGTTATTTACTTCCCCATACTACTTTTGCTTTAAATCTGCCGTGTATTTGTTGGTTATTTCCATCAGCTGTCTTAAATATTAAATATTCATTTTTGTCATGTCTATGTTATGTTTTCTTATGAACTCAATTGCACACTTCCCCAAACAGCTTACTGATGCTCCACTATCTTATAGTCCGAGCATTTCTTCACCATTGATATGTACTTTTGCAGATGGCCTATTATCGTCAGTATTTGTTATTATGGATGACTCTACCTTGTTTTTATGAAATCTCCTCATTGCACATTTTTCCCTCAATTTTAAAATCTTTTTATAGATCCTAGACATTTTTGTCATTTGTACTTTAATTATTTCTTCACCAAAAATTCTTCTTTTTGCTTCTTCATAGTCTCTAAGTCTCTGATGAAGCGTTTTCCTAGGAGTTTCATCCGACCTTATTTATTTTATTTAAAAAAATAGAAAAAATACATGGCAGGTACATTAAGAATTAATTCTTTTTGCTTGTACCTTAAAATTACAATAATATAAGCAGTTAATTTAAGTTACTACAGTTCAGATTTATCAATTGAAATTTTACAATAATAATTTTTTTTTTTTACATTTTTTAGTTAAATAAGTGATTAGTTTCATTATTCCGGACATAGGTAAACAGCATTTTCTTAAACTTTGTGCTTGAAATAATTACTCGAATTGGCAATGGTATCGAGTTCCACAATCTAACAGCATGAACGAAAAATAAACGCTGACTATTTAAGAAATTAAACTGAGGAAGATTTATATGTCGCGTTCGAGTTGAGCTTGCAAAAGTTATTTTCTCAAATAGATAAGGTGGTTGACGTTTATGAATGATATTTTGAAGAAATAAGCAGTTTCTAATATTGATATGCTGCCTTAGGGAACACCCTGTAACATTAGCTGAGAATCTCGATATATGATCAAACTTACGTAATCCATATATAAAGCGCACTGCAGAGTTAAACGCAAGCTCTAACTTTCTAAAAGAAGCTGAGTCGGGGTTGCTATAAACGACAGACGAGTAATTGTTAAGCGGTAAAAATAAACTACGAACTAGATGCAACTTAGTAGCAACTGGAATAACACCTGAAGATATGTAAAGCTGGCGTAACCCACCATATATACGCTTAACAATCAAATTAATATGATTTTCACAAGAAAGTTTTCGGTTTATAACAATACCTAGGTTGTTTACTTCATCAACATAAGGTATAATTGTACGATTTAGGAGAAGAGCAGATACATTTGAATTATCTATATTCATTTTAGAAATAATAATCGCTTTGGATTTTTTAGGATTTAACTGTAACTTGTTGTGACAAGCCCAGACAAAGATACGCTCCAAATCATCATTCATTCTTGCAACACAATCATCCAAGAGACTCAAAGGCCTTGATAACTTAATTTGAGCATCATCAGCGTAAAGGTCGATTGATACATTATGACAAACATCAGGCAAATCATTAATGAATAAAGAGAAGAGCAAGGGACCTAATATAGATCCTTGAGGAACTCCAGACAAAACTTTTAAAACTGAAGAGGCGCCAGAGTCGGTATGGACTTGTTGAAACCTATTCTTTAGGTAGCTAGAAACTAAGAGTAACGCATTTTTACCAAAGTAGAACTTGTGTTTGAGTTTTGCTAATAGCAAAAAGTGATCGACACTGTCAAATGCTTTTGAAAAGTCAAGCAGGCAAAGAAATGACAAATTGTTTTTATCGTACTCAATTCGCAGCTCATCTAGTATTTTTACAATAGCAGTTGTACAGCTATGATTTTTCCGAAAACCGGACTGCCATGATACAAGCAAGTTATTGTGACTTATATGCTCATTGATCTGATTCCGCATTAGGATTTCAAAAACTTTAGACAGACAAGGTAGAATACTTATTGGTCTAAAGTCTTCGGGAGTCGCACGGTTAGCATTTTTAGGTATTGGAATGACTTTAGCATACTTCCACATTGTTGGAAACTCAGATTTCATAATACAACAGTTGATTATGTGAGTAAAGGTAAAATAGATGTGAGGCAAAATCATTTTAATAAATTTTAAGAACACGCCATCACAACCTACTGCATTCGATTTAACATCGTTAATTGCTCTCACTATCTCATATTCAGTTACATGGTGAAATTCAAAGAATCTATTATTGAAACCATCATTTTCAGAAGATGTAAGCATATTCCAATTAAACTCATCACTAACTTCGGGTGCGTTATTAGTTCTACCAAGAAAGTAATAATTTAGTTGATTTGGTTCTAAGTCACATTTGATATTTGTGTAAGATCTTTATTTATGTTTCTTTTTAAGATTTTTAATTTTCTGTTGGACTCGAGTTCCCGGGAAGTTGAGTCTTCGTCGAGAGCTGAGTCCCGGACGCAACCCCGACTTGTGCTTTTCCCAAACATGACGCACATTTGAAAGAAATGTTTCCTTGTCCACAACTGAAGCATGTCATTGTGTGGAAACTTGACGTGCAGTTAGTTAGAGAGCTTTCTTCTACTGACCTATTCAGAGCTTCCCCATTTAAAGTGGACATAGCACTAGGGTTCTCCTCCGCTGCTATTGGGTTATCCCCTGCCCGCTCGACCAAGTTCCTAAGAGGATACCTTGGATTTGCAATCGGCAACACATTCTTTGATGTTGCCCCGGTATTTCTTCCTGTCATTTCTACCTCTTTATATAGTAACTTAAAAATTCAAAAACTCAAAAATTCAAAAAAAAAAAATTAAAATTACAGGAGAAACGATAAAAAAAATTTCCTTTTTTTTTCAATTATATTAGCCTAAAAGGACTTTGCTAATGTTGTAAAGATACAGAAACTATAATACTGGAAAAAGAGAATCCAAAAAAATTCAAGTATATCATATATGTAAGATGTTGAACTAATAAAGTGATTAAAAATATTATGAATATATTGTGTCTTTGAAGACTGTAAAAAAAATATTTTGTTTTTGATGTGTCATTATACGGTGGTGTGTGAAGTTTCTTTGTCAGATATCCTCTCTATAAAAAAAATGTCATTGGTCCGTTTTGTCGTTTAGCATGGGCGTAGCCAGGAATTTTTTTAGGTCTTTTTTCGAGGACAATTTCTCAAAAATCAATTAAAAAACGAGCTTAAAAAAAAAGTAGGACATATTTATTGACGAGAATATTGAGAGATACTTTAAAAGTATCATTTTTTGGTTTCAGAAAATAGAGAACCATCGTTAGTATATGAAATGAATCAAATTGATTTTATAAATTTTTACCATTTAGTCGATTTTCGCCCATGGTTGATCTTAGCCAGGTTTTAACACGCCGCAAAGTGCTGACCGACCTTTCTACGATGCAAGTCGTGCAAGGTGTCCGCTTCCGTGATTACGTCGCACACTTCCAAATTTTTCTTCGCTTCTTCACTAAGCGGTTTGTCTTTTCAAGTGTTATACCATAATTCAATTTCTGCACTTAGATCCAATTCTATGGCTTGATGTCTTCTTTCAAATCGCTATCAAATATATGGATGCAATGTGAGTATAGTGAAAATGCAGGCAAATTGAATGGCGCGAATCGATCTGCAAGCGATGATATCAATGAATCCAAATACGGAATTAGCAACAATATTTTTTAATAATTATTTGGATTCGATGCAGGTTGATTTGAACGATGCTGCTGTCGTTGGGTTAGTCTGGGCACATCCAATTCAATCTCAATCGAGTTCGCTATTTCTTTTGACTCGTCTAGAATTTCATCAATCACGGTATCTACAGCGGTTCAATGGCTAGAGATAACAGTTGATATTCTATCAAGATGGTCTTTGCATTTGAGCAGGTCAAGACTTTTAGATTGAAGACCATTCACGACAGGCTCAAGAATATCCGAGTATTTGGCAATTATTGAAGTGCATATATGATAAATACAGGTTTCGTTGCTGCAGAGTGTAGCTGCAATGCAGCTGATCGCGTTTTTGCATTGCCTTCGGTGGATAAAGTCAGTAATGCCTTCACGATCTCAACGAAATTGGCTTTAAAAACAGCATTGCTCTTGTGTTTTTGAGACCAACGAGTTTCAGAAAGGGGGGGTATGTTCGGAGCAGACTTTCCCCGTAGTACTGATTCTCGGAAAAATCTTATTATGTCTTTGATGGTGCCTATAGTGTTTCGTACTTCCTGAACCGTGTTCAAATCATTAACAACAAGGTTCAGTCTGTGGCTTGTGCAGTGGAAAAACAATGCTTTTTCGTATTTTAATCGGATATGTGCTAGTATTCACACTTCCACTTTTATTTTAACTTGTTGTATTGAGCTGATCCGTTAGAACGATCAATCGCGACTGGTTGTTGTTGCCGCGATGCTACATTAAAAATGCCGCATTCAGATAATTCAGAATTTCTGGGGAATTTTTTTGATTCGAAGAATTAGTTAGTTAGTTAGTTAGTTGAAAACTTTATTTAAGAAACTAGCTTTAAAAACAATTTTTTTTTTTTACAATTTTGATTAACTTCGAATCGAAGAATTATAAATATAAATATCCAAATTTGCTCGTATAATATTTCTAGATATTAGAGAAATCTCATTGAAAAGTCCTCGTTGTTTCAGCATTTTTTCCAAATGTCCTCGAGGACAAAGATACATTTTTTCTAAAAAAACGCAGAATATTTCGAAGACATTTGGCTTAGGTTGGGGCATTGGCCCCTACCTGCCCCTACTTGGCTACGCCCATGTCGTTTAGGTCTGTCGTTTAGGTCTATTATTTTCATGGTTGGAACCCGTTTGATCCAAACTGGTGCTGATACATAACCTTCATCATCAACCACTACTTGCACCGAGTAAAAGAACTCTGATAGAAGGAAGGCATATCTATCCAGTTAAGCATCAACACGAACGAGTTTTCTCTCAGACTATAGTCCACTCCTCTCACGAATTTTCGCTTCCCTTTCAATTCCCTCACGAAAACGCCAGTTCTGTGGACCTACGTTTTGGACAGAAATCGATGAATAGTTGATAATTCTAGAGTATGTACGGCACGTTAATGCGTTTATTTGATAGAAAGAGAAAAAAAAAATTTGAGGATGAGATTATTGAAAGTCCAAGGTAATGACCTTCGTCAGAAAATCATCCCCTTGAAGTTACAATTGGTCTCGTTATTGTAAACCATTAAATGTCGTTGGGCGCCATTGAAATGAACTATGTTTTAAGACACAAGAGGTGACTACGGTGATCTATATTTTGACGATGGCATGCTTGTCACGGCTCAGCTAAGCTCGTCGGATGGGGAGGTTCTTGTCTAGTATAAAACACCTATAACTCAATCTCATTTAATACATGCCATGAATAGGAACAGGAAAAGGAAGGGGGAATAAAGCTTTTACTCTATAGCAGACGGACAGTCGAAACAGATGGGTAGAAAGAAAAAGAAGGAACTCACACACTAACTTACCTTTGCCATTACTCAGACGAAAGGGCGGATAGATTTGGGTTTAAACGGCTAACTCAAAATAATTCAATATATTAGACTTACTCTAATATTTATGCATATTGTATTATTATTTCTTACTCTAACCCTATAATTATATTCTATCTAATCTAAAATAAAAGTATTTGCAAACCTGCTTTACTTTCCTTATACTATACCTATATCTAATTCAGTGTCATGAAACACAAAAAAAAAACCTCAGATTCCGCTGTCTCGTCCGAATAATGCCTCGCTCAGATCAGACTGGTTTACCTGATGTCATTGGTAATTCCTGGTCACCCCGCCCGCCCACGTGTCACAACACATCCTATGCTATCTCCGAGACCCGATTTAAGGAAGACAGCCCCTGCGATGATTACCAACCATAAAAATACTTCCACGTATACCGTCAGTCCATATCTATTTCTTCTAGACGGTCTGCCTAGAACCTTCACACACCAATCGTATTAATTTTAGCACTTCATTTTTCCTTTTAATAACCCAACGGAAATAAATGCTAGCTTAGAATGAAAAATCACTTTTCCCATTTCTTTTCTGCAAATCAGTATATATACATACTTATTTATAGATTTCAATTTAAAACTTCAAGAAAGATTATTATTATTAGATTATAAAAGATATTTTCTGCCCTTAAACGGTCACTTATTAATCTAAGGAGTTCTTTAACCCAGGATATATTTCGCCTCTTATAGGTATGTACGTACGTAAGTATATAAAGTTGTACTCACTTTTTTTCTTTTTTTGACTAAAAAAACTTTTCTTTATAAAAAGATTTCTCCCGATACTCATACACACATCCTCATCTCCTGGGATTACTAGTTTTGTGACCTTCTTTCTTATGGCTCCTGAACTTCAAGAACTACTTTGAACTCTGCTCAATAACTTCCAGAGCTTCAATCACCTCTTAAGAGGCAGAGGCACTTATTTCGGCCACCGAAATTTGTCGAGCCCTTGGTATACCGAAAGAGTACCTAAGCGAGTAGACCCAACATAAATTATGCGATGGTTAAGAACCTATTTCAGTAATTTTACGAACCTCTGACCTTTTTTTTTTTGTCAAATCCAGATTTCTTGGGCTCTATTTCCTCTTCTTTTCTTCCTTCGGGACTTTTCTAAATTATCAAACTTCTTACACTATGTATAATTTCAAGCCTAAATGCACTCACTTTGTATCGATTTGTCTTTCCGCTTAGTTAAATTTTTTTTTCTTTTTTCTTTTTTTTAATTCAAAATTTCAGTTTAAAACTTTTATTTGATTTAGAAACCTAGTTTCTTTCACTGCTTTTTATTTGACTGCTCTTTGGCTGCTTTGTGACTATTCTTTGTCTTTTCGTGCACAAAGAAACTAATTATATATTTAGTCTTTCCTTTGTTTCATTTAGGTAAATAACTCTAATTGGTAGTAAACCTGGATATTGTAACTAAATGTTAGTCAGTTTCTATCTCTCATCTTCTATGCTCTTCTATTAGTCTTACACCCTTAGTCAGACCTTAGTACTATTATTACTTACACACATACATACATACTAAACATTGCAATCGTGGACTTAAAACAACTTATACCTAATATCACAGATCTCTTCTTACTACTTTCTATTTTATTGCATCTAGATACTTTCTTTAAATTGCAACTACCCTTATTTATTGTAGTTTTTAAAACTACAACCGTCTCTAGATTCAATTTCAATTTTCTTCTAGCGATCTACTACATTATCTTAGCACATTGGGTTGTTACTACTTTTTCTCCAATTCGCTGTAAAAAAAATGGCTGTCGCGAGGTATTATCATATCTACCGAACTCTTCACTCTCCTTTGAGAGAGAGATAATCGTATACTCTGTTTATTTTTATTTTTCATCTGTCAAAATTCTTATTCTTTCAGAAGGCAAAATAGATGCGACATTCGATGAAATATTCTTTACTTCTTTATTATTTTTTTTTGTATTGTTAATTGCCTTCATCAGCACAATTTAGAATTACCGGCTGTGTGAAAGTTCAGCAGGGAAGGTAAAGAGGTCGAAGGTCGAACCAAATGTACCGGGTTTCTGCTCTCAGCACTACATTTATGGAAAGCAAGCCGTAAGTATGAATTCGTTTTGTTGAAACTGCCACCCTCGGTCTTGGCCGTAGTCTAAGTCATTATCATCTGCAATGGACAGTAATTTGAAGTCTTGACTATGGTGTGGTGTTTCTACATAGTTTATACCTCCGCAAAGTGTATCATCGTCTGTAGGGTCACTGTGGCGTATAGGTAATATTTTGCTCATTTGATTTTTTTCATGACTCGGCAACGTAACAATTTCTAAGCAAAATTAAGTTGTATATTATATTTACATTAAGTATTGTATTTCTTTTAAATTAAAAAACAAAGGGTAAAAGGAAGGAAACATTTAAAATGTTTAGAGTTATAATAATTTCATTGGTAGTTATAGGGGTAGATTTGACTAGACAACCATACGAAATCGAACGTCTTCGGGAGTCACCGGTGTTTTTCGAGACAGTGGGGCGTGCAGTTTTTTACAAGGACCCGTGGACTGTATTGACAAAGTTTACACCGTTGGAATATCCGACCGTATTGGTAGTAACGGAGGACTGCATTGAAAAGGTTGGAAAAATCTGTCAAAATGTTCCTGACAACCAATACCGGGAGCGTTTCGTGCGGAGGTTGCAACAGCTGGAGCCCAATCTTTACATGCTGAGGCAAGATGGCCAACGTTTAAACACCATCTTTCAACTCCCCTCTAACCGCCAAAAACGAGCTCTGGACTTCATTGGACAGTTCTCAAAATGGGCCTTTGGCACTATGGACAGTGAAGACTCACAGAAAGTGTATAGCCGGCCCCTGGTTTTAAAGAAGGATCAAGATGAGGCCATTCAAGATATGAAAAATCAAGTATCGGTTGTGTCCTCGAACTATGAAAAACTTTCTAGGCCTATTACGCAGCTGACAGCCGAAATTGAAAACATAACGGCAGAAACAGAAGGATTGTCCAATGCAGTTGGGAATAGTCTGAGCAACATAGATAGCGAAATCAACACAATGCAAATGAAGTTGGATATCAACAAACTTGTTGCACTTATTACGGCAAAGATGATAGAATTGCAACATCGTCAGTTCATTGAGCTATCTGTTGTAGATGATCTCTACAAAAATAGACTGCATCCTTTTATCCTAAATGCAAGCAATTTAACTAAGACTTTGCAGGCAGCAGCTGTAAGAAGTGAAGACGCATTTGGGGACTTTACAATACTCCATCAAGCCGCAGAAACGTCAGTTTTTCCTAACCAAGGCAGTTACTTTATAAAAATCATCATACCACTGCCGGAAAACTGTCGTTATGAGTTACATAAGGTAAACCCAATGCCAGCAGTATACAATAAGGATTAGGATTTAGTCATCGACAACAGATTCGAGTACATCGCTGAATCCGAAAACTACGCACTATTTGGAATACTAAGTCATGATGATTTCGAGAGGTGCGTGCTGGTATCTGAGACAAAGGCAAACTCGACAGTTGCCATTTGCAGTTTCTATGCACCGCTGTTAACATCTGGTTCTAAGCATTGCCTAGTTGAACTTTTACAACATGCTGTTACATCCGAAACTAGTTGTAAGTATGTTGCAGTCCCAGCAAACGATGGCGTCCTGCTTAAAATGTCAGCAGCTAACCACTGGTTTTTCAGTTGAAGAAAGCCATTGATACTGAACCTAATGTGCGGTGGGATTCGTGAGCAGGCAACCCTTGAGGAGTTGGGAATATTCAAACTTCATCAACCTTGCGACGCCAACACCAAAGAACTTAAATTCGCATACCAACGAAATTTCGCAACACTTGCGGAATACAAGCAGCCATTGGTTAACCACTCACAGCTCTTGGAGGACCTGAGAGACCCAATTCGAGTCACAAGCCAACCAACTACGTCGAAACCATGGAATTTCAAAGTGGGAGACCACAAGAAAATAGTCAGCGTTATTTTGGATGGTAAGCGTTCCCTTCAAGAACTGCATCAAAACCTCGCAGTTATGAGAAACATGGCATGGGAAATATCATTCCACAGATATTCGCTACTTTCGTTATCGACCTTGGGAGTGATAACCGTTGCAGTCATCGTGTTTGTGGCAGTCTTCAGGAGAAGGAAGAATCCGATACCAACAGCTGCCAATACAGTCATATGCATGGATCAACGTTTCCCATCGTCACAAATCAGCGATGAAGAGCCAAAACGAATCAGCAAAACTAAGAGAGCACCTGAAGCACCAACTCGCCAGTCGAACAAGGGAGCTACGTATATCTAAGTTTAAGTGTGTCTAAGTTTCGTTTGGTTTTTTTTTTTTGTTTGCTATAATATAATGATGTTTTCCTTCTCATGCAAATGTAAATTTAAAGAAAAATTATTAGTGTCAGTAAATTTTTATAAATTGTAAAATCAAAAGAAAAAAAAAATTTTAAAATTACATTTTACATTATATGCCACAATATAATGATGGTTTCCCATTAGAAAAAAAGAGAGAAAAAATGTTTATTTATATCAATTAATTTATATAAATTGTAGAGCTAAAACATTCTAACTAAAGAAAAAAAAAAGAAGTTGAAGATTATATTTTAAATGTTATGCCATAATTCCTTCTAGTATCGTGTAAGTTTAAAAAAAATATATTTATACATACATATATACAATCCTAACTAATATTATAAATGTGAAAGTCACTCTGTCGTCCGACTTTCTATGTTACTGTCTGCCGCCCAAATTACTGAACTGATTGATATGAGATTTTGTACAGAGATAGTCTAGAACCTGAGGAAGGACATAGAATATTTATTTTATCCCTAAATTCAAACGGGAATGGGAACGTATACGGGAACTTAGAAGCTACAGTACCGATTTCGAAAGTTCTTCCACCATTAGAATGCTACCTTATCCCCGAGTAATTTAAAAATTAGTTCATCAACATATTCCTACGGGAACCGGAGTCCTTACTAATATAATAAGTGCAAAAGAAGCACTGTCAGTTTTTCTTTCTATGTTACCATCTATCGCCCAAGCTACAGAACCGATTTAAATGAAATTCTATACAGAGATGATCTTGAATCTGAAGAAGGACATAGATTAAATTTCATTCGAATATTCCCACGGGAACCAGCCTTCACTAATATTATAAATGCAAAAGTAGCTCTGTCTGTTCGTCTTTCTATGTTACCATCCATCGCCCAAACTAATGAACAGATTTAAACGAAATTTTGTACAGAGATAGTCTAAAATTTGAGAAAAGACATAGGCTATATATTTTATCCCTATATTCCCACGGGAACGAGAACGCATACCGGAACTTTGACACTAAAGCACCGATTTCAAAAATTCTTCCACCGTTAGAATGCCACACTATCCCTGAGTAACATTAACTGTAAGTCATCCCCATATTCCTACGGGAACGGTCACCATATTCCCATGGGAACGGATGTACTTACGAACATTATAGATCCGAAATCAACTCCGTCTGTCTGTTTTTCTTTGTTACCATCTACCACCCAAACTATTGTACCTATTTGTATTATTGAGCCTGAACAAGGACATGGGCTGTATTTGTTATCCCAATATTCCTACGGGAACGAAACGTAAACGGGAACCTTGAAGCTACTGGACCGATTTCAAAAGTTCAGTCACCGTGAGGTGATTTCTGTCAAATTGTCGATTACACAGTTGACCTGAGAAGAAATTTCTATCTTGATCTTCAAATAAATATTGGCAATAGGTAATGACTGTGTGAAAAGTCGATTTTGGTGCCAACTAATGATGTTGATGTTGTCGAATATCTATCAGAAGACAATATTATGGACACTGAGCAAGTCACATCATACCCTATAGAGTTTCTCAATTCAATCTTAGAATTATCTGGAGTGGCTGCAAGTTGGTGTTCCAGTGCCAATAATGAGTAATCTAGAATTGTACACAGCTACAAATTACACATCTGGGATGCGGCATTATAAAAGCTTTAATAATGACTGAAACAGCGAAAGGAGAAAAGTATTGATTTCCCGTATTTCTTTAATTCCCACTGATTTGTCACTTTAGTTTAAAAGAGTAAAACTAAGAACGTCGTGTGCAAAAATGTACTTAAATAAAATATAACAATAGTTTACTAAAACCCATGAATGTGTCTTATTTGCAAAATAAGTAGCCTAAAAAATTTAAAATGCTGCTGAAAGTCACTATTCCACGCGGGCGAAGTCGCGGGCACAGCTAGTAATAATATATCTCAATAAATTTTCGTAAATTGTAAAATTAAAAAATTTTAACTGAAGAAAAAAAAAAATGTTTAAAAGTATATGTAGTTCGAACGAAACTACAACATTACTATATGTAAATTCAAATGTAAGCATTTTTATTAATATTCATTAATTTTTAAAATAAGAGAACTTAAGAACATCTGCGTAAACTGAAAATTTCTTCAGATTAAAATAAATGTTAAATTTATTTAATTTAAGACAAATTTGTGTAATGTATAGGTTAATTTATGTATGTTAAAGGTTATAATATAAGATAGTCTATAAGTTGAAATAATCTGTTAGTTTTAAGTAACATACATACATACTAGGAAAATAAATATAGAATACTGATGTTCGCATTTCCGATTGAAACTTTCCCTGAGGGTGGAGGAATGTTGCGTGTGCATTTGGGTCGCCAAACATTAAGCGTGTTCCCCAATTCAACAAGTCATTGCCATTGATGATGTCGCAATAAATAAAAACCAAAATGCCTGGCGAGCAAATTTCAACATTGTAATTGGCACAAGAGACGAACAACCTCTAAATGCTTCTTGGACATTTCGGTCATCGGCAAGTTTCAATTGGAAAACGCGAATGATCAGGGAGTTCAATTGTGTTCAACAAATGAATCGGTCGTTTCTGTTTTTAAGTCAGTGCTATCAAAAGCACAACAGGCCCCCAAATTGATGGTTGCCTAGGGCCGTGTTGAGGGTTAATCCGGCTTTGGAGGGAACATAGGATCGTTTTCTGCCGACTCGAGTCAATAGGGTTGTTCAAAGTGGAGCTGTAAATTTTGCAAATGTAAAATATCCGTTTCTGTTGCTCTCACGATGAACTGAGATATTTGGTGCCCGAAGACTTGGTCTCCAAGGCTACTCTAACGATGCACGTTACGAATTTGATGACGCGATCGTTTTGTGTACATCAAATCGGAATGAAGGACCTACCAATGTCGGTTGCCTTTTTTTCATCAGTTGAAGTTGATAGTGTGCTGCGAAATGAGAGTAGTATGGACTGTAAAACACCGTCGAATCCTCTTAAACTGGCAAATGGTTATTGAATTCCAGCTGGAGAAAGCTAAGATGTGCATGCACCAATTGAAAAAGCTGGCGGAAGTGATATGCCACAGTGGGAGTGGCATAAGAGGAAAGATGTTTTGTTGCATATTAGGTTTTAAGAAAAATATAAAACCATTATTGCAAAAATATGATTCCAAGAAATCATTTCTACAAAAATTTACATATCTATGACCAGTTATAAAAGTGTGTTTATTGTGTATGAATTGCAGTTAATTAAATTCGTTAAAAATTAAAACTAGTTTATTCGTAAAGTACTAAATCATCATCTCTCTTTTTTTTTTTTTTTTTTGATTTCTTGGCTTCTTTCAAGAATGGGTTGATTGAAAAAAGACAACATATTGACAGGTTCACTCCCAAAAAAAGAACATATTTTTTTAAATGCTCCAGGGGGTCAATTTCCGATCTGTGAAGCTGTGAAGTGAAAAAAAAAATTTAATTTCAGTTTTCACACAGCTTTTCATTTTATCACTTCACGAACCCACTCTAAGCGATTACCGATCTCAAAATGAAAAGCAGTCGTCAAACTATGTTCTAAAAAGTACTAAAACGTTCTAAATGATAAATTCTGACAATTTTCTGTCATTTTCCAGTTTTATTTTGTGTTTCTGAAAGATAAAATGCATACTTCTACATTTTTAATATATATTTTTTTCAATAATGTCCGGAATTATTGATTAAATAATTGTAAACAATAGACAACTGAAAAAGGTAAGATTTAGTGCTATAATTGGATTCTGTGTTGTAATTACACTTTCTTTCTTTTCTAGAAATAGACACAAGATATTGAGACGTTCTCTATGAGATGGGCAGACGGGCACTTCGTGGAGCTACATATATAGGTTTCTTAAATAGAACAAGACGCAGAAGTGCGATTCCTTGCCATGTCAAGGTCCTAAGTGCCCTGCGATTTTGGTGTTGTCAAACCATGGCTTTGAAGGGTATGAGTTTGGAGAAAATTTCCAATCTAATGGAGAAATTCGAGAAGCAGTTCGAGGACTTAGATGTGCAAAGTTCCGTGATGGAGAACATTATGTCAGATACAACGACCACATCAGTTCCACAGTGTGGTGAGGGATGTTGATAGCTTGTTACAGCAAGTCGCTGATGGGGCAGGGTAAGTCATTTGATTTTAATTTTGCTACACAAAGCACTTGGTCGATCATTGAATTCTTTTCATTTGTGCTTTATAGTTTGGAATTAAATTTGGAACTGCCAAGTGGTCCACAAGGCTCGACAGAGGGTGCATCGACCGCCACCGCCGCCTCCCAGGAGTAGGACGAGCTACTCAGTGCTTGGCTCGCCTTCGACAAGCCGTATAATCAATTCATTCGTTCCATGCTTATACGTGTTTATTTGCTAAGAAAGTCCTTAAAGGACACATACAGATTTAATCTCATATATTATTTTGACTTTTTGTTTACTTAGTCGTATGCTTACAAAGAAATATTAAACAAAAACACACTTTTTGTCTGCGTAAAATCTATTCAGTCGTTTAATTGGTCAAATTGTTTTCTGCTGGTGCCGCCGGTTGTTGTGCCTGTTGCTTTTGCTTCGCACGTTTTTGTTTCCCGGGACCTCTTCCACAAGTTTCAATGGGCATTTTTGGTTTCGGTTTGGGACCGCATTTAACTTCAGTTTTACGGATTCGGTGAGGAACAATCATTTGTACATGACGCCAGCTGTCGTTGTACCTATCCAATCTTTTCTTAATTATTTCTACCTCTCTTGTTCGTCTTTTTAATACTTTCTTGGTTTTTGATATTCTGGAAATTAGAAAAATAAATGCAATTTTTGGAAAGAAATAGGGTCTTGCAAGTGCTTACCCGAGAACCAAACGTTCGTTTTCTGTTTGGGTGTCTTGGCACTTACGATTTCATATATTTTTGTTGGTCGTCATGATTTATCATTCTCATTTTTTACCAACCGATGTGACAATGAAAAAAAGTTTTTCATATGAAAAAAATTTGACATTTGATTTGTCATTTTCAGTCATCGAGAATCGGATTTAAAGTGAAGCTGTGATAAAATTTATCACTTCACAGCTTCACAGATCGGGAATTAACCCCCAGGTGTACTCATTTTTCAGTGAAACAAACCTAGACACGCGTACACTACTGGATATTTCATTTCATCCAACAGAGAACGAAAACTATCATGGCGTAAAAATTTATTTGGATGTCGTCAAAATATACTCGTAGTCCGGCTTGGGATACTGCTAAAGCTTAGGTTTCTACAGTTTAATTTGCTGTAGTTTAAGAAAAAGTTTCAGTTTTGCAGTAACAATAGATTAGTAACATCGGGTGGTAAATGATCCTTCTGTTTCAGAACTTATAAAGTGTTAATTAGTCAATTTCAGAACTACTTCTAACGTCCGTCGTTTCCCTTTACTGCCGATGAGGGTTCTCTAGACAAGAATCAATCACCGCTGAATAAAACATACATTTTGCAATGGTGCATTAATTTTATTCAAACTTATCTTTATGTAGGAGTAAACGGCAATTAATCTAGTTATTCGTTTCTTTTTTTTGTTACACCGCATTAATTAGTGTAGAATTATATATACTAAAAGTATTGCAACACAAAAGATAATAGATATCTCAACTAAAAAACTCATCAACACAAAAGCAAAAAACATGAAGTTTTAAACCAGCCCAGTTTTAGAATGTGAACTATTTGGTCAAACTCAATCACTTCCTGGTGGACTTGTTGATTCTATCTCAATTAGTTTTCACTCTTGAAAAGTTACATCAATTATGCATATCATAAATAAAGGCAAAAAATTATATCAATAACAATACAAGATCAGAATCTTCTGTGATAATAGGTCTGTTCGTTGAACTTTCCCCAGGGTTGACCCAGGTTTTCTTGACAACCCTATGAGTTGTCAAAAAAACCTGGGTTTTCCAGTCCTCAAAAAACGCTAAGCCACAAAACACCACACATCACTGTCATTAAAAAAAAAATCGCCACAGCAAAAAGCTAGGGCGAGTTGGGAGAAAACCTATGGCAAACCTATGGCTCAAAAAACACTCAATTTGACATTCAGGGCGAATTTAGGTTTCTCAAAAAACGCTTTATGGCGACCCTAGTGCAACCCCAGGGCTTCAACGAACAGACCTAATGTATTGGGCAATGTTCAATTTGTTGAGGAAAGCTATTTGAGCATCAGCCTCGTAGGGGGCAACTATGCAATCGACATTTGCTTCTTTGATTAGACGCAACGCCATTTCATAGGTAATATCTACACAACGTCTCATGTGAGGCCGTGCCCCGTCGGTTTTGCCAAGACGAAGTAGTTCAGCAGCACGCTTTCTTGATACATCTTGGCCTTAGCGGCGTAATTTTTCTGTTAGAGCCTTTGCAGGAAGGTGACGACCATCAAACACTAATATTGGTTTTATACCATAAGACAGAAGCATCGAAACGTACTTTAATCATTAATTTACATACCTGTGAACAAAAACTTAATGAGCTCATAGCTTATAGGACCACAAATGTTTGAACCTACATGTCAGTGTCTTCGCCTTGGCAGAGCTTGTAAGCATAGCAAAAGACTCTTTTGTGCAACCAGCAAACTGCTACTGTGCATCCTCGTAGATCCTTGAAAAGAACGAAAGGGGTACAATATCTGTGAGAACAGCAAATAAATGTATTATAAATACTTTTAAATGAACTTTTTTTAAGATTTCTCCAGAAATGTGGACCAGCTGCCAAGATAAAAACTTACTCCACTCCTTTGTCCGAAATCGCGGCGCAACAAGACAAATTTATGAGCTCCAATGACTTGCAGTATCAAGAAATCTGTCTATGGACATTATCGGTTACACTTTGACAATAAGGCAACGATGCTATATTATCATGTTCTAGCATTTTGAAGATATCATACCACGAGGGTATTAGCCGGCAGAGCGCTTCCTTTTATTTTAAAACTAGCAAGAACTTCACAATATTCACTTTTGTGCATGCTTTATATGCACGCAAAATCGCAATTCCTTGAGAATCCTGTGTTTCAGTGGCGAAGCGTCCATATAAGTCGATTATTTCCGACTTACCTTTTGAAATTCACACCCGAAACATCTTAGACTTCTAGCAACATGAATCAAACTTAATCATACACATGAACTCGCTGCCAACATTTTTTTAACAACTACCACTCTGCTTTCCGTTTTATTCTACACACATGTTGGCTCTTCAATTCACTCCATAAACAAACACAAAACTTTAGCAACATACAAGGTAACCCCAAATATTACGTCTTATAAAACTTGTTGCTGGATAGAACAAATTTGTGTTCTCTCCTCTTTTTTCTTTTACCAAAAAATATGACGGTAGAACATCGTCTTATTTTCTTCCATAAGAAAGCATGTATTGAACAGAGAGGTGCCTTTCTCTGTTCAATACATGCTTTCTTATGGAAGAAAATAACCCGGTGTTCTAGCGTCATATTTTTTGGTAAATCTGTTGTTTGTTATCTCTTTGTGCTCTGAGCACGTGAATATAGCGCCGGCGCAGTAGCCCAGTGTTCATTTGCAGCATTGCTGCTGCACACTTCGGTGTTTACTTGAGGTTGGTTTTATAAAAGAAAAAAACGATTTCCTTCGTATTTCTTCCCATGGACACATGTGTATAAACAAAAATGTATCATGGCTGTTCTGATTTTCGTACGGATTCAAAACGGAAACCGAAATTGAATCCGTACGGATTTAAAAAGTGTGTTCTTATTTCCGAACGAATTCACTACTGATTTTTTGTCACAAAAAGGTGTTGGAAATTAAATTTTTGTGTTTATTGGAACTGTTTACAGCTTTATTGCATGTTAGTGCTAATATAGTTTATTATTTTTCATTTCTAGCAATAAATAATGTTATACAGAATTCATTAACCGGATTCAATTCCGCTAACAAAATCATAAGCGAATTGAAAACGTACGGATTCGGAATTGAGAACCGCAAAAATTCTAAAACGGGAGGATATGGTATCCGAACGAAAATCAGAACAGGGGCGTATATGGCAGTTTTGCAGGTTGAGGTAGATCTCTGCTTGAAGAACAAGAAAATAACACGTTGGTCTCCGACTTATTTCATGAATTTGTATGTGTCTCTGCACTGTACTGATGTGTCAAAGGTTGCCACTTTGATAACAAATATGCGTGGATATTAGATCTCATAGCATAAAGCACATTTTTGGCAGAAAATGCAAAAAATAATTGGAGTTTTTCTAAAGTGGCACAATTGGCTTAAATGAATTCAGTTCCCAATGAACCGTATTTTATTTGAAAAACGCAGTTTACTAGCAGAACGCAGTGCAATACTTAAATTGATTTAGTGCTTTTCGTGATTTTTTTAAATATTACAAATTTAGGCTTTAAAAATTGAAAAGTGCAAAATGTCTGAAAATTTTTCCGATAGTAAGTTTCAGTGGTTTGACTTTGGCCTTAATATCTGTTGACTGTTGCTTAACTGATTTCCACTTAGTGGAAACAAATAGTCTTAGAGATTTTAGATTTAGATTTTGATTTTTCTTTATTTTCGTTTTCTTAAAGGGTAGCATAAGATATTTTCTATAAAGAATTACAAGCATGGCTTTTAAAGCCGTCTGCCGGATATTAACAAAACATTTAATATAAGAGATTATACAATTTCTATTTAAATATTATATATATATATATTTTTTTTTTTTTTACAAGAGAAGATCTAACTTTAAATGATTACAAAAATTTAATTAACTTTGTTTTTTATTTTTTTAAATAAATTTTTTTTAACATGTTTTTTTTCGCAAAATAGTAGCGTATTAGTTAGCGTATGAATTAGTAGAAAATCATGAAAAGAAGGTTTTAAGATTATAAAGAATACAAAAACAGGGTGGGCTTTTAGTATAGCTAAAACAAAAATTATGTCGAGGAAAGACAGGTGAAAAACTGCAATTTTTTTTTTTTTTTTTGGGCTTTTAGTTTAGCTAAAACAAAAATTATGTCGAGGAAAGACAGGTGAAAAACTGAAATTTTTTTTTTTTTTTGGGCTTTTAGTTTAGCTAAAACAAAAATTATCGATAAATTCGAAACAACAAAAATTAGGTGGGCCTTCTGTTGAGCTAAAACATAACGAGTATAATAAAACATGTTCAAATAAGTGTTCCTATAATTCCTGGCTTGGAAAGCAAATTGTAATAGCAACTTCCAGCCATAATCTCCATTCAAGACTTTGGCGTATTCTTCAAAAGTCAGGAAACTTTTATTGAAATAAAGTCTACGAAACTCTTGCAGAATGGGGCAAACCCCCATAAAGTGAAACACATCTTCATTTTCATTAAGATTGCAGAGTGCACAAATAGGGGTTAAATCGTTTCTATGTGGCCTATAATTAAGTTCAATCATTTCCGTTCTCAATTTAAAAATCAAGCTCATTTCTGCAATTGTAAACTCTTCCCTGAAATAGTTATCTGCACTCAGACACAGATTTAAGCGGCTATATGTAGTTCTTGAAGATGAACCTCTAGCCCTACCAAGGCAGAGTTGAAATATGTTTTCATCTACAGTTGAAATGCAGTTGTAAAAATTGGTCTTCCATTCCTCCGTGTTGCCAAGACTCAGGGACAAAACAAAATTATGACTTGTGGCAAGTTCATGCCAATTTTTGAAGGGTGTATACCCACATCTAAGAGATATTAGAAGTATTTTTCTATGAAGGTTGGTCTCGGGTCTCTGAATAACCTTGATTATAAAATCTGCATTTGCCTTCAAATTATTAATAAATGTGTATGGAAGCCCTGATTCTACATGAATGGCATAGTTTGGAGTGTTAGAAGGCAATTTGAAAATACGTTTAAAAAAATATCTTTGGATAGATTCCACTTCATCTAACTGCTGAAACCCATAGACCTCATTTGCATAGCAAAAACAGCTCTTGACTGTGGCGTCAAAAACTTTGAGCTTAGACACTGGGTCAACAAATTTGTTATTAAAAAATTGCGACCACAATATATTGATAGCAGTTTTCGCATCTGCAAGTTTAAGCCTTATATGAGGCCGGGTATTTAAATTATTTGTTATCAGGAAGCCAAGATATTTAAATTGAGTTACAACTTCAATGTTAACACCATCCAGAGTCCAGTTCTGAGCAGTACTTTCAGAACGGGCTTGCGATCTGAACACCATAATTTTTGACTTTTCTGTGTTAATTTTGAGGTCCCAAGTATCACAATACTTTTTTAGTTTGTTTATTTGAAACTGCAGTGCAAGTGGGCTATCTGCCAATAAATCAAGATCGTCTGCATATAGTAACACCTTTGTAAATAAATCACCAAAATAAACGCCACCGGGAATATGGTTTTCGATATCATTAATAAAAAGCGAAAAAATCAGTGGGCTTTAAACGCATCCCTGGGGGACACCTGTCTTAGAGCAAAATTGTTGTGATGTTTTATTGCCATTTCGCACAACTACAGTCATATTAGCAAGGAGCTGCTCGTAAATCCATATGAATTTTGTTGATAGACCGGCAGCAGCGAGCTTAAAAAGAAGAGATCTTCTGTTAACAGTGTCAAATGCAGCTTTAAGGTCTACAAAAAAAGCATACAAAGGTTTCTTTTTTTAAATAAACCGTCTTGCAACTGATGTCAGGGCGAATATGTGGTCGACTGTCGAAAGGCCAGCACGAAAGCCTGCTTGGAAGCAAGTGATGATTTCGTTACTTTCAACCCAACTAATCAGCCTGATGTATAATACCTGCGCAAACAATTTTCTTAAAGAGCTTAACACTGCAGTGCCTCTATAGTTTTCGGGAAGATTTGGTTTTCCCTTTTTAAAAATTGCTGTTATAATTGATGAAAGAAAACAATCTGGGAAAGTATGTTCATTGAACATTTTGTTAAAAAGACGAAGAACGTGTTCCACGAGTTAGTTATAATTAGCTGAAGATAGTTTTAATTAGCTTAGTTCTATGAAAAAAAAAAGTTATGACGCTCTACCTAATAGCTGGTTGGTTTGAAATACTTGACATTTTGGCATGATGCGAAGAAAAACATTGCACAAAAAAAATTTTATGTAAACTTTTGTTTTGGTGACTAAGTTTCCTTCGAGTTACCTTTTGGAATTATTCACCCCTCGCCACTGCTGTGTTTAACAATTACTGATATAGAAAATACACAAATGATCACACTTGTATTTGTTTACGAATATTTCACATTTTCACTTGAAAACACATATATTTGTGTGAATTATTTCGATTTTTAAAAGAAAAAGAAATTCTAAAAGAAATTCTATAGCAAAGCAAAGATGTCAGTGTCAAATGTCCAACAAAATCTATCTAGGGCTTTCGGCGGTGTGAATGGGTTAAATCTAGTACCACCCAAATCAAAATTAAAATCTGAATTTCGGTGCGGTGTGAAAAGGGTATAACACTCTCCACAGTGTTTTATAACATGCTCAACAAAATCGTTTTTTTGTTGTATCAAATGTCACTTTTGCAATAGTTTAGACAAGTAATTTCAGTGTCTAAAGTTAGGCATTCCTTAGACAGCGATGAAAGTGTTTATAAATACGATTTGGAGTTAGACACTGTTCTAAGAGCTGTCCAAGGTTAGACATACTGTAATGTACACCCAACATTTAATACCAATTTCCTAGTTGAAAACGTTCAACCGAAAACACAAGCGGCAACACTAAAATGTACATATAATAGAAGGCGTTGCTTGTAAGTCAGTGTGTGTGAGTGTAGAAATATACCAGGAGAGAAAAGAAGTGTCTCCAATGTGGAAATTACTGGAACGCTCTAGCCGTAATGTTATTCTATATAAATAGGCTGCTGCTGATGCAACCAGTGCCCCTGTTCTGTTACTATCGCCTCGGCGATAAACGGTGGAAATGGAACGAAATTCTATGAATTTAGTAGGATTTTGTTCCATTTTCCACCGTTTATCGCCTGCTTTTATCGAGGCCATAGTTACAGAACAGGGGCACAGAGGTCAGTTCTGATTATAGAGAGATAATGTTAAGATTGAGTTTTTGTTTACAAGTGATACTGCGGATTGAGTAGAGATCGAATAATCATTGACTATTATGTCAATGCGAATAATGTAGACATCGAATAAAAGTAGTAGGATTGAACTGAAAGGAAAAGTCTTTGTATCGTTGTATATGGAATCTATTCCATATACAATGTTTGTATATATATCCTATAGTAATATCACTTTCCAATATTTTTTATTAACATTGTTCGTCACTAGGCTGCGCCAACACCAGCGGAGAAAAAGGAATCAGCTTTTATGCTCATGGTGGAATGTATCACTTTAGGTGAGCATTTCCTATGGGTTAGAAAGTAATGCATATGTATGATGAAATTTAAACGTTGTAATTTGCTTACTACTCTTATATATATGAACCTCCTGCTCTTGAAAAATAGGCTTGTGGAACACATTGGAAATTTTGTGGACCACTTTCGACTTCCAAGCTCCGAAAAAAATATTGGAAAGAGATAGCACTATAGGATATATATACAAAGGAAAAGCTTTAGGTACTATTGCGAACTAAGCGCACGTTACAATACTTTGGAATGGGACTATAAAAGCGACTGGTAGTAATAATTAGCAAACGAACAAAGCTAAAAGTGTTACCTCTTATTATACTGTATCAGTGAATTTACTAATGTTGGTACAGCTAGATTGTGGTCGGATGTAACGGATTTTACTGGAAAACAATGTAAAAAAAATTTTCGACGGGTATTTCGGGCAAACTTACATAGAGAAGATTTTGTAAAAATATAACAGGACGATTAAATAAATGTTTAAAATGTAGTACATTACAAAAAAAAAATAGGAAAGCATAGTAAAGTAAGCAAATATATAAAGAGAAAAACTATTCTAGTGTATTTCTTTCCACATCACCCAGGAGGTAAAATACAGAATGCGTTTTTTAGAATGAAGAACAAAAAACATAAAAAACAAAAAACAACAAAAATAAACAAAATGACTACCTTCATTTCTCATCAGATTGCACATATTGTCGCTTTTCCGGCAGAGTGGCATAAGTCAAAATTCGCAATTTTTCAGCAGAGCCATTTATAGTTTTTGTCATATTAAAAACCAAAAAATGGTTGTCAATAAAAAATAAAACTATTAAGTTGAATACATGAAAAAATTGCATTTCTTTTTTGCTATGAGATGGTTTACTGAGATCTACAGAAAACGCAATATTTAAAAATATAAAAAAAAAAATATATAATTGTTCAGTAAAACTGGCATTTGTGTGCTCTTTTGGCAAAAAGAACATACGAAATAAGACATTATCTTATACAGTAGATTGGCATAAATCGAAAAAACCATGTGAGTTCACATAAATTCATTTGACATTCTGACATAAGAAAACAAATGTCATATTAGCCTGATAAGATGTTTATATGACACCATTTAATTATTTTTAAGCTTATTGGCATAAGACAAAAGTGTCACTTTTCTCAGTATTTAGTTTGAAGAATCTCACAGTTTTTTTGCGGAAAAATGTACCAATCTAAAAAAAATTTCCAAATTAATAATAAAAAAACCTTTCCCGGTTGCTGCTTTATTATTTGGCATTTTCTTAGTTGTGCCGTTTTGTTGGAACACACAAGACTGATCCTATCGACGATAAAAGCATTACTAAAAAAATGTCATTACTGCATACAAAATGACGGGGAAGTTTGTGAAGACTGACAGGGGCACTTTTTCACAACGCGGAAACTAGAAAAAGTAGATTAATGACGATTAGACAGAAAAACTGTTTTTTTTTTTAATCAGTTCTGTGTTCTTAACTCCAAAACGACAAATTTCGACTTATGCCACTCTGCCGGAAAAGCGACGATATCATAACAAAACTAAAAAATAATAATATAATAATAATAACTTCTGTGATAGTTCAGAGTTACCTAAATGGGACAAAAATTTAAAAAATATATATACTTAACTAAGAAAACTATTGTAATAATAATAATCATGATTTATTATGCAAAATACCTTCCGACGATCAGTCACCTTGTCGCAGTGGGGGGGCTTAAGTAGTTTATTTGAACCGAGCTCGATGCCGAAAGGTGGTCGAAGGATGGGGAAAATGAATGAAAACCAAGAATTGATCAGAAAACAGTATGGAAGATAACCCAAAGGATTTTTTTTCTCCAGGTGGCTGTCGTTAAAGCGAAAATCCACCCGTAGTTTTCACGGCAGAGGCACGGATTCTGGAGGCCCCATCTGACATACAAACGCACACCTTTACTGGTGGATACACGCGAGTCGAAGGTACCGTAACCGATGACTCCTGCAGTTCTCTCCATGAAGCTCTTCGTGGTCTGAGCTGGAAAGATGAAGGAGGCAGCTCGGAGGTATTACCTCCGAAGCTAATCTCTCATCCGGGCTTAGCTGTTGGCCAGAGCGGTGCTATCACCGGACTAAGTGAAGCTGAACAAGTGGATCCCACTCCAACGATCCTCTGGAGAACAGATTTTTAAGCGCCAAAAGAAGCTGGAGAGAAGGCGAGCGGCAAAGGCTCAGTGCAAAGAGGAAACCAGGGTGACCGAAGGCACTGAATTAAGTTGCAAACCTTTGGTGACGGCGGCGAAAAGGGACAGGTAGGAAGAGGTCTCACCCACCAATTCAGGACGTTCTCCTGTAACCGAAGTCACCCCAACTTGTGCAAACGCGAACAGGGTCAAAAGAAGAAGGTTTCCGGAAGCTCTGCAAATCTTCCTGTTGGTCTAACTGGAAAGTCGGTGAATGAAACTGAAGGAACAGGTCGCAAGGCCTGCGAATTCGGTCCACGGACACTGGCTGGAAGGGACAAAGCCGGCATGGTTAAAACTCCTGGAGGTCTAACCGAAACGTTGGTGAATGAAACCGTGACTGCTAGTCAGTCTGGTCCATGGACACTGAAAGGACGGGATAAAGCCTCGAAAAGAGAAAATCAGTCGCACAGCGAAATAAAAGACGGCTGCCCTATAAAGGAGCGGCTGTCTCACTTTTCAAAGTGCGTATCTGTAAGGCTGGCAATGACACCAGCATGACCATCACAGAGAGCAAGCACTGTGAAGATCATCTGTGGGAGCTGGCTATGGCAGAGAGTACGCAGATCCAGTCTGAGGGATGTTGTTTGGAGGACGGAACCTTTTTGGTCGAGTGTTCTAATCAGCAGACCGCTGACTGGCTACGTGCCTGTTGCCAAACCTGGCAATGCCTCAACCACTTACTTCGAAACCACGTCGACAAAAACTGTCAAAAAAGACGACAAGCAGCAGAAGAACCTCGAAAACCTTCAAGTCGAAAAGAATTGTCAAAAAAGACGACACGCGGTACCACGTCGTCATTTTTCGAAACCAAAGAGGAGATGAAAACGAGCAATGAACAGATGAATACGAATTTTTTAGTCCTGCAGTTCGCTAGAGTTTTTATAGAAAAAAAAAAAGAGTAAAATTATTTGCAGTTTTGAAATTAAAGTAAATTAAAGTCGTAATGAAATCAAAAATAAAGAATTTACAAGTTTAAATGGTTTTAAAGCATTAATTTTTTAATATATAAGTCTCGAAGATTCTCAACACTAAAAAATTCTTAAGAAATAGTGTGTCACGAGTATCGAAACTTGCCGAAGACAATTTTAAGTGACTATAGCCGTCTACAGAATCGCAGCAACTTCAATTTTCGAGCAGAAAACACCAAAGTACGTTGGAGAAGACAAAAGAAGAAATCGTTTCCAGCAATAGACCACAACGGATCAAGTAAGCAAGGTGATTGATGATACTCAGCTCGTATCTCATCTGGGCAGGTAAGCGCTGCTATTTATTACGTATATGTTGTGGGTAGGTTAGGGAAAATATTATGAACTCTCCTCCGTCCGTCGAAGTTGATCAATCTGATCGTGACCTGAATGAACAAAATTGCCAAACGTGCAAAGACCCCGATGATAGTCAGATGGTGCAATGCGATGAATGTGACGAATGGCATCATTTTAGATGTGCCGATGTCAACACCAGCATTGAGGATAGGGATTGGACTTGCTCAAAGTGTAATCGTAGGCACGTCGACGCTAAAGGCGGGACGTAATTATACAATGTGCAACTCCAATCAACAAGCCAATCGCCTATACATAAATCTACGGTTAAGCTTACACTTGCAAGTTCTACAGGAAAGGTTTCGAACAACGAACAACGTCAACAAGCGGCAACTAACGAAGACCTTCCGCAATCTATAGCTAAGCCCAATGAGAAAACAGAAAAGAAAATAAATAAAACAAATTCAAAAAAATTAAAATCGATAGGTTCCACTAAATCTTTGCAATTAAGCTTAAGAAGAATAGAGGAAGAAAGGGAGCTTATGAAGAAAAGAGATCAAGAATATCTCGACGCGAAGTATAAGCTTTTGGAACAGCAAACGGATAGCGACAGTGAATCCGACACATCATTAACATCATCAAGAGTGGAGGAATGGGTCAGCCAACAAGGTAAAGGCGAGGTTGATGTTCTACCTAATTTAAAAAATCAAAGCCAAAGCAAGCAGCCATTAGAGCCGAACATTCCGCAGTCGAGCACGGCAGTGAATCTTAGTGAGAAATGGATTGGGGCAAATGTTTCAACTGCTCAAGCAGCGCATCTAAATTTAAGCGCAAGCAAAGGCATTCCAACGCAAAACAATGAGAGCTGTTCCAAAGGTGTTTATGAAAAAGCAAAAACACAATTAAATCTGAGCAAGCAGCAGTTAGCCACGCGACAAATAGTGTCAAGGGACTTGCCAACATTCTCCGGGCGACCAGAAGAGTGGCCAGTATTTTTAAGTTGTTTTGAAAGTACAACTCGTGCATGTGGGATGATGAGAATTTAATAAGACTAAACCGAAGTCTCAAGGGCAATGCACTTGAAGCAGTAAGAGCCAAACTACTTTATCCAAAAAATGTGCCGAGCATAATTGCAACACTTAAAATGTTATTTGGTCGACCGGAATCGATCATAAAAATACTGTTGTTGAAAACAAGATAAGAACGCCCACCCAGGGATGATAAGTTAGAAAGTTTAATCGCATTTTCGTTGTCTGTGCAGAACATTGTGGCGACTATGGAAGCTGCTGGACTGACATCGCATTTAAATAACCCCTGCCTTTTGCAAGAACTAACCGACAAACTGCCATTCCAGACCAGACTAAACTGGGGTGTTTTTAAAAAGGGAATGCAATCTGCAGATCTTTCAACATTTAGCTCCTGGCTATTTCAAGTTGCTGAAGCTGCTTGTGAGGTGAGTGACGTCAGTGTGTATTCGAATGAAACTAAAATTGATAGAAACAAGAAGTCAACGTCAAATACCTTCCTGAATGGACATCATGAACAAACGAATAATCCGAAGCCGTGTATCATCTGCAAAGGAGTTTGTAAATCCGTATCAAACTGTTGTGAATTCGCGAGCCTCGATTTAAATGGCAAATGGAAAGCCGTGAAAAGACATTCTTTATGCCGCACATACCTTGTAAGTCATTCACAACGGAGTTGTATGTCTGATAACAGATGTGGAATAACAGGCTGTACGTTTAGACACCATAAGCTGCTTCACAAGTATGAACAACCAGATAATGCATCCCAAGCTCCGTCAAGCTACCACCTCACCCACAAACACAAAGGAAGCATGTTGTTTAAAATTCTGCCCGTGACACTCTACAACGACGAAGTCAAGATTGAAACTTTCGCTTTCCTTGACGATGGTTCTTCGGTCAACTTGATGGACAGTGAGCTAGCAGACCTCCTTGACGTGAAAGGCGAACACCAGGAACTTCGTTTAAAATAGACATCCGGCACTTTCCGCACAGAAGAAAATTCGAGAACGGTAAATCTGACCATTTCAGCCAAGCAGAGTCCCAGAAGCTATAAATTAAGGAATGTTCGGACTGTAGAGTCTCTATGCCTTCCCACGCAAACAGTCGATTTCGAGTCACTTTCGTCCCGCTTTCATTACCTAAAGGGTGCTCCCGTTAAATCGTTCAACGACGCGCGGCCGAGAATACTGATAGGGTTGGATAACGCAAGTTTGTTGAATTCTCTAAAACACCGTGAAGGCAAAATTAATCAACCAACAGCAATCAAAACACGACTTGGTTGGACTGTTTTTGGACCTTGTGATGAGAGCAACAAAGTGCAAAATGAACATGCAAGCAATCACCTGTGCGAGTGCAAAGAGAAGGCTGACTTCACGAGCTGGTTCGAGAATTTTTTTTGATAGAAAATTTCGGTTTGAAGGATTTAAAAAAGATTTCAAGAGATAAGGACCTAAGAGCTCAGACGCAGCTAGAAAAATTTGCGAAACGTGTGGGAAATACAGTGTTCCACTTCTATGGAAAGATAAACAGTGTTCCACTTCTATGGAAAGATAAGCTTGCTGAACTTCCTGATAGCCGGCCATCAGCGGAACGCAGACTTTTAGGCCTTGAAAAGCGACTTCAAAAGGACCTGATATGGCTGCAAATCTAAACAGGCAAGTCTCCGAATATCTACGTCAAGGTTATATGCGCAAATTAACTAAACATGAGATACACAACATTCCAAGAAATATGACCTGGTATCTTCCGATCTTTCCGGTGACAAATCCAAATAAGCCATCTAAGGCACGAATTGTCTGGGATGCAGCGGCACAGGTTAAAGGAATTTCCCTGAACTCGTTGTTACTCCCTGGTCCTGATTATCTTGTACCGCTCATAGAAATACTATTCCGTTTTCGACAGAAAAATGTAGCTATTTGCGGTGATATTCGTGAGATGTTTCACCAGGTACTAGTAAAAGAAGCTGATCAACACATGCAGAGGTTTCTGTGGAGAAACAATGAGACCGGGATAATAGAAGACTATGCTATGAAGGTACTCACGTTTGGTTCAACCTGTTCACCATATTGTGCGGACTACGTAAAAAACAGAAATGCCATAGAACATTCTGCTCAGTTTCCAAGAGCAGTTGAAGCAATCTTAAGAAACCATTATCTCGATGACTTCATTGATAGCTTCGACACAGAAGATGAAGCACTGAAAGTAGCAAACGAGGTCATACACATTCACCAACAGGGTGGTTTCGAGATACGGAACTTCATGAGCAATTCAGAAAAAGTCATAACTGCCCTCGGAACAAAGGCAGCACTTTCTAACAAAATTTTTAAGATAATGTGGTGGTCACCGATGTCTGATGAAGTCGCGTTCCTTTTCAACTACAAAAATCTCGAAAAAGAGATCCTAGAAGGAGTGCTCCCTCCATCTAAGAGAATTGTTCTGAGAGTACTCATGAGTACCTTTGATCCTCTAGGTCTCATTGCACACTTCTTGATGTTACTTAAACTATTACTGCAGTCCTGTTGGCGTGAACGTTTGAGTTGGGATGAACCTATACATGAAGATCAGTTTACACTTTGGAAGGAGTGGCTTAAACTGTTGCCGAAAATCAGACAAATTAAAATAAGACGTCGTTATCTAGATTCGTTGAAGTTTGAACCTGGTTCATCAGTAGAGCTACATGTTTTTGTGGATGCAAGTATGTCAGGGTATGCAGCTGTTTGCTTCCTTAGAGTGCAGAATGGATCTTCGGTCGAATGCAGCCTAGTTTGTTCAAAAACCAAAGTCGGGTCTCTGAAACAGATCTCGGTTCCACGCATGGAATTAGAAGCGGCCATGTTAGGTGTACGACTAGCCAAAACTGTGACGAAGGGACACTCAATTCAAATGGATAGACGGTAGTTCTGGTCCGACTCCCAATCGGTTCTCTGCTGGATAAAAAACGATAGTCGAAAGCTAAAACAGTTCATTTTGTTTAGAGTCGGAGAGATATTGGATAACTCAAACGAAGACGAATGGCGATGGGTCCCGAGCGAACAAAATGTAGCGGACGATGCTACAAAATGGTATCTCAAAGTAGACTTTTCTTCAGAAAGCCGTTGGTATAAAGGACCTGATTTTCTTTATAGCCCTAAAGAGTCATGGCCGTCAAATCCAAAAGACACAACTATGGTATCGGAAGTTTTCTTACATGTCGACAGTCAAATGGAGGCCGTGATAAATTACCAAAGGTTTTCTTCATGGGAATCATTAGTAAACACCATGTCAATAGAGTACCGATCATGTTGTTACCTGTTAAGGATGGCACGCAAACCTGAAGACCAAATAGTGCTTGGAAATGCTAAAGGCACCAAAAACTACCTGTTTTTGTTATGTCAAAATGAAAGAGGAAAAACCGATTACGTCCCGAAGAGCTGAAATCTATCTCCATCAGTTGTGTCAAGCGGAAGGTTACACCGACGAAATAAATGCCCTACGAAAGCGTCAAACAGTAGAAAGAACAAGCCAAATCTATAAAGCCAATCCCTATTTGGACCCAGAAGAAGTGATGCGAGTGAAAGGGCGCATAGACGCTTCAAACGATGTCTCGTTTAACACCAAAAGACCAATAATCTTGCCAAAGGACCACTACATTACCAAACTGATTGTAACAAGCTTCCATAGAATATACAAGCACATATTTTTTGAAACCACAATAAACGAAATTCGTCAATTCTACTTTGTACCACAATTAAGAGCTGTTTTAAGAAAGGCTCAAAACGAATGTCAAGAATGTAAAAATAAAAGAGCATCACCCGTTGCTCCAATTATGGCCGAACTCCCAGAAGCTCGTCTGAAAGACTTTACACAACCATTCTCATACGTTGGCTTAGACTACTTGGGCCCAATGATGGTGACTGTGGGAAGACGTACTGAAAAACGATGGGGTGTCTTGTTTACATGCCTGACAGTGAGGGCGATTCACATAGAAATCGCACATAGCCTAACAAGTGATTCGTGCATCTTGACGATTAAATGATTTTGTGCCAGAAGAGGAAAGCCGAAGGAGTTTTGGAGTGATAACGGGTCAAATTTCCGAGGGGCAAGTCAGGAACTGAAAATAGCTGAAGATAAACTTTTTCGAGAAGTAATTTCAAAAAAATTAGCAGTTGATAAAATTGAATGGAGGTTTATCCCTCCCTCTGCACCTCACATGGGGGGTTGTTGGGAGCGACTTATACGATCAGTTAAGCAAACCCTGACTCAAATGCATATCGGTCGTAATCCGAAAGACGAAGTTTTGATCACGTTAATGGCGGAGGTTGAGTTCATTGTAAATTCTAGACCACTTACTTATATACCCATAGATACTGACAACGACGAGGCCCTTACCCCAAATCATTTTTTGTTGGGGTCATCAAACGGCATTAAACTATCTGAAGAGATGTTAGAAGACAAATTCACACCCAGAAAAAATTGGATAACATCCGAGCAATATAGTAACCTTTTTTGGAAACGCTGGGTAAAGGAGTACCTACCCACCCTCACCAGAAGAACTAAATGGTTTGAACCAGTCAGGCCACTTTCAGCAGGAGACATTGTTCTGATAGTCGACGAAAACAACTCTAGGAACACCTGGCCAAAAGGAAGAGTTCTGCAAGCAATACCAAGCAAGGATGGTCAGACGAGGTCAGCCGTGGTCAAAACATCTGGGGGCATATACACACGTCCGGTAACAAAACTGGCGGTACTCGATGTTAGGAGGTTTGGCGATTATGGTAACCCGAAAGACATCAGCTTACCAGGGGGGAGTGTTGCCAAACCTGGCAATGCCTCAACAACCAACTTCGAAACCACGTCGACAAAAACTGTCAAAAATTACGACAAGCAGCAGAAGAACGTCGAAAACCTCCAAGTCGAAAAGAATTGTCAAAAAAGACGACACGCGGTACCACGTCGTCATTTTTCGAAACCAAAGAGGAGATGAAAACGAGCAATGAACAGATGAATACGAATTTTTTAGTCCAGGAGTTCGCTAGAGTTTTTATATAAAAAAAAAGAGTAAAATTATTTGCAGTTTTGAAATTAAAGTAAATTAAAGTCGTAATGAAATCAAAAATAAAGAATTTACAAGTTTAAATGGTTTTAAAGCATTAATTTTTTAATAAATAAATAATAAATTCTCAACAGTGCCTCTGTGCCTAAAATTCCACCCTCCTAAATTCCTCTTTTGAAATTTACAGGGTGCCAGTTTTAACAAAAGCCATCTGCTTTATCCCGGGGGCAACTCAGGAAAACTGAAGATGTGCTACAACGTCTCGTTACCGAGAAAGATGGTATCGACACTACGAAGTGGAAAGTTCATTACCACAAGAAGGCTAGAAATCGGGATGGTGAAGACGGTTCCTACCTTGTTGTGGGAGTGGATAAAGCTTTTGTGGCTATCATCAAGGCTAGGTACGACTCCCGTCTGCATTTACTTTATTATTATACTAGCTGAGCCACCCGGCGTTGCTCGGGTCCATAGTTTTAAGGTTCCCGTTCTCGTTCCTGTTTTGTTCCTATGGGATTATAGGGATGAAATCTTTGCTTAGTTACTGAGGAATTATGTGGCATCCCAGTGCTGAAAGAATTTTTGAAATCAGTCTAGTAGTCTCTAAGTTTCCATTCCCAACCCCGTATCTGTGAGAATTTTCCGTTCCCATGGAAATATGTGAATAAATTATAAGTCTCTGTCACTGAGAAATAATGTTACATCCTAGAGTTGAAAGAATTTTTGAAATCGGTCAAGTAACTTTAAAATTCCCGTTCTCGTTCTTGTTTCTGTTCCCGTGGGACTATAGGGATGAAGTCTATTATAAGTTACTGAGGGATTATGTGGCATCCCAGATCGGAAAAAAATTTAGAAATCTGTCTAGTAGCTCCTAAGTTTCCGTTCCCAACCTTGTTCCTGTGGGATCTTCCGTTCCCATGGAAATATGTGAATGAAATGTAAATCTATGTCACTGAGAGATATTGTCCTAGAGTTGAAAGAATTTTTGAAATCGGTCTAATAACTTAAAGGTTCTTTTGAATTTTAGATGAAACATTTCGGAGGGAACATGTACTATATAACATGTACTATATTTTATCCGCATATTCCCACGGGAACAGAAGGATGGGAACCTTAAAAATACAGACCTCAACAACGCCGTGAATGTCGAGGGATAAGGGGTATATGAGTACGCTTTAAGCAGCCCAGGGTGTTGAGCGAAGATCTCCGCTGACTCATTAACTTGCTGATATTTGGACTATGAATGCTTAGTCTGACACGATAAGTCAGCTTTTTTTTTTTTTTTTTTTTTTTTTTTTTTTTTTTTTTTTTTTTTTTTTATAGAACAGTGTTTTGTTAATAACGAAGGCTAACGCATTGCATTGATGTCGTCTCTGTTGCACGCTGCTCTATTTTTATTTGAGTCAATGAAACATTAATCAATGCCCAATGTCGGTTTTTTTTTACTGCTTACTTTTCCTTTTCTGATTTTAAGCATTCCGTTTACATTTTGTGTCTGTGGCATGACAAAAATGTTTTCGACGGGGTCATCTCCTTGTCCTTCGAAATTGGTCAAATAGTTATATAAGGTTGCTTTCCCAACGTTCGCGTATGATCCTTAATTCGAAAGAATTTTTGAAATCGGTCGAGAAGTTTTGAGGTTCATGTTTTCGTTCCCGTAAAAATATAGGGATGAATTATAATCTTAGTTACTGAAGGATAATGTATCATCACAATTTTGAAAGATTTTGTGAAATCTTTCCAGTAGTATCTAGGTTCCCGATTCCAATCCTGTTCCCGGATAAAAAAAAATATATTGCTGAGCCTTCTGGCGTTGCCCGGGTCCCGTGGGAATATGAGGATGAAATAATTTATGTAAATGTGGGATATTGATAATGTACCATCTTAAAGTTGAAAACATTTTTGAAATCGGTCATGCGGTTTTAAGGTTCCCGTTTCTGTATATATGGTATATATGGATGAAATATAGTCTATGTTACTGAGGGATAATGTAGCATCCTAGAGCAGAAAGAATTTTTAAAATCTGTCCAGTAGTTTCGTAGTTTGCATTCCCAATCCCGTTCCGGGAATATGGGAATGAATTAAAATTTATTATTACTCGGTGATAGTGTAGCATTCTAACAACGGTGAAAGAATTTTTGAAATCGGTTCAGTAGTTTCTAGGTTCCCGTTTACATTCCCGTTACCATAGGAATATAGGGATAAAAAGATATCCTAAGTCCGTCTCCTGGTTCTAAGCTACCTCCCCACCAATTTTCAGACAAATCCGTTCAGCCGTTCTTGAGTTATAAATAGTGTAACTAACACGACTTTCTTTTATATATATAGACATATAGATTAAGTATTTATTACACATATCGAGTTTTCATTGTTTTTAAGATGTATTATTATATTCGGGGCGAAGACAAATCCAACGAATCCAATAACCATGAATATTGGTTTAGCAGATCTCGAGTTATAAGTGTTGTATATTTTATATTTTATATATTGTGATATACAGAAACGGGAACTAGAACGGGAACCTTAAAACCGCATGACCGATTTCAAAAATGTTTTCAACTTTAAGATGGTACATTATCAATATCCCACATTAACATAAATTATTTCATCCTCATATTCCCACGGGACCCGGGCAACGCCAGAAGGCTCAGCAATATATTTTTTTTTATCCGGGAACAGGATTGGAATCGGAAACCTAGATACTTTTTTTTCTTATTTTGATTAAGTGATTGGGTAGTGGGAAGTGGCACTGGAGAGTTTATCGGACAATTGGCGCGGCGCGTGTTGCTACGTTCGATGACAGATCAACACTCACATCATCCATCAAAGCTATCGGAGATAGGGCATAAGGGTCACGAGTTCAAGCACGCTTCTATCTGAGTTAGAAGCGTTGTGAGCTTCTCAAAAGTAAGCCTTTCGGTTCCAACAACTCGCTTCAAATGGTATTTCACCGATTTCACTCCCGCTTCCCATAATCCACCAAAGTGTGGAGAATGCTGGGGGAATAAAGTGCAAATTTCTTCCATGATTTGAAAGATTTCCTTCATTATTTTGGCTAATTCATTATTAGCGCCGACGAAGACGAAATTAGTTCCACAATCGCTGTAGATTTGTTTGCAGCTACCTCTCCAGGCCTTAAACCGTCGAAATGCTGCTAAAAATGCTTGGGTTGTCATGTCCGAAACGACTTCCAAGTGAATGGCCTTTGTTACCGATCAGATAAATACTGCAAAATACCCCTTTAGTATTTTGCCACCTCGAGCTTTCCAGCTTTTTTATTTCGATGGGTCCTGCGTAGTCAACTCCAGTATGACTGAACGGTCATGACATCTAAACTCTAGGTGCATGTAGATTTGGCATCAACTGCTGCATTTCCGATGCCCTTTGTCGGTAGCAAGAAGTTCATCTATAAAGCTGGTATTTCACTCTTCTTCGTATCTGGCCAATCCAGTACTACAACATATGGCGACAACTCGAATCACCTTCAACAAACTCGAACATTCGCAGATGGTTTGAAGTATGTGATCATCCTGACTGACTTTAGCGCTTAGTACCTTAACCGTACGTCGTTCCTCGTCAGTTTCGATGTCAACAGGTTGATGCGGAGCATCGAAAGCCCATTGACTGCGTAAAAACTCAGGACCAATCCACCAAGTCTTCAATGACGTCAGTTCTGCTGGATACACACCTCTAGACGCCAAATCGGCTGGGTTATGAAGCGTTGCAACATGTCCCTAGCAATTGATCCCCACTAGTCACCCAAGCTGGTCGAACAGTTTGACTATGGTGGACAACATTGACTTTTTGTTGTGGCTTCTGATGACTGCTGCACATTTTGATACGAAAAGTAGTCGTCTATAGGGAACCATTTGATGCCAAGGGTTTTGACATGTTGAACGGCACCTCAAAATCTAGTTCTCTGCTGCTGGTATATCTTCGACGAGTTCTTTCACGTTGCTTATTCATTTTCGAAAATTGAAGCCCGCGGACGCCAGAAGTTGATTCGCTTGGTCACGTTTTGTTCGTGCTTCTTCCACAGTATCGGCACCACTGATGAGGTCGTCCACATACATGTCCTCTCGGACAACCTTCGCGCCCTCTGGCAGGCTCGATTCTTTATCTTCTGCTACACGCTTCAGAGTTTTGATGGCAAGATACGGTGCATTTGCTGTGCCAAACGTTACCGTTTTAAGCCAAAACATCTTGATTGGAGATGCACAATCGTTTCTCCGCAGGATCACCTGATAATATGTATCCGGTGTATCCACCAACACCTGTCTATACATCTTTTCGATGTCAGCCGTAAACGTTATTCTGTGGGTTCGCCATCGAAGAACCAGATCAATAATGCTCGACTGTAATTTTGGGCCCACCAAAAGTCGATCATTGAGCGAACTTCCATCCAAAGTCTTCGCTGTTGCGTTGACCCTCGGTTTCGTTGTGGAACTCGATTCCTTGAAAACTGCATGGTGAGGCAAAAAATAGTGGTATGGGGTTGCCAACGCCGACTTAAATTTCTTCCATATGCTTTAGGGTTGCATATTCTCGTATACATTTGGCATAATCTACCCGAAGAGTTGGGTTTGCCTACAGCCTCTTCTCCAAGCGCAGGAATCGTCGGACCGCGCTCTGCTTACTGGATCCCATCGCTGGAAGACATCCACCTTTAAACGGCAGCTTCACTTCATAACGCCCGTCAGGAAGGCGTCTCGTGTGTTCATCGAAACGCGCGTCGCATGCGATGTTCTCCTCAGTTTCATGTGTCTGGATCGGCAATTCTTCCATCTCCCAGAATCTCTGCAGCTGAAAATTCAAGTTGGCAGTCTGCACAAAAATGCGTATTTGCCGGGGATGTTCCGCTTGAACTTTCCCTAACACAATCCACCATAACTGCGTCTTCTGAGCGGTTGGTCCGACTCCATCTGCAGGTTTCTCATTTCTGTAAGAAGTATATCAGCATATACGTCGCTACCGAGAAGTATGTCGATAGGTCCAGGAACGTGGAGATTTGGATCTGCCAACGTTAACCCTTTAAGGTGTTGCCATTTGTCAGGTATCATTTGTTGGGCTGGGAGATGGCCAGTCAGCGACTTGAAGACCAGTGCCCGCACCGCACATCCATAAGTTGAGTTGCATGACGCAAGCTCAATATCCACGCATGTTTGCGTTGTGCCACTGCTGACCAACCCTAACCCTGAGACCTCGACAAAGGTACGTCGCTTTTTCAGCTTCAACTGTTGTGCTGCATCTTCCGTAACGATATGATTAGAATATCATTATTATTTTAATTAATCTCTGTTCCTTGACCCTTTAGCCCTCCCTCCCCCTTGGATATCGCGCGATCTAAGGTTTTGTAACTATCAAAAATTATATTTAAATTTTTTTGATCTCGGTAGAGCCAGGGACTCTCGTGTAAATTTCGATTTTGTTAGGCAAATTAAGTGGTATAGAATTGATTCAAAACACCAAAAGAAATAAGGTGACCAGTGTGCTTTAAACAGTCATAAGTGAAAATTGCTATATTTGTGATATCTAATAATTAAATTGTTTCTTAAAATAAAATTTCGAATAATTAGATCTTTTCTAAAAATATTTTTTGCTTCAATCCGATTAATATGTCTAAGTGCGTGTATAAAGGCTGCCCTTACACTAAGACCTACCCTGCCTACAACCCATTTTTCTCCGTTCCAAATGATTGTAGGAGGAAAGTATGGTTGAAGCATAAAAATGTTTCAACCATTAAGCTCTTGGCCAAAAATGCAGGCATGTGCTCCACGCACTTTTACGAAAAAGACTTTGCTATTCAGTCGACTCGTCGAGTTTTATCTAAAAGAGCAGTTCCAATTTCTTCGCCAACTATCTGTTGCTGCACCGAAATTGCTGTTGACCATTCTTGTCAGCGAATTATTCATACAGCTCAAATTTCAAAAAATATAGTTTCTGCCCGAAAGAAGGCTACAAGTTCTACACCATCTTTACCTGAACCTCAATCGGCTACAAGCTCTGCTGATATAAGTGCAGCAGAAAATTTATTGTTTTTTGCAAATTCGAAACATGCTCGCCACTTTTGCTTTGAAACTCCTCTTTGCCGTCTTTTAGATTCAGCCTTTGAAAACTTCTCCGATTTGTCTTTTAAGACTCCCAGCGCCCCAACTTTGTCGAAACGCCGTCTTGGCCCAAAATCTTCAAAGCGTGCTTGAGGTCACGTTTTCAAGATATTCTCAACAGTCCGAATGAACCGCTCCATAATTTAGCTTCAACTTCAAAAAAACATATATCTGGGACTCTAGTTTTGAAGAGGTTGCTGAGGGTACTCCTCTCTCACCCTCCCAACTTCCATCCGCAACTTTTCGGCGGATGCCAAAGAAGTCACCATCTAAGACTCAAAGAAAACTGTTTTCGAAACCTATTTATGTATACGCCGTCAAAAATCAGGAAGAGCAAAAAATATCATTTAAAAAACGCAGTCGAGGAAATGTTGGAAAACTCGAAAGAAGAAGTTCTTACTTTCGTCTTGGCACAACTTTTCCACGAAAAAGATGGCCGGTGGACGCTTAGGGGAAAAGATATTTTTTAAAAATCTTTTATAAGTGTCCAGCGTGCTATTCGTTTTTAGTTCGTGCGGTATTTAGACTACCGGCTGCCAGCACCGTTTACCGCTGGCATTCAGAAATACGCCTCGCGGCTGGATTTTGCGACATTACAATACGCATGCTAACGGACAAAGCAAAAAGCATCTCCGACTGGGATAAGAAGTGCATCCTCCTGTTCGATGAAATATTTGTACAACAAGAGAAAGAATATAACGCTAAAGATGACATTCAATACGGATATACTGACTTTGGTGAACATGGACGCACCAATCAAATAGCCTCCAAAGTTGTGGTTTTCACTTTGCGAGGGCTTAATAGGAATTGGAAGCAGACAGTCAGCTACTACGTGCGATCACCAAGTGGCACAGTACTGGCTGCACTGCTAAAGGAAACTTTAGAGAAAGTGATTGAATGTGGTTCGAACGTTGTTGCCACAAGCTGCGAATAGATAAACAAACAATACTCTGGCGTACAACACGCTCGGAGTGGACTACGAAAAAGGGACAAAAGAGCCGTATATAGAAATAGGCAATCAGAAAATCTTCCTATGTTATGACTACTGCCATTTGTTCAAAAGCGTTCGAAACATCCTAGTTAAACACAAAAAAAAATCAATGACGATATTGTGGACTGGGATTTATAGAGTGGACTAGGATTTATAGAGTCGACAAGCTTTATAAAGAAGACTCGAAAGGGGTCTTTCAAGTCTGCCACAAGAAAAACATATAACTCCGATACCGTTTGAGAAGTTTTCGGTTAAATTGGCAGCTCAAATTTTCAGCTTCAACGTGTACACAGGAATATTGTGTGGCATCAAATGCAATGTGTACAAAACTAGGGAGGAAAAGAAAGTAGCCGAATCAACAGCTGCATTCATTAAACGAATGAATGAATGTTGTGAATACCGGCCAGCTTTGTTCAAAAAATTCAAACAAGAAAGTGCTATTTGATCACGCCGACACTTTAGAATATCTAGAGAATGCCTTTGACTGGATTTCAGATTGGAGATCTGAAGGCAAACACAAAATTCCATATTGCTTTAAAGGATTAAAGCAAACACTAAGAGGAATAGTTCAGATGTGGCGTCATCTTAAAAGTGAAGAACAGAACTATTTCCTATTGTCTCACTTCAATACAGATGTCGCAGAGAACCTTTTCTCAATGGTGCGAAACAACAGAGGTACGTACGACAAAGAGCCATCGGTATGGAGATTTGTTCGTAACTTAAAGCTCAGCATGTTCCAACACTACAGCTCAACAGAGCATTCTGGATATGAAGATGCTGGAGCGGAACCTATAATCAGAACTGACGAATTGGTAAAGGAATTAAAGTTCAAAGAAACCACAAAGAAGAAAGACAGTGAGAAGTCAAATGTGGAAAAAACAATTGAAGACTACTTAATAAGGCCAACAGATCCAGTCGTTGAGGAAGCAGGGAACGATGGAAATGATGATGATGCTGATGACAACTATGAATATGATGACTCCTGCGAATGTGATCAATGCAGAGAATGCGATCTGGACAAGGAAAGAGAAAATGATTCACCAACGGATGAAATAGAACCAAGTAAGGAAATGCAAAGAATGGCGGCATTATATTATTCGGGCTTCGCAGCTGGAAAGCTCAAGAAGGAGCTAGATTGCGAAGTTAGCTCTGAGTTTATGATAAGTAGCGAAGTTAAGAGAACAACTGCTACTTATTGAACTCAGGGCATATGAAAGCAGAGCAGCGACAACGGAATTCGGGTCACTAACTGTACCCTCAACAAAATTCGAGAGCATGGTGCAAAACGTACAGGAAAAGTTTGAAACACACTTCCGAAAACGCCAACATATCAGAAAGCTCATGGAAACTTGTATGAAAACTGACCTTGAAGACGAAGAGCTGAAATCACCATGCACAGATCCGGAACATAGAGCATCAATTATCTGATATCTGTTGACAGGTATGATGTTTTTCTCTATTAAAAAAACCAACAAGGAGTTGCTGAGAACAAAAAATATTTTTAAACTTTGTATACTTATTTTTTTTTTTTTTTTTTTTTGAGGTTTTTAAAATACCAGCTGGAGCACTCAGACCTAAATACCGGTCCATTGTACTACCAGATAGCAACCTTCTATTTGTTATAGCTCTCCAGATTTTCGGAGAAAAGCCAAAAGACGCTGCCATGAAAAGGAGCCTAAGTTACCAGTTTTCACCATGTCTGCGCCGAGTATCTGTAACCTCATGCGAGAAAAAGCAGGACATTCACAGAGGAAGTGTCCTCATCTCATCTCATCCTCATCCTCATCTTCTCCACAAGATTCACAGAGTGTGGTATCACTTAAGTCTAATACGTTTAAATGCTTGGCAAAAGAGAAGTGCCCACTGGCAACGCCAATATGCTTTCTACAGTCTTTTCTGCTCTGAGCTAGCAAAAATGTTGCAGTCTTCTTACTAACGTTGGGGAGTATACGCTTGGTTTGTCTGCACCCAATGAAGGCATGCCATCTACGGTTGTACTCTTCACAGATCCAATCGTTGATTGAAGCCCTCACTGAGGACGCTGGCAAACCTAACGACGGTAATGAGAAAGCTGTCTGAGATCCCTGCCTAGCGAGTTCATCGGCGATCTCATTTCCAGTTATGCCGTGATGGCCCGGAACCCAAATGAGACTCAAGGAATTTAATCTTCCTATCGTAGAGAGCTCTTGCATTCCTGGATCACTTTCGTAGTGGTTAGAGGGTTGAGAAGGGCCTTAAGCACAGCTTGGCTGTCAAAAAAGATACTTCTCCCCGTCCATCCATTGTTCGTTACGTGGCTCAAGGCCATTAGGATAGCATAAGCCTCCGCTTGGAAAACGGATGCGTATGATCCCAAAGATGAGTGCAGTCGTATGTCGTCGTTCTCAACAAAGGCACCAGCACCAGAACCCTTCGGTTTTGGAGCCATCTGTGAAGATACGATAACAGTTCTTTCCATGCTCAGATTCTGGGGCGAACCAGTCCTGAACCGAAGTAAAGTTGACTGAGTAATTTTGACGCATTTTGAGCCTTGGGATCATCGTGTGAGACGGCACATCCTTTAGACGTGAGTCAAAAGATATGCTGCTTACGAGTTCCTCAAAGCTCCAGTGCGAATTGTGCCAGAGACCACATCGCAACGAGAAATGGTCTTAAGAGTACTCCCCATTATGAAGGTATCAAGGGGAGGAAGATTAAACAGTGCGTCGAGAGCAGCTCCTGGTGTGCTGGGGAAGGCCCCCGTAACTTACTTACTTACTTAGGTGGGCATTACAGTTCGGGGTGAACCTGGGCCTCAACCAACATCCTTCTATAACGATTTCGATCTCGGGCGAGCTCTCTCCAGTTTCGCACTCCAAGTCGGTTGAGGTCTTCATCCACTTGATTGCGCCACCTAAGACGAGGTCTTCCCCTTCCGCGATTTCCCTGCAATGTGCTTTCGAACACCCGACGAGCCGGAGCGTTTGGGTCCATCCGCTCTACATGGCCCAACCATCGTAGCCTCGCGATGCGTACTCTTCTGGCTATGCCCATGTCGCGGTACAGCTCATACAGCTCGTTGTTGTATCTTCTTCTCCACACAATGTTTTCGCATACGGGACCAAAGATCATTCGGAGAATTTTTCTTTCGAAACGACCAAGGGTTTCCTCATCCGCTTTCGATAAAGTCCATGCTTCCGCGCCGTAAAGCAGGACTGGGATGATCAAGGTCTTATACAAGGTCACCTTGGTTTTTCTAGAGAGGGTTTTGTTTTTCAATTGCCTTCTTAACCCTAAGAAGCAACGGATGGCAAGAGTTATTCTCCGTTTGATCTCCGCACTGATGTTGTTGTCCGTGTCTACAGCGGATCCTAGGTAGACGAAGTCCTGTACTACCTCGAAGTTATTTCTGTCTACTGTGACGTTTTGTCCAATTCGTCGATGTTCTGTGTCCTTGTTTGATGACAGCATATACTTCTTTTTGCCCTCATTTACCATCAAACCCATTTTTGCCGCTTCTGTTTCAAAACTCGCAAAAGCACCTATGACATCACGCTTTTTTCTTCCCATTACGTCAATATCGTCTGCGTAGGCGAGTAATTGTACAGACTTTTGAAAGATTGTTCCTCTGGTGTTGACGTTTGAGTTTCTTACAATCTGTTCAAGTATGATGTTGAAGAAATCGCATGACAGTTTGTCGCCTTGCCTAAAACCTTTTTCGACATCAAAGGTCTCGGTGAGTTCTTTACCGACCTTGACGGAGCAGCGTGAATTCTCCAAAGTCATCCTGCATAGTCGTACGAGTTTCGCAGGGATGCCGAATTCAGACATGGCCCTGTAGAGCCCGTCTCTGTAAATACTGTCATACGCGGCCTTGAAATCGATAAAGAGATGGTGAATATCGATATTATGTTCTCGGGTTTTTTCCAAGATCTGCCGTAATGTTAAAATTTGGTCCATTGTGGACTTCTCTGGTCTAAAACCACATTGATAAGGACCTTTCAAGTTGTTGACGTGGGGTTTCAGACGTTCACATATTACAGCAGACAAGATCTTATAAGCGACGTTAAGGAGGCTTATCCCTGTATAATTGGTGCAATTGTGAGGGTCTCCTTTCTTTAGGATCGGGCATACGATACTGAGGTTCCATTCATCGGGCATGCTTTCTTCCGACCATATCATGCAGATCAGCTGGTGCATGCTCCTTTCCAACTGGTCTCCAGCTGCCTTGAAAAGTTTGGCATCAAGGCCATCTGCACCTGCAGTCTTATTTGATTTAAGTTTGCATATGGCAAGCTTCCTCTAGGTCGAGAGGACGGCATTCTTGATCATCGTCCAAGCTGAATGGGGCAATTTGCCTGACAGCGGAATTTGGGTCCTCATCGCCGTTAAGCAGTCTGCAGAAATGATCTTTCCAGATCCTCAGTAGCGACTGTGACTCTATAACTATGTTTCCCTGCTGATCTTGACAGGCTTGAGTTCGGGGTTTGCCACCCTGGCAGTATCTTTCTACCTTTTCGTAAAACTTCCGAATCTCGTTCCTGTCATGGCACCTCTCTATTTCCTCAAACGAGCGCTTCTCATGCTGCTTCTTTTTCTTTTTGAGAAGTCAGTGTTCTTCCCTTCTTCTCTCCTTGTAAATCTCGTTATACTGATCGTAAGCAGCCCTTGTTCGTGTTTGCATAAGCATTTGTCGTGCTCTTTGTTTGGCTGCATTTGCCTGCCTGCATTCTTCATCGAACCATGGGTTTCGTTTTGGTGGCCGAGTGAAACCCAGAACCTCAGAGGCAGCGGTTCTAATGGCTTCTTGGCATTGCTGCCACTGGTCTTCAATGCTTAATGTTGGCAGCGTGGGATTCAAGGATAATTGAAGGGACACTCGATTGGAAAAAAAATTGGCAACCTCTTGCGATTGTAGCTTTCCGACGTCATATCTCTTCACAGCGTTAGTTCGTGCTGGTCGTGAACAAGATATCCTCATTCGTACCTTGGCTACAACAAGGTAGTGGTCCGAGTCAAAGTTGGCCCCTCGGAAAGTTCGGACATCTAACACACTGGAAGAGTGCCTTGCGTCGATCGCAACATGGTCAATTTGGTTGACGGTTAATCGATCTGGAGATCGCCATGTACCTTTATGAATTTTGAGATGTGGGAAGCGTGTACTACTTACAACAAGATTTAGCCCCGCAGCAAAATCGATCAGCCTCAGTCCGTTTTCGGAGGTTTTGTCGTGGAGGCTATGCTTACCGATTGTGTTTCCAAAGATGTCCTCCTTCCCTAGCTTTGCGTTAAAATCGCCAAGAACGATTTTCACGTCGTGTCTAGGGCATTGCTCATACGTTTCTTCGAGGAGCTCGTAGAAACAGTCTTTGGAATCGTCGTCTTTCTCTTCTGTGGGGGCGTGGGCGCATATAAGGCTAATGTTGGCGAATTTAGCCCTGATGCGGATGGTCACTATACGCGCATTGACTGGATTTCGGCTAATCACCTTATCCCTGAGTCTTCCTCTAACGACAAATCCGCACCCAAATAAGCGCTGTTTCTGTTGTCTGTAGCAGTCGCCATAGTAGATGTCACAGTTTTTCATCTTCTTTATGCCCGGTCCACTCCATCGCACTTCTTGGATGGCGGTTATGTCTGCTTTGCAGCAGTCCAGGGCGTCCGCTAATTCTCCAGCTGCACGTAGGCCGTTAAGAGATCTTACGTTTCACGTCCAGATCCGGAGGTCATTGTCCTTTTTTCGTTTGCTTGGGTCGTCAACTTTGAAATCATTATCGTTATCCGAGGCTATTGGTTGTTTCGGAACTGTATTTTTTTTAAGTGGTTGGGTAGTTAACCCTACGCGCAACCCCCAACCTGGAGGGCCAGGTCCTTTTGGATCCCTTCGGACATAAAGGGCTGGAATATCCAGTGTCAGTACCCTGCTGCAGGGGTGTGAGTGCTGCCGTTGGCTCACCAGCAGCTCATCCGCCACCATCTCTACTTCAATACCCTGTCCTAGTATTGAAAGACCCTGAAAGACCTTTAAACCAAATAAATATACGGATTCCTTCCTCAACACTCGCACTTACTAGTTTAGCAGGTCAGCTCTGGACGGAGCGTCCCAGGTCCCAGTGAATACCGCTTGGAGGTATAGTAAGCACAATTGACGTGTTCTATAAGTTGCAGCATCTGGGCGCCGCCAAGTTGGCACCAGTAAGAGCCTACCCGAATAGTACAACGCCCATCCACCCCCCGCCCCCGTAACACCCAGACAAATATATTGTTCTTTGAAGTTTGGCAAACGAGGCAATAACGTTTTGACGCGAGAGCTTATTCCGCCAAACAACTGACGCATAGGAGACGATTGGTCTTATCATAGCCGTATAGATCCAAAGGACCCTTTTCGGTGAAAGACCCCATGTCTTGCCAAAGGCTCTTTTACATTTCCAGAAAACTGACAGTGCTTTAGTAGTTTTAGACTCGACATGTTTCGACCAAAGAAGTTTGTTATCCAGGACTACTCCAAGATAAGTCAAACATCTTTGAAAAGGGCATGTTGACACCTTTAAGCGTAAGTTGGGTCAGACCAGTAAATTTTCTACGTCTCGTGAAGAGGACAACTTCGGTTTTAAGAGGATTGACGGAGAGACTGTTTCTAACACACAGCCCTTATTCACTCCTCAGCGATTACGGTTCTCTTCATTAGCATTGCTTTAATCCACAACACTAATGACTCTAATTTCACTAATGACAAAGCTAGCATTGTCAAAAGCACCTTGAATGTCGATGAAAATGCCTACCGCAAATTCTTTCCTGTCAAGTGCGCATTCAATCCTGCTAACAAGATTTTGAAGTGCGGTCTCGCAAGATTTTCCTCTTTGGTAAGCATGTTGCATCAGAGACAGAGGGTGTAATTGGAGTGAGGATTTACGAATGTAAATCTCAACCATCCTTTCCAGCGTCTTAAGCAGCAAGGAGGAAAGACTAATGGGTCTAAAGCTCTTGGCGAGTGAGTAGTCTTGTTCACCAATTTTTGGTATGAAGGCGACTCTAACGCTCTGCCATGGAGTTGGTATATACGCTAGGGCTAAACTACCAGTGAAAATATTTTTCAAAGTAGTAAGCAAAAGGTTTATACTTTCCTGCGACATAGCTGGGTAAACACCGTCAGTGCCAGGTGACTTGAAACTGTCAAAAGATGCCACGGCATATTTGATGGCTTCGTCGGTAACAACTAACGATGACGTGTACCAGCTATGTCGAGTGGATTTATCGGATTCACCTGATGTAAGGCAAATAGGTTGCTGTGGTCTGATTGATATCTGGTTTCCGGGAAAATGAGTTTCCAGCATAAGACCGAGTGTCTCTGATTTGGATCGGTATAGGAACCGCCTGATTTCTTGAGCGTTTCTAGTTTGTTAGCCTTGCTCCTTTTAAGGGCTTTAGTAAGTCGACTAGTTTCACTGAGTGTTTCTATACTTTCACAGAATTCTTTGTAAGAGGCATTCTTTGATCTTCGAATTAACCTTTTAAAGTAATTCTGTTTAGATCGATACAGGTTCCAGTCGACATCTGATTTCGTCTTGAGGGACCTTTTCAGAACACTTCTGGTTTTCCTGCGAAGTTTCTGTAGTTCATTGTTCCACCACGGAACCATAGATCTACTAGGTAATTGTCTAGCTGGACATGCCAGCTCGAAGCTACTTGTAAGGGCACAATTCACTTATAGAACTGCATCTTCCACTTTTTGTGATGTTCAGAGCTTAGGTAGAGTTTTTACGAAACTACCGAGCTCATCGTTGAAAAGTGTCCAGTTAGTTTTTCTGGGATTTCTTGTTACTAAAGGAGTGGGAACCACATTTGCTACATGGTATTGAATGTATCTGTGGTCTGAGAGTGACACGTCCAGCAACAGTTTCCAGTTGGTAATCTCCTTGGCATATCTATTAAATAGTGTCAAGTCAATTACGTCCTGTCGCATAGCCGTAACAAAAGTTGGCCTATTACCAACATTGTTAATGTCTATGTCAGAAGACAGAATGTAACTAAGAAGATGGTTGCCTCTCTTGTTGCATTTGACGCTGCCCCCCCAAACTATGTTATGAGCGTTAGCATCACAGCACATGATAAGCCCCAATTTCCGGTTTTCACATAACTCCACCAAATCTACAACCTGTCTTGAGGGAGGGGGTCGAAAGGAATTCCAGGGAAAGTAAACTGACGCAACGACGAAAGTTTTCCACTCACCGTTCGTTTCGTAGTTTATCATAGCCGCAACCAGGTCTTGCCCACAGAAGTGATCAAGTTTAGTTGCTGCAAAAGAGCTCGGAATGATGAGACAGGTCCGGGGTAAGTCAAACCGTTCGTCATAGAGAATATTGAACCCTCGTAGCCCTCCAAGACAAAGAACTCGGCCCTTCCAGGCCCATGGCTCTTGGATTGCTACGAGGTGAGTTTTTGTATTCAACACGGAAACCGGGAAAGGTTTTTTCATTATTTGGACTTTTTTTTTAGATTGATACATTTTTCCGCAAAAAAGATTCTTCAAACTAAATCCTGAGAAAAGTGACACTTTTGTCTTATGCCATTAAGCTTAAAAATAATTAAATGGTGTCATATAAACATCTTATCAGGCTAATATGACATTTGTTTTCTTATGTCAAAATGTCAAATGAATTTATGTGAACTCACATGGTTTCTTTTCGATTGATGCCAATCTACTGTATAAGATAATGTCTTATTTCGTATGTTCTTTTTGCCAAAAGAACGCAAAAATGCCAGTTTTACTAAACAATTATACATTTTTTTTTTATATTTTTAAATATTGCGTTTTCTGTAAATCTCAGTAAACCATCTCATAGCAAAAAAGAAATGCAATTTTTTCATGTATTCAACTAAATAGTTTTATTTTTTATTGACAAAAATTTTTTGGTTTTTAATATGACAAAAACTATAAATGGTTCTGCTGAAAAATTGCGAATTTTGACTTATGCCACTCTGCCGGAAAAGCGACAATATGTGCAATCTGATGAGAAATGAAGGTAGTCATTTTGTTTATTTTTTATGTTTTTTGTTGTATTTTATTACTCTTTATTTTGTAAATACATTTTTGATATTTTTTTATATTTATATTTGTTATTTTCTTATATATATTCAAAAAATTCTTAAAATTGTGATAAATGTATATATTGTTGTTTTATAAATAGCATGCGAAGTAGAAATAGTTGTAGTTGTAGTGAGGAGTAGGCCTACCAGGGGCCCTACTCGGTAATTCGTTTCGAAAGCAAAAATTTCCAAAAACGAATATTTTCTACTCTTCATTTCTAAAGCGGATTCGAATCTACTACTTCGGTAAAGAAAATTCGAAAACGATTTTTTTTATTTTATTTATTTATTTCTTAACTTTCATTCGAAACGAAATACAGAGTAGGGCCCCTGGGTCAACCTCGTTAAAAAAACGCATTCTGTATTTTACCTCCTGTGTGATATGGAAAGAAATACACTAGAATAGTTTTTCTCTTTATATATTTGCTTACTTTACTATGCTTTCCTTTTTTTTTTTTTTTTTTAATGTAGTACATTTTAATCATTTATTTAATCGTCCTGTTCAATTTTTACAAAATCTTCTCTAGTAAGTTTGGCCGAATTACCCGTCGAAAATTTTTTTTACATTGCTTTCCAGTAAAATCCGTTACATCCGACCACAATCTAACTGTACCAACATTAGTAAATTCACTGATACAGTATAATAAGAGGTAACACTTTTAGCTTTGTTCGTTTGCTAATTATTACTACCAGTCGTTTTCATAATCCCATTCCAAAGTATTGTAACGTGCGCTTAGTTCGCAATAGTAAAGCTATTCCTTTCAGTTCAATCCTACTACTTTTATTCGATGTCTACATTATTCGATCTCAACTCAATCCTTGCAGTATATCACTTGTAAACAAAAACTCAATCTTAACATTATCACTTTATAATCAGAACTGACCCCTGTGCCCCTGTTCTGTAACTATGGCCTCGATAAAAGCAGGCGATAAACGGTGGAAAATGGAACAAAATCCTACTAAATTCATAGAATTTCGTACCATTTTCCACCGTTTATCGCCGAGGCGATAGTTACAGAACAGGAGCACTGGTTGCATCAGCAGCAGACTATTTATATAGAATAACATTACGTCTAGAGCGTTCCAGTAATTTCCACATTGGAGACACTTCCAGTACTTTGCTGTAAAACATTTCCCTTCCTGGTATATTTCTACACTCATACACACTGACTTACAAGCAAAGCCTTCTATTATATGTACAATTTAGTGTTGCCGCTTGCGTTTTCGGTTGAACGTTTTCAACTAGGAAATTGGTATTAAATGTTGGGTGTACATTAGAGTATGTCTAACTTTGGACAGCTCTTAGAACAGTGTCCAACTGTTGCTAGCTAGTAGGAGTGGAGAGGATAAGGAGGTGATGACGAGATGACCGGAAAAAGAAGGATTGGGTAAGGAAACGGATCTAATAGTGGATGGTAGGGAAATGCATCGCTCTTGAGGACTTGCCTGCTTGCTAAGCGCGGCTTAACTCGTCGGAATGGGGGGGATCTTGTCCTCAAGAAACGACCGCACCAGCAACAAAAAAAAAATCAGGCCATATAATTTAACACACACAAGGAATAGCGGACGGACGTTCACCATACTAAGAGAGCTGCAGATGGAACGCAGCTAGGCCCGTAACCACCCAACCTGAAATTTTATGGCCTCACTAAAACTTCCCTTCTTCGATGGATGTCATCCATCAGTCACACCATTTCACCAAGTAGTCTACTCACCTTCAACACACCTGAAATATCAAAATTTACCTACAGCACATAGTACACATTATGCGCCAGAAAAAAGCAATTTTATTCATTTAATGAATCTACGGTAATTTATTCACTTCGGTTTCTCGGCGTTTTTTTTTTGTTCCTCGAGCTTTTGTATTTGGATTGGTTTTTTGATGTGTTGCTCATATAATTGTAAACCCTCCTTGTCAAATTTTCGAAGGAGTAGGTGAGCAATATTTCATCGTTTTCATTCTTATCTTTGCCTATTGTCGTTGTGATGATGTAAATACATTCCTTTGCTGCATCGTGAAGTTTTTAACACTAGAAGATGATGTAGCGTTCATCACTGGCATGTCCAGTAATTAATTCAATTGTGTGGAGAAATTGATTCTTTTATTTTCGTACCTTCTGACGAGAGTCTTCCATGCTTCATTATAATTTGCCGACGATCCTTGTATGAGGTTAGCAACTGAAGTTCGAGTTTCGCCGGTTATACATGATCGCAAGTAATTTAATTTCACAGAATCTGGCACATTATTCTTATTGTGAACCAAATCTATGAACAGGTCGGAAAAGATCTTCCACTCTGCAATTTTTCCATCGAATTTAGGCAGTTCAATTTTAGGACTTTTTGTTAATACATTTGGATATGGATCAGATTTTATGCTTTCATGTTTTTCTTCCAACTTTGAAATTTTGAAAGAAGTAATTTCACATCTTCTTCCAACTCGATTATATAATTTTCTTCTCTGAATGCCTCTTCTTGTATTGGATCCATCTTAGACAGCTCAACTTACAGTCGGTCATTCCATCGTTTCAATTTTCCAATCCATATGTTTTTGGTCTGAGGATGCGAAATTGACTCTAGTTTCGCCTCGTCTATTGTTTTTTTAAGCTCTCCATTATTGTACGTATTTTCGTTATATCTATATGAGTTTCGTGACTTTTTATTGTTTTCATCATGATCTCATTCATTTGTTTTTGCTGCAAGTCTAGTCCAGTGGCTAGCTGCTGATTAACAGTTCTTACTTACTTACTTACTTACTTAGGTGGGCATTACAGTTCGGGGTGAACCTGGGCCTCAACCAACATCCTTCTATAACGATTTCGATCTCGGGCGAGCTCTCTCCAGTTTCGCACTGCAAGTCGGTTGAGGTCTTCATCCACTTGATTGCGCCACCTAAGACGAGGTCTTCCCCTTCCGCGATTTCCCTGCAATGTGCTTTCGAACACCCGACGAGCCGGAGCGTTTGGGTCCATCCGCTCTACATGGCCCAACCATCGTAGCCTCGCGATGCGTACTCTTCTGGCTATGCCCATGTCGCGGTACAGCTCATACAGCTCGTTGTTGTATCTTCTTCTCCACACATTGTTTTCGCATACGGGACCAAAGATCATTCGGAGAATTTTTCTTTCGAAATGACCAAGGGTTTCCTCATCCGCTTTCGATAAGGTCCATGCTTCCGCGCCGTAAAGCAGGACTGGGATGACCAAGGTCTTATACAAGGTCACCTTGGTTTTTCTAGAGAGGGTTTTGTTTCTCAATTGCCTTCTTAACCCAAAGAAGCAACGGTTGGCAAGAGTTATTCTCCGTTTGATCTCTGCACTGATGTTGTTGTCCGTGTCTACAGCGGATCCTAGGTAGACGAAGTCCTGTACTACCTCGAAGTTATGTCTGTCTATTGTGAAGAATTGTCCAATTCGTCGATGTTCTGTGTCCCTGTTTGATGACAGCATATACTTCGTTTTGCCCTCATTAACCATCAAACCCATTTTTGCCGCTTCTGTTTCAGTACTCGCAAAAGCACCTACGACATCACGCTTTTTTCTTCCCATTACGTTAATATCGTCTGCATAGGCGAGTAATTGTACAGACTTTTGAAAGATTGTTCCTCTGGTGTTGACGTTTGAGTTTCTTACAATCTGTTCAAGTATGATGTTGAAGAAATCGACCTTTTTCGACATCAAAGGTCTCGGTGAGTTCTTTACCGACCTTGACGGAGCAGCGTCAATTCTCCAAAGTCATCCTGCATAGTCGTACAAGTTTTGCAGGGATGCCGAAACTAGACATGGCTCTGTACAGCTCGTCTCTGTAAATACTGTCATACGCGGCCTTGAAATCGATAAAGAGATGGTGAATATCGATATTATGTTCTCGGGTTTTTTCCAAGATCTGCCGTAATGTGAAAATTTGGTCTATTGAGGACTTCTCTGGTCTAAGACCACATTGATAAGGACCTATCAAGTTGTTGACGTGGGGTTTCAGACGTTCACATATTACAGCAGACAAGATCTTATAAGCGACGTTAAGGAGGCTTATCCCTCTATAATTGGCGCAATTGTGAGTGTCTCCCTTCTTTAGGATCGGGCATACGATACTGAGGTTCCATTCATCAGGCATGCTTTCTTTAGACCATATCATGCAGATCAGCTGGTGCATGCTCCTTTCCAACTAGGCTCCAGCTGCCTTGAATAGTTAGGCATCAAGGCCGTCTGCTCCTGCAGTCTTATTTGATTTAAGTTTGCCAATGGCAAGCTTAACTTCCTCTAGGTCGGGAGGACGGCATTCTTGATCATCGTCCAAGCTGAATGGGGCAATCTGCCTGACAGCGGAATTTGTGCCCTCATCGCCGCTAAGCAGTCTGCAGAAATGATCTTTCCAGATCCTCAGTAGCAACTGTGACTCTATAACTATGTTTCCCTGCTGGTATTTACAGGCTTGAGTTCGGGGTTTGCCACCCTGGCAGGATCTTTTTACCTTTTCGTAAAACTTCCGAATCTCGTTCCTGTCATGGCACCTCTCTATTTCCTCAAACGAGCGCTTCTCATGTTGCTTTTTTTTCTTTTTGAGAAGTCGGTGTTCTTCCCTTCTTTTCTCCTTGTTGATCTCGTTATACTGATCGTAAGCAGCCCTTGTTCGTTTTTGCATCAGCATTTGTCGTGCTATTTGTTTGGCTGCATTTGCCTGCCTGCAATCTTCGTCGAACCATGGGTTTCGTTTTGAGGGCCGAGTGAAACCCAGAACCTCAGAGGCAGCGGTTCTGATGGCTTCTTGGCATTAATGCCACTGGTCTTCAATGCTTAATGCTGGCGGCATAGGATTCAAGGATAATTGAAGGGACACTCGGTTGGAAAAGGCATAGGCAATTTCTTGCGATTGTAGCTTTCCGACGTCATATCTCTTCACAGCGTTAGTTCGTGCTGGTGGTGAACAAGATATCCTCATTCGTACCTTGGCTAGTAGGTAGTGGTCCAAGTCAAAGTTGGCCCCTCGGAAAGTTCGGACATCTAGCACACTGGAAGAGTGCCTTGCGTCGATCGCAACATGGTCAATTTGGTTGACGGTTGATTGATCTGGAGATCGCCATGTACCTTTATGAATTTTGAGATGCGGGAAGCGTGTACTACTTACAACAAGATTTAGCCCCGCAGCAAAATCGATTAGCTTCAGTCCGTTTTCGGAGGTTTTGTCGTGGAGGCTATGCTTACCGATTGTGTTTCCAAATATGAGCTACTTCTCTAGCTTTGCGTTAAAATCGCCAAGAACAATTTTCACGTCGTGTCTATTAACAGTTCTTAGTTCTGCTATTTTGCTGGATAACATTGTATCGCTTGTGCCTTGCTCTACACTGTCCAGATCTTTGTGTTTCAGCAAATTTTGAATTTTCTGAAAGTAGATCTCTGCTCCTTTCATCCATTCTTACTTCTTCTTCTTTCCATTTCCGGCGTTACGAGTAGTGATCTTGAAGCGATCACAACTCTCCCACTTTTCTGCTTCACACTAGTGATCCGCCTGTGGGGTACGCCACGTTGACCTCAGAAAGCGTCGGCAAGCCTCCCGGTTTTGGATTGTTTCATCCATTCTTACTTAAAATAGGGAACCTCAATAACACCAAGCTTATGAAGTAGCTTGTCATTTTCCTTGAATGCTTGAAGATTTTTTTCAGCATAGACAAGAATTTCTTGATTTCTGCTGCGCGTTGCTACACTTTCTCCTTCTTTTAATAACTTTTCAAGGTTTTTTAATGATTCAACTTGTTTTTCAATTATTTTAAAATGCTCTGATGACATTGTTGAATTAGTTTTTTTGTGTTATGGTATCTGTTTATCTTTTTTTTTTACTTGTCAGTATTAAAGCTCTGACAACGCTTTTTCACTGTATAGATTCTTTTTTTTTTTTACTTGTCAGTATTTGAAGCTCTGACAACGCTAATTTGCACTTTATCAGCATTTGTAGCTCTGATAACGCTAAATTTTCACTTGTTCGTTTATTAAAAATCTCTTACCACTGGCGGGGGAAAATTTTTAATATACGTCTCGAAGGACCAAATGATTGAATAAAGCTTCGGTTGCACGTCGAAATGATACTGATTTATTTCACTACGTTACTTCTAAATATATACAATTTTTCTATGTTCTTATCTTTCTATTCTTAATGTCTATGTTGTTTTCTTAGGTTAATGTACATAGTTTATCTGTAGGTAACCGTCAGTGTATGCTTAGGTTGATCTGTGCTATCTTATTTCACATACACATGGGGTTATCTACAGATTGGTTTTGTTTATGTATAAACAGTTACTTAATTTAAAAGACAAGACTATTTTAAGTTCCCAAAACGCAATTATTTCGTGTTTTTTGTGTGTTAATTTTGACAGTTCAGGGTTGACTACATTTGTAGTGTATGTGGATTTTGCATTCACAAAGCTAGTCGACTTTCCACTACGTAGTGACTAGAATCCTGAATGCCCCATTGTCGTCGTTGACTTCAGGAACACCACGAATCTCTACACAATTCTCCAGTTTGTTATCTCCAGTTGAGATTAACTTCAGGAGATGTTATCCTCTCTCTTAAGATCTTGTTTTTGTTGCTGAACGGTAGTGAAAAAGTCATGATTCATTTTTTTTAGGTTGATGATTTCTTCATAGAGTATTTGAAGGGTTGTCAACCAGTTTGGCTGAAAGTTGGCAGCGCTTGTATCATCGATAAGTGCATTCTCGTTCTGAGTAGATGACGACGATTGCATAGCAGATGATTGTGCATTTCTGTTTGCCATTCCTCCTTTTCTTGTCTTCTAAGGTGGCTGTTCTCTTGTTGTTTTTTTTATTGTTCAACGGATTAGACGACGATGCTGTTGTTGTAGTTGGTGCCGACGACGTTAATATAGGACCATCACGATGATGCAGACACTTACGCCGAAGAGAAATGCATTTATCACAGCGAAAATAAGTGTCTTTAGAGTTTTTAAAAAGTTCACACACGCACTATGGTAAAACAAATTACATTCAGAGCATTTAATTTTATCAACATCGATGAGATCGATTTTTTTTTTGCAAACTGTGCAGACCATTGTATGCAGAAATAAATAATGAGCTAGACTTAAGCAAAAATTAATGTTTGCACCCCACGAGCAACGACACGTCCGTTTCGTCCCTATAGTCCCACGGGAACGAGAAAGGGAACATTGAAGTTACTTGACCGATTTCAAAAATTCTTTCAACTCTAGGGTGTTACATTATCCATAAGTGACAAAGACTTATATTTCATTCACATATTTCCATGGGAACGGAAGATTCCCACAGGAACGGGGCTTTGAAGAGAAACAGAACGTTATCCCCCTTTATCATTTTTATATGAAATGCATTCTTTGTGTTGTTTCTCATTTCGCAACCAGCTAGTTTTATATAAAAAACAAGTAAGAACTTTTAATACTGGCACGGTATGCATGAAAAAAAATTAGAAAACGGTCTCATGCTAATCGATTTTGCTGCGGGACAAAACCTTGTTGTTAGTAGTGTGCGTTTCCCGCATCTCACAGTTCACAAAAATGTTCATGGCGATACCCAGATCAATCTACCGTCAACCAAATTGACCATGTTACGATCGACACCAGGCACTCTTCTAGTGTGATAGATGTCCGAACTTTCCGAGGGGCCAACTTTGACTATGACAACTACCTTGTTGTAGCCAAGATACGAATGATTATATCCTGTTCACGACTCGTGCGAACCAGCGCTGTGTAGAGATTTGACGTCGGAAAGCTACAATCGCAAGGATATGCCATGAGAAAATTGAGAGATGCTATGACAGGAATGTGGTTCGGACACAGAAAGAATTTAAAAATCGCTAATTGCGAATTTCTAGCTTGTAATTTGCTAAATCTCTTTTGTAAACTACAATGTTTTAATTAGAAATTGATCGAAAAGTGGTAGTTTACTCTAAGTGTCGTACCAAATTGAAATTTTTTTCGTTTGTGATCTGCATCTTACTTCCTTACTTAGGAGGGCATTACAGTTCGGGGCGAACCAGAGCTTCAACCAACATCCTTCTATAACGACTCAGGCGAGCTCTCTCCAAATTTGCACTCTAAGCCGGCTGAGGTCTTCTTCCACTTGATTGCGCCATTTAAGAGGAGGTCTTCCCCTTCCGCGATTTCTTTGAAATGTGCATTCGAAAATCCGTCGAGTCGGAGCGTTTGGGTCCATCCACTCTTAGTGGCCCAACCATCGTAGCCTCGCGCTGTTTACTCTCCTGGCTATGCGCATGTCGTGGTACAGCTCATACAGCTCGTTGTTGTATCTTCTTCTCCACACATTGTTTTTGCATACGGGACCAAAGATCATTTGGAGAATTTTTCTTTCGAAAAGCCAAGGGTTTCCTCATCCACTTTCGATAAGGTCCGTGCTTCCGCGCCGTAAAGCAGGACTGGGATGATAAAGGTATAAACAGAGTTTCCTTGGTTTTTCTGTAGACGGTTTTGTTTCTCAATTGCCTTCTTAACCCAAAGAAGCAACGGTTGGCAAGAGTTATTCTCCGTTTGATCTCTGCACTGATGTTGTTGTCCGTGTCTACAGCGGATCTTAGGTAGACGAAGTCCTGTACTACCTCGAAGCTATGTCTGCCTATTGTGACGTTTTGTCCAATTCGTCGATGTTCTGTTTCCTTGTTTGATGACAGCATATACTTCGTTTTGCCCTCATTAACCATCAAACCCATTTTTGACGCTTCTGTTTCAATACTCGCAAACGCACCTATGACATCACGGCTTTTTCTTCCCATTACGTAAATATCGTCTGCGGAGGCTAGTAATTGCACAGACTTGTGAAAGATTGTTCCTTTGGTGTTGACGTTTGAGTTTTGTACAATCTTTTCAAATATTATGTTAAAGATATCGTATGACAGTTTGTCGCCTTGCCTGAAACCTTTGTGGCATCACCGGAACAAATATAAAAAGTGGCATCACGGAAAACCACTGACAGTTCATCCGAAGTGAGAATTGCCTTTCTATGACAGTCCTTCCCACGTGAGAGAAATCTGTATATGTCATTCCATCGACGCAACTCGCCACGCGCACACCACTCATCCTAATTCCATTTAATTGTATTTAATTTAAGTTGATTTAAGTAATAAACTTTATTTCTTATGGTTAGTAGAAATCTTTCATTTAATTGGAAAACATACTTCGATTATTCCACATTGGTGACCCCGAATGTTTGATAACGAATACGATTACCTTAAGAAATAGCGGATTGTCTTGTGGTTGAGCGTGCGGTGTTTTTGCATACAGTTACGCATTTACAGTTGGCTACCTACAGTAAATTTTGCAACATATTTTTTTTGCGTTCTCATCATGACAAATGATACAGAGGCTGGTACGAGTAATTCTACGGAGCAAAAAACTGATTCTGCTGCCGAAAGCGAAATAAATACAGCAACAGTCAACCAAGTGTCTGTGTCTGTTAAAGTTCCGCCCTTCTGGGATGAAAATCCACAAATTTGGTTCGCCCAGTTGGAAGCAAAATTTTCCAACGCTGGAGTTAACTCAGACAAAGCAAAATTCAACACGGTTGTTGCAGCGATCGAAACTAAAATTTTAACACAGGTAACAGATGCTGTTCTCAACCCACCAGAATTTGGTAAATTTGAGAATTTTAAAAGAGTACTGCTTGAGCGATTCGGAGCATCAGAGCAACCAAAAATAAAGCGTTTGCTTTCGGAGATCGAACTGGGAGACAAAAAGCCTACGCAGCTACTCAATGAAATGCGTGTACTTGGTGGAATACACTTGACGGACGAATTTTTACACAGTTTATGGCTCAGCCGGTTACCATCACATGTTATTCTACAAGCCTCAACTGCAGACCTTAAAGGAAAAGCCGCTTTAGCAGATAAAATTTTAGAGGTTAGCGACCAACACCAAGTGGACATGGCTACAAGATCTGTTCAACCAACATCATCGTCATCGCTCGAATACCGAATTGCACAGATCGACCGGCAATTACAACAGCTTCTTTCGAAAGAGCATCGTTCAAAGGACCGTTCACGAAGTAAAAGCCGTAAACGTGAAAAAACACCCGTTCATCGAAACAAAAATGACAACGGTACCATGTACTGTTGGTTTCGCCGTACATTTGCAGAAGCCGCTCGCAACTGTCGTCAACCCTGTTCTTTCTCATCACAGTTACCGACAAAAAACTACTAAGCCAATCTTTTGACAACTCAGACGAAACAAACGATAATGGTTTAACAATTGCTTGTCTGTTTATGAAAGATAACAAATCCAACAAAAAATTTCTAATTGATTCCGGTGCCGATGTATCGGTTATACCACCTCAACGAAGTGACATGTTTAAGCACCCACATTCATCTAAATTGTATGCGGCAAATGGTAGTGAGATTAAAACATACGGTACATAACATCTCACATTAGACCTAGGCCTTCGCAGAAAGTTTTCTTCGGACTTTATAGTCGCACAAGTACAGTCTCCGATCATAGGTTTTGACTTCCTTAAGCATTACGGTTTGCTTATTGATGTTCGCAAGAGCAAACTAATCGATGGAAGCACAAAGTTGCAAGCAACGGGGGACTCATGCGGATCAGGTAGAGATAAAATTCATACGTTTAATCTAAACGGTATTTTCGCATCTATTTTATATGAGTACAAGAACATCACCAATTTCGAAGCAAGAAGGCAGCACACGGCAATAGATGTAGAGCATCACATTGAGACTTTTGGACCCTCTGTTTTTGCTCGACCACGAAGACTGCCACCAGACAAGTTTAAAGCAGCCCGCTCGGAATTTTCTAAATTGGTTTAAAGTGGGATTTGCCGGCCGTCCAAAAGTCCTTGGGCTAGCCCACTGCATATGGTGAAGAAGTCTAATGGAGAGTGGCGATGTTGTGGGGACTACCGTGCCATAAATGACGATACACTACCTGATCGATACCCTCTGACATTCTTGCACGATTTTGCTCACATGCTGAATGGTAAGAAAATTTTTTCCACTATTGACCTTCGAAGTGCCTATTACCAGATCCCGGTGCGAAAATGTGACATAGCTAAGACCGCTATTACAACGCCGTTTGGACTTTTTGAATTTATCTTCACGCCGAATGGACTTAAGAATGCCGCACAAACTTTTCAACGTCACATCAACTCAGTTCTCAACGATCTATTTGACTGCTGTTTCCCATATGTTGACGACCTGATGGTAGCTTCTTTAAACCTAGAAGAACACGAGCAAGATTTGCGCCGAGTTTTTTCAAAATTGGACGAGAACAATTTGAAAATAAACGTCTCTAAATGTGTGTTTGGCAAAAGTGTAGTTATTTTCCTAGGGCATCTGGTAAACGAGAAAGGAATAAAGCCTACGAACGAAAAAGTTAGTGCTGTGAAAGAATTCAAACAAGGCCAAGGAACTAAAAAAGTTGTTAGGAACTATAAATTTTTATAGAAAGTTCATTCCCCACGCCATAAACAACCAAATGATACTTCAGAAACTCATTGTGGGAAACAAGAAGAACGACAACACTCCAATAAAGTGGGACGAAAAATCAAAAAAGGCTTTCCAGGACTGTAAAGAGGAATTAGTGAATGCTGCACTCTTACATCATCCGGCTGCTAGTGCTCAATTAGTTCTTTACACGGATGCTTCAGATTTTGCAGTAGGTGCTGCATTAAATCAATTGCGCAGCAACGAGCTTCAGCCACTAGGATTTTATTCAGAGAAACTTACTAATCCACAGCTTAAGTACAGCACTTATGACCGAGAGCTTACAGCGATCTATCAAGCTATTCAATTTTTCAAACATTTTTTGGAAGGAAGATACTTTATTATCCTGACTGACCATAAACCTATCACCTTTGCATTTCAACAAAATCTGGAGAAAGCTTCTCCATGTCAGCAGCGCCAACTGGATTATATTGGACAGTTTTGTACCGATATTCGGCATATAGACGGAGAGGAGAACACGGTTGCAGATTGGTTGTCACGCATCCAACAAATTTCATCAAAAGAGATCGATTTTGAGGAGATGGCAAGCGAACAACTAATGGATAGCGAACTTAAAGAATATCTAAACCAAGGTAATAAAACTGAAACTTCTTTAGTTATCAAATTGTTTCCTATTCCCAGATCCAAAATTTCACTTTACTGCGATACATCACAAGAAACTATTCGCCCGTTCGTTCCTGAATCATTTCGTCATCGCATCATCGAGAGACTCCACGGCATTTCGCATCCTGGAGTGAAAGTGACCATCGCAATCATCAAAGAAAGATTCGTTTGGCCCAAAATGTCTGAGGCCATCACCAAATTTGTTCAACAATGCATTCCATGCCAGAAAACAAAGGTGCAGCGCCACAACAAAACCGGTTTAGACACATATGAGGATCCATCGCAGCGTTTTGAGCATGTTAACATAGATCTCATCGGTCCACTACCACCTTCTAGAGGAAATCGCTATTGTTTGACGATGATCGACCGTTTTTCAAGATGGGTCGAAGCGGTCCCTTTACCAGATATCACAGCTGAAACAGTAGCCAGAGAATTCATCAACACATGGGTCGCTCGTTTTGGCGTACCCTGGCGTATATCGAGTGATTTGGGTCGACAGTTCGAGTCAAACATTTTCAAAGAGCTGACAAGGTACTTAGGCATTAACCATTTAAAAACAACTCCTTATCATCCACAGGCCAACGGCATGATTGAGCGGTGGCATAGAACACTCAAGACAGCTATCATGTGCTACTCAAACGACAACTGGTGCAATTTCTTACCAATCATTCTTCTGGGCTTGCGTTCAACATTAAAAAGTGGAACAAACTTCACGGCAGCTGAGATGATCTACGGAGAAAAACTTAAGCTTCCTGGTGAACTTTTTCATTCTATGCCAGTTATTATCACGGAATCCAAATTCATGAAAGAGCTGAAAAGAGCAATGTCTACCCTGAGTCCTATTTCAGTTAAACATAAGGACAAAACCAAAATTTTCGTTCATCCAGATCTGCTTAGTTGCAAACACGCTTTCGTTCGATGCGACAAAGTAAAAGGCCCTCTCAGAGCACCTTACGATGGACCTTACGAAATCTTAAACAAGGCTGACAAGTTTTTCAAATTGGATATTCGAGGAAAGCAGAAAAACATCTCTGTGGACAGACTTAACCCCGCGTTTATAGCTGATGATTCTTTGGAGTTTCAAACAAAAGCGTTATCACCAAACAAAGCAACAACGTATACCCGTACCGGCCGAAGAGTCATAATACCAAATCGATATTAACTATGTAGATTCTAGAGGGGGAGTAATGTGGCATCACCGGAACAGATATAAAAAGTGGCATCACGGAAAACCACTGAATGTTCATCACAGAGTAGATAATACAGAGTATCCACTTCCACCCCTTCAACCCGAAACACCCGCAAAAAATTTTTCAATATGGCGTCCTATTTCTGAATTTGAGGCTCTGTGCTCATTAGTATGAACTGTAAAATCTTAACAAAACGCCTGCATCGGTATGAAATTTTTTACTAATTTTTGTCTTTTACAGTGAAATACTGGTCAAACTGGAAAAAAAAGTTTATTCCTGCAACTTAAATTCATTTTTCTAAGTTCTAGGCTGTATGAAAATTAAAAATTATCGATTTTTTTTGCAACCAAAAAAAAATTTTTTACTTTTCAAACTCAACTGACTTTGATCTGTGGGAAGTGAAGGCCAGTGCGGGCATCCGGTGCGGGCATCCGGTTTAGTTTAGCTTGTAGGCAAAACGAACTACCTTGCTGCAGTGGACTCTCTGGTTATACTCTGTGATGTTCATCCGACGCGAGAATAGCCTTTTTATGACAGTCCATCCCACGTGAGAGAAATCTGTATATGTCATTCCATCGACACAACTCGCCACGCGCACACCACTCATCCTAATTCCATTTAATTGTATTTAATTTAAGTTGATTTAAGTAATATACCTTATTTCTTATGGTTAGTAGAAATCTTTCATTTAATTGGAAAACATACATCGATTATTCCACACCTTTTTCGACATCAAAGGTCTTCGTGAGTTCTCTATCGACTTTGACGGCGTCAATTCTCCAAAGTCATCCTGCATAGTCGTACGAGTTTTGTAGGTATGCCGAAACTAGACATGACTCTGTACAGCTCGTGTCTGTAAATTCTGTCATACGCGGCCTTGATATCGATATTATATTCCCGGGTTTTCTCCAAGATCTCTCGAAATGTGAAAATTTGGTCAATTGTGGACTTTTCTGGGCTAAAACCACATTGATAAATACCTATCAGGTTGTCGACGTGAATTTTCAGACGTTCACATATAATAGTAGACAAGATCTTATAAGCGACGTTAAGGAGGTTTATCCCTCTGTAATTGGCGCAATTATGAGGGCCTCCCTTCTTTAGGCTCGGGCATACGATACTGAGGTTCCATCAATCGGGCATGCTTTCTTCCGACCATATCATGCAGATCAGCTGGTGCATGCTCCTTTCCAACTGATCTCCAGCTGCCTTGAAAAGTTCGGCATCAAGGCCATCTGCACCTGCAGTCTTATTTGATTTATGCTTGCATATAGCAAGCTTAACTTCTTCGGTCGGGAGGACGACATTCTTGATCATCGTCCAAGCTGAATGGGGCAATCTGCCTGACAGCGGAATGAGTGTCTTCATCACCGCTAAGCAGTCTGCGGAAGTGATCTTTCCGGATCCTCAGTAGCGACTGTGACTCTCCTTTATGTTTCATTGCCGGTCATTACAGGCTTAAGTTTGGAGCTTGGCACCCTGGTAGGATTTTGTAAACTTTTGGCAGAACTTAAGAGTCTCACTCCTGTAATGTCACCTCTCAATTTTCAATGTTTCTCCCTTTTTTCTTCTTGTAAACCTCGTTATACTGATCGTAAGCAGGTCTAGTTCAATTTCGCATCAGCATTTGTCGTGCATTTAGTTTGGCTGCATTTGCCTGCCTGCAATCTTTGTCGAACCATGGGTTTCGTTTTGAGGGCCGAGTGAAACCCAGAACCCCAGAGGCAGCGGTTCTGATGGCTTCTTTGCATTGCTGCCACTGGTCTTCAATGCTTAATGCTGGCGGCATGGGATTCAGGGATAATTGAAGGGCCACTCGATTGGAAAAGGCATTGGCGATCTCCTGCTCTCCGACGTCATATCTTTTCACAGCGTTAGTTTGTGCGAGTCGTGAACAAGATATCCTCATTGTACCTTGGCTACAACAAGGTAGTTTCCCGAGTCAAAGTTGGCCCCTCGGCGGAAGCATCGGACATCTATCACACTGGAAGAGTGCCTTGCGTCGATCGCAGCATGGTCAATTTGGTTTGTTGTATAATGAATTAAACCGACACGGTTGACTGTCAAGAAACAACTCAATTCTTCCATTTGGAGGATTCAATGTGATCGTTGCGCAAACAAGGTCAACGCAAAATCATTGAACGTGAAAAAGTGCATGGCTTGCATATTACACGTAGTGAAATATGCAAGCACTGCGTTAAATGCATTCATTGAATTTGGCTACCTGTGTCTGGGCTACGTTGCACGCACACGGATTAAATTACGACGACCAAACGTACATGCAACTGGAATATTACACCACATATCCTCCCCATTTGGAAAAGCTTTCAATTTATTTAAATAAGATGATAATTAAAAATTATAACAATTACAATAAAAAAAAAAATTTAAGGTATGATATTATAATTTCAGTTTACATCTTCTAATAATTATTGTTTTATTTCAAGTTTTACATTAATATTACCCTTTTTATTGTTAAATATCATTTTTATGCTTTTAAATTGGCTAACAAAATAGTTCTATTAAATTGAAGGGGTTATTTCAACATATTAATTCATTTATTTAGTTTAAAATTTTGTTGTCTTATTCTGAGATTTTTCTGTTTTTCTTTTTTATTATTTTTAAAATTTTTTTTTTTTGCATAAGCTAGTTATAGCCGGAGAGCTAGTGACCGATTTGCTTACCTCATTTTAGCAAGGCTCAAACTTTGCTCATAGAAAGATTTAGGCCCGACAAGTATAAAAGTGCCCGTCTTACACTCCGGTTCGGTCCATGAGGCATTAAGATTAGGGCTTGAAGTTGTAAAAAATAAGTGCCCATTTACCTCATTTTAGCAAGGCTCATCTTTTAATATATTCTTTATTGATCCAATATATACACGAAAATAGCATTGTAAGACGTTTTAGCTGTCCACGACATGCTGTAAGACGCTCGTATATATGTAAAAAAAATGACCCCATTTACCTCATTTTAGCAAGGCTGGTATTTACACACAACGAAGATGAGTGTCGATCTGCCATTCAACGTAGTAACACGCGGCCGCGCTGAGTGCCCGAATAACTCGACCCTGTATCACCTCCTGCCGCCCACATAGCCTTAATTAAAACCATAAAAAAAAAAAAATAATAATAAACCAACCAAAATAACCTACATACCTACAATAGTATTATAATTTCTCTTCCTCATTTTCATTAATGATCTCTTGTCTGAAACTTCTAATCCGCTTAACTGTTTTGCTGACGACTCGACCCTCAGCTTTTCTTATTCGTTTCCAAATTCACGTCCCTGCTCTTCGGATGTGGAACTGGAACGGTTGCGTATGATTTTAGATTAGATAAAGATTTTATTGCATTTTCAAATTCTGTACACATTAACATTTTTAAGTCTTAACAATGCTTTTATGACATGGCAAAAGCCGTCTGGGGGCGGCTTTATTAACGGACATAAGGAGTTGGGGCTTAAGCAAAATTTTAGAAGGTAGAGAGGCATTTCAATAGAATAAATTTCAAAACGGAAAGTGCCGGAGACCCCTCTAAATTGTTTAAAAACACTTTTAAATTATTCGGATTTAACCTCACTCTGGTTTTTTTTTTCTTTCAGAACACGAAAAGTTGAATGAAAACATAAAGTGCAGAATAAAACAACAATTTATATGTAAATATTTCACTATTTTATTACCAACAAAAGCCTTTTTTTACATTTTTAATAATTTATGAAATGTTGTATTTATCAACAAAACAGCTGACCCGTCTACTTTGACATTTCTTGAAAAAGTGCTGCCAAATAAATATATTCTGGAGTGGGATATTTTTAATTAGAAATTGTGCAAGTAAGTTTTTTGTGGTTAGAAAGTTAAACTTTTTTATGAATTCTAACCACAAAAGTAGTAATAGCTTAAAATTCGCGCGAATTTTAAGCTATTACTACTTTTGTGGTTAGAATTCATAAAAAAGTTTAACTTTCTAACCACAAAAGTAGTAATAGCTTAAAATTCGGCGAATTTTAAGCTATTACTACTTTTGTGGTTAGAATTCATAAAAAAGTTTAACTTTCTAACCACAAAAGTAGTAATAGCTTAAAATTCGCCGAATTTTAAGCTATTACTACTTTTGTGGTTAGAATTCATAAAAAAGTTTAACTTTCTAACCACAAAAGTAGTAATAGCTTAAAATTCGGCGAATTTTAAGCTATTACTACTTTTGTGGTTAGAATTCATAAAAAAGTTTAACTTTCTAACCACAAAAGTAGTAATAGCTTAAAATTCGCCGAATTTTAAGCTATTACTACTTTTGTGGTTAGAATTCATAAAAAAGTTTAACTTTCTAACCACAAAAGTAGTAATAGCTTAAAATTCGGCGAATTTTAAGCTATTACTACTTTTGTGGTTAGAATTCATAAAAAATAGCTTAAAATTCATAGTTTTCCATTTTTACCATATGAAATTGCGCCTTGAAGTATGCAATATTTTCAAAACATGATGGAAATACATACGAATTTACAATAAATGTTAGGAAATAGAGTAGTGAAAGTTAAAAAATTCATCAGGCAAGTGCTTATGTGCAATTAGTTTCCGTATGCAACAGTTTTCCGCATGGCCCGCTTCGCGGGGCTCATTATTTAAACCCTGTTTCCGCAGGGTTAGGCTGCTCATGCTAAATATGAAAATAGCAACTAGTTTCCGTATGCCACAGCTTTCCGCATGGCCCGCTTCGCGGGGCTCATTATTTAAACCCTGTTTCCGCAGGGTTAAGCTGCTCATGCTAAATATGAAAATAGCAACTAGTTTCCGTATGCCACAGCTTTCCGCATGGCCCGCTTCGCGGGGCTCATTATTTAAACCCTGTTTCCGCAGGGTTAAGCTGCTCATGCTAAATATGAAAATAGCAACTAGTTTCCGTATGCCACAGCTTTCCGCATGGCCCGCTTCGCGGGGCTCATTATTTAAACCCTGTTTCCGCAGGGTTAGGCTGCTCATGCTAAATATGAAAATAGCAACTAGTTTCCGTATGCCACAGCTTTCCGCATGGCCCGCTTCGCGGGGCTCATTATTTAAACCCTGTTTCCGCAGGGTTAGGCTGCTCATGCTAAATATGAAAATAGCAACTAGTTTCCGTATGCCACAGCTTTCCGCATGGCCCGCTTCGCGGGGCTCATTATTTAAACCCTGTTTCCGCAGGGTTAAGCTGCTCATGCTAAATATGAAAATAGCAACTAGTTTCCGTATGCCACAGCTTTCCGCATGGCCCGCTTCGCGGGGCTCATTATTTAAACCCTGTTTCCGCAGGGTTAGGCTGCTCATGCTAAATATGAAAATAGCAACTAGTTTCCGTATGCCACAGCTTTCCGCATGGCCCGCTTCGCGGGGCTCATTATTTAAACCCTGTTTCCGCAGGGTTAGGCTGCTCATGCTAAATATGAAAATAGCAACTAGTTTCCGTATGCCACAGCTTTCCGCATGGCCCGCTTCGCGGGGCTCATTATTTAAACCCTGTTTCCGCAGGGTTAAGCTGCTCATGCTAAATATGAAAATAGCAACTAGTTTCCGTATGCCACAGCTTTCCGCATGGCCTGCTTCGCGGGGCTCATTATTTAAACCCTGTTTCCGCAGGGTTAGGCTGCTCATGCTAAATATGAAAATAGCAACTAGTTTCCGTATGCCACAGCTTTCCGCATGGCCCGCTTCGCGGGGCTCATTATTTAAACCCTGTTTCCGCAGGGTTAGGCTGCTCATGCTAAATATGAAAATAGCAACTAGTTTCCGTATGCCACAGCTTTCCGCATGAAAACCTTCTTTTAGAGGGATTTGACAGAAGGCCTTTCAAGTTTTTGAAAATAATAGCTCCAAATTCGCGCAAAACATAAAATTTAAAATTTTCAAAAAAAGTGTTGCATTTTATTGGTTAAAGTCACCATAAACAAGTTTTACTGCTTTTATAAGTTGTGTAAAAGGGTCTTGCATTTTTTTCTCCACATTTCTTCGCCACTGGTATTCCACTATCCAATTTGTGAAGTTGTTAGAGTAGTTTTCGTTATAAAAACGTCTTTTCACCACTCTCCACTGCGACTCAATTCGTTGGGTGTGAGTCCCATCTTCTGCCACAAACGGGTTGTCTGGGTCACTATGGTTTACCTTCTTATGGATATACCCATGCTCCGATAAACAGTCATACGCTCTCCAATAATCGGTATGTATAGTTGTGCCCAAAACAACATGCTTTTTTATGATTGGTATCAGCACCTTAAATAAAAATGATATTAATACAATAAAACATTGTTAATTTAAAAGATAGATACCTCAGCACTCCTAATATTATCTGGGCATACTTCCAACCGCAGATCTTGACTTCCATCCTGAATCATGCCCAAGACCCAGTGACCTTCAACCTGCCGTCCTTTATTAAATTTACGCCGTCCAAATTTACTTTCGTCAATTTGGACGACGCAACCAGGACCACCAATCTTACCCTCTTCCTCGACTGTTTCAAAGTATTGGTCCATAATCACCTCTCTGCAGAAACTGAACCAATCAGCTATTGTTGTAGTTGAGATGCATTCTGACCCTGAAGTGGGATCTTGCCTCTTAAAAATATTAATTATTAAATATTTATCTATATATTCACACATATATATATACCTGAATGAATTCGTAGGAAAACTTCCACGCGAAACAGTACATCAGGTAAAATACCCGCGCCACTGGCATATGTACATTCTCAAACCACGTATTTATAGTCCTTGAGATACGTTTTTTGCCCTTACACGTACCTCTTTGGCACTCAAAAAAGCCAATTGCGTTATCGCGGTAGTATACCGGCATTTCAATGCGATGCACGCGACACTTCTTGCTTTTTGGTAAGAGACCATACTCCTCAGCCAGTTGTACTGCCTTTGCCTCAGTATCCATCTTCTTTGCAAGGTCTATCAGAGACCTAAAGATTACAAATTACAATACATTACCAATAAAAAAATATAATTGCATACTTACAACTGGCTTCTAATAACCTCTGCTGTCAGTTTTTGCCTTTTTGCACCAGAAGTTGAGGGCAATTCTTCTTCATTAATCGCACCAAGATTTGCTGATTCCATTTTTCCACTTTTCCACTTGCTTTTTTTAACAACAATGTGTTGATTGTCAAAACTTTCAGCATATTTACCCGTTAAGAATCTAACTGTTTTTTATTCAATAACAAAAACAGAAAATTTCCCTCAACTGTAGACCATGTTTATGGGTTTAATAACTTCCTTCAAATCTAAGAGAAATTTCCTCAAAAAATGACTAAAAAAACACAAATTTTCGAAAAAATCATCCAAAAAGTAGATATTTGGCATCACTGCAAAAAGTATGAAAGTCAAACTGACATCCATATGGCAGCAGCATAGTACTATCGAAAACGAATATGATCCCTGAAAGCCATCTATCTATCCGCCGGCGTACTAACATTCCCCTGTAAATGTTAGAGTGCCGGCGGATACATAGATGGCTTTGAGCGATCGTTTTTGTCTTCGATTGTACTATGGCAGCAGTTTGTTTACTTCTGTAATAAATGTCAAAATACAAATAGATGTAAAATTGAACAAACAATTATAAATGAAATAAAACATTTTTGCGACAAAAAACTTGGTTTTTATTATATTTTTTATTCAAATACATATATACAAAGTGTTGTCACATTAAATTTTTCGTGTTTTGAGAAAAAAAAAACCTGAAGTGAGGTTAAATCCGAATAATTAAAAAGTGTTTTTAAACAATTTAGAGGGGTCTCCGGCACTTTCCGTTTTGAAATTTATTTTATTGGAGTGCCTCTCTACCTGTTAAGTGTTAGTTTAAGCCTCAACTCGGTATGTCCTGATATAAAGGTCAGCCGCCGTCTGTCATAATAACAATTTTACGAAAACATACTTTATTAATAACTAGCTGTGCCCGCGACTTCGTCCGCGTGGAATAGTGACTTTCGGTAGCATTTTTTTTTGTTTTAGTAAACTATTGTTATATTATTTTATTTCAGTACATTTATGCACACGACGGCGACGTTCTTACTTTTTCCATCTTTTGTCAAATAAAAAGGTTTTGCGAGTTTGATACACTCTTTTAAACTAAAATGACTAATCAGTGGGAATTAAAGAAATACGGGGAATCAACAGTTTCTAATTTCGCTGTTCCAGTCATTATTAAAACTTTTATAATGCCGCATCCCAGATGTGTAATTTGTAGCTGTGTACAGTTCTAGATTACTCATTATTGGCACTGGAACACCAACTGGCAGTCACTCCTGATAATTGTAAGGCATTGAGAAACTCTATAGGGTGTGATGTGACTTTCTCAGTGTCCATAATATTGTCTACTGATAGACATTCGACAACATCCACCAATACGTCTAACATAATTTATTAGTTTATATGGTTAACTATCTCATTTGTCAAGGCCGAAATCGACTTTTCACACAGTCATTACTGATTGCCAATATTTATTTGAAGATCAAGATAGACATTTCTTCTCAGGTCAAACGTGTAATAGATAATTTGACAGAAATCACCTCACGATGAAAGAACTTTTGAAATCGGTCCAGTAGCTTCAAGGTTCCCGTTTACGTTGCCGTTCCCGTAGCAATATTGGGAAAACAAATACAGACCCTGTCCTTCTTCAGGCTCAAGTAAAGACTATCTCGGCACCAAAATTCATACAAATAGGTTCAATAGTTTGGGCGGTAGATGGTAACAAAGCAAAACAGACAGACGGAGTTGATTTCGGATCTATAATGTCAGTAAGTACTTCCGTTCCCATGAGAATATGGGGATAAATTAAAGTTAATGTTACTTTGAGATAGTGTAGCATTCTAACGGGGAAATACTTCTTGAAATCAGTTCAGCAGTTTCTAGGTTCCCGTTTTCATAACAAATAAAAATAGACAGATAGATTTCATTTCAGACTTATGATATTAATTAAAACTCCCATTCCCGTGGGAATATGGTGACCGTTCCCGTAGGAATGATGGGTATTACAGTTTATGTTACTCAGGGATAGTGTAGCATTCTAACGGTGGAAGAATTTTAGAAATCGGTGCTGTAGCTTCTAAGTTTCCGTATACGTTCCCATTCCCGTGGGAATATAGGGATAAAATATATAGCCTATGTCCTTCCTAAGGCTCTAGACAATCTCTGTACAAAATTTCATTTAAATCTATTCATTAGTTTGGGCGGGAGATGGTAACATAGAAAGGCGAACAGACAGAGCTACTTTCGCACTTTTTATATCAGTAAGGACTCCCGTTCCCGTAGGAATATGGTAACCGTTTTCGTGAGAATATGTGGATTAGTTGAAGTTAATGTTACTCCGGGATTATTTAGCATTCCAACGGTGGAAGAATTTTTGAAATCGGTGCTGTTGTGTCAAAGTTCCCGTATACGTTCCTGCTCCCGTGGGAATATAGTGAAAAAATATATAGCCTATGTCCTTCCTCAGGTTATGAACAATCTTTGTACAAAATTTCATTTAAATCGGTTAATTAGTTTGGGCGGGAGATGGTAACATAGAAAGGTGAGCAGACTGAGCTACTTTTGCATTTATAATAATAGTGAGGACCGGTTCCCGTAGGAATATTCGAATGAAATACAGCCTATGTCCTTCCTTAAGTTCAGAACAATCTTTGTACAAAATGTCATTCAAATCGGTTTGTTAGTTTGGGCGGGAGATGGTAACATAGAACGACGGACAGACAGAGCTTCTTTCACACTTATTATGTTAGGAAGGACTCCCGTTCCCGTAGGAATATGCGGATGAATTAAAGTTTATGTTACTCTGGGATAGTGAAGCATTCTATCGGTGGAAACATTTTTGAAATCGGTGTTGTAGTTTCTAAATTCCCGTATACGTTCCCGTTCCCGTGGGAATTTAGGGATAAAATATATAGCCTATGTCCTTCCTCAATTCTTAGACTATCTCTGTATCAAATTTCATTTAAATCGGTTCTGTAGCTTGGGCGACAGATGGTAACATAGAAAGACGAACAGACAGAGCTACTTTCGCACTTATTATATTAGTAAGGACTCCGGTTTCCGTAGGAATACGGGGATGAATTAATTTTTAAGTTACTCGGGGATTATGTAGCATTCTAATGGTGGAAGAATTTTGGAAATCGGTGCTGTAACTTCTAAGTTCCCGAATACGTACCCGCTCCCGTGGGAATTAAGGGATAAAATATATAGCCTATGTCCTTCCTCAGGTTCAAGACTATCTCTGTACAAAATTTCATTTCAATCAGTTTAGTAGTTTGGGCGGGAGACGGTAACATAGAAAGTCGGACAGACAGAGTGACTTTCACATTTATAATATTAGTAAGGATTTGACTAAGCTAGAATTCTTCTCTTAAAATTTTGTTTCTATAACTAAGCGCAGCTTTGGTAAATTTATACAAATCTGTCCAATTTCTTCCGTTGAGCATATCAAGAACTTCATCCTTTGTATAAATGGTCTTTCGAAGATATAATTTCCTCAGCTCTATAAGTATTGGGCAAACTCCTATGAAGTGCATTATATCTTCCCGGGTGTTCATATTACAAAGACTGCATTGTATGGGTAGATCCGGTCGGTGTGGCATGTAGTTTAACGGCAAAAGTTCTCCTCTTACTTTAAAAAGTGTTGATATTTGGTCAACTCCGGCGTTTACAACGAAATAGCTTGACTGTATCCATATTCAATTTTGAGTAGTAATCTCTATATACGGATGAACGAGCTTCTCCTATAAATGATTCATGTATCTTTTCATCCAGTACACTAAGAATGGTATATAGTTCATTTTTCATCTGCTTAGAGTTTCCTATTTCTAAATGTAGAGGACAATCCGCTCTTTCGGCCAGTTCCATCCATTGTTCGAAGCAAGCTTAATTTTTTTCAAGTGCAATTGTTGCTAGAATCCTAGGTAGACGTGTTGGTTTCATATTCAGAACTTTAAGGATATAGTCGAAGTGGATTTTCAGAGTCGTGATGTACATTGGTGGGAGTCCTGTCTCAATGTGCAGCATATACGTGGGTGTTGTCATAGGCAGGAACAGTATTCTTTTCAGAAAAAATCGCAGGAGCTGTTCCACAGAGTCATTTTGTTGGTATCCCCAAACCTGTGCTGCATACAGTAGAATTGCTCTGGCTGTTGATTCAAAGATCTGGTACTTTGCTCGTAGACTGATGTTTTTGTTTTGCATACATGTTTTCCAGGTGGTGTTTATAGCTGTTTTCGCGTTCTTGAGTTTTTCATCTAAATGCACTTGTCGTGGTGGGGGTGCTTATGGACATCTTCTCCAGCAATCCAGCTGCAGAACCTGACCAACCAACATAACTCAAAACAAAACCTCAATGTTGGAAAACTTGAAATGAAACAATGGAAAAAGTAAGTAAAAGGAATAAAAAACGAACGGGGATATACGTTCAAAAGTCGGCAGGTGTCGCGACTGCCGGCGATGGCTTGGCCTCGAAAGAGGATAAGTCGCCAGTGACAAATTTATTTACTATGACGAATAAAGCGATTTGCGGAAGGGCTGGGGAGCCGACTGCAGTTCAAGGAAGGCCTCACAAGCTAACCAAGAAATGTGGAAAGCCCTCTGGTTCTAACGCCCCTCCTAAGGAGGATGCCCAAACCAGTGGAAGAGTTGCAGTGACTCTCTGTAGCACTTCCACTCATACTGCCCGTATTGAAGGGATCCCGGAGAAGACTGTTGCAGCAAGTAGAGGGGCCGAGACTTTCGGTTCCAACGCGAACTGTGATATGTTGACGAAAGGGCTACCCTCATCAAAAACACTGCCCCAACCTCCCATCTCATCCCATCCTATGTCAAAGGACTCAAGGTCGACCAACCCGGACGGTACGAGTGCCGAGACTATCTATATGAAAGGGGAGGACCTCCTTCGAGCTCCGGAAACACTCGTTCCCTTCCCCAAGTTGTAGGCGAAACTGTGACTTACAGTGGAACAAACAACGAAAGGGTGTCCAATCCCCTTAACCCCAAAGTTGGAGGTGAAACTGTGACTTACAGTGGAACTGAAAACAAAAGGGTTTCCAATCCCCCTAACCCCCAAGTTGAAGGTGAAACTGTGTCTTACAGTGGAACGGACAACGAAGGGCATCCCAACCTCCCTACATTCCCAAACCACAAAGAAAAGCGGAATGCGGAGAAAATTGCGAATGTGTTAGGTGCGGTACCTAAACCTAAGCTTGATTCAACGCAATCTGCCAAACTTGAGTGGGCAATGAAAATCATTGCAATAAATGAAAAAAACAGCGAAGACTCAACGTCTAAGCGCCAACGCTCGTTCGAGCAGTCAACCCCGAACGCCAAAAGGCCTAAGGTGCAAAAACCAAGCACCCTCAGCTCCAAAAAAGACATGTCGTACCGTGACGCACTGAAGGACAAACCCATTTTCGCTGTCATTGACAGGAGTAACGCGGATGGTGCGATCTCTTTCGATCATTGGGCGATCATCATGAACAAGCTCCAGGCCTCCTACTGGACTCTTATGATGAAAAACCCAGGGGAACCTGCCATCTTTGAGGACGCAGGATGGTATCAGGGGCGCGTCAGGTTAATCGCGTTTGATGGAAAGAGATCGCGCGATCTGTATAAGCTTGCGATAAGCAGGTTAGAGGGACTCTGGCCTGGTGCTAAGCTTGAAGTCGTGTCAAGGGAGGATATCCCTTGCAGGCCTAGAGCTCACGCTAGACTACCAGCAGAACTCTCCTGCAAAGAAACAATCATGAAAATGTTTCAATTCGGCAATCCAGCCCTTCCTACCCATGACTGGAAAGTCGCGAAGCTGGAAGAGCCGGAGGGTCACTATAGATCGGCTATAATAGTCATCAATAAGGACTCCCTAGCTCCCCTGGCTGTGACAAAAGGCGTGATTCGGTTCGGCTGGTCAAATATTGCCTTAAAAATATACAAAAAAGATGAAGAACAGAACATCGTTCCATCTTCCATAACAAAAAGTGCGTCTTCAGTGGAAGAACCCGCAGGGCAAGTCGACCCTCCATCCATGGAGATAGACGAGCTCGGCCCATCCTCTGCTGAAACGTATGATAACAAGCCCTCCACATCCGACTTGGATGCCCAAAACGTCGTCAAATTCTCCGACTTGGAGACTGATGACTCTGATGCCCAAAACGTCGTCAAATTCTCCGACTTGGAGACTGATGACTCCGCTAACGAGGTTTCGCTCAGCGAGGATGACCTTCTTAGGTCAAACTCTGAGAGCGAAACAGACGACGACCTCAACCAGACCGTGGTGGGGGTTAGTCTACTTAGTTGTTCCCAAGATGGTGCAGCTAACTAAGATTAACCTCCAACACTCCAATCAGGCTTCGGCCTCCCTTCTTCTCCGTCTAAACAAGAGGGGGGAAGATATTGTCCTTATCCAAGAGCCTTGGATCATCAAGTCCATCGCTCGAGGACTACGGACTCCTGGATATACTCTACTGTATATGAAGGACAAAAGTGAACCCAGATCCTGCATATTGGTAAGAAGTAGCACTAATGTATTTTTACTCCCTCATTACAGCAATCGTGATGTAACCACAATAAGATACCAGACCAGTGACAACATCTACTGGCTGGTATCAGCTTACCTCGGCCATGACCATCCTGGCCCTCCTCCATGCGACTTATTTAAAAGGATTGTCACTGCAGCAGAACCGCAGAAGATCTGCCTCATGATTGGATGCGATGCTAATGCGCATCACACAGTATGGGGTAGTACTGACATAAATGAAAGGGGTGAGTCATTTTTTGATTTTATTTTAAGTACTTACCTTATAGTAAGTAATATTGGCAATGAACCAACATTCATTACCAAAAACAGACAAGAAGTTTTAGATATCACTCTTGTCTCCGACTCGGTTCATCATAGGATTACTAATTGGAAAGTATCTACTGAACACTCCTTTGCTGATCATAGATACATTCAATTTGATCTAAATGAGGAGCCTCTCAAGCAACCAGTCTTCCGAAACTATCGGAAAACTGACTGGCAAAAATATCGGGTAATTTTGAAAAAGTTTATTAAACCTGAACTTTTACAAAACCCTACAAACAAACATGATCTAGACAAAAAGTCAATGATCTTACCACTGCCCTTAACCATTCACTGCAGAAATCCTGTCCTCTTATAAAAATAAGAGGAAAACAGAAACCACTGTGGTGGAGCTCGGGGCTAGAACCGCTCAGGAAGGAATGTAGACAACTTTTCAACCGAGCTAAACAATCTAAAAATTTAATAGACTGGGACTCCTACAAGGAATCCCTCAAAACTTATAAAAATTAACTGAGGAAAAATAAAAGAACTTCCTGGAGAAACTTCTGTGGAAAAATAGAAGATACTTCAGAAGCTTCTAGATTAAGAAAAATCCTCTCAAAGAGTCCGACCATGCCTAGCAGTTTGAAAACAGCTGACGGCTGGACAGAATCCTGCGAAGAAACGCTCAATTTGCTTCTGGACACTCACTTTCCAGGAAGCTCTAAGAACTTATGCAACTATGATTCCACAGAACCAGGTAGCATAATAACAAACAACCCCGATCTTATTACAAGGGAAAAATTAGTTTGGGCCATTAACAGCTTTGACCCATACAAATCCCCTGGACCTGATGGTATAATTCCAGCCGAACTTCGAAAGGCCGCGGACATTATTATCCCTGTCCTTGAAGTAATTCTCATCGGCTGTACCACCTTGAACTATATCCCCACTCAGTGGAGAGAAGTCAAGGTCGTGTTTATACCTAAGGCTGGGAAATCATCCCATGTAAACCCAAAAGATCTCCGACCAATAAGTCTATCATCTTTCCTTCGTAAAACTTTAGAAAGACTGATTGATATCCACCTGCGTACAGCTATAGATCCAAAATTGTTATCTACAGCACAAAACGCTTACTGCAAGGGAAAATCTGTAGAAACGGCCCTACACACCCTGGGACGTACTATAGAATATTCCCTCCATCACAAAAAATTCACTCTGGCCGCCTTCCTCGACATAGAGGGCACCTTCAACAACGTCAGCAACTCTGCAATTACAAAGGCATTGACGAAGCTCAAAGTAGATGATTCCATAGTGGAGTTGATAAATCTAATGCTAAAAAGCAGGAGAATCAACTCTACTCTAGGAAACTTTTCTGCAAAGAGATCTGTCAGTAGAGGAACACCGCAAGGCGGAGTCCTATCCCCTCTTCTATGGAATATAGTAGTCAATGAACTTCTAGTTGACTTAGAAGCTGAGGGATTCAAAGTGATTGCATATGCAGATGACGTCTCCATTGCGGTGTCCGGCAAACATGCTCACGTCCTTACGGACCTGATGCAGACCGCTCTAAATAAACTTGTAAAATGGGCGGGAAAATGTGATCTAGGGGTCAACCCTCAGAAAACTGAACTCGTTCTCTTCACCAGGAAATATAAAATTCCTCAACTAATAACTCCATCAATAAATGGAATCTCACTTTCAAACGAAGCCAAATATCTAGGTATAATCCTAGACAAAAAGCTAAATTGGAAAGCCAATATACAGGAAAGAATCAGGAAATCCACCGTGGCCTTATTTTCCTGCAAAAAAGCCATCGGTAACAAATGGGGTCTCTCCCCCCAAAACACCCACTGGCTCTACACCGCGGTCATCAGACCAATACTCACATACGGAGTAGTGGTATGGTGGCCCGCTCTTGATAAAAGTACCTACTGCGACAATTTAAGCAAGGTCCAACGAACAGCCTGTCTGTGTATAAGCGGAGCACTGAGATCAACGCCCTCAGCTGCACTAAATACACTCCTTAACCTCACACCACTAGATATCTTCAGCAAACAAATGGCCGCCAGTGCAGCCACTCGTATGAGAGCTATCTCCCAATGGACCGATAACAACATCGGTCACGTTGCAATCCTGAATTTATTCGGATCAATCCCCTGTCACTCCGACTACACCATCCCCCAATTGGTTTTTGATAATAAGTTCCAAGTCTCAATCCCACCGAGAACGACCTGAGACGACGAAGAATTTTTGAGAGATGATTCAATTCATTTCTATACAGATGGTTCAAAAACCGAAGAAGGGGTAGGCTGTGGGGTGTACTCAAACCGACTTAACGTAAGTCTCTCGTTCCGCCTTCCAAACCATTGTAGCGTGTTCCAAGCGGAAATTCTGGCGATCAAAGAGGTCCTATCATGGCTAAGAGAAAACGTGATATCCTCAACGAATATCCGGATTTTCTCAGATAGTCAAGCAGCCCTCAAATCACTCGGCGCTGTTTCTACGAACTCAGTAACCACCCTTAACTGTCGCAAAGCCGATGAACTCGCCAGAGAAGGAACCGTTCTACCGATCTCAACCAGCAGGTTGAATATTGGTATACCAATCGCTACATGTAAACTTATGCTAAAGCAAGAGGCAATGGATAGAACAAATCATAGGTGGTACAATATCACCACGTGCGTGGCAACAAAACGGATATGGCCAGGTCCAGATCCAAAACGCACAAGACATTTGTTATCAATTGCCAGATTGCAAGTTAGCTCCGTAATCAATGTCATCACCGGACATTGTCTGATAGGAAGACACGCCATAAGACTTGGTGTTCCCTCAAATGACTTCTGCAGAAGTTGCTTAGAAGAGGAGGAGGAGGAGACAATCCCACACCTCCTCTGCTCATGTCTTGCACTCTCTTTTAAAAGAAAGCGGCATCTAGGAAAATATTTTCTTGATGATCCAAGCGATCTGGCACACACAGATCCCCTGCATATCCTTCGCTTTATCAAAAGCTCCAAATGGTTTTGTTAAGTGAGGTACTCCCTCGCATAATACCTATGGTATCACAATGGACCTAATATTGGTCTAAGTGTGTCAGTTTGTTTTCCTGACAGCCATTTAAACCTAACCTAACCTTCATGTTGTTATTTGAGGTTAATGTCAGTCCAAGATATTTATAGCGCTCCACTATCTCAACTGGTTCTCTTTCGTATCTCCACACATAATTTCCATGTCTCTGCCTCTTTCCTCTGCCGAAGACCATTATTTGTGATTTACTCCGATTTACTGTGAGATTCCAAGTTTTGCAATATTCTTCGAGTTTAGTGATCATCATCTGGAGTTTAATTGGGGTATCAGCTAGAAGTACGATGTCATCTGCATACATCAACACTCTTATTCTAAGGTCACGCATTTCAATTCCCCCATTTAAATATGTCACTATATCGTTCAAGAACAAAGTGAATAACAGCGTACTCAGTGTGCATCCTTGTTTTAGCCCTGTGGATGTAGTAAACGATTCTGACATAGTACTCCCATCTCAAACTTTTGCTACACAGTTATTATACAACTTTTTCAATGTTTTCAACACCTTGGTAGGTGTTCCTAAAGCAGAAAGTTTAAAAAACATTAGATCTCGATCAACGCTATCAAAGGCAGCCTTAAAATCTACAAAGTAGGCATATATATTTAAACCTTGAGCACGGTTAATATCGATGAGAGTGCTGAGGGTAAAAATTTGGTCTACAGTAGAGTATTCATGCCGAAAACCTGCTTGGCACTCGCTAAGTATGTCATTTTTATTAACCCAGTTCGACAGCCTTTTAAACAGGATACTTCCAAAAACCTTACGGACCGTATTCAGCAATGAGATTCCTCTATAATTTTCGGCCAAGTTTCGGTCTCCTTTTTTGAAAATAGGTAGAATAACAGCTGCGTCGAAACTCGGCGGTAAACTTTCTTCACTCTCATACATATTGTTAAAAAGCTGAAGAAGGAGGGTTGCGAACTCCTCGGTGCAGTACTTATAGAACTCGTGTGGTATGAGATCTTCCCCCGGTGCTTTGGATTCCTTCAATTCATTCAGTACTGTTTTAAGCTCTGTTATTGTGAACGGTTGGTCCATCTCTTGATCTTTTACACAGTTTTCGCAGTATTGCATTGAAGGTGCCGTTCTTTCTATGTTAAGCAAGGAGTAAAAGTGTGTTTTTAGATAGCTGGCATCCTATCTAAAAACACCCTATTTTCAGCTTCGTTCCATTAATGTACCTAACTGCTTTCCAAAACTCTTTCATGTTCCTACTTTCTATAATCACTTGTACTTTTTCTTCGTGATACTGCTTTTTCTTTGATATTCTTGTCTGAAAAACGCAGTGTTGTATTTTCTAAATAGCTTTAAGAACGAGAACGCTTTCTTCCTAGCTTGGAGGCAATCACTATCAAACCATTCCTGTTTTCCACTAAACGATTGTGCTTGACCAAGAGCTAACGACCGATTTGCTTACCTCATTTTAGCAAGGCTCAACCTTTGCTCATAGAAAGATTTAGGCCCGACAAGTATAAAAGTGCCCGTCTTACACTCCGGTTCGGTCCAGAAGGCCTTAAGAATAGGGCTTGAAGTTGTAAAAAATAAGTGCCCATTTACCTCATTTTAGCAAGGCTCATCTTTTAATATATTCTTCATTGATCCAATATATACACGAAAATAGCATTGTAAGACGTTTAAGCGGTCCACAACATGCTGTAAGACGCTCGTATATGTGTAAAAAAAAATGACCACATTTACCTCATTTTAGCAAGGCTGGTATTTACACACAACTAAGATGACATAAAAACAAACATACATTTCAAGTGTAAGACGTTTATTCGGTCGATAACCCTCCGTAAGACGCTGAAAATTAAATTAAGATAGAAGCAATTATAGTCTATTGATTATGTCATTTCTTAAAGAACTCGACATTGAATGAACTTTTATTGCATGAATCGATTAATGGGTTAATTTTAGAGAAAAAAACCAAAGTCCTATTAAATTAGAGGGTGCGAATCGGAGATATGGGTTCTAAACCATCTTCATTCATTTTTTCAATATATCTCGAGAACGAAGCAAAATTTTGATGCAATTGCAGGGACGTTTTTTGTAGAAAACAAGTTTTCCCATAGATATTCATTTTTTTAAAAATTATACAAAAATCTTTTTTATCCAAAATAATAAAATTCTCGACAGAAAAAAAGACAATTTTTTCCAACTTTAGAGTCTTGTCAGTTTTTTTAATGGCATTTCTTTTTGGTTGCAGATAGGTATAGGCAATGGTCCATAAAAAAGAAAGTAAAATAAATTTTCTTTAAAATGCTTTATTAGAGAGCTTTCTATGTTTGAAATTCACCGAAATATTGTGACTAAAATATAGACATTTATCGTTCTTTTTCATCATTTTTATACTGACTGCATTTATTTTTATTTTTGTTACTCAATGGAAATGTAGTTGTTATACAAAAAAGTGTTTAAAAAACTATTTTTGGATTTTTTTTACTCAATGTAATTTTATTATTCCGGTAGTGCATATTATAATTCTTCAATAAATTTTGAAGGTCTATATCGACATCAACATATATACATCTTTAAAAATGTACCTACTCTTCTGCAATATCGGCTACTTGCACACTATCGTAATGAGCTCCCATACATTCCTTACAAAATATTGAGCAAGCAAGTTGTTGTTTTCTGCAAACAAAGCCTCCATGGCATCCTGTAGTGCAACCACAGCCATTTTTAAAAGCAATATCTCTGGTGCAGGAGGTGCAATTAGGCGAATCGGAATCAATCCATAACCTCAGTTCAGAGGATTTACATAAGTGGTTTCCGTGCTACTGTTGGATATGGAAAAAAGAGAAACGGGTCGAAATGTTGTATTTTAAAATACGGTAAGCTCAAAATACTGTATTATACTGTATGATACTGCATGCTCATAATGCTGTTAGGTAAATATTCTGTATTTCAAAATACTGTATGTACAAAATACTGTATGATCAAAATACTGTAGGTCAAAATTCTATATTCCGAAACTCTTCATCTCAAAATGCTGTATGATCTAAACACTGTATCTCAAAAATCTGTTTTTAAAAATACTGTATTTTTGCATAATTCCGTTCTTTAACTTCCATTAAACATAGAGCAGAGCTCGATTAACGTTTTTTTTCTTTTATTGAAAATCTTAACAAAGGTACAACCAGAATACATTAATAAGTCAAAGATAAGTAAAGTATAATAAGTAGAAATTTATCAACAAAAACAAACTAGCGAAAGATCCCAAAAAACACACATAACGGAATCACAAAATTCTTTGTACTGTAAGTCAAAATACTGTAGGTATCTCAAAATTCTGTATTTCAAAATGCTGTAGGCAGGCTGAAAAGTAAAAATTGTTTTGACAATGTAAAAGGTGCCCATACAGCATTTTGAAATACAGAATTTTGAGATACAGTATTTTGAGTTACAGTACTTTGATCATACAGTATTTTGTACAAACAGTGTTTTGAAATACAGTATTTTGAGATACAGTATTATGACCCATAGAATATTTTGACCCTAACCCGGAAAAAGTTCACGCATCGCGTGTTGGTGGTAATTCTGCCAGCGAAAAATTTGTACTTTTTGGTAATTTGCAAAAATATTGGAAACTACTGTTGCTTAGGTCTGGTTCAACTTCGCTACATTATAAAAAACTGCAGTCAGTATAAAAATGATGAAAAAGAACGATAAATGTCTATATTTTAGTCACAATATTTCGGTGAATGTCAAACATAGAAAGTTCTCTAATGAAGCATTTTAAAGAAAATTTATTTTACTTTCTTTTTTATGAAGCACTGCCTATACCTATCTGCAACCAGAAAGAAATGCCATTAAAAAAACTGACAAGACTCTAAAATTGGAAAAAATTGTCTTTTTTTCTGTCGAGAATTTTATTATTTTGGATAAAAAATATTTTTTTATAATTTTAAAAAAAATTAATTTCTATGGGAAAACTTGTTTTCCACAAAAAACGTCCTTGCAACTGCATCAAAATTTTGCTTCGTTCTCGAGATATATTGAAAAAACGAATGAAGATGGTTTAGAACCCATATCTCCGATTCGCACCCTCTAATTTAATAGCACTTTGGGTTTTTTCTCTAAAATTAACCCATTAATCGATTCATGCAATAAAAGTTCATTCAATGTCGAGTTCCTTAAGAAATGACATAATGAAAAGACTATAATTGTCTCTATCTTATGTCGATTTCCTTTCACCAATTTGCAGTCGACTGCAGTCGCTACTAAATTCGATTCTTTTTTGGGTATTTAGGAAATTAAAAAAGTAGCGATTTTCTTTTTTATGAATGTATGTGTGTCCAACTGACTAATGAAGAAAAACAGGTACCATGCAACAAAACAATTACATTCATATTGTTTAGCACACAATTTTTATATTTTTTTTCACCAAATGTTTTCCAAATTCACATCTAAATACAAAACAATTCTGCTTCCTTTAATTTTTTTCATATGCTGATGTTGTTGTTTGCCGTTTTCGATCTGTCAAAATTGTTGTGTGTGTGAAAATCTGTGTGCAAATCCGTCTCAAAAAAGAAATCGACGGCAAGTCGATTTTTTTCCTCCTAAATGAATTCCTTTCAAAAAAAAATTGACTGCAGTCGACTGCAGTCGATTTTTTTTTTGAAAGGAATTCGACATTAATTTAATTTTCAGCGTCTTACGGAGGGTTATCGACCGAATAAACGTCTTACACTTGAAATGTATGTTTGTTTTTATGTCATCTTAGTTGTGTGTAAAAACCAGCCTTGCTAAAATGAGGTAAATGGGGTCATTTTTTTTACATATATACGAGCGTCTTACAGCATGTTGTGGACCGCTTAAACGTCTTACAATGCTATTTTCGTGTATATAATGGATCAATGAAGAATATATTAAAAGATGAGCCTTGCTTAAATGAGGTAAATGGGCACTTATTTTTTACAACTTCAAGCCCTATTCTTAAGGCCTTGTGGACCGAACTGGAGTGTAAGACGGGCACTTTTATACTTGTCGGGCCTAAATCTTTCTATGAGCAAAGTTTGAGCCTTGATAAAATGAGGTAAGCAAATCGGTCACTAGCTCTCCGGCTATTATATTTCGGTGCTACTTTTCGTATAACATTTTGCATGCTTTCTATAGTAATAGCCTCATCTCTACGCAACAAATTTTCCAGTTCCAAGTCCAGTGATATTTGGTAGGCTTCTTTACTACTGGGTTTCCACTTTATTCTGGGATAGCTTAACTCGGTGTACTCTAACTCTTCGTTTGGTTCTTCTATTTTTATTTTTACTGAAATTGGCATATGGTCAGAAAAATTTAAAGTGTGCACTGAGAAATCCGATACCCTACAGAGACAATTATCCGATGCTAAACAGTAGTCAATCACTGAACATGAGTTACCTCTGATAAACGTATACTCTCCTTTATGATCACTTTTAGATCTACCGTTCAAAACAATAAGATTGTATGTTTCTGCGAGGTCTAGTATAGTTTTTCCTTTTCTGTCGGATTTACGATCTTTTGATGTTCGATTGCTAACTATATCGCATGGTAGTCCGTGATCTTGAAAAAAACCTTGTTCGTCTGCAATCCTTGCGTTAAGATCTCCTATAAGTATCAACTTTGCATTCTGCTTACAATAAATGACTTCACTTAGTGTGTTGAAATTTTCCTCCCAGTGGTTGCAATTTATGTACGCCGGGATTATACAATATTTAACATTTCCCGCATCCGCATTGAGTATGGTATGATCTGATAAATTTTCAAATCTCATTACATCTTTATAAATTTTTTTGTACCCGTAAATACATCCTCCGCTTGCTCGTCCAAACTTTTTAGTCTTAACTGCTTCTATCCATTCTAGTTCATATTCTTTAAACTGACCATAAAATAATTCATAATGTTCTTTTAGCAAAAAGGTTTCGAACAAAAAAAATACATCATATCTCTTTATAAAGCTAAAAAAGTTTGAGAATATTAATTTACTTTTTAATCCATTTATGTTGTAACTTAGTATATCTATTAATTTTGTGTTAGGATAATTATTACTAAACGACTGACAGGCGGCAAAATTTTAGTTTTTATTTACATTTTGTTGGGACAACCCTGGTATTTTCGATGTGTGTTGTTGTTTCTGTGAGTATGTAGATGGCGTCGCAGTCGCCAGGGGGATTCTTTGTTGTTTATTTTTATTTCTGTCACCGTTGACAGCAAGTTCCACAATGTCACATCTCATGTTAGGAAAAATTGTTTGTAGTACTACAAAACCATTTTCGTTTCCACATCTAAGACCAAGCTCTGTGCTCCACGTAAAAGATTTTCCCTCAATAAATATTTTATCATCTCTTAACTGCGTTTTTATTCCTGGTCGCTCTGTGGCAAGTGTTTTCTTGAGCAAAATTAACTTTGTACGTTTGCTACGCACCGAAGTCGGGTAGTCTTTATGAACGCTTATTGCGGTCCCTCTTAATTTAGATGATTTTTTAAGAATATTGATAACATCGGAACTGTGTTTCAATAGCCCCATTCACACTGTACAATTTGTTGGACAAACTTAGGTTTGACAAACCAATGCTTGATAGTGTGAACTCTTCATACGACCGCTTGTCCAATTTGTTGGATGGTTTTCAAAATTTTTTGAAAATCTAGAAGTTGGACGGAATGGAAGGGTATGTGACATAAAGTTGGACGACAAGCTTGATAGGTGTGAACGAAAACTACATCAGACCATCCAACTTCCATCAAACAAAATCTGTCCAACTAATTGTACAGTGTGAACTGGGCTAATGTGACAATCAAGTGGTTCATTTTGTTGTTTTTGCTTTGAGTCAAACGTACTGATTCAACTTTATTTTCCGATTCATGGCTTAGATTTTGGCAAATTTCTTTGGCTTGTTTTATAGGATCAACAGTCTCTTGGCTTGGCAAATGAATGACGATATTCTTTTCGTTAGACTTCTGAATCATACGTTCGATCTGCATCTCAAGATTAACACATCTCTCCTCTGTCTGGGCAATTTTTTGTTCAAGTGCCTGCTGTCTTTCACTAAAACCCGCCATTTTGACCGTCAGGCAATCCAAATCTTCCTTTGTAGCAACTTTTTGCAGATGATCTGCTAATTTTTTATCCAGAGGTCGGCTTAAATCGTCAATGGACATGTTACTGACTGCCATGTTAGTAAATTGCAATCTTTTGTTTTCAGGGAATGCGTCTGGGGAAATTTCTCCGATGTTTCGTTTATTCATGAATGTAAATAAGTAAGTACTTAGAGCTCTTTTGCCGTCGGCCTTTGGCAAGTAATTTTGATTTTGTATCTTAATTCAAAAGGGACTTACTCATTGTGGTGGTGTTATATATACGCTATACCGCACTTTTCACTTTTTGCGCTAGCATTTGACTTTTATTTTCTGTTTTATTTATTTAATTATACGAAATACAGGGACTTATTTAAAAAGCGACTATCTATCTCAGCTGTCAAACTGTCACTCAAATCCATATGCGTATGATAAGCTCATTGAATTCTGACCTTGACAGCATTGTTGCATGGGGTCTAATAAACCGAGTAGAATTCAATGCTTCGAAAACTCAATGCTGTCTCTTGTCGTTGAAGCTTAACATTCCCCCATTGCCATTATCCATGAATGGTACCTGCATCGAAGAAAGAAGATGATCTTTGTTGGAATGACCACATATTTGAAGTCGCCAAAAACGCTGCTAAATGCTTAGGTTTCTTTAGACGATGCAGGAAGTTCTTCACCCTTTCTGATCTGGCTACAATTTATAAGGCCTTCATCCGTCCAAAACTGGAGTATAACTCCCATATCTGGTCAGGTGCATCTCAAACATCTTTGCGCCGACTTGATAGGGTACAAAATAGAGCGTTCAAATTGATAGGTGATAGTTCAATTGTAGAATCGATTGATTCTCTTGAACATCGTCGAAACGTTACCTGTCTCAGTCTCTTTTATCGCTTTTTTTACAAACAGTGCTCTAGTGAAATAGCCAGCTGCATTCCTCCCCTGAAACATTTTAACCGCAACACCCGCCTCGCCAGGAATGCTCATCAGTTCTACCTTGAGCCCAACTTCGGTCGTACAGTCAAGTATAGAGATTCATATTTTAGTCGCACCACCCGAATGTGGAATGCTCTACCTGGCTCTGTATTTCCCCTGCATTACGATTCACAAAGGTTCAAAAGCAACGTGCATCGATGTCTCCTTTCAAATCCTCTCCTTTTTTTTCTATATGCTCACACTGTGTTTTTAACATTATAAGGGTAGTCATAACCCCTTGATGTGCGCGCTTATTATAAAAAAAAAAAAGAAAAAAGATGACATAAAAACAAACACACATTTCAAGTGTAAGACGTTTATTCGGTCAATAACCCTCCGTAAGACGCTGAAAATTAAATTAAGATAGAAGCAATTATAGTCTATTGATTATGTCATTTCTTAAAGAACTCGACATTGAATGAACTTTTATTGCATGAATCGATTAATGGGTTAATTTTAGAGAAAAAAACCAAAGTCCTATTAAATTAGAGGGTGCGAATCGGAGATATGGGTTCTAAACCATCTTAATTCATTTTTTCAATATATCTCGAGAACGAAGCAAAATTTTGATGCAATTGCAAGGACGTTTTTTGTAGAAAACAAGTTTTCCCATAGATATTCATTTTCATTTTTTTTAAATTATAAAAAAATATTTTTTATCCAAAATAATAAAATTCTCGACAGAAAAAAAGACAATTTTTCCAATTTTAGAGTCTTGTCAGTTTTTTTAATGGCATTTCTTTCTGGTTGCAGATAGGTATAGGCAATGCTTCATAAAAAAGAAAGTAAAATAAATTTTCTTTAAAATGCTTTATTAGAGAGCTTTCTATGTTTGAAATTCACCGAAATATTGTGACTAAAATATAGACATTTATCGTTGTTTTTCATCATTTTCAGACCTAAGCAACTGTAGTTTCCAATATTTTTGCAAATTACCAAAAAGTACAAATTTTTCGCTGGCAGAAATACCACCAACACGCGATGCGTGAACTTTTTCCGGGTTAGGGTCAAAATATTCCATGGGTCATAATACTGTAATGAACACCCAACATTTATACCAATTTCCTAATCGAAGACGTTTAACCGAAAACACAACTGGCAACACTATAATGGAATGGTATAAAATGACAGGCATTGCTTGTAAGCCAGTGTGTGTGAGTGTAGAGATGCTTGACAGCAATTGTGGAAACCATGGAGAAGAAACTGGAACGCTCTAGATGAGTGTTGTTCTATATAAATAGGCCGCTGACGCAACGAGCAGTCAGTTTTTGATTATAGAGTGATAAAGTTAAGAGTGAAATGTTGTAAACCAGTGATAGTCCAATAGTCGAGTTGAGTTCGAATAAAGATAGATACTGAATAAAGTGGTAGAAATAAATAAATAAAAAGTGAAGTTTTATTTTGCGAGCTAAGCGCACGTTACATTGGTGTCAGAAGTGTAAATAAAACTTATTTGACTAGTAAAGTGTAAAAAAAAAAAAAGTTAAATACAGTGAAAATGGGTAAGTTGTTGGAAGAGCTCAACTGCATTGAGCTTAAAAGTGAGTTAGGTAAGCGAAATCTTTCTAGAGCGGGATCGAAAAATGAGCTCGTTCTGCGCTTGCGCAACTATTTGGAACAGCAAGGGGAAGACGTAAACACTTTTGTTTTTGAAACAGAAGTGGAGGAAGAGGAAGTAAGTGAAAGTGTAGATTTTTCTAGTATGATGAAACTTTTGTTAGAACAGCGAAACGAGCAAAAGAAGGAACAGCAGAATGTTCTCGAAAGACTCGAAGTACAACAAAAGAAGCTGGAAGAGCAACGAAATGAGCAAAAGAAAGAACAGCAGAATGTTCTCGAACAACTTGAAACACAAAGAAACGAACAAAAGAAGCTGATTGAAGAACAACGAAACGAGCAAAAGAAAGAACAACAGAATATTCTCGAAAGACTTGAGGCGCAACAGAATGTTTTGGAAGGTCAGAAAAACATTCTAGAAGGCAAATTGGGTAACATTGAGAAAAATGTATGTGCCCTAGACGAACGCGTTGAAAGTGTGGAAAAACAGCTTTCTGTTGTAGAGAATCGTTTGGAAAGCCGATGCGATAAACAGTTCTCTGTTCTGACCAAGGAATTGGACCAGATCCGGAAAATCAAAGTTCGAGAATCTGCTGGAGAGTTTGCAAGGAAAAAGGAGATGAAACCGCTAACATTTGATGGACAGTCGTCTTGGCCAGTTTACAAGAGACAATTTGAGGCAGCCGCGACAACAAATGGCTGGGATGACGAAGACAAGTACATTGCACTGACTCTTGCTCTTAGAGGACCAGCAGCTGAATTACTTCAAATAGTTCCAGCTGGTAAGAGCGGCGATTTCAGCTCTCTCGTGGCAGCTATAGATAAACGCTTTGGAGATAGCCACTTGAAAGAAGTCTTCCGAGTCCAACTCAATAACAGAGTCCAGAAAAGGGGTGAAAGTCTACAGCAGCTCCAAGCAGATGTCGAAAGAATGGTTCACCTGGCATACCCGGATGCTGGAGAAGAAATCATCAACCAGCTTGCTGTTGAGTCCTTCGTTCGTGCCATTTCGGATATAAATCTTCAGAGGTCTGTGCGAACTGCTAGAACACGTACTCTTTCTGAAACTTTAGCATTCGCATTGACAATTGAAGCAGCAGAACAAGCTTCTCATGGAGTACATCGACTTAGAGAAGCCATAGTCGAAGAGTGCTCGTGCCAAAGAGCTGAAATACAAAAGAACCAGCGGAGCGGACTAGCAAGATGTTGGAACTGCAACAAGACCGGGCACTTACAGCGTCAATGCCGATTACCACCAAATAAAGCCGCTTGTCAACATTGTGGAAGCAAGAGATCCAACCCAGAACAAGGTAACAACAACACCAGCGTTACGTATCAGCCCGTTTCCCATCAGGGAAACAAGTAAGAACCAACTTCGAGGGGCAGAGGCTGGTTTCTTGTATCGATGGCCCCAGAACCACCATCCAGGTCTCTCAGACCAAACGAGACAACAAAAGTCTGACTGTGGAAACTGCTATTAACGGGAACAAACATGTGGCTACCATCGACACCGGTGCCACAGCCTCCATAGTACGTCGAGACCTGGTAAAGACGACGTGGCTTCATAACACTAATAGCTACCGTCTAAGAACCGCAACGGGAGAAGCAGCAAGAGTATATGGAGAAGTGTGTCTTAAGATCCGACTGGCCGATCTAGTGTTTACTCATCAATTCCTGGTGGCAGATATATGTGACGAGTGCATCATTGGAATCGACTTTATGAAACAGCACGGAGTTATTTTGGACATCGGTAATCAGGTTTTGAAGTACCAAAATAAGGAACTTCCAATGACCTATTCGAACGAAAGTACGTCGACAGTGAGGACTGTCATCGCGGAAGATCTGATCCTGCCTCCTTCTTCTGAAGTGTTCGTTTGGACAAAACTGGAAGGTGAGTTTGGAAGCCTTCGATACCTAATGGTGGAACCAGACCCAGAGTGTTCATCCCAAAGCGTCATCATTGGGAAAACACTAGTAGCACCGAAAAACAAAATGGTCCCCGTACGATTACTAAACACCAGACCGTACGATGTAAGGTTGAAGAAAGGAGAAGTCGTTGGACGTTGCGAATCGGTTGCAGCAATTACGAAGATCACAGACGAAGCCACGAGAAAAACTATAACTCCGGAGGAGCTCAAAACCATCAGAGCTAAAATACTGTATTCATCCAACCTTGATCACCAACAAACAAGGATGGCTGAAAATCTCCTACAAGAGTACACTGACATCTTCGCATCGCAAAAGGGACAATATGGTAGGACACAGTTGGTGCAGCATCGCATCAACACAGGAGATGCAAGACCGATTCGTCAACCCGCAAGACGCCTTCCACTGGCAAAACAAGGTGAGGTTGAGGAAATGATAACAGTAATGAAGAAGGACGGTCTTATTGAAAATTCCAAAAGTCCTTGGGCTTCACCAGTGGTGCTAGTGAAAAAGAAAGACGGAAGCACTCGTTTTTGTGTAGACTACCGAAGGCTGAATGATGTGACTAAAAAGGACAGCTATCCCCTGCCGAGAATCAGTGATACCCTGGATGCTATGGAGGGAGCCCAGTGGTTTTCGACGCTGGACTTGAAGAGTTGATATTGGCAAGTTGACATCCACCCTGATGATCGGGAAAAGACGGCTTTTTCTACTGGTAATGGGCTCTGGCAGTTTAAAGTTATGCCGTTTGGGCTATGCAACGCTCCGGCAACATTCGAGCGTTTGATGGAGTGCGTTCTTCAAGGACGGACGTGGAAAGCGTGCCTTGTCTACTTGGACGATGTCATTGTTTACGGGAAAACATTTGACCAACATTGCAAGAATCTAAAAGCCGTGTTTCAGAGACCTCGAGAGGCTAACCTTAAACAGAATCCAGAAAAATGTGCACTTTTCAAAACCGAAGTTAAGTATTTGGGACACATCATCTCTTCCCAAGGAGTGAAGACTGATCCTGAAAAAGTTGACTTCGTCAAAAATTGGCCAACACCACAGGACAAACATCAACTCCGAAGCTTTCTTGGTCTTGCCACATATTACCGACGTTTTGTTAAGAACTTTGCTGGAGTTGCAAAAAGTTTGCATCAGCTCACCGAAAAAGGGAAGCAGTTCAAATGGTCAGGTGAGTGTGAAAAATCTTTTCAGGAACTCAAATACCGCCTCTGTAACACTCCAGTGCTGGCACATCCAACACCTGGCAAAACATTCATCATCGACTTAGATGCAAGCAACGTTGGAATCGGGGCGGTACTATCCCAAGTGCATGATGGCGAAGAGAAAGTGGTGGCATATTACAATAAGGTCCTCTCGAAGCCTGAGAGAAACTACTGCGTGACCAGAAGGGAACTGCTAGCTCTAATCTTGGCAACAAAGCACTTCCATAAAAACATCTATGGACAGAAATTCCTTCTGCGGACAGACCATGGTGCTCTGAACTGGCTGTTGAACTTCAAAAATCCAGAAGGTCAAGTCGCAAGGTGGATAGAAAGACTGCAGACTTATGATTACCAAATTCAACACCGCAGAGGAAAGCTGCACTCAAACGCCGACGCATTGTCCCGAAGACCTTGCAAAGAGGATTGCAAGCATTGTAGGCGACAAGAAAACAAAGAAAATATTACCGCTCAGCGACTAAGAGCTGACCCCATATGCGGATGGAGCAATGAGGAAATGAGGACCGCTCAACAGGAGGATCCAGATATCGAACCCATTCTCGCATGGAAAGAAAATGAAGAGAAACCTGAATGGGGAGACATTTCTGCCAGGAGTTCAGTTCTCAAAGCCTATTGGGCACAGTGGGACTCACTATATGTGCAAGAAGGTGTCCTCAGGCGAAGATGGGAGTCCGCTGACGGTAAATCATATGTGATGCAGATGATCGTACCGCAATCGAGAGGCAGTGAAGTTCTTCGGGAGATGCACGACGGACCTTCTGGAGGCCACCTGGGAGTTAACAAAACACTGGAGAAGGTGCGACATCGGTTCTACTGGTTACATGCTAGAGATGACGTAGAGAAGTGGTGCCGAACATGTGACAAGTGTGCTGCAACCAAAGGACCTGGTAGGAAGATTCCAGGTAAGATGCATCAGTACAACGTTGGATCGCCTTTTGAGAGGATTGCAGTAGATGTGGCTGGGCCTTTTCCAGAGACCAACGCTGGAAACAAGTACATTCTGGTTGTAATGGACTATTTTAGCAAATGGCCTGAGGCGTATGCCATCCCAAATCAAGAAGCCAAAACGGTGGTCGACCAGATTGTGTTTAACTGGGTAAGTAGGTTTGGCGTACCTATGGAACTCCATTCCGACCAAGGGAGGAACTTCGAGTCAAACATCTTCCAAGGAGTGTGCGGACTACTTGGCATCAAGAAGACCAGAACCACACCGCTTCATCCACAATCTGATGGGATGGTTGAAAGATTCAACCGGAACTTGAAAGAACACCTCACCAAGGTCGTAGGCGACTACCAAAGAGACTGGGATAGGCACGTACCGCTATTCCTGATGGCCTATAGATGTGCAGTACATAGCTCGACAGGACAAACACCATCTGACATCCTGTTCGGGAAAACCATGCGGCTGCCCAGCGAACTTAAATTTGGATGCCCCACAGAGGAGCCACAGGACACGAACGAGTATGTGGATGACCTCAAGGAGAGACTCGCTGACATCCATAAAAGAACAAGGGAACGGATGAAAAACCTACAGCGACCGGATGAAGACACGGTACGACACAAAAGCGACAACGGCAGGATTCCAAGCAGGAGATCGTGTGTGGCTTTATAGTCCTCATCGTCAAAAGGGATTGTCACCGAAACTTCAGCAGAACTGGGAAGGTCCTTATACTGTTGTCACGAGGATTAACGACGTGGTTTACCGCATCCAAAGAGGATTGAGAGGCAAGTTAAAAGTAGTTCATTGTGACCGGCTGCATCGATATAGTGGCGAGGCTGCAGATGGAATTATTCGGGACGAACAATCTTAAGGAGGGGGCAGTGTAATGAACACCCAACATTTATACCAATTTCCTAATCGAAGACGTTTAACCGAAAACACAACTGGCAACACTATAATGGAATGGTATAAAATGACAGGCATTGCTTGTAAGCCAGTGTGTGTGAGTGTAGAGATGCTTGACAGCAATATTGTGGAAACCATGGAGAAGAAACTGGAACGCTCTAGATGAGTGTTGTTCTATATAAATAGGCCGCTGACGCAACGAGCAGTCAGTTTTTGATTAAAGAGTGATAAAGTTAAGAGTGAAATGTTGTTAACCAGTGATAGTCCAATAGTCGAGTTGAGTTCGAATAAAGACAGATACTGAATAAAGTGGTAGAAATAAATAAATAAAAAGTGAAGTTTTATTTTGCGAACTAAGCGCACGTTACAATACTGTATCTCAAAATACTGTATTTCAAAACACTGTTTGTACAAAATACTGTATGATCAAAGTACTGTAACTCAAAATACTGTATCTCAAAATTCTGTATTTCAAAATGCTGTATGGGCACCTTTTACATTGTCAAAACAATTTTTATTTTTCAGCCTGCCTACAGCATTTTGAAATACAGAATTTTGAGATACCTACAGTATTTTGACTTACAGTACAAAGAATTTTGTGATTCCGTTATGTGTGTTTTTTGGGATCTTTCGCTAGTTTGTTTTTGTTGATAAATTTCTACTTATTATACTTTACTTATCTTTGACTTATTAATGTATTCTGGTTGTACCTTTGTTAAGATTTTCAATAAAAGAAAAAAAACGTTAATCGAGCTCTGCTCTATGTTTAATGGAAGTTAAAGAACGGAATTATGCAAAAATACAGTATTTTTAAAAACAGATATTTGAGATACAGTGTTTAAATCATACAGCATTTTGAGATAAAGAGTTTCGGAATATAGAATTTTGACCTACAGTATTTTGATCATACAGTATTTTGTACATACAGTATTTTGAAATACAGAATATTTACCTAACAGCATTATGAGCATGCAGTATCATACAGTATAATACAGTATTTTGAGCTTACCGTATTTTAAAATACAACATTTCGACCCGTTTCTCTTTTTTCCATATCCAACAGTAGCACGGAAACCACTTATGTAAATCCTCTGAACTGAGGTTATGGATTGATTCCGATTCGCCTAATTGCACCTCCTGCACCAGAGATATTGTTTTTAAAAATGGCTGTGGTTGCACTACAGGATGCCATGGAAGCTTTGGTTGCAGAAAACAACAACTTGCTTGCTCAATATTTTGTAAGGAATGTATGGGAGCTCATTACGATAGTGTGCAAGTAGCCGATATTGCAGAAGAGTAGGTACATTTTTAAAGATTATATATGTTGATGTCAATATAGACCTTCAAAATGTTATTGAAGAATTATAATATGCACTACCAGAATAATAAAATTACATTAAGTAAAAAAAATCCAAAAATAGTTTTTTAAACACTTTTTTGTATAACAACTACATTTCCATTGAGTAACAAAAATAAAAATAAATGCAGTCAGTATAAAAATGATGAAAAAGAACGATAAATGTCTATATTTGAGTCACAATATTTCGGTGAATTTCAAACATAGAAAGTTGTTTAATAAAAAAAAAAATTTATTTTACTTTCTTTTTTATGAAGCATTGCCTATACCTATCTGCAACCAGAAAGAAATGCCATTAAAAAAAATGACAAGACTCTAAAATTGGAAAAAATTTTCTTTTTTTCTGTCGAGAATTTTATTATTTTGGATAAAAAATATTTTTTTATAATTTTTAAAAAAATGAATTTCTATGGGAAAACTTGTTTTCTACAAAAAACGTCCTTGCAATTGCATCAAAATTTTGCTTCGTTCTCGAGATATATTGAAAAAATGAATGAAGATGGTTTAGAACCCATATCTCCGATTCGCACCCTCTAATTTAATAGGACTTTGGTTTTTTTCTCTAAAATTAACCCATTAATCGATTCATGCAATAAAAGTTCATTCAATGTCGAGTTCTTTAAGAAATGAAATAATCAATAGACAATAATTGCTTCTATCTTAATTTAATTTACAGCGTCTTACGGAGGGTTATTGACCGAATAAACGTCTTACACTTGAAATGTGTGTTTGTTTTTATGTCATCTTAGTTGTGTGTAAATACCAGCCTAGCTAAAATGAGGTAAATGGGGTCATTTTTTTTTTACGAATACGAGCGTCTTACAGCATGGCGTGGACAGCTAAAACGTCTTACAATGCTATTTTCGTGTATATATTGGATCAATGAAGAATATATTAAAAGATGAGCCTTGCTAAAATGAGGTAAATGGGCGCTTATTTTTTACAACTTCCAGCCCTAATCTTAAGGCCTCCTGGACCGAACCGGAGTGTAAGACGGGCACTTTTATACTTGTCTGGCCTAAATCTTTCTATGAGCAAAGTTTGAGCCTTGCTAAAATGAGGTAAGCAAATCGGTCGTTAGCTCTTGGTCTATTACAGTTTATTTTTTAATTAATGTAAATGTGCATATCATGTATTTATACATATCATGTCTGAACATTTTGACAAGTTATTGAATTTTGAGATATATTATTTTCGTTACATTAATTCAATTAATTAACAATTATTATTATTTTTTTTTTTTTCTACTTCACATCATATTAAAAATTTGGCTTTTGGAAAGGAGGCCTAAGGAACTCATTGGATAGGTATGGTCTGTTTTTCCATTTGTTTTTTCATCTGTAGATACTTACAATAGTACTATATAGGATGGGAGTTGTCGGTGGTGAAGGAATTAGATTTCCATGCACATCTAATGCAAATTATTTTAAGCAAGATGGTTATATTTGAAACGATAGATATAAAAAAAACATGAGGAGTATGATAATCATTCCGTTAATAGCTGATTTAGTTAGCCAAGGGTCGTTTTTGTATTTATGATCCCGCAGATGAACCTCAAGAGAAAAACTGTTTGTTGCCAACTCGAACCCTACAGTGTTTTGGATGTTTTGAGTGAGTTCGAGGTTCGAAACTTCCGTCAGGAATCTCAATGTCTGCCATGAAACTTGAACTGATAAATATAGTAATATTTGACAATATTGTGGTCTGCTGGACAGCTTCTAAAGTTACCGTGGACATGGCCTTGCATCCAGGAATTAGGCTATTTATTCCTGTGACTCTAATGAGAGCTATTTTGAAGAATTCTCTACACATTATTTTTAAATTGGTTTCATGTGGAGCAACATACAACCAGGTGTTAGCTTTATTTAGGTTATACCAAATCTCTTGTGTCGAATTGAAAACGCGAATATGGCAGTTTTTTGGTTTCTTGTACCTTGCCATTGTGGTAGGGTAAAGTGTCCCACAGTGAACCAATTTCCGCTAAGCTTGATGTAGCATTTAAACTACTCGTTTGTGTACAGGAAATCTCAAATGTACTTAAAGTTTAATATTTGGACTTTGTATTTCACTATACAAATGTTGGAATATATAATGCAAAATACTTCATTTTGAGCTTTCAAAAGTACAGTGTGTACCAGAGGGTGTACACAGTGAGTCAAGGGGTATAACACAGTGAGCCATTACTATATATACAGTCAAACCTGGATAAGTGAGAACTGGATAAGTGAGAAAACTCAATAAGTGAGAGTAATAGCCAGGACCCGACATTTTAAGCTCCCAAAACCTCTATTAGCGAGAAACAGAAACCTCTGTAAGAGAGAGTCGTTTTTCCCTCATTGACCTCCGTAAGTGAGACTGCTGCTTAACTATACCTCTCTAAGCGACAGTCGACTTTCGTGGAACTTTCTACCAATGTTTTTGAATTGTTTTCTCGTCAATATTGTACCCATTCTATTTCGTGGAACTAAAAAAATTTTGTTATTTTATCGCATTCTTTTCGAATGGACACGTGTCCCTGTGTACGTCCTGTCGACAGTCGAGCTTTATTTACAAATTTAACATCTGCTATTTTATGACTCGTTCTTAACTTTCGTGGAACTTTCTACCATTGTTTTTGTATTGTTTTCTCGTCAATATGTATTGTACCAATTCTATTTCGTGAAACTAAAATGCACATAATTTTATCATTATTACATATTAACTACATTCGTTCTTGCTGTCACTTGTTATTGCTGCGTACCTCTATAAGTGAGAAGCGCTACAAATGTACCTTAATTAGTGAGAAACTTGGGTTAGTGAGAAACCTCTATAAGCGAGAATGAGATTGTGCTCCCTTGAACTCTCGCTTATCCAGGTTTGACTGTTCAAAAAATGCTTTCAAAAAATATAAAAAAGAAGAAAACGTAGAGACTTTCACTGAAAAAATAAAAACCGAAATTATTTTATTTATAAGACATTTTTATTTCGTTTTACGAACACTTATACATTTATTTGAAAAAAAAAAAAAAATGTAAAGGACTTTTTACTTTTACTTAAAAACTATTAAATAAAAAAGTAAAAAGGAACAATAAAAAAAAAAAAAAACAAAGACAATCCTTAACGTATTGTTCTTGAAAAAATAAAATAATTGGGTGGCGCTACAGAGCGAGGAGCCCCTGGGCCTAGCACATTTCTCACAACCATCCCTTGTGAGGGAATGGAGGGGACCTACAAATTTCTGCCGGTTCCGAACGGCTAATCGAGAAAGCGCTTTTCATGGCAACGAATACTACGTAACGTATTGTTCTTGCAAACTAAAATAACAAAATAATCTATAAAAAAAGCAAAAAAGCACTTTTAAAGTAAAATAAACATAGGAAAATGTAGGCAGTTATATCAATGGACTTAAATTATTTAACGGATATGGAATCCGGAACCATGGAACCATGGTTCACTGTGGGACTTGATGAACTGGTTCACTTGTGCACATAGTGACTTTTCCTAAATCGCATTACAATAAAATAAACTATAGCACACATTCAACTTTTATGCTGTTTTTCATATATAAAAATAGTATATAGAAACAAAAAATTTCAAGCAAACAGAAAACTAAATTAGAAGTTAAAAAAAAGCAAAACAAAATCATGATAAATAAGGAGCAATAATAAAACATATAGGTCAATTTTTCTCAGATGAACTCCTTCATTAAAAATAATTCCGAAAAAAATCTTTAAAACTTATTTCGCCAACGACATAAATACCTACATGCCAGTGGCGTCGCGTGATTTATTTAGATGGGTGTGCAATTCTTGAAAATTATATATTTTTTTAATATCAATTTATTGCGATTGTGGCAAAATCTCCTCTAAAAACATAAAAAAAAACAACAAAAATGTAATAATTTTTTTTTATTTAAAAAAACTCCCTTAAGTACTCCACACATTTTCCTTTTCATTAGTTTGAAAAATTTAACACGGCCAACAAAAAAGTTTATTTCTCTTAACCGATCCCGTCAACCAAGTCGAAATTAAATTTTCGGGTATACGTATATTACTTTCCACTTTTTTTTGTACGCTGATTTTAAGATTATTAATTCTGGTGTAGGCCTTCCTGCATCAATGATTGTTTTTTTTTCGTCATAAGTACGAAAACTAAACGTTTTTTCCAATAAATAATTCACACGATCTCCTGAATACGGAGATCACTCATTGTTCTGACGTTATTGTTATAATATTTTCTTCAAATTAACTTAATTAAAACATAAAACTTTCTCAAACAAAATCAAATCACCACACGAAACTGTAACCACTTGAAAAAAATCCTTTTATTTTCATTTTTCACATTTTTCCTACGAAATTTGGCGGTGGTGTACTGTACCCACAAAAGAAAACAAAAAACATCACAGCTCGTGCATTCCTTTTTTCGTACGAGCTTCGACGTAATGCAACGTATCTTTCACCTATGACGCTTTTTCGAAACAAAACAGAACAGATAGAAAAGAAAAGGAAAAAAGAATACAGTCCGTGCACCGAACACCGTCGCACGACTTCACTACAAATTCATCAAAGCATAGATTTTATGTGTGTATGTAATAGGTCTTGTGAGTGACGAATGACGATGGGAATGGATACTGCGAAAATCTTGTAGGCATATAATTTGGATGAACAGAAAATGTGCGCAGCCCGATTTCGTACGAGTTTGTTTTGCTTCTCAAAGGAAAGGAGATTTGAAGTTTTTTTTAAAATTAGGAAGGAAGAATATGAATGTGGACTGTGTGATGCAGGTTTTATGGGTTGAATAATTGAGCATATTTTGTGCGTGTTATTATAATTAGAATGGGTTCGATGAGGTTTCTTTTTTCGATAGATCAGGGTGTGCAATGCACACCTTGCACACCCTGACGAGTCGCCACAGCTACATACTTATATCTCTTCCTAATTCATTGATGAATTTCAATTTTTGTACCTACCTAAGCTTAAACCCAAACATTTGCATGCCATAAAATGAAAGGATTAGCAAACACTTTTCTTAAAAAAATGATAAGCAAAATGCATTTCCGCAATAAAGGCATATAAATTTATTATATTGTAAAAATTATTTTCAAACACTTTTTTAATTCCAGGAAAATAGTAACATATAAAAAAAATATTAAAAAGAGAAATTTTGGAATCAGAAATTAAAATATTCTACCTTCCAGCAATGCAACCAATCCGTTCTATCTCATATCATAAATAACCCAAAACCAGCCATTTGTAATCCTTTCTTTCTTTTTTAAAAGAATTATAGTTAGGTATAAATGTTCAGCACATTGCTTTCCGATGAACACACTGCCTGTTTATAAACACACTGCCTGCTTATAAGCACGCTACCTGCTTGTGAACACACTGTCTCCTTGTGAACATACTGCTTGCTTGTGAACATTTTGCGTGCTCATGAACATTTGATTATATTCAAGTAAGTTCAAACAAGTCATCTGCTTGCAAGCCATTTGCTTGTGAGTGCAATACAAAAAAAAAATGACTTGTAAGCATCCTTACTGATCTAGTTTTTTCACAAACATAATAATATGCTTGCGAGCTATTTGCTTGTGAATAGGGGTGGAAAATAATCAAGTCTGAGCGATCGCTGAGAAATTTTGGAAGTGCTTGAACTGACTTGAACAAAATCATTTTGATCTCTGCTCTGGGAATTCTTCGATAACGTGGACACTGAGATAAGGGATAATTATCCACTAGATATAGACCACGAATATTTCACCAAAGGCTACTATGTTGAGATGAAGAAGGTGTATGAGGCAATGAAAGAAGACATCAGCAAAAGGTGTAGTGATGCGGATTCCAAAAAATTTGATTAGGCTGAAGAAAAGACCACAGCAGTCAATCCTCAGATAAAACTACAAAAAGAGGATGTGGGGCCAACAGCAGTCAAGCCCCTAGCAGGGCCTACAAATGAACTCGCTACCGTATCACCAAAATTTAATCTTCCAGCAGGGCTGACAGAAAAACTCAGCTCAGATATAACGGAACCCGGTGTTACTGGTTGGAACACGGAACGAATTTGTCTCATATCTTTGACGGGAGATTGAGAGGTTTCAAGTCATCAGAAAAAAATGATAAAAAAAATGTTCTGCTTCGAAATTCGTTGGCGTATCCTACCCCTCCCCCCCTTAAACCACCATTACAACCATCAGCTTATAGGAACAGGGGCTGTTCCTGGCAGCGAAAGGAAAGGGCGTTCAAACTACTCTAGCGCGTCCTAGCTCGTCGGATGGGGGGGATGGGCCTAAGTTGTTGAACAGTCGTTACGTATATTTACATGCCAACTGAAAATTTAATAATGGGTTCATAGAAATTAATGAAGCCCTCGTCCTGATCCTGATGTTTCTCCAAAATGTTTGACCCGTGAGTGTTGAGATGGCTGGATGTTGTGCCTCTCCATAGGGATACCCGCGCCAGTATCAAAAGATACTACCATGGTTGCTACGTCCCTGTTGATTAATATAGCAACCCCTAAGTCTGACCTAAACGCATTATACTCAAATTATCATTCTTATAAACCAACAAACGTCATTAACGTCAAAACTCCAAAGGCAATTTCATCGCTGATATCCAAAAGAGGATCCGATTAGCCTTACGCTTACCTCTTCAACATTCGTCATCCGTATTCTCATCTCGTCACATCCACCTTTGACGGTATTTAATTAACCTTCATGTTACGACTTACGACGCCATTCCACTACTAAACCAAGAATCCAAATTTACTTCCCATAAAAACCTAACCAACAGGAATCCATTTATAATTGAGAGATTCGAATTGTTTTCAGAAAGTAATCAATCACAATGTTTTATTTATCATAAACTTATAAATAGTCCTGATTAATAAAAAAAGAAAAAAAATTTTCATAATAAACATATCTTAAAATCTCGCTCATACATCCATAAAAGTCAGTAACTAAATGAACTCAATCAAATAACAACCCTATATCGATAACAAAAATGTCGATTATCAAAAGTCGGTAGGTTCTCAGGGAAATGTTAGAGTTCGACTCTTCCAGAACACAAAAAAAAATTCTTTTTAATTGCATATTATGCAAACTACGAACCAAAAAGTACCAGTATTAAGGTTACTAATAGCAATAAAAACTTAATCGAGCGCTGTTTTGATCAAGAACTTCGGAAAGGACTTATAATTTTGTAAACATTAAATTCTATCCAAATCGTTAGGTACTTAGTAGCCATTGAAGTTAATTGTCAACGTTGCCTACATTTAGGATCAAAATTTCACCGATTCAAAGAAAAATCAAAAGTAGAATCTTAGATACCAAAAATATTGATCAAAAATAGACTTACCACACAATTATCCTGTGACGGGTGCACCGCTTTCCTGGCTGAGTAGATATGAGCTAAACATAAAAAAATGAAAATTTTCTAGGTACAATCGATAGTATACGATAAAGATTTGGAAAGATCTAATTCACACTTGCTAAAGAAAATACATTACATGTGTATGTATGTAGGGAAAAAAATTAACTTAATGAAACTAAAGACTATATAAACATAATTTTTGAAGAATTTACGATGGAAAGGATACTCTTAAGGAGAGATGGTGTAGGGTCTCTAGGCGGCTGCTGTGATGGGTTGGACGGTGCTGCGCTGCTGCATCGATTTTGGTTGAACCATTTGGGTCAGCTCGAGTGACTCTCGATGAAAACTAATTTTTTTTCGTTTCGTTTTAGGATTCACTACACTGTTTTTTTTTTTTATTTCACAATTTTATGTGGTTTTTCTTGTTTTTTTTTCATCACTGTTTTGAGTTTTTCGGCGTGGTCTCTAAATTTTCACAAGATTTCGAAGCGGTTACGGAATCGGGGTGGTTTCGCCGGTTTTTTGTCTATCTTCGGCGTGCATTTTTTTTCTATTTTAGGCTTTTCTCACTAGCATTTAAGGTTGTTTTTTTCTTTTTCTTTTTTGACACGTATTTCAGGATTTTTCTTTTCTTTTTTCTTTGGCACGTATTTCAGGGGTTTTTCTTTTCTTTTTTGACACGTATTTAAGGTTTTTTTTCTCTTCTCTTTTTTACGTATTTCAGGGGTTTTTCTTTACTTTTTGCGGGTTTTTTTTTGCCTTTTTCGACACGTATTTCAGGGGTTTTTCTTGTCTTTTTTGTCACGTAGTTCAGGGTTCTTCGTCACACATTTGCGAGTTTTTCTTTGACACGCATTTCATGGGTTTTTCTTTTCTTTTTTTTTGACACGTACTTCAGGGGTTTTTACGTCACTTTTTTCGAGTTTTTCTTTGCCTTTTTAGACACGTATTTCGGGGATTTTTGTTCTATTTTGACACGTATTTCAGGGGTTTTCTTTTCTTTTTTTTTTACACGTATTTCCGATTGTTCGTCACGCATTTGCGAGTATTTCTTAGACACAGGGAGGTTTTTTTTTCACGCATTTCAGAGTTTGTTTTTTCGGGATATTCAATATCTACACGGGATTATCAGAATTTAACATAAATAATTTTTCTTTATGTTGGTATCATTATAAAATGATATATAAGACACATTCCGTCAATCCCGACTTACCACGAACCGAACCAGCAGAACCGAACAAATCAAAAATCCGACTTAAAAGAGAGCGAACTAAGCGACGGCACCCTATTTATAGCTTGACTGACCGGACCTTCGAAGACGCCATTTGCAATGACATTGTTTGTGAGAGTGCCATGAAAAGAGTTGTTTTCTTACGTAATTTTAACCCGAGAATTATGCTTTTATACTTAAAAATCATTTTTGATTTTTTGAAAAATACATGTAATGAAATCATAATTCCGAAGCTAAAATTGAATAAAAATAGAAATGACGCTGAAGTATATCCATGCTTGTTTCATACATGTATGGGTGGGAAATTGCAGCTTTCTGGAACAGATGCTTCCGGAAAATTAGCTGTTTTCGAAATGAAACTCGGCAAGATGTACTGCTTTAAACGTAATTTTAACCGGAGAATTCTGATTTCGTGCTTAAAAATCCTTTTCGTTGTTTTTAAAAATAGGTGTGATAAAATCACAACTCTCTAGCTAAAATTTGAAAATATAGAAAAGACGCGGAAATTCATCCATAATGGTTTCTGGTATGTATTAGTGTGAGACTTAATTTTCGACCACAGCTACCATTGCCATTGAACTATCAGCTGTATTCGAAAACCTCTGCCTGCAAAATCAAACCACCTTCAACGCCACCAAGATACTCACACCTAAACCATGTTGAATTTGGCTTGTTTTACTCGCTACACACCCTGCTACCTAACCGACTTTTCACATTAATATACAGCTTGAGTTTAAGTTATTCTTTAATTGATATATTCAGTGGGATCGTTTAGTTCCAAATTAATTCACGAAAAAAGATGAGTGCCTGAATAAATTCGAATGATTTTATGTATCGCCCTGTCTTAAAAAAAACTGTTTTCTACACAGAAGTAAAAAAAATGACAACGGAAAATAAATTTCGCCTGCTCTGTATAATTTTCCGAGCCTCGTTAAGTGACTGCCCACTGAATTTGCGGGAAACCATACCCCAGCAATTCAATCAAAAAAACGAAAACTCTTGTGAGCAATTGGGAGGATATAACCAGTGCATACAAACGATTGGGGGACGATGCCGCCGTAGCCGACATCGAGTGCTATTTTGAGCTTCAAGAAGAATTGGACTTGAGGATAAGCTGTCTACCCAACAACATTTTGCCTAACGAAACAGCAAGTCAACCGACTCCAGTAAAACCAGGAACAAAAAATGAACGGGGATATACGTTCAAAAGTCGGCAGGTGTCGCGACTGCCGGCGATGGCTTGGCCTCGAAAGAGGATAAGTCGCCAGTGACAAATTTATTTACGAAGACGGAAGATAAAACGATTTGCGGAAGGGCTGGGGAGCCGACTGCAGTTCGGGGAAGGCCTAGATTTAGATTTAGATTGACGGGTAAAACTTGCTCAGCTCCGGGCACTGCGGTGTCTGAGTGAAACCTATTGTGCCAACCCATGTGAGGTTTCAGGACAGTTCCTCTGCTCCTGAATTGAACCAGAAGTTAGCAATCTTCTGTGGGTGAATGAGTTTGAGTTTATCTAGGGGGATAATCTCATAATCAAGTATTTGCTTTCTACGGTGGAAAAGCGCTGGACATTCTGTAATGATGTGCAGAGATATTTCTTCATTTTCGAGGCATAGTCTACAGATAGGGTCCGCTACCAGCCTCATTTGGTGAAGATGTTTCTTTAAAGAACAGTGACCGGTTAGTAGTCCTGTGCAAATTTTTAGGGTTTTCCTATTGAGGTTCAGTAGGAATTTGGATGTTTTTTCAGTATATTCTGGCAAAAAGAGTTTTGAGCATATTTGACCAGATGAGTTAATCCAAGCTTTATTAGATTCCTCCAGTAGGATGTTCTTGGCAGTATGTTTGAAGGTGCTTTTATTTACACCGCAGAAGGGTTCAGGACCGACGAATGGTTTAGATGCGCCGTCTTTAGCTAAGATGTCTGCCTTCTCGTTACCATCATAGCCTTTGTGTGCTGGGATCCTATGAAGGATTACAGTGTTTTTCCTTGCTAGTTCAGAGAGCGACATGACTGTCTCTTGGACTAGTTTGGATCTTATGACAGGTGAGCTTAACGCCTTTAGTGCAGCTTGGCTGTCTGAAAAAATAAATATTGTTTTGTTTTTCGTGTTCGATGAACATATTTTTCTCGAACATTCGTTAATGGCAAAGACTTCAGCTCGGAAATTGGGCGAGTGACTGCCCAGACTTACTGAGAAATTCGTTCTGGGACAGTCGCTGAAAATGCCGGAACCTGTACCAGTTTCCATTTTTGAGCCGTCCGTATACCAGACCATATCTTGCCTTGAAGGATGAGGTTTTGTGTTCTCCCAGTCTTCCCTAAGGGGGATGACAATGGAGAAGTTGAGTTTAAAGCTGTACATCGGAATAATAGCATCCAAGCACATACTAAAAGTATTAAGTTTTTCTAGACTTTCCATTATCGACAGATGTCCTTTCGGGTATGGGTGTGATTTTATGTGTCCTTGATGGAAAAGACGGTGTGTCGCCAGTCTTGCTTCCATTTTTATGAAAAGGTGGATTGGAGGTAGTCCTACAATGATGTTTAGAGCGTATGTTGGTGTTGTACGCATGCATCCAGCAATGCATGTTGTTGCCAATCTTTGAATCTTTTCAAGTTTTTGGACTGCCGTTATTTCTTTTATTTTTGTCCACCATACAACAGCTGCGTACGTTATTGTTGGTCTGACTACCAGCGTATATAGATCGTACATCATTTTAGGTTTTAGACCCCAGTTTTTCCCGCATACGTTCGACAAGTCCATAGGGACTTGGTTGCTCTGCTGGAAATGCGTTCTAGTTGAGGGTTCCATGACATTTTGCTGTCTAGGATGATCCCCAGGTATTTAGATTCCTTGGAAAATGGTATTGTTTCCCCATAGAGATTGGGGGGTATTAGAAGATTTAGTTTTCTTCTTTTTGTGAATGGGACAATAACTGTCTTACGGGGATTCACAGAGAGACCTTCATCTGAGCACCAGCTTTGTACAGTGTTCAGAGCTGTCTGAAGTCTTCTTGATATTAGTGTTTCTGATGAGCCTTGTATGACAATTGATATAAATAGATCATCTGCAAAGCCCACTGCATAGATGCCTTGGGTTGCAATTAATCTTAGTAGGCTGTCTACAACTATTGACCAGATGAGTGGTGAGAGAACTCCACCTTGTGGGCAGCATCTTGTTGTTAGTGCTGAGATTCCCACTTCTTCGATATTGCTGTGGATAGTTCTGCTGTTTAGCATGGACATTATCCATTTGCGAATAACTTGTGGTGCCTTAGAGCACGGTCTGTAGACACAAAGGAAGTGTTATTAAAGGCTCCTTCTATGTCGAGAAATGCTACTACGCAAATTTCCTTTTTATTGATAGAAAGTTCGATCCTAGTAACTAGGTCATTCAACGCGGTTTCCGTTGATTTCCCTGGTTGATATGCGTATTGTGTTAATACCTCTTACCACTGGCGGGGGAAAGTATAAACAAGAAACCCAGAGCACTAAAATGAGTAGAACTGACACTAACTGTTTTAAACTGCGAATGTGTATGCTTTATTTCTTACAAGACTATTTATACATAAAACTAGCTTACATTGCAAATAATTCGTCAACATTTTTTGGTGCCAGACAGGCATACTACTTCTATTGTAATTTAATATATTGCTGATTAATGAAAATATGACTGTGAGACAATGAACAGTATTTTTTGAGTTAAGTGAAATATGAATATGATACAAATGTATGGGCACTCGCGAGGTGCGCTCTGTTTGTGCTTAGGACAGCATAATGTGTTGTGGTTGTTGTCTCAACATGCTGGGGCCTCCCTCAACTGATGAGCCTCAAAGAACAGGGTGATCTTGTGCCATCCCAAAACCGGTTTATACCTGGAAGTCAGAAGTTGAGAATCTCCTTTTTCTCGGTACTGGAATCTCGCGGGTCTGCAGCTCAATCACAGGGCTGGCATGCTTATGCTGACGTCTGTTTTTGAACAGAATAAGGAGGATGACACAGATAAAAAGCACCCCAATCAAACTATAGCCTATTGTGTGGTGCATGTAGTGTGAGGTGGTGTTTGCGGGTAACTGCTCATGATTCTTAAGAGCTGTTATCCAATTTTGAAGTTGTTTGACGTCCTCGTTCCCATTTTCAAGGAATACCTCTGGCAATGTCAGTGGACTTGAAGTATTCAGAGGCGCTTCCTGTAGCATAGTAGTTATATTGGCGGCTGGGATGAATGCCGTATATAGCTTGCTTGAATGGATGTTATGCGACGTTATGATCATGGTATCTTCCTTCAAAACACAGTTTTGTTGTAGCGTTAACATTCCGTCGTCTTTGAGAGTGATGTCTGAAACCGTGTTATCGCAGATCAGGTTAAACGTGTACTCTTTGTCAAGTACATAGATCCAACTGTTTGCTTTGTTCAATTGTATCCACACTGGTGATGGCGGAATGCTTCTTAACTTACAAAAGGGCGAAAGCTCTTTTTTGTGACTGAGAAGGTCTAATTCACATCTGCTTACATTAGATCTCCGATTGAAGATAGGGTGTTGTTGATGACATAAGTACTTAGCGTTGAAGAGACTGCACTTACTCATTTCATCTTTAGTCATAGTATGGTATGATTCGCGAAGAATATTTACTGCTAAGTAATCAGTTGAAGGCTCGATGTACACAAATTCGTTCCAATGAGCTGCAGGGACTGGAATCATTTTAAAAATTTCGAAATCCTCAGTAGTTATAAGAGGAATTCTAATTTCAAAGATGACACTCCGCTCAGTAATTCGTGCCTTTGCCGTCAACAATCGGTATAACGGCAAGAGGTTAGTTTTGTCTTCAGGTACCGTCAATTGGGAAGGCAAATGGTTTCCAATGATTTTCACTTGGTCATGCAGCTGATCTGGTGTTATGATTAGCTGATTGATTTTTGAATGGTGCAGGTCTGTTAACACGTCAAGCAGGGAGGCTTGTGTTTGTTGGAAACTGAGCATGGATAGTGTAGTGTATGCTGATAGAGTAAGGAAATCCTGTGCAGCTGCATTTTCTTCGTTGTCAGTTTTCACGTTAGCTGATAAAAGCTCTAGGTTGTTTTGAAATACCTGCAATTGTTGCGTAACTGCTTCTTCGTCTTTGCGTAATATATTAGCAGTAGCCTCAGCAATCAACGTTTGGTTTTTGATGAGGCCAAGTAAGTGATTATGATTGGTTTTGAGGCTTTCGATGTCTTGCTCGTACTGGTCGGCAAACTCCTTGTCTAGGACACCGAAAAGCCTGTTTGCTACCATTCCAACGACGTCAAAAGGTGATCTCTTTATTCTTGTTTCTGGCTGCCTTTCTTTTTGTTGATTAAAAAGTACTTTATTGTTGTTCCGTATAATTGACAGGTGGTGATTGAATTGGTTTACCAAATTGAAGCAATGATTGTAACGTTTCAACCTCTTGTCAATACCCCTTTTCCTGCAATATGTATTCATTCCATCAACCAGGTTTTCAAATCCTTGAATTTCACGCCAATAGTTACTTAGATCGTAGTATACAACGAGCTTCCAATCACTTGTAATTAGATGGATGGTTACAAGTTTCTCGAAGTAAATGCCCGGATGGTTTGTGAATGGTGTTATTTCTGCACCCTTATTGGCAGCCAATGCTGTTGCGTTTCTGCCTCCCAGGACGAGAAGCAGGAGCAGGGTAGCTACTATTCTAGCCGCTTTATTTACGTTATTTTGATATGTTGGGCACAAGGTTTCCTTTTTTTGTGTATTTGTAATGGTCGTTGAAACTTGTGCTACTTTCTCTTTTTCTCCTTCCTCTTCTAGATGTGAGCTGCTTGTTGGTTTTGGGTCAGTTTTTACGTTAGCTCTTGGGTCTTGTATCTCTATAGGTAAACGACATAATTTTGTAATGGGTCGTTTTATGTGCTTATTGTTAGTAAACACAGTTGCAGCTCGAACCCCATTATCTTTTCCTGGGTGGGCTTCCGATATTCTACCCATTACCCAGGTGGTCGGCGGCATACGATCTTCTTTAATGAGAACAATGTCACCAACTTTAATGTTGTCTTCACTATGTTTCCATTTAGGCCTTTGTTGGAGTTGCGATAGATATTCGGAAGACCATGTTTTCCAAAAATCTTGCGTCATCTTTTGTAATAGCTGCCAACGTGAACGGTATGTTCTTGCTTCCTCAATTATGGGTTCTGGAGAAGCATTTAGAGCGCTTCCAACGAGAAAGTGACCAGCAGTTAGTATGATCGTTTCGCTAACATCATTTTCTATTGCAGTTAACGGCCGAGAATTTAAGCAGGCTTCTACTTGGGTTTCACTCGTTCTGGGTTTCACTCGGCCCATGGTTCGATGAAGAATGCAGGCAGGCAAATGCAGCCAAACAAAGAGCACGACAAATGCTTATGCAAACACGAACAAGGGCTGCTTACGATCAGTATAAAGAGATTTACAAGGAGAGAAGAAGGGAAGAACACCGACTTCTCAAAAAGAAAAAGAAGCAGCATGGGAAGCGCTCGTTTGAGGAAATAGAGAGGTGCCATGACAGGAACGAGATTCGGAAGTTTTACCAAAAGGTAAAAAGATCCTGCCAGGGTGGCAAACCCCGAACTCAAGCCTGTAAAGACCAGCAGGGAAACATAGTTATAGAGTCACAGTCACTACTGAGGATCTGGAAAGATCATTTCTGAAGACTGCTTAGCGGCGATGAAGACATAAATTCCGCTGTCAGGCAGATTGCCCCATTCAGCTTGGACGATGATCAAGAATGCCGTCCTCCCGACCTAGAAGACGTAAAGCTTGCCATATGCAAACTTAAATCAAATAAGACTGCAGGTGCAGATGGCCTTGATGCCGAACTTTTCAAGGCAGATTGAGATCAGTTGGAAAGGAGCATGCACCAGCTGATCTGCATGATATGGTCGGTAGAAAGCATGCCCGATGAATGGAACCTCAGTATCGTATGCCCGATCCTAAAGAAGGGAGACCCTCACAATTGCGCCAATTACAGAGGGATAAGCCTCCTTAACGTCGCTTATATGATCTTGTCTGCTGTAATATGTGAACGTCTGAAACCCCACGTCAACAACTTGATAGGTCCTTATCAATGTGGTTTTAGACCAGAGAAGTCCTCAATAGACCAAATTTTCACATTACGGCAGATCTTGGAAAAAACCCGAGAACATAATATCGATTTTCACCACCTCTTTATCGATTTCAAGGCCGCGTATGACAGTATTTACAGAGACGAGCTGTACAGAGCCATATCTAGTTTCAGCATCCCTGCAAAGCTCGTACGACTATGCAGGATGACTTTGGAGAATTCAAGCTGCTCCGTCAAGGTCGGAAAAGAACTCACCGAGACCTTTGATGTCGAAAAAGGCTTTAGGCAAGGCGACAAACTGTCATGCGATTTCTTCAACATCATACTTGAACAGATTGTAAGAAACTCAAACGTCAACACCAGAGGAACAATCTTTCAAAAGTCTGTACAATTACTCGCCTATGCAGACGATATTGACGTAATGGGAAGAAAAAAGCGTGATGTCATAGGTGCTTTTGCGAGTATTGAAACAGAAGCGGCAAAAATGGGTTTGATGGTTAATGAGGGCAAAACGAAGTATATGCTGTCATCAAACAAGGACACAGAACATCGACGAATTGGACAAAACGTCACAATAGACAGACATAACTTCGAGGTAGTACAGGACTTCGTCTACCTAGGATCCGCTGTAGACACGGAAAACAACATCAGTGCGGAGATCAAACGGAGAATAACTCTTGCCAACCGTTGCTTCTTTGGGTTAAGAAGGCAATTGAGAAACAAAACCCTCTCTAGAAAAAACAAGGTGACCTTGTATAAGACCTTAATCATCCCAGTCCTGCTGTACGGCGCGGAGGCATGGACCTTATCGAAAGCGGATGAGGAAACTCTTGGTCGTTTCGAAAGAAAAATTCTCCGAATGATCTTTGGTCCCGTATGCGAACAATGTGTGGAGAAGAAGATACAACAACGAGCTGTATGAGCTGTACCGTGACATGGGCATAGCCAGAAGAGTACGCATCGCGAGGCTACGATGGTTGGGCCATGTAGAGCGGATGGACCCAAACGTTCCGGCTCGTCGGGTGCTCGAAAGCACATTGCAGGGAAATCGCGGAAGGGGAAGACCTCGTCTTAGGTGGCGCAATCAAGTGGATGAAGACCTCAACCGACTTGGAGTGCGAAACTGGAGAGAGCTCGCCCGAGATCGAAATCGTTATAGAAGGATGTTGGTTGAGGCCCAGGTTCACCCCGAACTGTAATGCCCACCTAAGTAAGTTCTACTTGGGCTAGCACAGTGGCCAATTCTTCAAAAGTGAGGGTTGTATCTCCAATGACACGTTTAAGATGATATTTCGTGGACTTAACACAAGCTTCCCATAATCCTCCAAAATGAGGTGCAGCTGGTGGTATAAAGTGCCAATGTGTGCCATCTTTCATAAGTTTGATTGATGCATCCCTTTCTGCTTGTTTGATGGAAGCTCTTAGTTGTTGTTGGACTTCTTTGTTAGCTCCAACGAACGTGGTGCCGTTGTCACTGTAAAAGTGTGAGCACATTCCTCTCCTTGCAGTAAATCTTTTAAGTGCAGCTAGAAACGCTGCTGAGCTAAGGTCACTAACCAGCTTAATATGTGCTGCTTTGGTCGCAAAACAAACGAAGATTGCTATGTAGCCCTTTGTTGATCGGTTTCCTCTTCCCTTGGAGATGAGTACTTGAACAGGTCCAGCGTAATCAATTCCCGTATGAGTAAACGGTCTCGATGGTGTCACTCTGGCCGCTGGTAGTGTTCCCATTTTTTGGACACTAGGTTGTGCACTAGAACGATAGCATCTAGTGCACTTGCGTATGACTTCACGGATCACGCCTTTAGCTTGTAGTATCCAATACTGTTGTCTAAGTTTTGCCAGCGTTAGTCGAACTCCACCGTGCAGTGTGCTGGTATGAGCATCTTCAATCAACAGCTTTGTAAATTTCTCATTGTGTGGTAAAATGTATGGATGTTTTTCTGATTGCATCAATTGTGAATTCTGCAATCGACCTCCTACTACCAGTATGTTGTCGCCATTTAAGTATGGGTTCAATGACAATATTTTACTCTTTTTGCTCAACTCATTACCATTCTTAATACATTTTATTTCTTCTGCAAAGACCCTTTCCTGAACTGTCCGTATGATTGCGTTTCTTGCGTTATTGATCTCGTTTACAGATAGAATATCTGCTTTCTTTATTGCATTTGAACAGCGGTTCGGGAATTTTTCAGTATTTTGTATTGTTCTTTTTGATGAGTAGTTTCTTTGTGGCCTTTGCATTTAGCGATGAATCTCCTGCAATATGCAGCTATTCTGACCAATTTGTAGTAACAAGAAAATCGTTCGAGTATGTCTTCAGATGGTCGCACTTCTACCGCCAATACCTTCCTTGTTTCAGGAACATATGTGGGAGGATGGTCAAGTTGAATTTGTGATGGCCATTCAACAATGTCCTGTTTTAGCCAATCTGGACCATTCCACCATAGTTGATTCTCTGCTATATGTTCTGGCAAGCAGCCTCTGGATGCACAGTCAGCAGGGTTATCTGATGATTGCACATGTCTCCAACGATCAGGCTTTATTGCTGCTTGTATCTCTGATACCCTGTTGGCCACGAACGTCTTCCAGGTCGATAAACACTTCTGGATCCAGGCCAAGGTTATTGTTGAATCAGTCCAGGCGAAGACATCTCCAACTTGTGAGCCGAATGTCCTTAATATGTCTGACATCAATTTAGACAAAAGATGAGCACCACACAGCTCCAACTTTGGAAGTTGAAGTTTCATGCGCATTGGTGCAACCTTGGTTTTTGCACCAAGGATATTAGTACGAAAAAGTCCATTCGGCAAAGCTACTCTGGAGTAAACTACGGCTGCGTAAGCTGCTTCAGAGGCGTCGCAAAATCCATGAATTTGAATTTTTTGATTTTTTGTCGTTTCTATGCATCTAGGGATCCTTATCTCTTCAACGGCGGCAATGTTTTGTTTTAACTTGTGCCATTGATTTTGTAAATTCAAAGGGAGTATTTCATCCCAATCGACTTCTGATTTCCAAATTCTCTGCATCAATATTTTTGCGCCTACAGTCACTGGAGCCAACCAGCCAAGAGGGTCATACAGTTTAGCAATTTCGGATAATGTTTTCCGTTTTGTAAGCACCAGCTCCCTTGAATTTATGTCGTTCATGTGTACCTTAAACTGGAATGTGTCACTTATAGGGCTCCAATGAATTCCTAATGTTTTGATGGTGTCATCAGTGTCAATATTTATAGTATTTTTGCTCCGCGACTCGATTGGAATACCTTCCAATATGCTTGCGTCATTTGCCGCCCACTTCCGAAGATGAAAACCAGCTTCTCTCAACATCTCCATGAGTTGCTTTTTAGCTTCTCGGCACTCTAAGATTGTGTCCTGTCCGGACATTACGTCATCAACGTAAAAATCATGCTTTGCTCTTTCTGAGGCTATTGGATAGTTGAACTGTTCGTCCTCGGCTAGCTGCTGTAACGTTTTAACCGCCAAATATGGTGCTGAGGCGGTACCGTACGTCACTGTTGTAAGTTTGTACTCCTTGATGGGTCTGTCAGGTGAAGTTCTCCATAAAACTCTTTGATAGTCTTGATGATCATGATGCAACCCAATTTGGCGGTACATTTTTTCCACGTCTGCGTTAAAAACATATTTATGTTTTCTCCAGCGCATCAATATGTTCGAAATGTCGCCTTGTAGCCTTGGGCCAACCAGCATCAATTCGTTTAGGCTTACGTCAGTCGATGTTTTGGCTGACGCGTCGAATACTACACGTAGTCTGGTAGTAGTGCTGTCAGGTTTTATAACAGCATGATGAGGCATGTAGTATGTATCGCCTGTTCTTAATTGGTTCGGTTTTACTTCCACCATATGTCCAAGATTCAGAAAGTCGTTGATGACATCTGTGTACTCTTGCTTTAGCTTCGGATTTTTGTTAAGCTGAGCTTCGAGTTGGAGAAATCTTGCGATTGCTCTTTTTTTGGACTCACCCAGCTTGGATGTTTGATTTCTGTCTTTGAAGGGTATTTTGACCACATATCTTCCGTTTTGCTTCCGAAAATGTGTATTTTTGTAGAAAATTTCACATTCTTTCTCCAATTCTGTTTGTAGCCTTGGATGTGAAACTTCCTCCAGCTCCCAGAATTTTTCCAGCTGCTCGTCAACTTCTTTTTGTACTATTAGCCCAGTGACACTGTTATTGTCACTGCACCTTTCATGCATAGTTCGTCCTGATATCAGCCATCCTAAGTGTGATCTTTGGGCTATGAGCAGATTTTCAGCATCCCTTTTAAGACCATCCAGAATGACATTTCCAAATGTGTCAGCGCCGATGATCATGTCAATTGATCCAGGATTATTATATGTTGGATCGGCAAGCTCTAGTTTCTGCAAATTTCCTAGATTTTTGAATTTCTTTGATGGTAGCTGGTTTGTCAATTTCGGTAAGACCAGAGCTTCTACTTGCAGTTTGAATTCTGATGGGAACCATGAAGTAATCATTACTTCCACCTTGTGGTGTGAAGTGCCAGCTTTCATTGCGCCTAGGCCACACACTTCAACATTCACCTTCGTTTTCTTAAGGCCCAATAGTTCAACTGTTGATTCAGTAATTTATGTAGCTTGAGAGCCTGGGTCGATCAATGCTCGTAACTTGACACTGTTACCATTACTGCTACTTGCGTTGACCATTGCTGTCGAAAGAACAATGCTTTGATCTTGGAAGCAGTGATTCACTTGTTTTTTCTGCCAGTCAATGTGCAACATTGTATGGTGTTTTTTGTTGCAATGTTTGCATAGACGTTTGCTAAGACATGTACTTTGTTTGGGGTGTAGCAAACAGTTATAACATAGTCCTGCCTGCTTGATTTTTTGACACCGTTCACTTGGTGTGTAGTTGCTGAATTGTGGGCATGAATATATCACATGGTCACCCTTGCAAATGGAGCACTGAGCGTTTTTTGAACCAACGTGAAATATTCTTAATGGTTTTGATTCATCCATTTGTTTTGATGCCCTTTTTACGGGAGTTAGTACTTCCAAGGCTTGGTATCGTCTTCCCAAAAAATCCAGCAAGGTTTTTACTGTTGGCATCTTGTTCGGCTCTAACAGGCTCTGCTCGAACAGATTTCGTGATTCTGGGTCAAGCGTTTTTGTTGTCAGGTGTACAATAATTGGGCCCCATGTTGAAGTATCGAAGCCCAAATTGTTAATAGCTGCTAACCCTTCCTTGATTGCATCCAGCATTGTCTTAATATTGTTCGCTGATGGTGAATTTCCTTGTTGCCCAGCGGTGATCATTTTGTCAATATGGAGTGATACAATTTTTCTCTCATTATTGTATCTATTTTTCAGTGTTTCCCACGCGCTGTTGTAATTTTCACTGGTCAACGAAAAGTGTTGGATCAAATGAAGCGGTTCTCCTTCCAAATGAGTTCTTAAATACTCCATTTTTTCTGCAGTGCTCAGACGACTTTTGTGGTGGATAATATTCATGAACAGATCATAAAAGGATTGCCATTTTAAGTAATTTCCTTTAAAAACTGGTAATTTTATTAAAGGTAACCTCGATGCGCATGGTTTTGTTTCTTCTCCGTTGGTTTGGTTTGTTGCTGCAATCCTGGATGCCATCTGATGCAGGAAGCGGTTAATGTCTCGTTTAACATTATAGTAATCACTGTCTGTGACATACTTTGTTTGAAGATCAGAAACTGTAGCATTCGCTATATAATCCTCATGCAATTCAGTGAGATTTTTTAACTGATCCAATAACATTTTTTGTTGGTAGTCGTGTATTTCTTTGGAATAGTGCTCCAAAGTCTCTTCGAACTCTTCAATGTTACTTATTACGGCTTCAACCTTGAGTTCAAGTTTTCTTAATGTTTGTGTTTGTATTTGGTTGGCGTTTGCCGCCTTGTTCATAGAGCCTGATGAATGAGAAGGAGTAGGAGTTATGACCTGCTTTAGAGCCTGGGTTGAATGAGAGGGAGTAGGAGTTATGGCCTCCAAGCTCCGCTTCAGTTCTTCATACATCTCCTTCACTCTCTCATAAGTTTTTCTGTCCATGTAAGGAGTGTCATGTTTCGCAACTCCTTTTATTTTTTCGTGATTTTCTTGGAATTGATCCCAGATTTCACCGATTTTGCGTAGTCTGTCCTGTTTGTATTGTTGGGTTTTTCGTGACGCACTGTCCTTGCTGAAGTTGATCTTAAGTTTTTCTAGCTCTTCCGCTAGTTTCTTTTGTTTGCCACCAATGATGAAGATTTCTGTTTCGTCTTCCATCGTAAAAATTTATTATTTTTTTTTTTTTGTTTGTTTTCACTTCACTTTTTTATCAGTGTCGTAAGCCCTGATAAACGCTTATACTACAAAAAAATAACCACTATTCTTTTTTTTTTTTTTTTTGTTTAATTTTCCAGTGTTAATAGCCCTGGTAACGCTTTCTGTGTTCGTTAATTTTTTCTCGAAGGACCAAATGTTAATACCTCTTACCACTGGCGGGGGAAAGTATAAACAAGAAACCCAGAGCACTAAAATGAATAGAACTGACACTAACTGTTTTAAACTGCGAATGTGTATGCTTTATTTCTTACAAGACTATTTATACATAAAACTAGCTTACATTGCAAATAATTCGTCAACATTTTTTGGTGCCAGACAGGCATACTACTTCTATTGTAATTTAATATATTGCTGATTAATGAAAATATGACTGTGAGACAATGAACAGTATTTTTTGAGTTAAGTGAAATATGAATATGATACAAATGTATGGGCACTCGCGAGGTGCGCTCTGTTTGTGCTTAGGACAGCATAATGTGTTGTGGTTGTTGTCTCAACATGCTGGGGCCTCCCTCAACTGATGAGCCTCAAAGAACAGGGTGATCTTGTGCCATCCCAAAACCGGTTTATACCTGGAAGTCAGAAGTTGAGAATCTCCTTTTTCTCGGTACTGGAATCTCGCGGGTCTGCAGCTCAATCACAGGGCTGGCATGCTTATGCTGACGTCTGTTTTTGAACAGAATAAGGAGGATGACACAGATAAAAAGCACCCGAATCAAACTATAGCCTATTGTGTGGTGCATGTAGTGTGAGGTGGTGTTTGCGGGTAACTGCTCATGATTCTTAAGAGCTGTTATCCAATTTTGAAGTTGTTTGACGTCCTCGTTCCCATTTTCAAGGAATACCTCTGGCAATGTCAGTGGACTTGAAGTATTCAGAGGCGCTTCCTGTAGCATAGTAGTTATATTGGCGGCTGGGATGAATGCCGTATATAGCTTGCTTGAATGGATGTTATGCGACGTTATGATCATGGTATCTTCCTTCAAAACACAGTTTTGTTGTAGCGTTAACATTCCGTCGTCTTTGAGAGTGATGTCTGAAACCGTGTTATCGCAGATCAGGTTAAACGTGTACTCTTTGTCAAGTACATAGATCCAACTGTTTGCTATGTTCAATTGTATCCACACTGGTGATGGCGGAATGCCTATTAACTTACAAAAGGGCGAAAGCTCTTTTTTGTGACTGAGAAGGTCTAATTCACATCTGCTTACATTAGATCTCCGATTGAAGATAGGGTGTTGTTGATGACATAAGTACTTAGCGTTGAAGAGACTGCACTTACTCATTTCATCTTTAGTCATAGTATGGTATGATTCGCGAAGAATATTTACTGCTAAGTAATCAGTTGAAGGCTCGATGTACACAAATTCGTTCCAATGAGCTGCAGGGACTGGAATCATTTTAAAAATTTCGAAATCCTCAGTAGTTATAAGAGGAATTCTAATTTCAAAGATGACACTCCGCTCAGTAATTCGTGCCTTTGCCGTCAACAATCGGTATAACGGCAAGAGGTTAGTTTTGTCTTCAGGTACCGTCAATTGGGAAGGCAAATGGTTTCCAATGATTTTCACTTGGTCATGCAGCTGATCTGGTGTTATGATTAGCTGATTGATTTTTGAATGGTGCAGGTCTGTTAACACGTCAAGCAGGGAGGCTTGTGTTTGTTGGAAACTGAGCATGGCTAGTGTAGAGTATGCTGATAGAGTAAGGAAATCCTGTGCAGCTGCATTTTCTTCGTTGTCAGTTTTCACGTTAGCTGATAAAAGCTCTAGGTTGTTTTGAAATACCTGCAATTGTTGCGTAACTGCTTCTTCGTCTTTGCGTAATATATTAGCAGTAGCCTCAGCAATCAACGTTTGGTTTTTGATGAGGCCAAGTAAGTGATTATGATTGGTTTTGAGGCTTTCGATGTCTTGCTCGTACTGGTCGGCAAACTCCTTGTCTAGGACACCGAAAAGCCTGTTTGCTACCATTCCAACGACGTCAAAAGGTGATCTCTTTATTCTTGTTTCTGGCTGCCTTTCTTTTTGTTGATTAAAAAGTACTTTATTGTTGTTCCGTATAATTGACAGGTGGTGATTGAATTGGTTTACCAAATTGAAGCAATGATTGTAACGTTTCAACCTCTTGTCAATACCCCTTTTCCTGCAATATGTATTCATTCCATCAACCAGGTTTTCAAATCCTTGAATTTCACGCCAATAGTTACTTAGATCGTAGTATACAACGAGCTTCCAATCACTTGTAATTAGATGGATGGTTACAAGTTTCTCGAAGTAAATGCCCGGATGGTTTGTGAATGGTGTTATTTCTGCACCCTTATTGGCAGCCAATGCTGTTGCGTTTCTGCCTCCCAGGACGAGAAGCAGGAGCAGGGTAGCTACTATTCTAGCCGCTTTATTTACGTTATTTTGATATGTTGGGCACAAGGTTTCCTTTTTTTGTGTATTTGTAATGGTCGTTGAAACTTGTGCTACTTTCTCTTTTTCTCCTTCCTCTTCTAGATGTGAGCTGCTTGTTGGTTTTGGGTCAGTTTTTACGTTAGCTCTTGGGTCTTGTATCTCTATAGGTAAACGACATAATTTTGTAATGGGTCGTTTTATGTGCTTATTGTTAGTAAACACAGTTGCAGCTCGAACCCCATTATCTTTTCCTGGGTGGGCTTCCGATATTCTACCCATTACCCAGGTGGTCGGCGGCATACGATCTTCTTTAATGAGAACAATGTCACCAACTTTAATGTTGTCTTCACTATGTTTCCATTTAGGCCTTTGTTGGAGTTGCGATAGATATTCGGAAGACCATGTTTTCCAAAAATCTTGCGTCATCTTTTGTAATAGCTGCCAACGTGAACGGTATGTTCTTGCTTCCTCAATTATGGGTTCTGGAGAAGCATTTAGAGCGCTTCCAACGAGAAAGTGACCAGCAGTTAGTATGATCGTTTCGCTAACATCATTTTCTATTGCAGTTAACGGCCGAGAATTTAAGCAGGCTTCTACTTGGGTTTCACTCGTTCTGGGTTTCACTCGGCCCATGGTTCGATGAAGAATGCAGGCAGGCAAATGCAGCCAAACAAAGAGCACGACAAATGCTTATGCAAACACGAACAAGGGCTGCTTACGATCAGTATAAAGAGATTTACAAGGAGAGAAGAAGGGAAGAACACCGACTTCTCAAAAAGAAAAAGAAGCAGCATGGGAAGCGCTCGTTTGAGGAAATAGAGAGGTGCCATGACAGGAACGAGATTCGGAAGTTTTACCAAAAGGTAAAAAGATCCTGCCAGGGTGGCAAACCCCGAACTCAAGCCTGTAAAGACCAGCAGGGAAACATAGTTATAGAGTCACAGTCACTACTGAGGATCTGGAAAGATCATTTCTGAAGACTGCTTAGCGGCGATGAAGACATAAATTCCGCTGTCAGGCAGATTGCCCCATTCAGCTTGGACGATGATCAAGAATGCCGTCCTCCCGACCTAGAAGACGTAAAGCTTGCCATATGCAAACTTAAATCAAATAAGACTGCAGGTGCAGATGGCCTTGATGCCGAACTTTTCAAGGCAGATTGAGATCAGTTGGAAAGGAGCATGCACCAGCTGATCTGCATGATATGGTCGGTAGAAAGCATGCCCGATGAATGGAACCTCAGTATCGTATGCCCGATCCTAAAGAAGGGAGACCCTCACAATTGCGCCAATTACAGAGGGATAAGCCTCCTTAACGTCGCTTATATGATCTTGTCTGCTGTAATATGTGAACGTCTGAAACCCCACGTCAACAACTTGATAGGTCCTTATCAATGTGGTTTTAGACCAGAGAAGTCCTCAATAGACCAAATTTTCACATTACGGCAGATCTTGGAAAAAACCCGAGAACATAATATCGATTTTCACCACCTCTTTATCGATTTCAAGGCCGCGTATGACAGTATTTACAGAGACGAGCTGTACAGAGCCATATCTAGTTTCAGCATCCCTGCAAAGCTCGTACGACTATGCAGGATGACTTTGGAGAATTCAAGCTGCTCCGTCAAGGTCGGAAAAGAACTCACCGAGACCTTTGATGTCGAAAAAGGCTTTAGGCAAGGCGACAAACTGTCATGCGATTTCTTCAACATCATACTTGAACAGATTGTAAGAAACTCAAACGTCAACACCAGAGGAACAATCTTTCAAAAGTCTGTACAATTACTCGCCTATGCAGACGATATTGACGTAATGGGAAGAAAAAAGCGTGATGTCATAGGTGCTTTTGCGAGTATTGAAACAGAAGCGGCAAAAATGGGTTTGATGGTTAATGAGGGCAAAACGAAGTATATGCTGTCATCAAACAAGGACACAGAACATCGACGAATTGGACAAAACGTCACAATAGACAGACATAACTTCGAGGTAGTACAGGACTTCGTCTACCTAGGATCCGCTGTAGACACGGAAAACAACATCAGTGCGGAGATCAAACGGAGAATAACTCTTGCCAACCGTTGCTTCTTTGGGTTAAGAAGGCAATTGAGAAACAAAACCCTCTCTAGAAAAAACAAGGTGACCTTGTATAAGACCTTAATCATCCCAGTCCTGCTGTACGGCGCGGAGGCATGGACCTTATCGAAAGCGGATGAGGAAACTCTTGGTCGTTTCGAAAGAAAAATTCTCCGAATGATCTTTGGTCCCGTATGCGAACAATGTGTGGAGAAGAAGATACAACAACGAGCTGTATGAGCTGTACCGTGACATGGGCATAGCCAGAAGAGTACGCATCGCGAGGCTACGATGGTTGGGCCATGTAGAGCGGATGGACCCAAACGTTCCGGCTCGTCGGGTGCTCGAAAGCACATTGCAGGGAAATCGCGGAAGGGGAAGACCTCGTCTTAGGTGGCGCAATCAAGTGGATGAAGACCTCAACCGACTTGGAGTGCGAAACTGGAGAGAGCTCGCCCGAGATCGAAATCGTTATAGAAGGATGTTGGTTGAGGCCCAGGTTCACCCCGAACTGTAATGCCCACCTAAGTAAGTTCTACTTGGGCTAGCACAGTGGCCAATTCTTCAAAAGTGAGGGTTGTATCTCCAATGACACGTTTAAGATGATATTTCGTGGACTTAACACAAGCTTCCCATAATCCTCCAAAATGAGGTGCAGCTGGTGGTATAAAGTGCCAATGTGTGCCATCTTTCATAAGTTTGATTGATGCATCCCTTTCTGCTTGTTTGATGGAAGCTCTTAGTTGTTGTTGGACTTCTTTGTTAGCTCCAACGAACGTGGTGCCGTTGTCACTGTAAAAGTGTGAGCACATTCCTCTCCTTGCAGTAAATCTTTTAAGTGCAGCTAGAAACGCTGCTGAGCTAAGGTCACTAACCAGCTCAATATGTGCTGCTTTGGTCGCAAAACAAACGAAGATTGCTATGTAGCCCTTTGTTGATCGGTTTCCTCTTCCCTTGGAGATGAGTACTTGAACAGGTCCAGCGTAATCAATTCCCGTATGAGTAAACGGTCTCGATGGTGTCACTCTGGCCGCTGGTAGTGTTCCCATTTTTTGGACACTAGGTTGTGCACTAGAACGATAGCATCTAGTGCACTTGCGTATGACTTCACGGATCACGCCTTTAGCTTGTAGTATCCAATACTGTTGTCTAAGTTTTGCCAGCGTTAGTCGAACTCCACCGTGCAGTGTGCTGGTATGAGCATCTTCAATCAACAGCTTTGTAAATTTCTCATTGTGTGGTAAAATGTATGGATGTTTTTCTGATTGCATCAATTGTGAATTCTGCAATCGACCTCCTACTACCAGTATGTTGTCGCCATTTAAGTATGGGTTCAATGACAATATTTTACTCTTTTTGCTCAACTCATTACCATTCTTAATACATTTTATTTCTTCTGCAAAGACCCTTTCCTGAACTGTCCGTATGATTGCGTTTCTTGCGTTATTGATCTCGTTTACAGATAGAATATCTGCTTTCTTTATTGCATTTGAACAGCGGTTCGGGAATTTTTCAGTATTTTGTATTGTTCTTTTTGATGAGTAGTTTCTTTGTGGCCTTTGCATTTAGCGATGAATCTCCTGCAATATGCAGCTATTCTGACCAATTTGTAGTAACAAGAAAATCGTTCGAGTATGTCTTCAGATGGTCGCACTTCTACCGCCAATACCTTCCTTGTTTCAGGAACATATGTGGGAGGATGGTCAAGTTGAATTTGTGATGGCCATTCAACAATGTCCTGTTTTAGCCAATCTGGACCATTCCACCATAGTTGATTCTCTGCTATATGTTCTGGCAAGCAGCCTCTGGATGCACAGTCAGCAGGGTTATCTGATGATTGCACATGTCTCCAACGATCAGGCTTTATTGCTGCTTGTATCTCTGATACCCTGTTGGCCACGAACGTCTTCCAGGTCGATAAACACTTCTGGATCCAGGCCAAGGTTATTGTTGAATCAGTCCAGGCGAAGACATCTCCAACTTGTGAGCCGAATGTCCTTAATATGTCTGACATCAATTTAGACAAAAGATGAGCACCACACAGCTCCAACTTTGGAAGTTGAAGTTTCATGCGCATTGGTGCAACCTTGGTTTTTGCACCAAGGATATTAGTACGAAAAAGTCCATTCGGCAAAGCTACTCTGGAGTAAACTACGGCTGCGTAAGCTGCTTCAGAGGCGTCGCAAAATCCATGAATTTGAATTTTTTGATTTTTTGTCGTTTCTATGCATCTAGGGATCCTTATCTCTTCAACGGCGGCAATGTTTTGTTTTAACTTGTGCCATTGATTTTGTAAATTCAAAGGGAGTATTTCATCCCAATCGACTTCTGATTTCCAAATTCTCTGCATCAATATTTTTGCGCCTACAGTCACTGGAGCCAACCAGCCAAGAGGGTCATACAGTTTAGCAATTTCGGATAATGTTTTCCGTTTTGTAAGCACCAGCTCCCTTGAATTTATGTCGTTCATGTGTACCTTAAACTGGAATGTGTCACTTATAGGGCTCCAATGAATTCCTAATGTTTTGATGGTGTCATCAGTGTCAATATTTATAGTATTTTTGCTCCGCGACTCGATTGGAATACCTTCCAATATGCTTGCGTCATTTGCCGCCCACTTCCGAAGATGAAAACCAGCTTCTCTCAACATCTCCATGAGTTGCTTTTTAGCTTCTCGGCACTCTAAGATTGTGTCCTGTCCGGACATTACGTCATCAACGTAAAAATCATGCTTTGCTCTTTCTGAGGCTATTGGATAGTTGAACTGTTCGTCCTCGGCTAGCTGCTGTAACGTTTTAACCGCCAAATATGGTGCTGAGGCGGTACCGTACGTCACTGTTGTAAGTTTGTACTCCTTGATGGGTCTGTCAGGTGAAGTTCTCCATAAAACTCTTTGATAGTCTTGATGATCATGATGCAACCCAATTTGGCGGTACATTTTTTCCACGTCTGCGTTAAAAACATATTTATGTTTTCTCCAGCGCATCAATATGTTCGAAATGTCGCCTTGTAGCCTTGGGCCAACCAGCATCAATTCGTTTAGGCTTACGTCAGTCGATGTTTTGGCTGACGCGTCGAATACTACACGTAGTCTGGTAGTAGTGCTGTCAGGTTTTATAACAGCATGATGAGGCATGTAGTATGTATCGCCTGTTCTTAATTGGTTCGGTTTTACTTCCACCATATGTCCAAGATTCAGAAAGTCGTTGATGACATCTGTGTACTCTTGCTTTAGCTTCGGATTTTTGTTAAGCTGAGCTTCGAGTTGGAGAAATCTTGCGATTGCTCTTTTTTTGGACTCACCCAGCTTGGATGTTTGATTTCTGTCTTTGAAGGGTATTTTGACCACATATCTTCCGTTTTGCTTCCGAAAATGTGTATTTTTGTAGAAAATTTCACATTCTTTCTCCAATTCTGTTTGTAGCCTTGGATGTGAAACTTCCTCCAGCTCCCAGAATTTTTCCAGCTGCTCGTCAACTTCTTTTTGTACTATTAGCCCAGTGACACTGTTATTGTCACTGCACCTTTCATGCATAGTTCGTCCTGATATCAGCCATCCTAAGTGTGATCTTTGGGCTATGAGCAGATTTTCAGCATCCCTTTTAAGACCATCCAGAATGACATTTCCAAATGTGTCAGCGCCGATGATCATGTCAATTGATCCAGGATTATTATATGTTGGATCGGCAAGCTCTAGTTTCTGCAAATTTCCTAGATTTTTGAATTTCTTTGATGGTAGCTGGTTTGTCAATTTCGGTAAGACCAGAGCTTCTACTTGCAGTTTGAATTCTGATCTGAACCATGAAGTAATCATTACTTCCACCTTGTGGTGTGAAGTGCCAGCTTTCGTTGCGCCTAGGCCACACACTTCAACATTCACCTTCGTTTTCTTAAGGCCCAATAGTTCAACTGTTGATTCAGTAATTTATGTAGCTTGAGAGCCTGGGTCGATCAATGCTCGTAACTTGACACTGTTACCATTACTGCTACTTGCGTTGACCATTGCTGTCGAAAGAACAATGCTTTGATCTTGGAAGCAGTGATTCACTTGTTTTTTCTGCCAGTCAATGTGCAACATTGTATGGTGTTTTTTGTTGCAATGTTTGCATAGACGTTTGCTAAGACATGTACTTTGTTTGGGGTGTAGCAAACAGTTATAACATAGTCCTGCCTGCTTGATTTTTTGACACCGTTCACTTGGTGTGTAGTTGCTGAATTGTGGGCATGAATATATCATATGGTCACCCTTGCAAATGGAGCACTGAGTGTTTTTTGAACCAACGTGAAATATTCTTAATGGTTTTGATTCATCCATTTGTTTTGATGCCCTTTTTACGGGAGTTAGTACTTCCAAGGCTTGGTATCGTCTTCCCAAAAAATCCAGCAAGGTTTTTACTGTTGGCATCTTGTTCGGCTCTAACAGGCTCTGCTCGAACAGATTTCGTGATTCTGGGTCAAGCGTTTTTGTTGTCAGGTGTACAATAATTGGGCCCCATGTTGAAGTATCGAAGCCCAAATTGTTAATAGCTGCTAACCCTTCCTTGATTGCATCCAGCATTGTCTTAATATTGTTCGCTGATGGTGAATTTCCTTGTTGCCCAGCGGTGATCATTTTGTCAATATGGAGTGATACAATTTTTCTCTCATTATTGTATCTATTTTTCAGTGTTTCCCACGCGCTGTTGTAATTTTCACTGGTCAACGAAAAGTGTTGGATCAAATGAAGCGGTTCTCCTTCCAAATGAGTTCTTAAATACTCCATTTTTTCTGCAGTGCTCAGACGACTTTTGTGGTGGATAATATTCATGAACAGATCATAAAAGGATTGCCATTTTAAGTAATTTCCTTTAAAAACTGGTAATTTTATTAAAGGTAACCTCGATGCGCATGGTTTTGTTTCTTCTCCGTTGGTTTGGTTTGTTGCTGCAATCCTGGATGCCATCTGATGCAGGAAGCGGTTAATGTCTCGTTTAACATTATAGTAATCACTGTCTGTGACATACTTTGTTTGAAGATCAGAAACTGTAGCATTCGCTATATAATCCTCATGCAATTCAGTGAGATTTTTTAACTGATCCAATAACATTTTTTGTTGGTAGTCGTGTATTTCTTTGGAATAGTGCTCCAAAGTCTCTTCGAACTCTTCAATGTTACTTATTACGGCTTCAACCTTGAGTTCAAGTTTTCTTAATGTTTGTGTTTGTATTTGGTTGGCGTTTGCCGCCTTGTTCATAGAGCCTGATGAATGAGAAGGAGTAGGAGTTATGACCTGCTTTAGAGCCTGGGTTGAATGAGAGGGAGTAGGAGTTATGGCCTCCAAGCTCCGCTTCAGTTCTTCATACATCTCCTTCACTCTCTCATAAGTTTTTCTGTCCATGTAAGGAGTGTCATGTTTCGCAACTCCTTTTATTTTTTCGTGATTTTCTTGGAATTGATCCCAGATTTCACCGATTTTGCGTAGTCTGTCCTGTTTGTATTGTTGGGTTTTTCGTGACGCACTGTCCTTGCTGAAGTTGATCTTAAGTTTTTCTAGCTCTTCCGCTAGTTTCTTTTGTTTGCCACCAATGATGAAGATTTCTGTTTCGTCTTCCATCGTAAAAATTTATTATTTTTTTTTTTTTGTTTGTTTTCACTTCACTTTTTTATCAGTGTCGTAAGCCCTGATAAACGCTTATACTACAAAAAAATAACCACTATTCTTTTTTTTTTTTTTTTTGTTTAATTTTCCAGTGTTAATAGCCCTGGTAACGCTTTCTGTGTTCGTTAATTTTTTCTCGAAGGACCAAATGTTAATACCTCTTACCACTGGCGGGGGAAAGTATAAACAAGAAACCCAGAGCACTAAAATGAATAGAACTGACACTAACTGTTTTAAACTGCGAATGTGTATGCTTTATTTCTTACAAGACTATTTATACATAAAACTAGCTTACATTGCAAATAATTCGTCAACATTTTTTGGTGCCAGACAGGCATACTACTTCTATTGTAATTTAATATATTGCTGATTAATGAAAATATGACTGTGAGACAATGAACAGTATTTTTTGAGTTAAGTGAAATATGAATATGATACAAATGTATGGGCACTCGCGAGGTGCGCTCTGTTTGTGCTTAGGACAGCATAATGTGTTGTGGTTGTTGTCTCAACATGCTGGGGCCTCCCTCAACTGATGAGCCTCAAAGAACAGGGTGATCTTGTGCCATCCCAAAACCGGTTTATACCTGGAAGTCAGAAGTTGAGAATCTCCTTTTTCTCGGTACTGGAATCTCGCGGGTCTGCAGCTCAATCACAGGGCTGGCATGCTTATGCTGACGTCTGTTTTTGAACAGAATAAGGAGGATGACACAGATAAAAAGCACCCCAATCAAACTATAGCCTATTGTGTGGTGCATGTAGTGTGAGGTGGTGTTTGCGGGTAACTGCTCATGATTCTTAAGAGCTGTTATCCAATTTTGAAGTTGTTTGACGTCCTCGTTCCCATTTTCAAGGAATACCTCTGGCAATGTCAGTGGACTTGAAGTATTCAGAGGCGCTTCCTGTAGCATAGTAGTTATATTGGCGGCTGGGATGAATGCCGTATACAGCTTGCTTGAATGGATGTTATGCGACGTTATGATCATGGTATCTTCCTTCAAAACACAGTTTTGTTGTAGCGTTAACATTCCGTCGTCTTTGAGAGTGATGTCTGAAACCGTGTTATCGCAGATCAGGTTAAACGTGTACTCTTTGTCAAGTACATAGATCCAACTGTTTGCTTTGTTCAATTGTATCCACACTGGTGATGGCGGAATGCTTCTTAACTTACAAAAGGGCGAAAGCTCTTTTTTGTGACTGAGAAGGTCTAATTCACATCTGCTTACATTAGATCTCCGATTGAAGATAGGGTGTTGTTGATGACATAAGTACTTAGCGTTGAAGAGACTGCACTTACTCATTTCATCTTTAGTCATAGTATGGTATGATTCGCGAAGAATATTTACTGCTAAGTAATCAGTTGAAGGCTCGATGTACACAAATTCGTTCCAATGAGCTGCAGGGACTGGAATCGTTTTAAAAGTTTCGAAATCCTCAGTAGTTATAAGAGGAATTCTAATTTCAAAGATGACACTCCGCTCAGTAATTCGTGCCTTTGCCGTCAACAATCGGTATAACGGCAAGAGGTTAGTTTTGTCTTCAGGTATCGTCAATTGGGAAGGCAAATGGTTTCCAATGATTTTCACTTGGTCATGCAGCTGATCTGGTGTTATGATTAGCTGATTGATTTTTGAATGGTGCAGGTCTGTTAACACGTCAAGCAGGGAGGCTTGTGTTTGTTGGAAACTGAGCATGGCTAGTGTAGAGTATGCTGATAGAGTAAGAAAATCCTGTGCAGCTGCATTTTCTTCGTTGTCAGTTTTCACGTTAGCTGATAAAAGCTCTAGGTTGTTTTGAAATACCTGCAATTGTTGCGTAACTGCTTCTTCGTCTTTGCGTAATATATTAGCAGTAGCCTCAGCAATCAACGTTTGGTTTTTGATGAGGCCAAGTAAGTGATTATCATTGGTTTTGAGGCTTTCGATGTCTTGCTCGTACTGGTCGGCAAACTCCTTGTCTAGGACACCGAAAAGCCTGTTTGCTACCATTCCAACGACGTCAAAAGGTGATCTCTTTATTCTTGTTTCTGGCTGCCTTTCTTTTTGTTGATTAAAAAGTACTTTATTGTTGTTCCGTATTATTGACAGGTGGTGATTGAATTGGTTTACCAAATTGAAGCAATGATTGTAACGTTTCAACCTCTTGTCAATACCCCTTTTCCTGCAATATGTATTCATTCCATCAACCAGGTTTTCAAATCCTTGAATTTCACGCCAATAGTTACTTAGATCGTAGTATACAACGAGCTTCCAATCACTTGTAATTAGATGGATGGTTACAAGTTTCTCGAAGTAAATGCCCGGATGGTTTGTGAATGGTGTTATTTCTGCACCCTTATTGGCAGCCAATGCTGTTGCGTTTCTGCCTCCCAGGACGAGAAGCAGGAGCAGGGTAGCTACTATTCTAGCCGCTTTATTTACGTTATTTTGATATGTTGGGCACAAGGTTTCCTTTTTTTGTGTATTTGTAATGGTCGTTGAAACTTGTGCTACTTTCTCTTTTTCTCCTTCCTCTTCTAGATGTGAGCTGCTTGTTGGTTTTGGGTCAGTTTTTACGTTAGCTCTTGGGTCTTGTATCTCTATAGGTAAACGACATAATTTTGTAATGGGTCGTTTTATGTGCTTATTGTTAGTAAACACAGTTGCAGCTCGAACCCCATTATCTTTTCCTGGGTGGACTTCCGATATTCTACCCATTACCCAGGTGGTCGGCGGCATACGATCTTCTTTAATGAGAACAATGTCACCAACTTTAATGTTGTCTTCACTATGTTTCCATTTAGGCCTTTGTTGGAGTTGCGATAGATATTCGGAAGACCATGTTTTCCAAAAATCTTGCGTCATCTTTTGTAATAGCTGCCAACGTGAACGGTATGTTCTTGCTTCCTCAATTATGGGTTCTGCAGAAGCATTTAGAGCGCTTCCAACGAGAAAGTGACCAGCAGTTAGTATGATCGTTTCGCTAACATCATTTTCTATTGCAGTTAACGGCCGAGAATTTAAGCAGGCTTCTACTTGGGTTTCACTCGTTCTGGGTTTCACTCGGCCACCAAAACGAAACCCATGGTTCGATGAAGAATGCAGGCAGGCAAATGCAGCCAAACAAAGAGCACGACAAATGCTTATGCAAACACGAACAAGGGCTGCTTACGATCAGTATAACGAGATTTACAAGGAGAGAAGAAGGGAAGAACACCGACTTCTCAAAAAGAAAAAGAAGCAGCATGAGAAGCGCTCGTTTGAGGAAATAGAGAGGTGCCATGACAGGAACGAGATTCGGAAGTTTTACCAAAAGGTAAAAAGATCCTGCCAGGGTGGCAAACCCCGAACTCAAGCCTGTAAAGACCAGCAGGGAAACATAATTGTAGAGTCACAGTCGCTACTGAGGATTTGGAAAGATCATTTCTGCAGACTGCTTAACGGCGATGAAGACACAAATTCCGCTGTCAGGCAGATTGCCTCATTCAGCTTGGACGATGATCAAGAATGCCGTCCTCCCGACCTAGAAGAGGTTAAGCTTGCCATATGCAAACTTAAATCAAATAAGACTGCAGGTGCAGATGGCCTTGATGCCGAACTTTTCAAGGCAGCTGGAGACCAGTTGGAAAGGAGCATGCACCAGCTGATCTGCATGATATGGTCGAAAGAAAGCATGCCCGATGAATGGAACCTCAGTATCGTATGCCCGATCCTAAAGAAAGGAGACCCTCACAATTGCGCCAATTACAGAGGGATAAGCCTCCTTAACGTCGCTTATAAGATCTTGTCTGCTGTAATATGTGAACGTCTGAAACCCCACGTCAACAACTTGATAGGTCCTTATCAATGTGGTTTTAGACCAGAGAAGTCCACAATAGACCAAATTTTCACATTACGGCAGATCTTGGAAGAAACCCGAGAACATAATATCGATATTCACCACCTCTTTATCGATTTTAAGGCCGCGTATGACAGTATTTACAGAGACGAGCTGTACAGAGCCATGTCTAGTTTCGGCATCCCTGCAAAGCTCGTACGACTATGCAGGATGACTTTGGAGAATTCACGCTGCTCCGTCAAGGTCGGAAAAGAACTCACCGAGACCTTTGATGTCGAAAAAGGCTTTAGGCAAGGCGACAAACTGTCATGCTTCAACATCATACTTGAACAGATTGTAAGAAACTCAAACGTCAACACCAGAGGAACAATCTTTCAAAAGTCTGTACAATTACTCGCCTATGCAGACGATATTGACGTAATGGGAAGAAAAAAGCGTGATGTCATAGGTGCTTTTGCGAGTATTGAAACAGAAGCGGCAAAAATGGGTTTGATGGTTAATGAGGGCAAAACGAAGTATATGCTGTCATCAAACAAGGACACAGAACATCGACGAATTGGACAAAACGTCACAATAGACAGACATAACTTCGAGGTAGTACAGGACTTCGTCTACCTAGGATCCGCTGTAGACACGGAAAACAACATCAGTGCGGAGATCAAACGGAGAATAACTCTTGCCAACCGTTGCTTCTTTGGGTTAAGAAGGCAATTGAGAAACAAAACCCTCTCTAGAAAAAACAAGGTGACCTTGTATAAGACCTTAATCATCCCAGTCCTGCTGTACGGCGCGGAAGCATGGACCTTATCGAAAGCGGATGAGGAAACTCTTGGTCGTTTCGAAAGAAAAATTCTCCGAATGATCTTTGGTCCCGTATGCGAACAATGTGTGGAGAAGAAGATACAACAACGAGCTGTATGAGCTGTACCGTGACATGGGCATAGCCAGAAGAGTACGCATCGCGAGGCTACGATGGTTGGGCCATGTAGAGCGGATGGACCCAAACGCTCCGGCTCGTCGGGTTTTCGAAAGCACATTGCAGGGAAATCGCGGAAGGGGAAGACCTCGTCTTAGGTGGCGCAATCAAGTGGATGAAGACCTGAACCGACTTGGAGTGCGAAACTGGAGAGAGCTCGCCCGAGATCGAAATCGTTATAGAAGGATGTTGGTTGAGGCCCAGGTTCACCCCGAACTGTAATGCCCACCTAAGTAAGTTCTACTTGGGCTAGCACAGTGGCCAATTCTTCAAAAGTGAGGGTTGTATCTCCAATGACACGTTTAAGATGATATTTCGTGGACTTAACACAAGCTTCCCATAATCCTCCAAAATGAGGTGCAGCTGGTGGTATAAAGTGCCAATGTGTGCCATCTTTCATAAGTTTGATTGATGCATCCCTTTCTGCTTGTTTGATGGAAGCTCTTAGTTGTTGTTGGACTTCTTTGTTAGCTCCAACGAACGTGGTGCCGTTGTCACTGTAAAAGTGTGAGCACATTCCTCTCCTTGCAGTAAATCTTTTAAGTGCAGCTAGAAACGCTGCTGAGCTAAGGTCACTAACCAGCTCAATATGTGCTGCTTTGGTCGCAAAACAAACGAAGATTGCTATGTAGCCCTTTGTTGATCGGTTTCCTCTTCCCTTGGAGATGAGTACTTGAACAGGTCCAGCGTAATCAATTCCCGTATGAGTAAACGGTCTCGATGGTGTCACTCTGGCCGCTGGTAGTGTTCCCATTTTTTGGACACTAGGTTGTGCACTAGAACGATAGCATCTAGTGCACTTGCGTATGACTTCACGGATCACGCCTTTAGCTTGTAGTATCCAATACTGTTGTCTTAGTTTTGCCAGCGTTAGTCGAACTCCACCGTGCAGTGTGCTGGTATGAGCATCTTCAATCAACAGCTTTGTAAATTTCTCATTGTGTGGTAAAATGTATGGATGTTTTTCTGATTGCATCAATTGTGAATTCTGCAATCGACCTCCTACTACCAGTATGTTGTCGCCATTTAAGTATGGGTTCAATGACAATATTTTACTCTTTTTGCTCAACTCATTACCATTCTTAATACATTTTATTTCTTCTGCAAAGACCCTTTCCTGAACTGTCCGTATGATTGCGTTTCTTGCGTTATTGATCTCGTTTACAGATAGAATATCTGCTTTCTTTATTGCATTTGAACAGCGGTTCGGGAATTTTTCAGTATTTTGTATTGTTCTTTTTGATGAGTAGTTTCTTTGTGGCCTTTGCATTTAGCGATGAATCTCCTGCAATATGCAGCTATTCTGACCAATTTGTAGTAACAAGAAAATCGTTCGAGTATGTCTTCAGATGGTCGCACTTCTACCGCCAATACCTTCCTTGTTTCAGGAACATATGTGGGAGGATGGTCAAGTTGAATTTGTGATGGCCATTCAACAATGTCCTGTTTTAGCCAATCTGGACCATTCCACCATAGTTGATTCTCTGCTATATGTTCTGGCAAGCAGCCTCTGGATGTACAGTCAGCAGGGTTATCTGATGATTGCACATGTCTCCAACGATCAGGCTTTATTGCTGCTTGTATCTCTGATACCCTGTTGGCCACGAACGTCTTCCAGGTCGATAAACACTTCTGGATCCAGGCCAAGGTTATTGTTGAATCAGTCCAGGCGAAGACATCTCCAACTTGTGAGCCGAATGTCCTTAATATGTCTGACATCAATTTAGACAAAAGATGAGCACCACACAGCTCCAACTTTGGAAGTTGAAGTTTCATGCGCATTGGTGCAACCTTGGTTTTTGCACCAAGGATATTAGTACGAAAAAGTCCATTCGGCAAAGCTACTCTGGAGTAAACTACGGCTGCGTAAGCTGCTTCAGAGGCGTCGCAAAATCCATGAATTTGAATTTTTTGATTTTTTGTCGTTTCTATACATCTAGGGATCCTTATCTCTTCAACGGCGGCAATGTTTTGTTTTAACTTGTGCCATGTAAATTCAAAGGGAGTATTTCATCCCAATCGACTTCTGATTTCCAAATTCTCTGCATCAATATTTTTGGGCCTACAGTCACTGGAGCCAACCAGCCAAGAGGGTCATACAGTTTAGCAATTTCGGATAATGTTTTCCGTTTTGTAAGCACCAGCTCCCTTGAATTTATGTCGTTCATGTGTACCTTAAACTGGAATGTGTCACTTATAGGGCTCCAATGAATTCCTAATGTTTTGATGGTGTCATCAGTGTCAATATTTATAGTATTTTTGCTCCGCGACTCGATTGGAATACCTTCCAATATGCTTGCGTCATTTGCCGCCCACTTCCGAAGATGAAAACCAGCTTCTCTCAACATCTCCATGAGTTGCTTTTTAGCTTCTCGGCACTCTAAGATTGTGTCCTGTCCGGACATTACGTCATCAACGTAAAAATCATGCTTTGCTCTTTCTGAGGCTATTGGATAGTTGAACTGTTCGTCCTCGGCTAGCTGCTGTAACGTTTTAACCGCCAAATATGGTGCTGAGGCGGTACCGTACGTCACTGTTGTAAGTTTGTACTCCTTGATGGGTCTGTCAGGTGAAGTTCTCCATAAAACTCTTTGATAGTCTTGATGATCATGATGCAACCCAATTTGGCGGTACATTTTTTCCACGTCTGCGTTAAAAACATATTTATGTTTTCTCCAGCGCATCAATATATTCGAAATGTCGCCTTGTAGCCTTGGGCCAACCAGCATCAATTCGTTTAGGCTTACGTCAGTCGATGTTTTGGCTGACGCGTCGAATACTACACGTAGTCTGGTAGTAGTGCTGTCAGGTTTTATAACAGCATGATGAGGCATGTAGTATGTATCGCCTGTTCTTAATTGGTTCGGTTTTACTTCCACCATATGTCCAAGATTCAGAAAGTCGTTGATGACATCTGTGTACTCTTGCTTTAGCTTCGGATTTTTGTTAAGCTGAGCTTCGAGTTGGAGAAATCTTGCGATTGCTCTTTTTTTGGACTCACCCAGCTTGGATGTTTGATTTCTGTCTTTGAAGGGTATTTTGACCACATATCTTCCGTTTTGCTTCCGAAAATGTGTATTTTTGTAGAAAATTTCACATTCTTTCTCCAATTCTGTTTGTAGCCTTGGATGTGAAACTTCCTCCAGCTCCCAGAATTTTTCCAGCTGCTCGTCAACTTCTTTTTGTACTATTAGCCCAGTGACACTGTTAATGTCACTGCACCTTTCATGCATAGTTCGTCCTGATATCAGCCATCCTAAGTGTGATCTTTGGGCTATGAGCAGATTTTCAGCATCCCTTTTAAGACCATCCAGAATGACATTTCCAAATGTGTCAGCGCCGATGATCATGTCAATTGATCCAGGATTATTATATGTTGGATCGGCAAGCTCTAGTTTCTGCAAATTTCCTAGATTTTTGAATTTCTTTGATGGTAGCTGGTTTGTCAATTTCGGTAAGACCAGAGCTTCTACTTGCAGTTTGAATTCTGATGGGAACCATGAAGTAATCATTACTTCCACCTTGTGGTGTGAAGTGCCAGCTTTCGTTGCGCCTAGGCCACACACTTCAACATTCACCTTCGTTTTCTTAAGGCCCAATAGTTCAACTGTTGATTCAGTAATTTATGTAGCTTGAGAGCCTGGGTCGATCAATGCTCGTAACTTGACACTGTTACCATTACTGCTACTTGCGTTGACCATTGCTGTCGAAAGAACAATGCTTTGATCTTGGAAGCAGTGATTCACTTGTTTTTTCTGCCAGTCAATGTGCAACATTGTATGGTGTTTTTTGTTGCAATGTTTGCATAGACGTTTGCTAAGACATGTACTTTGTTTGGGGTGTAGCAAACAGTTATAACATAGTCCTGCCTGCTTGATTTTTTGACACCGTTCACTTGGTGTGTAGTTGCTGAATTGTGGGCATGAATATATCACATGGTCACCCTTGCAAATGGAGCACTGAGTGTTTTTTGAACCAACGTGAAATATTCTTAATGGTTTTGATTCATCCATTTGTTTTGATGCCCTTTTTACGGGAGTTAGTACTTCCAAGGCTTGGTATCGTCTTCCCAAAAAATCCAGCAAGGTTTTTACTGTTGGCATCTTGTTCGGCTCTAACAGGCTCTGCTCGAACAGATTTCGTGATTCTGGGTCAAGCGTTTTTGTTGTCAGGTGTACAATAATTGGGCCCCATGTTGAAGTATCGAAGCCCAAATTGTTAATAGCTGCTAACCCTTCCTTGATTGCATCCAGCATTGTCTTAATATTGTTCGCTGATGGTGAATTTCCTTGTTGCCCAGCGGTGATCATTTTGTCAATATGGAGTGATACAATTTTTCTCTCATTATTGTATCTATTTTTCAGTGTTTCCCACGCGCTGTTGTAATTTTCACTGGTCAACGAAAAGTGTTGGATCAAATGAAGCGGTTCTCCTTCCAAATGAGTTCTTAAATACTCCATTTTTTCTGCAGTGCTCAGACGACTTTTGTGGTGGATAATATTCATGAACAGATCATAAAAGGATTGCCATTTTAAGTAATTTCCTTTAAAAACTGGTAATTTTATTAAAGGTAACCTCGATGCGCATGGTTTTGTTTCTTCTCCGTTGGTTTGGTTTGTTGCTGCAATCCTGGATGCCATCTGATGCAGGAAGCGGTTAATGTCTCGTTTAACATTATAGTAATCACTGTCTGTGACATACTTTGTTTGAAGATCAGAAACTGTAGCATTCGCTATAAAATCCTCATGCAATTCAGTGAGATTTTTTAACTGATCCAATAACATTTTTTGTTGGTAGTCGTGTATTTCTTTGGAATAGTGCTCCAAAGTCTCTTCGAACTCTTCAATGTTACTTATTACGGCTTCAACCTTGAGTTCAAGTTTTCTTAATGTTTGTGTTTGTATTTGGTTGGCGTTTGCCGCCTTGTTCGTAGAGCCTGATGAATGAGAAGGAGTAGGAGTTATGACCTGCTTTAGAGCCTGGGTTGAATGAGAGGGAGTAGGAGTTATGGCCTCCAAGCTCCGCTTCAGTTCTTCATACATCTCCTTCACTCTCTCATAAGTTTTTCTGTCCATGTAAGGAGTGTCATGTTTCGCAACTCCTTTTATTTTTTCGTGATTTTCTTGGAATTGATCCCAGATTTCACCGATTTTGCGTAGTCTGTCCTGTTTGTATTGTTGGGTTTTTCGTGACGCACTGTCCTTGCTGAAGTTGATCTTAAGTTTTTCTAGCTCTTCCGCTAGTTTCTTTTGTTTGCCACCAATGATGAAGATTTCTGTTTCGTCTTCCATCGTAAAAATTTATTATTTTTTTTTTTTTTGTTTGTTTTCACTTCACTTTTTTATCAGTGTCGTAAGCCCTGATAAACGCTTATACTACAAAAAAATAACCACTATTCTTTTTTTTTTTTTTTTGTTTAATTTTCCAGTGTTAATAGCCCTGGTAACGCTTTCTGTGTTCGTTAATTTTTTCTCGAAGGACCAAATGTTAATACCTCTTACCACTGGCGGGGGAAAGTATAAACAAGAAACCCAGAGCACTAAAATGAATAGAACTGACACTAACTGTTTTAAACTGCGAATGTGTATGCTTTATTTCTTACAAGACTATTTATACATAAAACTAGCTTACATTGCAAATAATTCGTCAACATTTTTTGGTGCCAGACAGGCATACTACTTCTATTGTAATTTAATATATTGCTGATTAATGAAAATATGACTGTGAGACAATGAACAGTATTTTTTGAGTTAAGTGAAATATGAATATGATACAAATGTATGGGCACTCGCGAGGTGCGCTCTGTTTGTGCTTAGGACAGCATAATGTGTTGTGGTTGTTGTCTCAACATGCTGGGGCCTCCCTCAACTGATGAGCCTCAAAGAACAGGGTGATCTTGTGCCATCCCAAAACCGGTTTATACCTGGAAGTCAGAAGTTGAGAATCTCCTTTTTCTCGGTACTGGAATCTCGCGGGTCTGCAGCTCAATCACAGGGCTGGCATGCTTATGCTGACGTCTGTTTTTGAACAGAATAAGGAGGATGACACAGATAAAAAGCACCCCAATCAAACTATAGCCTATTGTGTGGTGCATGTAGTGTGAGGTGGTGTTTGCGGGTAACTGCTCATGATTCTTAAGAGCTGTTATCCAATTTTGAAGTTGTTTGACGTCCTCGTTCCCATTTTCAAGGAATACCTCTGGCAATGTCAGTGGACTTGAAGTATTCAGAGGCGCTTCCTGTAGCATAGTAGTTATATTGGCGGCTGGGATGAATGCCGTATACAGCTTGCTTGAATGGATGTTATGCGACGTTATGATCATGGTATCTTCCTTCAAAACACAGTTTTGTTGTAGCGTTAACATTCCGTCGTCTTTGAGAGTGATGTCTGAAACCGTGTTATCGCAGATCAGGTTAAACGTGTACTCTTTGTCAAGTACATAGATCCAACTGTTTGCTTTGTTCAATTGTATCCACACTGGTGATGGCGGAATGCTTCTTAACTTACAAAAGGGCGAAAGCTCTTTTTTGTGACTGAGAAGGTCTAATTCACATCTGCTTACATTAGATCTCCGATTGAAGATAGGGTGTTGTTGATGACATAAGTACTTAGCGTTGAAGAGACTGCACTTACTCATTTCATCTTTAGTCATAGTATGGTATGATTCGCGAAGAATATTTACTGCTAAGTAATCAGTTGAAGGCTCGATGTACACAAATTCGTTCCAATGAGCTGCAGGGACTGGAATCATTTTAAAAATTTCGAAATCCTCAGTAGTTATAAGAGGAATTCTAATTTCAAAGATGACACTCCGCTCAGTAATTCGTGCCTTTGCCGTCAACAATCGGTATAACGGCAAGAGGTTAGTTTTGTCTTCAGGTACCGTCAATTGGGAAGGCAAATGGTTTCCAATGTTTTTCACTTGGTCATGCAGCTGATCTGGTGTTATGATTAGCTGATTGATTTTTGAATGGTGCAGGTCTGTTAACACGTCAAGCAGGGAGGCTTGTGTTTGTTGGAAACTGAGCATGGCTAGTGTAGAGTATGCTGATAGAGTAAGGAAATCCTGTGCAGCTGCATTTTCTTCGTTGTCAGTTTTCACGTTAGCTGATAAAAGCTCTAGGTTGTTTTGAAATACCTGCAATTGTTGCGTAACTGCTTCTTCGTCTTTGCGTAATATATTAGCAGTAGCCTCAGCAATCAACGTTTGGTTTTTGATGAGGCCAAGTAAGTGATTATCATTGGTTTTGAGGCTTTCGATGTCTTGCTCGTACTGGTCGGCAAACTCCTTGTCTAGGACACCGAAAAGCCTGTTTGCTACCATTCCAACGACGTCAAAAGGTGATCTCTTTATTCTTGTTTCTGGCTGCCTTTCTTTTTGTTGATTAAAAAGTACTTTATTGTTGTTCCGTATTATTGACAGGTGGTGATTGAATTGGTTTACCAAATTGAAGCAATGATTGTAACGTTTCAACCTCTTGTCAATACCCCTTTTCCTGCAATATGTATTTATTCCATCAACCAGGTTTTCAAATCCTTGAATTTCACGCCAATAGTTACTTAGATCGTAGTATACAACGAGCTTCCAATCACTTGTAATTAGATGGATGGTTACAAGTTTCTCGAAGTAAATGCCCGGATGGTTTGTGAATGGTGTTATTTCTGCACCCTTATTGGCAGCCAATGCTGTTGCGTTTCTGCCTCCCAGGACGAGAAGCAGGAGCAGGGTAGCTACTATTCTAGCCGCTTTATTTACGTTATTTTGATATGTTGGGCACAAGGTTTCCTTTTTTTGTGTATTTGTAATGGTCGTTGAAACTTGTGCTACTTTCTCTTTTTCTCCTTCCTCTTCTAGATGTGAGCTGCTTGTTGGTTTTGGGTCAGTTTTTACGTTAGCTCTTGGGTCTTGTATCTCTATAGGTAAACGACATAATTTTGTAATGGGTCGTTTTATGTGCTTATTGTTAGTAAACACAGTTGCAGCTCGAACCCCATTATCTTTTCCTGGGTGGACTTCCGATATTCTACCCATTACCCAGGTGGTCGGCGGCATACGATCTTCTTTAATGAGAACAATGTCACCAACTTTAATGTTGTCTTCACTATGTTTCCATTTAGGCCTTTGTTGGAGTTGCGATAGATATTCGGAAGACCATGTTTTCCAAAAATCTTGCGTCATCTTTTGTAATAGCTGCCAACGTGAACAGTATGTTCTTGCTTCCTCAATTATGGGTTCTGGAGAAGCATTTAGAGCGCTTCCAACGAGAAAGTGACCAGCAGTTAGTATGATCGTTTCGCTAACATCATTTTCTATTGCAGTTAACGGCCGAGAATTTAAGCAGGCTTCTACTTGGGTTTCACTCGTTCTGGGTTTCACTCGGCCACCAAAACGAAACCCATGGTTCGATGAAGAATGCAGGCAGGCAAATGCAGCCAAACAAAGAGCACGACAAATGCTTATGCAAACACGAACAAGGGCTGCTTACGATCAGTATAACGAGATTTACAAGGAGAGAAGAAGGGAAGAACACCGACTTCTCAAAAAGAAAAAGAAGCAGCATGAGAAGCGCTCGTTTGAGGAAATAGAGAGGTGCCATGACAGGAACGAGATTCGGAAGTTTTACCAAAAGGTAAAAAGATCCTGCCAGGGTGGCAAACCCCGAACTCAAGCCTGTAAAGACCAGCAGGGAAACATAGTTATAGAGTCACAGTCACTACTGAGGATCTGGAAAGATCATTTCTGCAGACTGCTTAGCGGCGATGAAGACATAAATTCCGCTGTCAGGCAGATTGCCCCATTCAGCTTGGACGATGATCAAGAATGCCGTCCTCCCGACCTAGAAGAGGTAAAGCTTGCCATATGCAAACTTAAATCAAATAAGACTGCAGGTGCAGATGGCCTTGATGCCGAACTTTTCAAGGCAGCTGGAGACCAGTTGGAAAGGAGCATGCACCAGCTGATCTGCATGATATGGTCGAAAGAAAGCATGCCCGATGAATGGAACCTCAGTATCGTATGCCCGATCCTAAAGAAAGGAGACCCTCACAATTGCGCCAATTACAGAGGGATAAGCCTCCTTAACGTCGCTTATAAGATCTTGTCTGCTGTAATATGTGAACGTCTGAAACCCCACGTCAACAACTTGATAGGTCCTTATCAATGTGGTTTTAGACCAGAGTCCACAATAGACCAAATTTTCACATTACGGCAGATCTTGGAAAAAACCCGAGAACATAATATCGATATTCACCACCTCTTTATCGATTTTAAGGCCGCGTATGACAGTATTTACAGAGACGAGCTGTACAGAGCCATGTCTAGTTTCGGCATCCCTGCAAAGCTCGTACGACTATGCAGGATGACTTTGGAGAATTCACGCTGCTCCGTCAAGGTCGGAAAAGAACTCACCGAGACCTTTGATGTCGAAAAAGGCTTTAGGCAAGGCGACAAACTGTCATGCGATTTCTTCAACATCATACTTGAACAGATTGTAAGAAACTCAAACGTCAACACCAGAGGAACAATCTTTCAAAAGTCTGTACAATTACTCGCCTATGCAGACGATATTGACGTAATGGGAAGAAAAAAGCGTGATGTCATAGGTGCTTTTGCGAGTATTGAAACAGAAGCGGCAAAAATGGGTTTGATGGTTAATGAGGGCAAAACGAAGTATATGCTGTCATCAAACAAGGACACAGAACATCGACGAATTGGACAAAACGTCACAATAGACAGACATAACTTCGAGGTAGTACAAGACTTCGTCTTCCTAGGATCCGCTGTAGACACGGAAAACAACATCAGTGCGGAGATCAAACGGAGAATAACTCTTGCCAACCGTTGCTTCTTTGGGTTAAGAAGGCAATTGAGAAACAAAACCCTCTCTAGAAAAAACAAGGTGACCTTGTATAAGACCTTAATCATCCCAGTCCTGCTGTACGGCGCGGAAGCATGGACCTTATCGAAAGCGGATGAGGAAACTCTTGGTCGTTTCGAAAGAAAAATTCTCCGAATGATCTTTGGTCCCGTATGCGAACAATGTGTGGAGAAGAAGATACAACAACGAGCTGTATGAGCTGTACCGTGACATGGGCATAGCCAGAAGAGTACGCATCGCGAGGCTACGATGGTTGGGCCATGTAGAGCGGATGGACCCAAACGCTCCGGCTCGTCGGGTTTTCGAAAGCACATTGCAGGGAAATCGCGGAAGGGGAAGACCTCGTCTTAGGTGGCGCAATCAAGTGGATGAAGACCTCAACCGACTTGGAGTGCGAAACTGGAGAGAGCTCGCCCGAGATCGAAATCGTTATAGAAGGATGTTGGTTGAGGCCCAGGTTCACCCTGAACTGTAATGCCCACCTAAGTAAGTTCTACTTGGGCTAGCACAGTGGCCAATTCTTCAAAAGTGAGGGTTGTATCTCCAATGACACGTTTAAGATGATATTTCGTGGACTTAACACAAGCTTCCCATAATCCTCCAAAATGAGGTGCAGCTGGTGGTATAAAGTGCCAATGTGTGCCATCTTTCATAAGTTTGATTGATGCATCCCTTTCTGCTTGTTTGATGGAAGCTCTTAGTTGTTGTTGGACTTCTTTGTTAGCTCCAACGAACGTGGTGCCGTTGTCACTGTAAAAGTGTGAGCACATTCCTCTCCTTGCAGTAAATCTTTTAAGTGCAGCTAGAAACGCTGCTGAGCTAAGGTCACTAACCAGCTCAATATGTGCTGCTTTGGTCGCAAAACAAACGAAGATTGCTATGTAGCCCTTTGTTGATCGGTTTCCTCTTCCCTTGGAGATGAGTACTTGAACAGGTCCAGCGTAATCAATTCCCGTATGAGTAAACGGTCTCGATGGTGTCACTCTGGCCGCTGGTAGTGTTCCCATTTTTTGGACACTAGGTTGTGCACTAGAACGATAGCATCTAGTGCACTTGCGTATGACTTCACGGATCACGCCTTTAGCTTGTAGTATCCAATACTGTTGTCTAAGTTTTGCCAGCGTTAGTCGAACTCCACCGTGCAGTGTGCTGGTATGAGCATCTTCAATCAACAGCTTTGTAAATTTCTCATTGTGTGGTAAAATGTATGGATGTTTTTCTGATTGCATCAATTGTGAATTCTGCAATCGACCTCCTACTACCAGTATGTTGTCGCCATTTAAGTTTGGGTTCAATGACAATATTTTACTCTTTTTGCTCAACTCATTACCATTCTTAATACATTTTATTTCTTCTGCAAAGACCCTTTCCTGAACTGTCCGTATGATTGCGTTTCTTGCGTTATTGATCTCGTTTACAGATAAAATATTTTCTTTCTTTATTGCATTTTGAACAGCGGTTCGGGAATTTTTCAGTATTTTGTATTGTTCTTTTTGATGAGTAGTTTCTTTGTGGCCTTTGCATTTAGCGATGAATCTCCTGCAATATGCAGCTATTCTGACCAATTTGTAGTAACAAGAAAATCGTTCGAGTATGTCTTCAGATGGTCGCACTTCTACCGCCAATACCTTCCTTGTTTCAGGAATATATGTGGGAGGATGGTCAAGTTGAATTTGTGATGGCCATTCAACAATGTCCTGTTTTAGCCAATCTGGACCATTCCACCATAGTTGATTCTCTGCTATATGTTCTGGCAAGCAGCCTCTGGATGCACAGTCAGCAGGGTTATCTGATGATTGCACATGTCTCCAACGATCAGGCTTTATTGCTGCTTGTATCTCTGATACCCTGTTGGCCACGAACGTCTTCCAGGTCGATAAACACTTCTGGATCCAGGCCAAGGTTATTGTTGAATCAGTCCAGGCGAAGACATCTCCAACTTGTGAGCCGAATGTCCTTAATATGTCTGACATCAATTTAGACAAAAGATGAGCACCACACAGCTCCAACTTTGGAAGTTGAAGTTTCATGCGCATTGGTGCAACCTTGGTTTTTGCACCAAGGATATTAGTACGAAAAAGTCCATTCGGCAAAGCTACTCTGGAGTAAACTACGGCTGCGTAAGCTGCTTCAGAGGCTTCGCAAAATCCATTAAGTTGATTTTTTTGATTTTTTGTCGTTTCTATACATCTAGGGATCCTTATCTCTTCAACGGCGGCAATGTTTTGTTTTAACTTGTGCCATTGATTTTGTAAATTCAAAGGGAGTATTTCATCCCAATCGACTTCTGATTTCCAAATTCTCTGCATCAATATTTTTGCGCCTACAGTCACTGGAGCCAACCAGCCAAGAGGGTCATACAGTTTAGCAATTTCGGATAATGTTTTCCGTTTTGTAAGCACCAGCTCCCTTGAATTTATGTCGTTCATGTGTACCTTAAACTGGAATGTGTCACTTATAGGGCTCCAATGAATTCCTAATGTTTTGATGGTGTCATCAGTGTCAATATTTATAGTATTTTTGCTCCGCGACTCGATTGGAATACCTTCCAATATGCTTGCGTCATTTGCCGCCCACTTCCGAAGATGAAAACCAGCTTCTCTCAACATCTCCATGAGTTGCTTTTTAGCTTCTCGGCACTCTAAGATTGTGTCCTGTCCGGACATTACGTCATCAACGTAAAAATCATGCTTTGCTCTTTCTGAGGCTATTGGATAGTTGAACTGTTCGTCCTCGGCTAGCTGCTGTAACGTTTTAACCGCCAAATATGGTGCTGAGGCGGTACCGTACGTCACTGTTGTAAGTTTGTACTCCTTGATGGGTCTGTCAGGTGAAGTTCTCCATAAAACTCTTTGATAGTCTTGATGATCATGATGCAACCCAATTTGGCGGTACATTTTTTCCACGTCTGCGTTAAAAACATATTTATGTTTTCTCCAGCGCATCAATATATTCGAAATGTCGCCTTGTAGCCTTGGGCCAACCAGCATCAATTCGTTTAGGCTTACGTCAGTCGATGTTTTGGCTGACGCGTCGAATACTACACGTAGTCTGGTAGTAGTGCTGTCAGGTTTTATAACAGCATGATGAGGCATGTAGTATGTATCGCCTGTTCTTAATTGGTTCGGTTTTACTTCCACCATATGTCCAAGATTCAGAAAGTCGTTGATGACATCTGTGTACTCTTGCTTTAGCTTCGGATTTTTGTTAAGCTGAGCTTCGAGTTGGAGAAATCTTGCGATTGCTCTTTTTTTGGACTCACCCAGCTTGGATGTTTGATTTCTGTCTTTGAAGGGTATTTTGACCACATATCTTCCGTTTTGCTTCCGAAAATGTGTATTTTTGAAGAAAATTTCACATTCTTTCTCCAATTCTGTTTGTAGCCTTGGATGTGAAACTTCCTCCAGCTCCCAGAATTTTTCCAGCTGCTCGTCAACTTCTTTTTGTACTATTAGCCCAGTGACACTGTTATTGTCACTGCACCTTTCATGCATAGTTCGTCCTGATATCAGCCATCCTAAGTGTGATCTTTGGGCTATGAGCAGATTTTCAGCATCCCTTTTAAGACCATCCAGAATGACATTTCCAAATGTGTCAGCGCCGATGATCATGTCAATTGATCCAGGATTATTATATGTTGGATCGGCAAGCTCTAGTTTCTGCAAATTTCCTAGATTTTTGTGTTTGAATTTCTTTGATGGTAGCTGGTTTATCAATTTCGGTAAGACCAGAGCTTCTACTTGCAGTTTGAATTCTGATGGGAACCATGAAGTAATCATTACTTCCACCTTGTGGTGTGAAGTGCCAGCTTTCGTTGCGCCTAGGCCACACACTTCAACATTCACCTTCGTTTTCTTAAGGCCCAATAGTTCAACTGTTGATTCAGTAATTTATGTAGCTTGAGAGCCTGGGTCGATCAATGCTCGTAACTTGACACTGTTACCATTACTGCTACTTGCGTTGACCATTGCTGTCGAAAGAACAATGCTTTGATCTTGGAAGCAGTGATTCACTTGTTTTTTCTGCCAGTCAATGTGCAACATTGTATGGTGTTTTTTGTTGCAATGTTTGCATAGACGTTTGCTAAGACATGTACTTTGTTTGGGGTGTAGCAAACAGTTATAACATAGTCCTGCCTGCTTGATTTTTTGACACCGTTCACTTGGTGTGTAGTTGCTGAATTGTGGGCATGAATATATCACATGGTCACCCTTGCAAATGGAGCACTGAGTGTTTTTTGAACCAACGTGAAATATTCTTAATGGTTTTGATTCATCCATTTGTTTTGATGCCCTTTTTACGGGAGTTAGTACTTCCAAGGCTTGGTATCGTCTTCCCAAAAAATCCAGCAAGGTTTTTACTGTTGGCATCTTGTTCGGCTCTAACAGGCTCTGCTCGAACAGATTTCGTGATTCTGGGTCAAGCGTTGTACGAATGTACAATGTAATTCAAATAGTTAAATGAGAAATGTTAAACTATAATTATTAAAACGAACAATGCTTAAAGTTTAAATACAATCCACAATATACAAATGTCAACTGAAATATGTAAATAAAAACATAGAATTTGTCACTTTGACCTCTGAATTGTACATAATGTAAATAAATACAACCGATTTTATAACGATTGCAAGTGGACGTGTTTTACTTTTTCTGGAAAGTTTTTACAAGTTATTTTTTTTCCCTAGTTTTTTTACAATAAATAAACCTAGTCAGAAACATTTGGTCCTATCGATCCGTCTTTTTCAAAAACAACTATTGAACTTTTAACAAACAGTGTGTGTGTGTTAGAACAATAACTTTAGACAATAAAGTGAGAACTTAAATAGTTAAAACATATATATACATATATATATACACGAAAGTGCATTGTACAAAATCATTTTAGTGATTTAATAACTAACTTTTGTAAGTTAAATCTGATTTCGCGTTACCTAAACCGAAACAACGTCGCGTCGCGCAACAAAATTATCATCTTCAGAAGATACAGAAACTGACGGCAGCTGCAGCTGATTTTAAACGTGAGTTTGCACATATTCTTTTTAATCTCTGTTGTATTCTGAAAAACAAATATATTGGTTAAAATGTCGTATAAATATGGGGAACTTCAAAGTGGTTTACTTACGACCATAAAGAAAGACCTAGTCAACTTTAAAAAGTCTCCAAAAGAGCGTCTGACCCGCTCATATGTGGCTGCAAGGTTGGCTAAGTTGGAGCAAGACATCGCCACGTCAAAGGTGTATAATGAGGCCATCATAGGAGGAAACCATCTGGAGACGACAATGAAGAAGGAAGATCTTCGGACGCAACATCGCAACAGTCGTCATCTCGGTCGGAGATACGGCTCCCCCGCATCGACTTGCCCAAATTTGATGGCGCGTACACCAGTTGGCGAGCATTCCACGATCGTTTTGGTGCGTTGGTGCACAACAACAGTAGTCTGGCCGACATAGATAAGCTGCACTTTCTACAGTCGTGCTTGGTTGGTGACGCCGAGCGTTTCCTGCAAAACTTGTCGGTCGAGGCGGCCAATTATGAAAAGGCGTGGGAGTTGTTGAAGGAGCGCTACGATCATAAACGCATCCTGGTGCATTTACAGATGCAGGCTCTGTTTGGGCAGTCTCCTATGGCCCGGGAAACTGCAACAGGTTTGAAGGAGTTGTTGTTCACTACACGGGAGTGTATGTCAGCGCTGGAGAACATGGACGTTCCGGTCGATCAGTGGGATACGGTGCTCATTTGGTTCCTGCACCAGAAGTTGCCGTCATCAACGCAGAAGCTGTGGGAAGAGAAGATGGGAAACAGGAAAGATTTGCCGAAATTCGTGGAGTTTTCGGACTTTTTAGATACTCGTTTCCGCACTTTGGAGGTTGTTGACCAGCAAGAGATGTGCTCCGCGTCAAAAATGAAAGCTGAGACATTCGCTACCAATCGTTCTCGCTTTCAGAGCACTAAAGTGATGTTTGCGACGCCAGCATCTAAGCCAACAGGTAAGCCAGCCAGTAGGCAAGTAGGTAGGCCAGCAGTTCGGCCAACTTTTAACAGGGAGTCGGGAATGTGCAGTTTGTGCAATCTGCAACAGCATTCCATAAGGAAGTGTCAGCGGTTCCTGAACATGGACACAGCGGAAAGGAAGCAGACTGCTCGACGCATGAGAGTTTGCGACAACTGCCTTTCTTCAGGACATTTCGCACAGGATTGCCCATCACCTGGCTGCTGCTACTTCTGCCAACAGCGTCACCACACGCTTTTGCATGCAAACGTGGCCCAACACGCAACTGTGCGCGCAAATAGCATTACACCGTCGAGGTCAACAACAACTTCTAGAGGTAACAATGCAATTTCTCATTCGTTCAATGCAAACGCGCTGGAGTTTGAACCACGAGAGGTGCAACAAGCTTCTACAAGTGGTCAAGTTTTAAATTACCACACGTCGCATGGTAGCAGAACTCACCAGATACTTTTAGCGACAGCAATTGTTAAGGTGCGAGCAGCCGATGGTCGTCAACACCATCTCCGAGCTTTGATCGACCCAGGATCGGAAGCATGTTTCATTACGGAAGATGCCGCACAACAGTTGAAGCTGAAAAGCAACGTACCTTTGTCGAGGTGTCAGGGTTAGGGTTGGTCAGCAGTGGCACAACGCAAACATGCGTGGATATTGAGCTTGCGTCATGCAACTCAACCTATGGAGGCGCGGTGCGGGCACTGGTCTTCAAGTCGCTGACTGGCCATCTCCCGGCCCAACAAATGATACCTGACAAATGGCAACATCTTAAAGGGTTAACGTTGGCAGATCCAAATCTCCACGTTCCTGGACCTATTAATTTACTTCTCGGCAGCGAAGTATATGCTGATATACTCCTTCCAGAAGTGAGAAGACCTGCAGATGGAGTCGGACCAACCGCTCAGAAGACGCAGTTAGGGTGGATTGTGTTAGGGAAAGTTCAAGCGGAACATCCCCGGCAAATACGCAGTTTTGTGCAGACTGCTGACCTGAATTCTCAGCTGCAGAGATTCTGGGAGATGGAAGAATTGCCGTTCCAGACACATGAAACTGAGGAGAACATCGCATGCGACGCGCATTTCAACGAACACACGATACGCTTTCCTGACGGGCGTTATGAAGTGAAACTGCCGTTTAAGGGTGGATGTCTTCCAGCGATGGGATCCAGTAAGCAGAGCGCGGTCCGACGATTCCTGCACTTGGAGAAGAGGCTGGAGGCAAACCCAACTCTTCGGGCAGACTATGCCAAATGCATACAGGAATATGCAACCCTAGGGCATATGGAAGAAATTCACGTCGGTGACTCGGTGTTGGCAACCCCATACCACTATTTTTTGCCTCACCATGCAGTTTTCAAGGAATCGAGTTCCACCACGAAACTGAGGGTCGTGTTCGACGCAACAGCGAAGACTTTGGATGGAAGTTCGCTCAATGATCGACTTTTGGTGGGCCCAAAATTACAGTCGAGCATTATTGATCTGGTTCTTCGATGGCGAACCCACAGAATCACGTTTACGGCTGACATCGAGAAGATGTATAGGCAGGTGTTAGTGGATACACCGGATACTTACTATCAGTTGATCCTGTGGAGAAACGATCGGTTATCTCCAATCAAAATGTATCGGCTTAAAACGGTAACGTTTGGCACAGCAAGTGCACCGTATCTTGCCATCAAAATTTTGAAGCGTGTAGCCGAAGAGGAAGAATCGCACCTGCCGGAAGGCGCAAAGGTTGTCCGAGAGGACATGTATGTGGACGATCTCATCAGTGGTGCCGATACTGTGGAAGAAGCACGAACAAAACGCGACCAAGCGAATCAACTTCTGGCGTCCGCGGGCTTCAATTTAAGAAAATGGACAAGCAACGTGAAGGAACTCGTCGAAGACATACCTGTAGCAGATCGAGAGTTAGATTTTGAGGTGCCGTTCAACATGTCAAATCATGTCAAAACCCTTGGCATAAAATGGTTCCCGGTAGACGACTACTTTTCTTACCAAAATGTGCAACAGTCATCAGAAGCCACAACAAAAAGGTCAATGTTGTCCACCATAGCCAAACTGTTCGACCCCCTTGGCTGGATATCACCATGCGTCATCACGGCAAAGTTAATGATGCAGCGGCTTTGGGAACTAAGTTGTGATTGGGATGATCCGGTTCCAGCTACTTTGAAGAAGGATTGGGATGCTTTTCATGGAGAACTTCCTATGATCGAGACGCTTCGAATACCACGCTGGACTCAGATAAGCAAAACCAACAAGGATATCGAGCTACATGGATTCTGTGATGCGTCGATGAAAGCATACGGTGCGGTAGTATACGTTCGTGTGCTTGACAGTGATGGGAGTATACAGGTCAACTTGCTCCTGGCAAAGACGAAGGTAGCTCCAAGTCAGCGTACGATCACGCTTCCACGTTTGGAACTTTGCGGAGCAGTAGTGTAAGCGCAGCTGATGCAGTATACGAAGGACGTTTTGGCTGTTCCCGACATCAAGATGTTCACATGGACCGACTCAACCATCGCGCTCGCGTGGATACGAGCTACTCCCGCCAAATGGACTACTTTCGTGGCCAACAGAGTGTCCGAAATTCAGCGGTTAGTGGGGATCGATTGCTGGGGACATGTTGCAACGCTTCATAACCCAGCCGATCTGGCGTCTAGAGGTGTGTATCCAGCAGAACTGACGTCACTGCAAACTTGGTGGATTGGTCCTGAATTTTTACGCAGTCAATGGACTTTCGATGTTCCGCATCAACCTGTTGACATCGAAACTGACGAGGAACGACGTACGGTTAAGGTACTAAGTGCTCAAGTCAATCAGGATGATCACATACTTCAAACCATCTGCGAATGTTCGAGTTTGTTGAAGGTGATTCGAGTTATCGCCACATGTTGCCGTTTCGCAACAAAATGTCGACGAAAAGCAGTTTTTGATGGCCCGCTTAGCCCAATCGAATTAGAAGCAGCGCGTATCATCGTCGTGAAGGCCGCACAGAAGGAGATGTTCAAATCAGAGCTTCAACAAATCGTGGAAACCTCGAAGATACCCAAGTCACTCAAGACTTTGAACGCATTCGTTGATGCTGATGGACTTTTGAGAGTTGGAGGACGCTTGGAGAATTCTCTCCTCCCCTACGACGCGCAACATCCGATACTACTTCAAAATAGTCACCATTTTACGAACCTGGTTGTCAGAGATGCCCATAAGAACACCTTGCATGGCGGCATCCAACAGATGATCAGTTACTTCCGTCAAATGTACTGGATTGGCCAGATACGAAGAAGCGTGAAATACCAGCTTCATAGATGCACTTCTTGCTACCGGCAAAAGGCATCGGAAATGCAGCAGTTGATGGCGAATCTACCTGCACCTAGAGTCCAGATGTCACGACCGTTCAGTCATACTGGAGTTGACTACGCAGGACCCATCGAAATGAAAAGCTGGAAAGCTCGAGGTGCCAAAATACTAAAAGGCTATTTTGCAGTATTTATCTGTTTGGCAACAAAGGCCATTCACTTGGAAGTCGTGTCTGACCTGACCACCCAAGCATTTTTAGCAGCATTTCGACGGTTTACGGCCAGGAGAGGTAGCTGCAAACAAATCTACAGCGATTGTGGAACAAATTTCGTCGGCGCTAATAACGAATTAGCCAAAATGTTGAAGGACGCGAAGCACGATTTTAAAGAAATTGCCGAAAACCTAGCAAATCACGGAACAAATTGGCACTTTATTCCCCCAGCTTCTCCACACTTTGGTGGATTATGGGAAGCGGGAGTGAAATCGGTGAAGTTCCATTTAAAACGAGTCGTTGGAACCGAAAGGCTTACTTTTGAGGAGCTCACAACGCTTCTAGCTCAGATAGAAGCGTGTCTGAATTCGAGACCCTTATGCCCACTCTCCGACAGCTTAGATGATTTGAATGCGCTTACTCCTGCGCATTTTCTTGTAGGCGAATCTTTACACGCTGTGCCACAAGGCGAACTCAACAACGACATCACGTATATCGACCGATGGAAAAGGGTACAAGCGCTGGCGGAAGGATTTTGGAAAAAGTGGAATTCCGAATACCTTGCACGGTTGCAGCAACGTCCGAAATGGACTCAAGTTCAAGAAGCTCCCAAAATAGGAGACCTAGTCTTGCTCAAGGATGAGCGACTAGCACCGACGTATTGGAGCCTTGCCCGAATCGAGGACACTCACGCGGGAACGGATGGTCTTATACGTGTTGTCACAGTGAAGACACAAAATGGAAAATTCAAACGACCTATCGCGAAGATTTGTTCTTTACCGTCAAACAAACACCCGGAACAATCTGCGCGAGTCTAGAAGATGAATCACTTAAACATCTGTTGCTCACTGAAACATCGACAAACAAAAGGAGTACCTATGCTGTTTTCAAAAGTATAAAACTCTAAACCTGTAAACAAACGGAGTACCTATGCTGTTTTCAAAAGCATAAAACTCTAAACCTGTAAACAAAAGGAGTATACGCTGGTTTTCAATTTAAACTCTAATTAAAATTTGATACAACTCATCAGTCAATACAACAATCAACACATCTTTAAAACATTTGCGAAAAGTTAAAACACATCATCGTTCAAAAAACACCAATCAACACATCTTTAAAACCATCTGCAAAGCTGTTAAAACAACATCAATCAACTCATCTTTAAAAATTCGCAAGCTGTTCAAACCACCTGGAAGGCTGAAGAAGAAGAATAAATCAAACAAGAACTTTTTAGAAATCATCTTTATTTAAAGCTATAACAATTTACAAAATTGCCCGAAAGGCAATCAAAGCAGTTCATCTTTAATACTGTGCTGCAACAATGCACACACAAAATCAAACTTAAAATATAAAATGAACTGCAAAACACAATTTATTGTACAAAACTTAATATACAAAATCAAATTTTGAAAATACAGCAGTTTTAAAAAAAAAAAAAAAAAAAAATTTCGACATGTTCAAGGAGAACATCGAAAACCAAGAAACACCGCACGTCGAAGACAAATTCCCGTCGGCAAAACAAAAAAAATCGTCGTCGACAAGACACATTTTAATAAAATTTTTTGTGCACTGCAACAAACGCATACACAATATAATTGATATCAAAACATGCTCGTACTCTAATAGATTAAACAAATTATTACCGGCATAAAACACAAAATGCACTGCCATTTTAAAACAAAAAAAAAAAAAAAAAGAACACGATCCACACAACATAGAAAATATAAAACACGAAATGTCAAATGCCGTCGGCAAATGCATTTGACCATTTTACACACAGATCTGATTAATTTTAAGATCAAAAATTATACAGTCCACTGAATGAATACAAAATCACTTCATAATTTTCAAAATTTAAACACTCCTAACACTTAATAAAACTTATAATATTCGCGAAAATTTCCCAAGCAAAATCGCGAGTTGTTTACAAAAAATGTAAACAACAATTTCTAGTCGAAAATCGAACTTTTCCGACTAGAAAAGGATGGCACTTGGTCACGACAAATATGCCTTGCCATCGAACAAGTACACACACACACACACATATATATCCAGTATCAAAACGAATAACCTACGCGCGACAACGAAATCCGCGAATTAAATTAAATGCAAAACTTTGCACAACGCCACACACACATACACACAAATCTACGCACGCTACAAAATTGAAATTCAAATTATGTAAAATAAAATTGCATGATATTAAACACACATAGCATAAACACTACAAACACCCAAAACGAATAAATTTCAATAAAATATAATATAAAATCAAACATATAATTGTAAAGGGAAGAACACTCATCCTCGAATTTATGTGGGTCGGACTCGGCACACACAGGTCATCCATTAACCTTTAACCACGATGGAAATTCCTGATTTCTTCAGCCCATCGCAGCAGCCTCATCAAAATAGCAGCACCCGGCAACTTAACACTAAATATATAAAGTAAATACACAATTAACACAAAACTCACTCTTAACAACAAAAATCGCGATTAAAATTCTCGAAGAAGGCAAGCCGGCACCATGCTTCTCCATCTTCACACTTTTCACTTCAATACAATATGCAGAATGCAATACACTGGAATTAATAAACCAGAATGGGAAATGGAACCACAACCACCACCGGTGTGAATGTCATTCATCTATAGTATTGCTGTACTATACTCACACCCAGCAACAAAAGAACATTCCATTCGAGCGTGAATGAGATAACTCATCAATGGTCAGTGTACTTAGTAGTATGCATGTACCATGTAGGCTTCAAAATTTCTTTTTCATGGGTGTATATGGGATTATGTTATTTTTATAATGCACTAATACTATTGTCTCTTTACATGTAACTTAGTGGTCCCACTATCGTGAAACGTATTGGAAAAGAGGTCAATGATGAAAATAATGGGAAACAGTGATGCCAAATAAGTTCTTAACGTCTCCGCTACATCGAGCTGAAATCTTAAAACTCAACATTTAGAGGCGGGAGAATGTACGAATGTACAATGTAATTCAAATAGTTAAATGAGAAATGTTAAACTATAATTATTAAAACGAACAATGCTTAAAGTTTAAATACAATCCACAATATACAAATGTCAACTGAAATATGTAAATAAAAACATAGAATTTGTCACTTTGACCTCTGAATTGTACATAATGTAAATAAATACAACCGATTTTATAACGATTGCAAGTGGACGTGTTTTACTTTTTCTGGAAAGTTTTTACAAGTTATTTTTTTTTCCCTAGTTTTTTTACAATAAATAAACCTAGTCAGAAACAAGCGTTTTTATTGTCAGGTGTACAATAATTGGGCCCCATGTTGAAGTATCGAAGCCCAAATTGTTAATAGCTGCTAACCCTTCCTTGATTGCATCCAGCATTGTCTTAATATTGTTCGCTGATGGTGAATTTCCTTGTTACCCAGCGGTGATCATTTTGTCAATATGGAGTGATACAATTTTTCTCTCATTATTGTATCTATTTTTCAGTGTTTCCCACGCGCTGTTGTAATTTTCACTGGTCAACGAAAAGTGTTGGATCAAATGAAGCGGTTCTCCTTCCAAATGAGTTCTTAAATACTCCATTTTTTCTGCAGTGCTCAGACGACTTTTGTGGTGGATAATATTCATGAACAGATCATAAAAGGATTGCCATTCTAAGTTGGCGGAGCAAAATCGCATCGTCACCTCCAAGTGGTGCCCGCTGGATATCCAACTAACGACGAGCGTTGGATCAATTGATCCACGAGCTGTGTCACCTGAGTTATCTTTTCAGGAACTAGGAGCAAAGAAAGAAAAATATCACTCTGAATGTACCAGCTCAACAATAAATCCAAGAGCGTCTGACACATATTGTGCGGCACACTGGTCAGCGTCTGATCCCAGTGGGACGGCTGAATTTAAAATGCGAATAGAAGTAACTGACCTATTTGTATCATAAAAAAAAAGTTTAAAAAAATTTATGGCAATGAACAAAACAAACAGATTTATTACCCCAGGTGGCAGTCCAGCAAAACTGGAAAATCCACTCTCTAAAGAGATCGGTCCTACGGATTCTGGGGAGGACCACTTATTGCTTAAAAATTTTGGAAAACGGAGTACGAAAATACAGAGAACTCCACCAAAAAACTACTCCCAAAGGGTTACACCATCGAAAACCCCAACTAAGACAAATGACGTAAAAGTCATTAGCCAAAAAGAAACCAATGTTTCTGAAATGATCGACACTGCAGGACAACAGAGTTTCAAAGAAATCAAAGAAAACTGCCAAACCAAATCAAAAGATTACTATGATGAATGGCAAAAGGAAATAGCAGCAAGAAAGAAACTTGAAACCTTAGTTCAAAGTCTTCAGGATCAAGTAAAAAGACTCGAAGAAAAGGTGTCCCTATTTGACAAGGAACACAAGTCTACGGTTCAGACAAGTCAACAAGATACTGTTACTGTGTATCAAACTGACGAAGAAGAACTTTTATTTGAAACTGAAAGAAAAAGAAATAAGCGCACTGCTAAAAAACGAAAAGCGGAAGGTAGCCCCGAATTGCATACAAAGAACCAGCAAACCTCGAAAAATGAAAGTAAAAAAGACTTGGGTACTACAAAGAATAATGCAAATAATGTGCTAGCCAATGCTAAACAGAAGTCTTTGTCTAAAGGCAACAGAAAAACTGTACCACCACCAATTATGATCACAGGATTCCCAAATTTTGGAGATCTTAAGAAAATGATTGAGAAATGTACTAAAAAAGCTTGCAAATATACATCGTATAACAAAGACAATCTGAAAGTCAATGTCGAGGAAGATGATGACTATAGACTGGTCACTGAGGAACTAAGCAAACATAAAATCCAGTGGCACTCCTTTGAAAACAAATCCACAAGACCAATAAAGGTAGTAGCCAGAGGTCTACATTCCTCATGCTCTCCAAAAGAATTAGTAGAAGACCTTGTTCAAGCCGGCTTCCAAGCCCTTGATGCAGTCAATCTTATTAAGAATGAGACTACTAAGAACTCTGCTGGGGAACCAATAATAATAAAGAGATCACTGCCTTTATTCACGCTATCTTTCGACAGCAAACAAAGTCTTGAAAATGTCTATAATATTCGATCAATCTTGGGCATAAAAGTCAAAATTGAACCACTGCGAAAATCAAAAATTGTTCCGCAATGTAAACGATGCCAAGCATTCGGCCACACCCAAAAATATTGCAACCGCGAGTTTGCTTGTGTTAAGTGTGAAGGAAAACATGCAACTAAAGACTGTCCATCAAGCAAAGAACAGAAAGCAAAATGTGTAAACTGTCAAGGTAATCACCCTGCAAGCTACAGAGGCTGTCCAGTTGCTAAAAGATTTCAAAAATCCAAAAGCAAAACGACATCCGGTGAAATAAAGCCCAGCAATCCAGCAAACACAAAAAGAACTCCTGAAGCTGAAGATAAAAGTAAGAAAGAACTTCCGAAGGAAGCTGTTAAAAGCAAAAGCGACGAAAAAAAATCCTATTCACAGATTGTTAAAAACGTGCGGAAGAATGAAGAAACTTCCATTAAAGAAATCCTTGAACTTATTCTTAAAAGAATTGACAATCAGGATTTGAACATCAAACGGCTAAGTGAAGAAGTCACTCTTAAAAAACAATGATGGACAGAACACTAAAAATTGGAACATGGAATGCAAACGGTCTTTTACACCATTTATCAGAATTAAAAATCTTCTTAGACATCGAACACATAGATATTTGTCTGGTGTCCGAAACTCATTTCTCAAGTGGGCTGGTTCTTGATGATTTAATATCAAACTATATTTGCTACCACGCTCCTCATCCAGCTGATAAGGCTAGAGGTGGATCGGCAATCCTCATAAAAAAGAGCTTAAAACACCATGAAGAAGTTATGTTTACAAACGAGAATATGCAAGTAACAATAATTAGTATTGGTATGAAAAAGAAAGACTTCAAGTTGGCATCAATATACTGCCCGCCGAGGCGTTCCCCGACTGAAGATGATTATACAGAACTGCTGAATGTACTAGGACATAACTTCCTTGTTGGTGGTGACTTTAATGCTAAGCACACCCATTGGGGATCCAGACTTATAACAACAAAAGGCAGAAGGCTTTACAAAGCATGCCTCAAATACAATTGTGAGTTTTATTCATCCAGATCACCAACATACTGGCCATCGGATTTAAGTAAAATACCAGACCTTGTTGACTTTTTCATAGTTAAAGGTATCAAACGAAACCATATAAGAGTCGAAGGTAATTATGACTTATCATCAGATCATACACCGGTGATTTTATCACTTAATGAATCGGAGATAATGGAAAAAAGTAATCCTAAGCTAGTAAACAATAAAACAAACTGGAGTAAATTCAGAGAAAAGCTTGAAAGCTATATAAATCTCAGATCCCCTATGGAAACAAAAGAGCAAATCGACCTTGAAGTAGAACAATTCATTGCCGATGTTCAACAAGCTGCAGAAGAAAGTACACCAACTTGCTCGAGTAGGAAGCAAACTGAAACAAAATACCCTGCCGAGATAAGAGAGTTGATATTGGAGAAGAGAAGAGCTCGAAGAAAATGGCAAAATACTAGATTTCCAGACGACAAAACAGCGTTAAACCGGCTAAGCAACGAACTGAAAAAAACAAATCTACGAATTCAAAAATGATTCATTAAGTAGATTCCTGAAAAATTTAACGACTGATGCTTCAACTGATTATTCGCTCTGGAAAGCAGCTAAGCGCCTGAAAAGACCGCAGTTACAAAACCCGCCAATTAAATCTCTAAACGGGAATTGGATCGGAAATCCGAAAGAAAAAGCTAACCTGTTTGCAGAACATCTTGCGAATGTTTTTAAGCCATTCCCGGCAAATACATCTGAAATCAGCTTACAGTTTATTGATAAAGTCGATGAAGTTGACATACCAATTGTCACACTCAAAGAAATAAAAAGTGTGTGTCGAAATCAACTATCGAACAAAAAATCACCTGGGTACGATCTAATAACTGCTCAGGTTATGAAAGAAATGCCATCAAAAGCCTTCATAAAACTCCAATTCATAATAAATGCATGCTTAAAGACCCAATATGTCCCACATCATTGGAAAATTGCTGAAGTAATTGTTATACCAAAGCAAGGTAAGCCACCAACAGAAGTGACGTCTTACAGACCAATATCGCTTATACCAATAATGGCAAGTCTTTGAAAAATTGCTACTGAAAAGACTGAGCAAGGTCATAGAAGAAAGAAATCTAATCCCAAATCATCAGTTTGGATTTAGAAATAAACATTCCACAATAGACCAAGTTCATAGAATAACGGATACAGTTGAAAAAGCATTAGAAGAAAAACAAGTATGTTCGGCTATATTTTTAGATGTTGCTCAAGCATTCGACAAGGTATGGCATGAGGGGCTAGCGTACAAACTGCAAAGGGACCTACCCAGGCAGTACTACGAAATACTAAAATCTTATATCTCAAACCGGCTCTTCAGAGTACGGTATGATCAAGAATATTCAAAGCTATGTAATATACAAGCCGGTGTTCCACAAGGAAGCGTCCTAGGACCTACCCTGTATTTGCTATATACAAGGGATATTCCAGTGGATAACAACACCATTATGGCTACTTTTGCGGATGATACCGCAATTTTGGCATCCAGTAAGTGCGTCGTCAAGGCTGCTGAGAAATTGCAAAATGCCGTCGACACCGTTAGTGATTGGACCAAAAAATGGCGTATCAAGCTCAATGAAGCTAAATCTGCACATATAAACTTTACAAATAAAAAGTTAAGCTACGTTCAAATATTCTTCAACAATCAAGCTGTACCCTACGCCAATACGGCCAAATACCTTGGGATGAATTTGGATGCAAAGCTAAAATGGAAAGAGCATATCAAAAAGAAAAGGGAAGAGCTCAACTTGAAATATAGAAAAATGTACTGGTTACTCGGTAGAAATTCGGACTTATCTGTCGAAAATAAAATAATGCTTTATAAACAAGTACTTAGACCTGTTTGGACCTATGGAATCCAATTATGGGGCTGTTCAAAGAAAACAAATACTGAAATCATCCAAAAGTTCCAAAACAAAGTCCTTCGTGGAATAGTAAATGCACCATGGTATATAAGAAATAGCGATTTACATCGTGACCTACAAATAGAAACGGTTACAGAAGTTGTAAGAAAACATGCTGTATCACACAATCAGCGACTGCATAGTCATATCAACTCTGAAATGGAGTCCGTATTAAATACGAGAGGCAATGTTCGGAGATTAAGAAGAACCAAGCCACACGAGCTAATGGCCTAAAAGTCATGGGAAGCATTAAAAGTTTAAGCTTCCCTTAAAGAGATAATATTATTGAGAAAGAAAAATCTGTTGTCGATCGTTATAGATTGGTTCTGATTATGAGGAGTTTTTAGTGGGTAAGAATCCCACACTACTTGGTATCGAATACTACTAAGTGTCTTTTGAAGATTTACTCCTGACAAAAAAAAAAAAAAAAAAAAAAAAATTCTAAGTAATTTCCTTTAAAAACTGGTAATTTTATTAAAGGTAACCTCGATGCGCATGGTTTTGTTTCTTCTCCGTTGGTTTGGTTTGTTGCTGTAATCCTGGATGCCATCTGATGCAGGAAGCGGTTAATGTCTCGTTTAACATTATAGTAATCACTGTCTGTGACATACTTTGTTTGAAGATCAGAAACTGTAGCATTCGCTATAAAATCCTCATGCAATTCAGTGAGATTTTTTAACTGATCCAATAACATTTTTTGTTGGTAGTCGTGTATTTCTTTGGAATAGTGCTCCAAAGTCTCTTCGAACTCTTCAATGTTACTTATTACGGCTTCAACCTTGAGTTCAAGTTTTCTTAATGTTTGTGTTTGTATTTGGTTGGCGTTTGCCGCCTTGTTCGTAGAGCCTGATGAATGAGAAGGAGTAGGAGTTATGACCTGCTTTAGAGCCTGGGTTGAATGAGAGGGAGTAGGAGTTATGGCCTCCAAGCTCCGCTTCAGTTCTTCATACATCTCCTTCACTCTCTCATAAGTTTTTCTGTCCATGTAAGGAGTGTCATGTTTCGCAACTCCTTTTATTTTTTCGTGATTTTCTTGGAATTGATCCCAGATTTCACCGATTTTGCGTAGTCTGTCCTGTTTGTATTGTTGGGTTTTTCGTGACGCACTGTCCTTGCTGAAGTTGATCTTAAGTTTTTCTAGCTCTTCCGCTAGTTTCTTTTGTTTGCCACCAATGATGAAGATTTCTGTTTCGTCTTCCATCGTAAAAATTTATTTTTTTTTTTTTTTTTGTTTGTTTTCACTTCACTTTTTTATCAGTGTCGTAAGCCCTGATAAACGCTTATACTACAAAAAATAACCACTATTCTTTTTTTTTTTTTTTTTTGTTTAATTTTCCAGTGTTAATAGCCCTGGGAAAGTATAAACAAGAAACCCAGAGCACTAAAATGAATAGAACTGACACTAACTGTTTTAAACTGCGAATGTGTATGCTTTATTTCTTACAAGACTATTTATACATAAAACTAGCTTACATTGCAAATAATTCGTCAACATTTTTTGGTGCCAGACAGGCATACTACTTCTATTGTAATTTAATATATTGCTGATTAATGAAAATATGACTGTGAGACAATGAACAGTATTTTTTGAGTTAAGTGAAATATGAATATGATACAAATGTATGGGCACTCGCGAGGTGCGCTCTGTTTGTGCTTAGGACAGCATAATGTGTTGTGGTTGTTGTCTCAACATATTGTGATGTGGATAGTATGTGGGTAGCTAATTGCTTATCCCGGATGTGTCTATCAATTACCTTCTCCATACATTTAAGGATGAATGACATTAAACTGATTGGCCGAAAGGATTTAGGGCTTGGATCCAGATTCCTTCCTGCTTTTGGCAAGTAGATAACTGTTACTCCTCTCCAGCTTTCTGGTATGTGACCAAAAGCTAGGCTGCAAGTGAACAGTTTTGATAAAATGGGAGCAATTATGGTAGCCCCGTTCTGCAGTAGGGCAGGGAATATGCCGTCTTCCCCAGGAGCCTTGAATGGTTTCAATGAGGAGATTGCCCATTTGATGATATTGGTGTTGCAGATTTGTCTGGCCGTTGTCCAGTCTTCAAACATATGCTGTTCCCTTTGGGATGATAGGTTTATTGTTGGGTCTATAATGATAGATTGTGGAAAGTGGGTGTCTATTAGAAGTTGCAGAGTTTCAATTTTGTTCTTAGTTTGAGAGCCGTTTTCCTTGGTAAGGGTACCTAGGTTTGCCGGCTTGTCGGACGCGAGAACTTTGTGGAGTCTGCAACTAGAGGAGACATCAGAGATATTTTCTACAAATTGTTTAAAAGAGGCCTTTTTGGCTTTTTTAATTTCATTATTGTATTTGGTGAGAGCCGTAGAGTAGGTTTGCCAGTCAGCATTGCGTTTTGCTTTGTTGAAAAGTTTCCTTACTTTCGATCTCAATTTCTTAAGGTTGTTGTTCCACCAAGGGGTTTGCCTTTTAGTTGATCTAGTTTTCAGAGGGCAGTTGTCCTCAAAGGCAGTTATAGTAGAGTTTTTCGCGTAGTCCGCAAAAAAATCTAATTTAGCTTTGCTATTAATGTTTGGGATTTTGTCTTTAAGAGAGTTTTCCAGATCTGTTTTGTACTAGACCCAGTCTGTTTTTCTCTTTTGACGATATGTTAAACATATTATGATATTATGTTTGTGTCTAGTTTAAAGCGTATGTGTCTATGATCTGAGCAGGATGGTTCGGAGGACACCCTCCAGTCAAAGGCAAGGTTTTTAGAGAGAGAGACAATGTAATGTCTAGGACCTCTCTTCTAGTTTTGTTGACAAAGGTGGGTTCATTGCCAATATTACATATATTTTAATTTTCTTTAATAATATAATCAATAAGGGACTCACCTCTTTTAATTATATCCTTACTTCCCCACAGGGTGTGATGAGCATTTGCGTCGCATCCCAGAATAATTTCCAATTTGTTTTTCTGTGCGTGCTCATAAAGTTTTATTACCTGTGGAGGTGGGCAAGGTGTAATGTCTCCAGGGAAATATGCTGAGGCAACAATGATCTCCTTGGAGTGACCGATCCTCACTATTGCTGTCAGTGGGAAGAAGGGCAGGTTATTATTAAAAATAATACAAGTTCTAGGTCTACTGGCCGAGGTTGAATATAATATTTTACCTGTAGGTGTAGTTAGACCGAGGATTTTACCACTCGTGCTGATCCATGGTTCCTGCACGACTGCAATGTCAAGCTTCGTTTTACTCAGCGAGTGATTTAAGACCGCCGAGGCAGCCTTGGCGTGTTGGAGGTTGATTTGGACAACCTCCATATTAGTTCTTCCGGAATGGAGCTCTAGAATAAGAGCTCCCTTTGTTGTCACCCCGTTTCCCGGCTTGGGGAGACTTCCGGAAACTCTTCGCGCTCGTAGATGCCGGTCTTGGGGCTCTACAGAGTTGCGACGTGTCTTGGTGGTGGGTGGGGCTTGAAGTGCCGGGTTTGGAAAGTTTACTGGGATGAATGAATGGTTTTACCTGATCAGAAGATGGTCTATCAGTCTCCTGAACAGGTTTTACAGGATTGGGAGTGAGGGAAGGGTTAGAAGCAGAGGGTTGAGTGTGGGAGGGAGGTGGTCTTTCCGGCTTTTCATCTTTTTAAGTCTCGGAGGCGGATTCCGGCCTCAGACTGGGATTCTTTTTAACCCGGAATTGGACCCTATAGAAGTTGAAGAACGGTTGGCAGTTCAGATCTTCAAGTAGGGATACCGATCTTTCGTCCATTGAAATTGTCAGGGCAAGACCCTGAGAGTTAGCCACCTTCCTAAGGACTTTCCATTCTTTGGTTGGTAAGGCTTGATTTTGGATTTGTAGCCGTTTCAGAGCATCTTCTGCTGTGTTGTTCGGGCCAGGGAAGTATGCGGTTGCCACACATGGTTTCGGAAGGTCTTCACCCTCCACCATTCGCAGCTTGGCATTTTCATATGGCGAAATTAGTTTGACTGTTTTTGCCAACCAGTCTCTACTAATCGCATCAGCGCACTTCATTGTAAGCCATCCTGGTTTGTGCGAGCAGCCCAGAAATCTTATCTGTGTACCTTCCTCAGTGATCTCATGCAGCTCAGTAAGGATGGCATTTTCCACTGCTGTGATTTTCACATTTTCAAGATGGCTATTTGGATAATCTTCGGCGGTTATTACAACTACGATCGTACCTGCAACCTCATTGAACAAGGGAGCGTTGGTTTTCGCTTTTTTGCTCGGTTCAGGAACTTCGTGTCCGGACCTTCTTCTTTTGTTGGAAGGGTCTGCGGTGTCTTTCAACGGACTTGAGAGTACTTTCTCTAACGCTGCGTCTTCTCAAGTGCTTTTTTTGAGACGCGGTTAGGCGTCTCCGCTTGATGTTAAGCTTGTCGAGCTCTAGGGTCTTTTCTGTGTCATCTCCGAGAGCTTCACAGCTCCCTTACGATTCCACTGTCAGGACAGAGCTTTGATATCCGATGGATTCTATGTCGCTGTCGGATGTCAACATTGCAGGTCGGTCTATCCGTCCCACAAGGCTTGTTAGTTCAGCCAATGGCTGAGAGACAGAGAGGCAGTTGCTTGCTTCTCCATCACAGGGTTTGGTCTTCAAATTATCTATTTTGGATCCCACGAGTAGCTAGGGAAATAATGGGGTACGTCCACACAGAGCCCCGCATGCATGGACATGACTGAAATGAAACTGGAATCTCCACAAAACCAGAGTACACCGTTAGTGACTGAGCTATTTAAGATGGGCCCTCAGCCTAGTAGATCATCGGCACGGTACGGTTGACACCTTGATGCCGGCCCATGGGAAAGGAAAGGATTGGGGTAGGATAGAAGATGATAGAGGAGAGGGTGAGTGAAGGGGTAGGGGGTAAGGGGTAGAGGGTAGAGGGGGTTGGATCGTCTTTTAGTTTTCGCTGTTTCTCCCCTTTGACTTTTCCGGCATGGGTGACCCTGCTGGAATCAACTCTAGTCGTAAACCCAAGTTGAGACCGCCGGTATAGCTCGTTAGTTCTCAGATTCAACTACTTAAGCCCTCCCACCACGGCAAGGTGAACGATCGTCGAGAGAGGGGGAAGGCCTAACAAGCCAACAAGAAATGTGGAAAGCCCTCTGGTTCTAACGCCCCTCCTAAGGAGGATGCCCAGTGGAAGGGTTGCAGTGACTCTCTATAACACTTCCACTCATACTGCCCGTATTGAAGGGACCCCGGAGAAGAGTATTACCGAGGGTTTCCTATCCCCCTACCCCCTAAGTTGAAGGTGAAACTGTGTCTAACAGTGGAACGGACAACGAAGAGGATCCCAACCTCCCTACCTTCAAAAACCACAAAGTGAGGCGGAACGCTGTGACGAAGTGTCACAATCTCTTTTTCCTACCTTCTCCCCAAATGCTGCTCCAAAACAGTGCAGTTTTTTTTCGATTAAAATCTCCCACACTTAATTATATTACAAAGTAAATGCCTACTCTAAGGTCAAACATTGTTTACTTATCCGTACCTTATCAATTTTTTTGCATTTCTTTATGAGGAAATACATTGGTAAGCCCCATCCAATTTTTTATATGCAAAATTGTCACTGTTGACGAAATCAACAAATATGTCAGTACATGATTATTCAAGAAAGTAACAAATCAACAACAGTCAACAAATAGCAATAAGTATTATTTAAGTCAATAGGTCATAAGAAATTAGTGTCATAATATAAGTCAGTTTATATGTCGTAAGCAGATGAGGCAAGCAATGCAGTCAAGTTCATTTTGTGTGTCACTAGTTTAAATAAAGCAAATATGCACTGTAGACAAAATGAGCTTGAACTGTATTGCTGCGAGCTATGATATAAATAGAATAAGAGAATGAATAAATGTTATTATTTCTCAGTCAACAAGACAGTGACAGTCATTAAAAATCTCAACAGTAAGATTTTCATTGGTCCTTCGAGCCTTTAAGGACAAGAAAAGAAAATACAGTCTACTTAAATAAATAAAAAAAAAAAAAAAGATTCATCATGTCATTCAACGAGACAGCAGTAAAACAGGTCAAAATCACCGAAGACATACAAAAACTCTGGGCGAACGTCAAGAAAGATGGAGAGTCTCGATACTCATTAGAGTATTTCACAAAGAGGCTTAACATTTTGGAAAAACATTGGATAGAGTTTCAAGCGAACAATGAGTACTTGGAAGTCATGCGGAAGACGTATCCAGAACACGAATACTTTACAAAGAAGTATTTTACTCAACTTGAAACCAAGTATCTGGATATAAGATCTACCTTCAAGGAGAAGGTGCAACGTTACATAGAGGATGTAACCCAAACACCTGGTGGCTCACAGGTACCACCAAAGCTACCGGTCAAGGGACCGGAGGAGAAGGTGCAACTTTACATAGAGGATATAACCCAAACACCTGATGGCTCAAAGGTACCACCAAAGCTACCGGTCCAGGAAAGGCAGCAGGAGCCAGAAATAGATCCAAATCAACTTGATTTGTATCGCATTGTTTGCCAGCAACAGCAGTTATCATAGAAACAGCTGACCACAACAGATGCAGACGAAAGCAACACATTACTATTCAAAAAAGCAGAGGGTATCAAGATCACCTTCAAGCGTTTGACTAGTAGCTTAGACCTAGATCAAAACGGTGTATATCTGGCGATCAAACTTTAACAACTAAAAGAATGCTGGGTAAAACTGATGGCTGTTGGCGAGGAAATCATGTTGTCAGAGTATAGTAAACGCAAGCAGCAGCACGCAGACGACTACATAGAACTGGAACAAAAATACGAAGAAGCATACATTCAGCTCAAAGAAGCGGAACGTCAACGGCAGCATCAAGACATCATAGTCCCACAAACAAAAACCCATCGAAAAATTAAACTTCCAGCCATCTGTATACCATCCTCCAGCGGCAAGTGTGAAGAGTGGACTCCATTCTGGCAATTGTTTGATCGTTTGGTTCATCAAAACGATTCATTGAGCGAAGTAGAACGGATTCAATACCTAAAAACGAATCTAAAAGGTGAAGCGGCAAGAATTATAAGCCATGTCTGTCACCTACAGCTTGCAACTATGAAACTGCTATAGAATTGTTTACAAGGCGAATTCAAAATCCTGCGGTTTTATTCAGCAATTACATACGAAAGTTACTCACCTTGAAGTCAGTGCGAAAGGAAAATGCATTTGACTTAAAAACCTTAATGGATTCGTCAAGAGAAATCTTATACGGGATCAAGAATCTAGGGGTTGACGTAAGCTCCTGGGATCCAATCATAGTTCAGTTACTGTGCCCGAAGCTGGACCCTGAGTCAAGAAAACTCTACCAACAGTCCAGAGGAACATCTACAGAAATTCCTAAGCTGTGTGATTTGTTCGAATTCAATGAAGGAAGATTCCGAGGACTGGAAAGCCGTGAGGGAAACCGGGATCATCAGCATCAACCCTCAAGATATCCAACCTCATCCTCATCAGGAAACCATGATCATCAGCATCAACCCTCAAGATATCCAACCACAAAAAATCTTTTGACCACCCTAAAAAAGCAAAAATGTGTTGTTAGCAGCGAAGCGCATCAACTGTATAATTGCAACAAGTTTGTGAGTATGAAGCGTAACCGGTTGGACGTAGTGCAAGCATCAAAACTGTGTTTCAACTGTTTGGGAGGTGGACACAGAACAAGGGAATGTTCGGTGAAGAGAGGCTGCAAAATATGTACACGACAACATAACACCCTACTTCATGTTCCTCAAAGTGACAATGTTGCAGATCCAATAACAAACGTTACATCTACTAAAATTGCTACTGCCTGTCATAACAACAGGATGGTACTTTTAGCAACAGCTATGGTAAACTTATGTGTTGGAGGGAAAAATACAACCGTACGCGCACTGATTGATCAAGGGTCTCAATCGTGTTTCATTACAGAAAAATTAGCTTACCAATTAAAAATTCCACTAACCAAATATGAATCAAGAATCAAGGGTATTAACGGGCACTCAACAGAAATTATTGCATCATGTAACTTCAAGCTAAAATCCATTCACAATGAAAAAATGTGTCTTGAAGTTGAAGCTCTCGTTATGCCAAACATTACGTCGAAGTTACCAGCACAAAATATAACAACCAACCATTGGCCTCACGTACAGGCTACAGGGATTGATGTTGGCGGACCCATGGTACCACCAACCAAAAGATATTGATGTACTGATTGGATCAGACATATTAACACAATTGCTTACCGATGGATTAATCAAGGGACCAAATAACACTCCTATCGCACAAAAGTCAAGGTTTGGCTGGATATTGTCGGGACCAGTAGTGACAACCTCGACAAAAACAAGTTATAGTACACTAACTTCATTTATTATTGTATGTTGTGAGGATGACGACCTGAAAAAATTTTGGGAACTAGAGGAAGTTCCCACAGCAGAAATTAAATCCACAGAAGATGAAATGTGTGAAGACAACTTCAAACGTACTCACTATAGAGATGACACAGGACGTTATGTTGTCAAATTACCACTGTTAAGAGACATCATAGTCTTGGGGGACTCACGCAAAATGGCGTTAAAAAGATTCTTTAATTTGGAGCAAAGATTGGCAAAAAATAAAAGTCTTCAACATGACTATGTAAAATTCATCAAGGAATATATAACTCTTGGCCATATGGAGGAGGCATCAGCCGCAAATACTGACAAAACGTATTATCTTCCACATCATGCAGTGATAAAAAATGACAGCAGTACAACAAAAGTAAGAGTTATATTCGACGCTTCAGCAAAGACGACATCTGGAGAATCTTTAAACAGCATCATGATGACGGGTCCTACACTTCAAAAGGATTTATTTTCGGTGATACTCCGATGGAGATCTTTTAAAATCGTCTTCACAGCTGACATCGAAAAAATGTATCGGCAGATATTGGTTGACAGTAACGATCAAAATTTACAACGCATCCTGTGGAGAGAAAGTACCAAGGATCCAATAAAGGAATACATTCTTAAGACCGTAACATACGGTACCACAGCCGCTCCGTACTAAGCAATCAAGACCCTACATTCGTTAGCAGAAGATGAAAAACATTTGTACCCAAGGGCAAGCAAATTATTGCTCGAAGGATTCTATGTAGATGATTGCTTAGGAGGTGCAAACTCGATACACGAATGTATAAATCTCCAACAAGAACTAATTCCTCTACTTCAAAAAGGTGGATTCAACCTTCGTAAATGGACATCAAACAACTCAACCTTTATCAATAATTTGTCCAAAGACATTATAGAAATGGAGCCAGAACATGATTTTGACAATGATAGAACGTTTAAAATTTTGGGACTCACATGGTGCCCAACAACAGATGACTTTCAATTTAAACTTAATTTGGAGTTCAACTCAAAGGGCACCAAAAGGGCAATATTGAGTGATGCTGGAAAAATCTTTGATCCATTTGGTTGGCTGTCACCAATAACAATCAAGGCAAAAATTCTTATTCAAAAACTATGGCTTTTGGGCATCGGTTGGGACGAAACGGTTCCAATAAATATACAAAATGAATAGAATGAGTTCAAAACAAGGCTAGCATTATTAGCGAAAGTAAGAATTCCACGGTGGACACAACAAACTAAAGGATCTCGTATAGAGCTCCACGGATTTGCAGATGCATCAGAAGCAGCGTATGCAGCGGTGGTATATCAAAAGGTTATAAATACTGGCATTATTACAGTAAATCTCATAGCATCTAAAACCAAAGTAGCTCCTGTGAAGCAAGTATCGTTGGCAAGGCTAGAACTATGTGCAGCAGCACTATTAACGAAGCTACTGAAGTACATCAGAGAAGAATCAGACACAAAATATGATAGAATTTTTGCATGATCAGATTCAACAATAGTATTGAACTGGGTTAAACAACATCCAGTGAAATGGAATACATTTGTTGCCAATCGGGTTTCTTATGTGCAACAAAATTCTGAGGGAAAATGGAGTTTCGTGCCAGGTAAAGAGAATCCTGCTGACATTCCGTCCAGAGGAACATTTGGAGATGCACTAGCTGAAAACATAACATTGTGGCGTGGACCAGATTGGCTAAAGAGAAATGAACAATATTGGCCAGCTGATAATTCCCTAACAGAGATGCAAGATATACCAGAAGTTCGCCAATCTCACGTCATATTGGCGAGACATCGGAGTTGTCTAAATGGAGATGACATTTTTCTGAGATTCTCATCAATGTCCAAACTTCAACGTATTAGTGCATACTGTTTACGTTTTAAAAACAATTGCAAACGGAACATAAATAAGCAACCATTACTATTTGGTCCATTAACGGTAAGGGAACTAAAGGAAGCAGAATTAGCAATGGTGCGAAGTGCTCAACAAGACTTTTCTGATGATATAAAAATTCTAAATACAGCAAGGGCTTTGACGTCAAAAAGCAGATTATCATCATTGAACCCATTTATCGATTCAAATGGAATACTGCGAGTTGGAGGTCGACTAAAACATGCCAGCTTATCAATCAACCAGAAACATCCAATGATCCTATCACCGTCACATCCATTGACAAAATTGATCATCAATAAAACTCACATCGATACACTTCACTGCGGAGTCAAGCTGGTTCTTAACCATATTCGAAGAAAATTTTGGATCATACAAGGTACAAACACAGTTAAGGCACTAGTTCATCAATGTGTCCGGTGTTTCCGTTTTAAAGCCAGAGAATCAAGTCAACTTATGGGACAACTTCCAGAAGAACGTGTTAAGTTTTCACGTCCATTTACTCATTGTGGGGTTGATTATGCAGGCCCACATAAGATGTTCACAAAACAGAGGCGTGAAGTCGCACAAGGCTTATATAGCACTCTTCGTTTGCATGGCAACAAAGGCCGTTCTCATTGAGCTCACGTCTGATTTAACCACAGATGGGTTCATGGCTGCATTACGACAAATGACAAGCAGGCGGGGTTCCATACAACATATCTACAGCGACAATGGGACGAATTTTGTAGGAGCAAAAAATATTATTGAGGCAGTCCAAAACAAACTGGCAGAAAACGCCATCCAATGGCATTTCATTCCACCTGGAGCACCACACTTTGGCGGACTCTGGGAAGCAGGAGTTAAATCGGTAAAATACCATCTAAACCGTATCATAGGTGAACAGAAACTCACCTACGAAGAGATGAATACCATTTTAGTGCAAATAGAAGGAGTATTAAACTCAAGACCTCTCTGTCCACTAACAGATAACATCGAAGATCTTGATGCCTTGACACCAGGTCACTTCATTATTGGGTCACCATTAAAAACGCCACAAGATGACATCATTCTGGACCTGGGCGAGAGTAGTTTGAAAAGATATAAATTAATTCAGAAGCTCAAAAAAGATGTCTGCAAGCGTTGGTACGATGATTACATAAATAAACTTCAACAACGTTTTAAATGGAAAGAATCAACGATTAATGTGAGAATTGGACAACTAGTACTCCTCAAAAATGAACTGTTTACACCGTCAAAATGGCCTCTTGGTAAAATTATTGAAGTACAAAGCGGTGTGGACGGGCTAATTAGAGTGGTGACCATCAAAACAGAAAAAGGAATATACAAGCGACCAATAACAAAGGTGTGCTTGTTACCAAACGATGAAAACATAAGAAAACCTGACGACAACCCTCTGCAGTCAAATCAGTTATTCAATGAACCTAAAAGAAACCTGAGAGATAGAAGAGAACCACCTGGTGTTACCTTGACGAGTACCACAGTATTCATAGCCATACTACTATTTTTACCTCTTGTCATGGGTAACCAGATTAAAGTGTCACCATTCACTTCAAAACCAGGAATATATTTCGAAAATCTGGGAACAGCAACAATTTCTTCTAGCAGTTGGGACATTGTAGCCTATTATGACATGAAAACATATTGGGCACAATACCAGTCAATAGATCAATATAAAAATAACCTGATAAAGATCTGTCAGTTACTGCCGAATCAAAATGAAACATGTAAGGCAACTATCCCACAAATCATGTCACTTAATGAAGATCTAGAAAGAGGAAACGAATTACTATCACCCCATCCAAACAGCAGTATGAGAGTTCGCCGTGCAGCATTCAACTTCATTGGAAACATTGCAAACGGTCTTTTCGGAATACTCGATTCGGAATATGCGGATAAGATGTCGGAATCAATTAATAAAATTCAAAAAGACGATGGTCATCTTTTACATCTTATTAAAAACCAAACATCAATAATTGACGCCACAATGAATATTCTTCAGCAGTCTCAACAAGAAACTACCAACAACTTTCTAGAAATAGACAAGGATCTTCAACATTTCGCTACACTTTTTGACGGAATCAGGCAGAAGTATCATGAGGACCAATTACGGCAACTATTCAATGCAATTGCCGTGCAACTTATCCTTGCATTATCGCAAGTACAAAAGACCCAGACTGCCTTGTTAGATGTTTTAATCGATACTCAGCATGGCAAAATAAATCTTCAACTAATTTCTCCTGCCCAACTTCGACAAGAATTTCTCCACATAAAATCAAGCCTCCCATCAACACTTCGACTTCCCGTCTCTCAAGACGAGGTTTTGACGCTTTACCATATTATGAGTATCCACGGCAGAGCACTTAAGGATCACATAATCTTTAAAATAACTTTACCATTGCTAAGTCTAGACGATTTTGAACTATTCAAGGTAACACCAGTGCCTGCACTCATAAATGGAACTTTCTTTACAATAAACCCATCTACAAGGTATATCATGGTTACCTTGCATCGAGATCAATACTATCCCTTATCCGAAGCCGAATTTCAACAATGTGTCTCTTACACCACAGAAAGGCATCTATGCAACCAGCATCATCCCATTTACAAGCAAGGAGCAGAAATCAGTGCATGCGAATTTGTTTATCTAAGTCAAGGATTGCAATCTCCGGACTGTCAACCTATCATAACCAGCAAGGGGCCTCACTGGATACAACTATGCAATCCTAACGAATGGATTTACGTATTGAAAGAGCGGACGACCCTAAATATTGTGTGCAATGGAACTGTTACCCAAACAACACTAGAAGGGGCAGGAAAACTAAGTATCGATCCGAGCAGCGTAATAAAGACCAATCTTATTACCTTACGTGGTCATTCCATCTACCCATCATTTTCCAGAATTTCCGTTTCCCCTCACACCAATCTATCAAACACACTTGTTCCAGATCATTTTGACAGATTAACACATAATCCGCTTTCAGTCAAAAACCATCTACAAGAACTGAATACGCTAAAACAGCAACTTCAGAACCTCACGATGGCCTTGCCTTCTAACGATCTTTCAACAAATGATGTTCATCAATTTGCAGTGGGCTACCTGGGACTACTAGTTTCCATCATCATTGTGATTCTCCTGCTTCGAAGGTTACACACCAAAAGCTACAAACCAAATACGAAACCAATCAAGACATCCGAGAACACCGGTACTGCAGATCCAGGAAACCTCACCTTCGAGTTGCTCCCGTAAGCGGAGGTGGCAAAATGTTGACGAAATCAACAAATATGTCAGTACATGATTATTCAAGAAAGTAACAAATCAACAAAATCAACAAATAGCAATAAGTATTATTTAAGTCAATAGGTCATAATATAAGTCAGTTTATATGTCGTAAGCAAATGAGGCAAGTAATGCAGTCAAGTTCATTTTGTGTGTCACTAGTTTAAATAAAGCAAATATGCACTGTAGACAAAATGAGCTTGAACTGTATTGCTGCGAGCTGACTTAGGTATGATATAAATAGAATAAGAGAATGAATAAATGTTATTATTTCTCAGTCAACAAGACAGTGACAGTCATTAAAAATCTCAACAGTAAGATTTTCATTGGTCCTTCGAGCCTTTAAGGACAAGAAAAGAAAATACAGTCTACTTAAATAAATAAAAAAAAAAAAAAGATTCATCATGTCATTCAACGAGACAGCAGTAAAACAGGTCAAAATCACCGAAGACATACAAAAACTCTGGGCGAACGTCAAGAAAGATGGAGAGTCTCGATACTCATTAGAGTATTTCACAAAGAGGCTTAACATTTTGGAAAAACATTGGATAGAGTTTCAAGCGAACAATGAGTACTTGGAAGTCATGCGGAAGACGTATCCAGAACACGAATACTTTACAAAGAAGTATTTTACTCAACTTGAAACCAAGTATCTGGATATAAGATCTACCTTCAAGGAGAAGGTGCAACGTTACATAGAGGATGTAACCCAAACACCTGGTGGCTCACAGGTACCACCAAAGCTACCGGTCAAGGGACCGGAGGAGAAGGTGCAACTTTACATAGAGGATATAACCCAAACACCTGATGGCTCAAAGGTACCACCAAAGCTACCGGTCCAGGAAAGGCAGCAGGAGCCAGAAATAGATCCAAATCAACTTGATTTGTATCGCATTGTTTGCCAGCAACAGCAGTTATCATAGAAACAGCTGACCACAACAGATGCAGACGAAAGCAACACATTACTATTCAAAAAAGCAGAGGGTATCAAGATCACCTTCAAGCGTTTGACTAGTAGCTTAGACCTAGATCAAAACGGTGTATATCTGGCGATCAAACTTTAACAACTAAAAGAATGCTGGGTAAAACTGATGGCTGTTGGCGAGGAAATCATGTTGTCAGAGTATAGTAAACGCAAGCAGCAGCACGCAGACGACTACATAGAACTGGAACAAAAATACGAAGAAGCATACATTCAGCTCAAAGAAGCGGAACGTCAACGGCAGCATCAAGACATCATAGTCCCACAAACAAAAACCCATCGAAAAATTAAACTTCCAGCCATCTGTATACCATCCTCCAGCGGCAAGTGTGAAGAGTGGACTCCATTCTGGCAATTGTTTGATCGTTTGGTTCATCAAAACGATGCATTGAGCGAAGTAGAACGGATTCAATACCTAAAAACGAATCTAAAAGGTGAAGCGGCAAGAATTATAAGCCATGTCTGTCACCTACAGCTTGCAACTATGAAACTGCTATAGAATTGCTTACAAGGCGAATTCAAAATCCTGCGGTTTTAATCAGCAATTACATACGAAAGTTACTCACCTTGAAGTCAGTGCGAAAGGAAAATGCATTTGACTTAAAAACCTTAATGGATTCGTCAAGAGAAATCTTATACGGGATCAAGAATCTAGGGGTTGACGTAAGCTCCTGGGATCCAATCATAGTTCAGTTACTGTGCCCGAAGCTGGACCCTGAGTCAAGAAAACTCTACCAACAGTCCAGAGGAACATCTACAGAAATTCCTAAGCTGTGTGATTTGTTCGAATTCAATGAAGGAAGATTCCGAGGACTGGAAAGCCGTGAGGGAAACCGGGATCATCAGCATCAACCCTCAAGATATCCAACCTCATCCTCATCAGGAAACCATGATCATCAGCATCAACCCTCAAGATATCCAACCACAAAAAATCTTTTGACCACCCTAAAAAAGCAAAAATGTGTTGTTAGCAGCGAAGCGCATCAACTGTATAATTGCAACAAGTTTGTGAGTATGAAGCGTAACCGGTTGGACGTAGTGCAAGCATCAAAACTGTGTTTCAACTGTTTGGGAGGTGGACACAGAACAAGGGAATGTTCGGTGAAGAGAGGCTGCAAAATATGTACACGACAACATAACACCCTACTTCATGTTCCTCAAAGTGACAATGTTGCAGATCCAATAACAAACGTTACATCTACTAAAATTGCTACTGCCTGTCATAACAACAGGATGGTACTTTTAGCAACAGCTATGGTAAACTTATGTGTTGGAGGGAAAAATACAACCGTACGCGCACTGATTGATCAAGGGTCTCAATCGTGTTTCATTACAGAAAAATTAGCTTACCAATTAAAAATTCCACTAACCAAATATGAATCAAGAATCAAGGGTATTAACGGGCACTCAACAGAAATTATTGCATCATGTAACTTCAAGCTAAAATCCATTCACAATGAAAAAATGTGTCTTGAAGTTGAAGCTCTCGTTATGCCAAACATTACGTCGAAGTTACCAGCACAAAATATAACAACCAACCATTGGCCTCACGTACAGGCTACAGGGATTGATGTTGGCGGACCCATGGTACCACCAACCAAAAGATATTGATGTGCTGATTGGATCAGACATATTACCACAATTGCTTACCGATGGATTAATCAAGGGACCAAATAACACTCCTATCGCACAAAAGTCAAGGTTTGGCTGGATATTGTCGGGACCAGTAGTGACAACCTCGACAAAAACAAGTTATAGTACACTAACTTCATTTATTATTGTATGTTGTGAGGATGACGACCTGAAAAAATTTTGGGAACTAGAGGAAGTTCCCACAGCAGAGATTAAATCCACAGAAGATGAAATGTGTGAAGACAACTTCAAACGTACTCACTATAGAGATGACACAGGACGTTATGTTGTCAAATTACCACTGTTAAGAGACATCATAGTCTTGGGGGACTCACGCAAAATGGCGTTAAAAAGATTCTTTAATTTGGAGCAAAGATTGGCAAAAAATAAAAGTCTTCAACATGACTATGTAAAATTCATCAAGGAATATATAACTCTTGGCCATATGGAGGAGGCATCAGCCGCAAATACTGACAAAACGTATTATCTTCCACATAATGCAGTGATAAAAAATGACAGCAGTACAACAAAACTAAGAGTTGTATTCGACGCTTCAGCAAAGACGACATCTGGAGAATCTTTAAACAGCATCATGATGACGGGTCCTACACTTCAAAAGGATTTATTTTCGGTGATACTCCGATGGAGATCTTTTAAAATCGTCTTCACAGCTGACATCGAAAAAATGTATCGGCAGATATTGGTTGACAGTAACGATCAAAATTTACAACGCATCCTGTGGAGAGAAAGTACCAAGGATCCAATAAAGGAATACATTCTTAAGACCGTAACATACGGTACCACAGCCGCTCCGTACTAAGCAATCAAGACCCTACATTCGTTAGCAGAAGATGAAAAACATTTGTACCCAAGGGCAAGCAAATTATTGCTCGAAGGATTCTATGTAGATGATTGCTTAGGAGGTGCAAACTCGATACACGAATGTATAAATCTCCAACAAGAACTAATTCCTCTACTTCAAAAAGGTGGATTCAACCTTCGTAAATGGACATCAAACAACTCAACCTTTATCAATAATTTGTCCAAAGACATTATAGAAATGGAGCCAGAACATGATTTTGACAATGATAGAACGTTTAAAATTTTGGGACTCACATGGTGCCCAACAACAGATGACTTTCAATTTAAACTTAATTTGGAGTTCAACTCAAAGGGCACCAAAAGGGCAATATTGAGTGATGCTGGAAAAATCTTTGATCCATTTGGTTGGCTGTCACCAATAACAATCAAGGCAAAAATTCTTATTCAAAAACTATGGCTTTTGGGCATCGGTTGGGACGAAACGGTTCCAATAAATATACAAAATGAATGGAATGAGTTCAAAACAAGGCTAGCATTATTAGCGAAAGTAAGAATTCCACGGTGGACACAACAAACTAAAGGATCTCGTATAGAGCTCCACGGATTTGCAGATGCATCAGAAGCAGCGTATGCAGCGGTGGTATATCAAAAGGTTATAAATAATGGCATTATTACAGTAAATCTCATAGCATCTAAAACCAAAGTAGCTCCTGTAAAGCAAGTATCGTTGGCAAGGCTAGAACTATGTGCAGCAGCACTATTAACGAAGCTACTGAGGTACATCAGAGAAGAATCAGACACAAAATATGATAGAATTTTTGCATGGTCAGATTCAACAATAGTATTGAACTGGGTGAAACAACATCCAGTGAAATGGAATACATTTGTTGCCAATCGGGTTTCTTATGTGCAACAAAATTCTGAGGGAAAATGGAGTTTCGTGCCAGGTAAAGAGAATCCTGCTGACATTCCGTCCAGAGGAACATTTGGAGATGCACTAGCTGAAAACATAACATGGTGGCGTGGACCAGATTGGCTAAAGAGAAATGAACAATATTGGCCAGCTGATAATTCCCTAACAGAGATGCAAGATATACCAGAAGTTCGCCAATCTCACGTCATATTGGCGAGACATCGGAGTTGTCTAAATGGAGATGACATTTTTCTGAGATTCTCATCAATGTCCAAACTTCAACGTATTAGTGCATACTGTTTACGTTTTAAAAACAATTGCAAACGGAACATAAATAAGCAACCATTACTATTTGGTCCATTAACGGTAAGGGAACTAAAGGAAGCAGAATTAGCAATGGTGCGAAGTGCTCAACAAGACTTTTCTGATGATATAAAAATTCTAAATACAGCAAGGGCTTTGACGTCAAAAAGCAGATTATCATCATTGAACCCATTTATCGATTCAAATGGAATACTGCGAGTTGGAGGTCGACTAAAACATGCCAGCTTATCAATCAACCAGAAACATCCAATGATCCTATCACCGTCACATCCATTGACAAAATTGATCATCAATAAAACTCACATCGATACACTTCACGGCGGAGTCAAGCTGGTTCTTAACCATATTCGAAGAAAATTTTGGATCATACAAGGTACAAACACAGTTAAGGCACTAGTTCATCAATGTGTCCGGTGTTTCCGTTTTAAAGCCAGAGAATCAAGTCAACTAATGGGACAACTTCCAGAAGAACGTGTTAAGTTTTCACGTCCATTTACTCATTGTGGGGTTGATTATGCAGGCCCACATAAGATGTTCACAAAACAGAGGCGTGAAGTCGCACAAGGCTTATATAGCACTCTTCGTTTGCATGGCAACAAAGGCCGTTCACATTGAGCTCACGTCTGATTTAGCCACAGATGGGTTCATGGCTGCATTACGACAAATGACAAGCAGGCGGGGTTCCATACAACATATCTACAGCGACAATGGGACGAATTTTGTAGGAGCAAAAAATATTATTGAGGCAGTCCAAAACAAACTGGCAGAAAACGCCATCCAATGGCATTTCATTCCACCTGGAGCACCACACTTTGACGGACTCTGGGAAGCAGGAGTTAAATCGGCAAAATACCATCTAAACCGTATCATAGGTGAACAGAAACTCACCTACGAAGAGATGAATACCATTTTAGTGCAAATAGAAGGAGTATTAAACTCAAGACCTCTCTGTCCACTAACAGATAACATCGAAGATCTTGATGCCTTGACACCAGGTCACTTCATTATTGGGTCACCATTAAAAACGCCACAAGATGACATCATTCTGGACCTGGGCGAGAGTAGTTTGAAAAGATATAAATTAATTCAGAAGCTCAAAAAAGATGTCTGCAAGCGTTGGTACGATGATTACATAAATAAACTTCAACAACGTTTTAAATGGAAAGAATCAACGATTAATGTGAGAATTGGACAACTAGTACTCCTCAAAAATGAACTGTTTACACCGTCAAAATGGCCTCTTGGTAAAATTATTGAAGTACAAAGCGGTGTGGACGGGCTAATTAGAGTGGTGACCATCAAAACAGAAAAAGGAATATACAAGCGACCAATAACAAAGGTGTGCTTGTTACCAAACGATGAAAACATAAGAAAACCTGACGACAACCCTCTGCAGTCAAATCAGGTATTCAATGAACCTAAAAGAAACCTGAGAGATAGAAGAGAACCACCTGGTGTTACCTTGACGAGTACCACAGTATTCATAGCCATACTACTATTTTTACCTCTTGTCATGGGTAACCAGATTAAAGTGTCACCATTCACTTCAAAACCAGGAATATATTTCGAAAATCTGGGAACAGCAACAATTTCTTCTAGCAGTTGGGACATTGTAGCCTATTATGACATGAAAACATATTGGGCACAATACCAGTCAATAGATCAATATAAAAATAACCTGATAAAGATCTGTCAGTTACTGCCGAATCAAAATGAAACATGTAAGGCAACTATCCCACAAATCATGTCACTTAATGAAGATCTAGAAAGAGGAAACGAATTACTATCACCCCATCCAAACAGCAGTATGAGAGTTCGCCGTGCAGCATTCAACTTCATTGGAAACATTGCAAACGGTCTTTTCGGAATACTCGATTCGGAATATGCGGATAAGATGTCGGAATCAATTAATAAAATTCAAAAAGACGATGGTCATCTTTTACATCTTATTAAAAACCAAACATCAATAATTGACGCCACAATGAATATTCTTCAGCAGTCTCAACAAGAAACTACCAACAACTTTCTAGAAATAGACAAGGATCTTCAACATTTCGCTACACTTTTTGACGGAATCAGGCAGAAGTATCATGAGGACCAATTACGGCAACTATTCAATGCAATTGCCGTGCAACTTATCCTTGCATTATCGCAAGTACAAAAGACCCAGACTGCCTTGTTAGATGTTTTAATCGATACTCAGCATGGCAAAATAAATCCTCAACTAATTTCTCCTGCCCAACTTCGACAAGAATTTCTCCACATAAAATCAAGCCTCCCATCAACACTTCGACTTCCCGTCTCTCAAGACGAGGTTTTGACGCTTTACCATATTATGAGTATCCACGGCAGAGCACTTAAGGATCACATAATCTTTAAAATAACTTTACCATTGCTAAGTCTAGACGATTTTGAACTATTCAAGGTAACACCAGTGCCTGCACTCATAAATGGAACTTTCTTTACAATAAACCCATCTACAAGGTATATCATGGTTACCTTGCATCGAGATCAATACTATCCCTTATCCGAAGCCGAATTTCAACAATGTGTCTCTTACACCACAGAAAGGCATCTATGCAACCAGCATCATCCCATTTACAAGCAAGGAGCAGAAATCAGTGCATGCGAATTTGTTTATCTAAGTCAAGGATTGCAATCTCCGGACTGTCAACCTATCATAACCAGCAAGGGGCCTCACTGGATACAACTATGCAATCCTAACGAATGGATTTACGTATTGAAAGAGCGGACGACCCTAAATATTGTGTGCAATGGAACTGTTACCCAAACAACACTAGAAGGGGCAGGAAAACTAAGTATCGATCCGAGCAGCGTAATAAAGACCAATCTTATTACCTTACGTGGTCATTCCATCTACCCATCATTTTCCAGAATTTCCGTTTCCCCTCACACCAATCTATCAAACACACTTGTTCCAGATCATTTTGACAGATTAACACATAATCCGCTTTCAGTCAAAAACCATCTACAAGAACTGAATACGCTAAAACAGCAACTTCAGAACCTCACGATGGCCTTGCCTTCTAACGATCTTTCAACAAATGATGTTCATCAATTTGCAGTGGGCTACCTGGGACTACTAGTTTCCATCATCATTGTGATTCTCCTGCTTCGAAGGTTACACACCAAAAGCTACAAACCAAATACGAAACCAATCAAGACATCCGAGAACACCGGTACTGCAGATCCAGGAAACCTCACCTTCGAGTTGCTCCCGTAAGCGGAGGTGGCAAAATGTTGACGAAATCAACAAATATGTCAGTACATGATTATTCAAGAAAGTAACAAATCAACAAAATCAACAAATAGCAATAAGTATTATTTAAGTCAATAGGTCATAAGAAATTAGTGTTATAATATAAGTCAGTTTATATGTCGTAAGCAAATGAGGCAAGCAATGCAGTCAAGTTCATTTTGTGTGTCACTAGTTTAAATAAAGGAAATATGCACTGTAGACAAAATGAGCTTGAACTGTATTGCTGCGAGCTGACTTACGGTATGATATAAATAGAATAAGAGAATGAATAAATGTTATTATTACTCAGTCAACAAGACAGTGATAGTCACTATAAATCTCAACAGTAAGATTTTCAGTCACTGAGCTCATACAGTTCACATCTAGTTTCAGGAGAAAAGTCAATGAATAGAGGTGCTTTATTCACCATAACTCAGAAAAAGATTTATGTAGGTTTTTACTTGTTGTGGCTTATTGAGCCGGGCAAATAAGAATTTACCTGATACTTTTTCTCCTCCCCCGCTAAAGAGATTTGATCGTTGTGGCTTGTTGAGCCGGGCATTCGTATCTTCTTTACTTTTTTTTTACTTTGATTGTCTCCTTATAGGAAATTCATTTGTTGTGGCTTGCTGAGCCTGACGTGTGAATTCTCTTTATCGTTTAGTCTTCGTAAAGCAGGTCTAGTCGTTGTGGATTGTTGAGCCGGGCGTTTAGATTCTCTTTACTTGTAGACATTGTGCGTACGTGAAGGAAATTTCACTGTTGTGGCCTGTTGAGCCGGGCGTTTGAATTCTCCTTGAAGAGGTTTTCCTTTGACACCGCGTCAATCTAAAGTCCTTGTAGGGAGTTTATTCGTTGTGGCTTGTTGAGCCGGCGATTAATTTTTCCCTAGCTAGGCATTGCGTCTCCACTCAGGGAGTTTTCATCACCGTACGGAACCGCAGACCTCTTTCTACGAAGTCTGCCGCCGCCAACAGAGTGTTTTGACTCTAAGTAAACGCAAGCACTTTCTACGAAGTCCGCTAACGCCGATAGGTTGCTCTGCCGTTCGATACAACGCAGGCACTTCCTGAGCAGTCCGCCGCCGCCGATAAATTGTTCTGCCTTTCACTCAACGCAGACCCTTGCTACGAAATCCGCTGCCGCCGATAGAGTGCCCTGCCTAACGCAGAGCCAGATAGGAGTTAACCGCTGCCAAACAGAGGAAACAGCAGCCGAGGTATACAACCGTATCCCCAAAGAAACCATCGCCACTACTACCAGTGATGATCGATATCAGCCGTTCCGTGGACCAGCACCAGAAACAAACCTTATTCAAGAAATCGTTAAAACCTGCTTTTTGTAAAAACTGAAAATAAAATTTGTTAAAAATTGTAAAACTGATCCTGAGTGTAGATATAATAATAAAGTTAGAGTTAATTGAAATTAAACCGACCGTTTCCTCGTATTCATTTGTGAGAAGTTGGACCGCCAAAACCCAAGTCTTACGAAGCTTCCTTGGATAGACCCTGGACACCCTTTGAAAAAGAAGCATGAAGAATCTTTCTTTTGCGAAGCTGGGGTATGACTCAGGGTGTCCAGGGTCTACCCAAGGAAGCTTCGTAAGACTTGGGTTTCGATCCTCACTCGTAGTAGTGGCGATGGTTTCTTTGGGCATACGGTTGTATACCACGGCTGCTGTTTCCTCTGTTTGGCGGCGGTGAACTCCTATCTGGCTCTGTGTTAGGCAGGGCACTCTATCGGCGGCAGCGGATTTCGTAGGGTCTGCGTTGAGTGAAAGGCAGAACAATTTATCGGCGGTGGCGGACTGCGTAGGAAGTGCCTGCTTTGTATCGAACGGCAGAGCAATCTATCGGCGTTAGCGGACTTCGTAGATGGTGCTTGCGTTTACTAAGAGTCAAAACACTCTGTCGGCGGCGGCAGACTTCGTAGAAAGAGGTCTGCGGTTGCGTACGGTGATGAAAACTCCCTGAGTGGAGCTAGGGAAAATTTAATCGCCCGGCTCAACAAGCCACAACGAATAAACTCCCTACAAGGACTTTAGATTGACGAGGTGTCAAAGGAAAACCTCTTCAAGGAGAATTCACACGCCCGGCTCAACAAGCCACAACAATGGAATTTACTTCACGGACGCACAATGTCTACATGTAAAGAGAATCTCAACGCCCGGTTCAACAAGCCACAACGACTAGACCTGCTTTACGAAGACTAAACAAAAAGGAGAATTCACACGTCCGGCTCAACAAGCCACAACAAATTAGTTTCCTATCAGGAGACTATCACAGTAAAAAAAAAGGTAAAGAAGATACGAACTCACGGCTCAACAAGCCACAACGATCAAATCTCTTTTGCGGGGGAAGAGAAGAAGTATCAGGTTAATTCTTATTTGCCCGGCTCAACAAGCCACAACAAGTAAAAACCTACATAAATCTTTTTCTGAGTTATGGTGAATAAAGCACCTCTATTCATTGACTTTTCTCCTGAAACTAGATGTGACCTGTATCAGGTCACTGACAATTTTGCTTTTAAAAAATTGGATGGGTATTGCCAATGTAATTTCCCATAAGGAAATGCACAAAAAGTGATAATTTACGGAAAAGTAAACAATGTTTGACCTTGGACTAGGCATTTACTTTGTAATATAATTAAGTGTGGAGGATTGTAATAGAAATAAATTCTGCACTGTTTTGGTGCAGCATTTTGGGAGAAGGTAGGAGGAAGAAATTGTGACGCTTCGTCACAGATCCCCCCTTCTTCGAAAGACGAGAACACTCCATATTTGTCCCGGGACCAGCATCTGCTAGGACGTTGAGTGCGCCCTAACGATATTGTATGGTAAAATCGTATTGTTGCAACTCCAACGCCCACCTGGTCAACCTTCCTGATGGATTCTCTAACGAATGCAACCACTTGAGTGAATGATGGTCCGTCACTACCTTAAACTGGTACCATTCTAAATACGGTCTCATTTTCCTGATGCCCCATAAGATAGCCAAGCCCTCTTTCTCAGTGGCAGCGTATTTGACCTCCAACTCCGTTAACGTGCGACTGGCGTATGCGATCACTTTTTCGTGCCCTTCCAAGTTTTGCGTTAGAACCACTCCTAGTCCCGTCTGGCTGGCATCGGTTTGCAACGTGAACTGTTGCGTAAAGTCTGGACAAGCTAACACCGGGGCTAAGGTTAATCGTTGTTTCAGGGTCTGGAATGCTTTTTGTTGCTCATGCGTCCAATTCCATTTCACGGCCTTTTTTAGCAAACGAGTAAGAGGGGCGGCTACGGTGGAAAAAACTTGGATATCGGCGGTACCATGAGCAAATTCATAGGATTCTTCGGAGTTCTCTGAGAATAGTCGGGGCTTTTAAATCGCGAACGGCGGCAACCTTGTCCGGATCGGTATGGATACCTTCTTTCGATATCACATGTCCGAGGTATTTAAGGCTGGGCCTGCAGAAGTGGCAATTGTCTAAATTTATCCTCAGGTTAACTTATCTAAGGCGGCGGAACACTTCTTTCAGATGCGCTAGATGGTCATCAAACGTTTTACTCATAACGATGATGCTGTCTTAGTACACTAGCACGTGGTCTCGCATGTCGGGACCGAATAGTTCGTCCATGGCTCTCTGAAAGGTCGCTCCGGCCGAATGTAGGTCACAGGACATTTCATTCGTAGAGACCACGGCCAGGCACGGTAAAGGTGGTGTACGGGCGGTACTCAGGTTTAAGGGCGATCTGCCAATAACCTTGTTTTAGGTCGATGATAGACATGAAACGGGCCCCTCACAACTTATCTAGAATGGCGGTGATATACGGATACTGTCGAAAGTCTATGCATACGCGCAATGATCCCTCCTTTTTCCGAACCAACACCACTGGCGAACTGTACTGGCTTTTCGAGGGACTGGTCTTACAGGACAGACTAGTAAGTCATCAATTTCGTCGTCGACAATTTTATGCATTGCGATATTACGCTGATAATACTGCTGTTTAAAAGGCTCGGTTGTTTTCAGGCATATGTTGTGCGGAGCGGCGGCCGATATACCCTTCATCTCTTTGAACTTTGGAATTTCCTTTCCCAAAAACTCATGCAATTTTGCATCTTGGTGGTGGGTAACCGCGTCCGACACTGCACATACTCGCGTGGCCTCAGGCGAATTCGATGGACGCCCCATGACAAGTCTGCGACCTCCTATCATTAGCGAGCATCCGGCCTTTCCCAAGAGGTCCATGCCTAATATGGCGTCTTCTGCCAAGGAAAATAGCTTCTCCCTGCACTATTCTTCCTTTCAAATTCAGCAACAGGACGTAGTGCTAGGACGTCACGGCTGTTCGACCGTCGGCGAATTGTACAGCGTGCGGTTGTTCTCTTCTAGCCGCTCCGAGCCGGCAACATTCTTCCCGTAAACCAGGGCCGATGAAAGACCGTGAAGAACCGGTGTCAATTAAAGCATAGTACGTTCGATCGCTAGACTCGATATGGACGAAAGGTTGGGGGTCAGTTGGACCGGTGGGGCCTGATTGGCCAAGAACGGCGTTGGAACTCCGGTGACAAGAGCAATCCTTGGTGAGGCGACCGTCCTTCCCGCACTACGAGCAGAAAAATCTGAAGGGGAGTCGGCAGTCTTTTTTATTATGCCCTCTTTGCTTGCATTGCCAACAATGTGTGTTTCTGTCGTACGGGGCGGTTGGTTGCTGTATCGGCGTTCGAGGCATGACGGCTTGGCGAGGGAAAGCGGGTGAGGGCGGCTGCACTTGCAATCGAGGGACAGGTGCGGTTTGGTACGCATTATGGTTTCGGTTAATCCTAAACCATTCTAGGGCCGTGTTGCGGAAGATCTCGGGAAGTGTCCGGAGCATATCATTCTATGGTATTTCGTAACACACTGCCAAGTCTTTGATTCTCTCTAAAATTTCCAATGGTTTACCAGAGCCATGGAATTGGAATCCCCATTTGCGAACGGTGTTCATCAATTCGGCTTCAAAACTGCGTCCGAATCGGCTGGGTGTATGACATGTGGCTGCGGTCTGGTAGGTATGAGGACTGGCGTGTGGTTCGACCTGTGGAGGGGCGGAGATTGCTCGTTCGGATCTGGGGGGGGGGGGGGGGGATGTAATTTGCTGTTTGAGAAAAAGCGAGTGAGGCCATGGCTGGTTTCTGGAACAGTGGTACCTGAAGTCTGCTTTGGAATAATTGCTGTTGCTTGTGTTCTAACGTGGACGGCGGTACGTTCAATCCAGAAGTAGTTGCGTAGTCTTCTTCATCTAAAGGGTCAGAATTATTCCTCGCCTCTACTTTGTCCTCCCACTCAGCGCACAAATTCTGTGTTGACCGGTGCATGCGCGCTTCATTCAGGGGCGACTCAGGTGTTGACGTAAGTTCTGAACCGTTCCACTGGTATCTTGTTCAAGTTGGGTCAGCGTATCTATTAACTCGGGCTTCTTTAAGAAATTGATGAATCCTAAGTTCTGGTACGGATTTGGGTTCTCCTCCAATTCCTGGGTGTCGTCTTCAGGTACTTTGGGGTCGGTATCGGCAGGCATCTTGGAAGCTGGTCGGTTAAGTTTCGGTGTCGGTCGGTGGACTCTGCGTCAAATCCTGGACAGGTACGGCAAACGGTTGAACTTTCTGCAGGTCCCTAATCGGGCGCCAATTTGTGATGCTTCTTTTTCAAAGGCTGGGGTATGACTCAGGGTGTTAAGTGTCTACCCAATTAACCTCCGTAAGACTCTTGTGATGCTTCTTTTTCAAAGGCTGGGGTATGACTCAGGGTGTCCAGGGTCTATCCAAGGAAGCTTCGTAAGACTTGGGTTTCGGTGGTCCAACTTCTCAAAAATTAATACCAAGAGCGGCAGGTTTAATATTGATTAACTCTTACTTTATTTTAATATCTACTCTCAGGATCAGGTTTACAATTTTAACAAATTTTATATTTAGTTTTACAAAAAGCAAATTTTAACTCTTTCTTGGATAAGGTTTGTTTCTGGTGCTGGTCCACGGAACGGCTGATATCGATCATCACTGGTAGTAGTGGCGATGGTTTCTTTGGGAATACGGTTGTATACCACGGCAGCTATTTCATGTGTTTGGCGGCGGTGAACTCCTATCTGACTCTGCGTTAGGCAGGGCACTCTATCGGCGGCAGCGGATTTCGAAGCAAGGGTCTGCGTTGCGTGAAAGGCAGAACAATTTATCGGCGGCGGCGGACTGCGTAGGAAGTGCCTGCTTTGTATCGAACGGCAGAGCAATCTATCGGCGTTAGCGGAATTCGTAGAAAGTGCTTGCGTTTACTAAGAGGCAAAACACTCTGTCGGCGGCGGCGGACTTCGTAGAAAAAGGTCTGCGGTTGCGTAAGGTGATGAAAACTCTCTTAGTGGAGACGCAATGCCTAGCTAGGAAAAATTTAATCGCCCGGCTCAACAAGCCTAGTGGATGGGCGTTGTACTATTCGGGTAGGCTCTGACTGGTGCCAACTTGGCGGCGCCCAGATGCTGTAACTTATAGTACACGTCAATTGTGCTTACTATACCTCCAAGCGGTATCCACTGGGACCTGGGATGCTCCGTCCAGAGCTGACCTGCTAAACTAGTAAGTGCGAGTGTTGACAAGGGAATCCGGAACAAAAGAATTGTGATCGGTCAACACTATAATTGTTCTGCGAACTATGACTGACTGCACGAATCTCAGTGGTCTACGAGAGCTTTCGTTAAAATGTTCCAGCGGATGAATTCGAAGGACAGAATCAACGGTGGACTTCAGCAGCCAAAAAAGAAGAAACCCCTGAAGGAGCTACTCCAACATATTTGGTTTAAAGGTCTTTCGGGGTTTTTCAATACTAGGACAGGGTATTGAAGTAGAGATGGTGGCGGATGAGCTCCTGGTGAGCCAACGGCAGCACTCACACCCCTGCAGCAGGGTACTGACACTGGATATTCCAGCCCTTTGTGTCCGAAGGGATCCAAAAGGACCTGGCCCTCCAGGTTGGGGGTTGTGCGTAGGGTTAACTACCCAGCCATGGAAAAACAATATGGTTCCGAAACAACCAAAAGCCTCGGATAACGATAATGATTTCAAATTTGACGACCCAAGCAAACGAAAAAAGGACAATGACCTCCTGCACGTGGAACGTAAGGTCTCTTAACGGACTAGGTGCAGCTGGAGAATTAGCGGACGCCCTGGACTGCTGCAAAGCAGACATAACCGCCATCCAAGAAGTGCGATGGAGTGGACCGGGCATAAAGAAGATGAAAAACTGTGACATCTACTATGGCGACTGCTACAGACAAAAGAAACAACGCTTATTTGGGTGCGGATTTGTCGTTAGAGGAAGACTCAGGGATAAGGTGATTAGCCAAAATCCAGTCAATGAGCGTATAATGACCATCCGCATCAGGGCTAAATTCGCCAACATTAGCCTTATATGCGCCCACGCCCCCACAGAAGAGAAAGATGACGATTCCAAAGACTGTTTCTACGAGCTCCTCGAAGAAACGTATGAGCAGTGCCCTAGACACGACGTGAAAATCGATCTTGGCGATTTTAACGCAAAGCTAGGGAAGGAGGACATCTTTGGAAACACAATCGGTAAGCATAGCCTCCATGACAAAACCTCCGAAAATGGACTGAGGCTAATCGATTTTGCTGCGGGGCTGAATCTTGTTGTAAGTAGTACGCGCTTCCCGCATCTCAAAGGTACATGGCGATCCCCAGATCAATTAACCGTCAATCAAATTGACCATGTTGCGATCGACGCAAGGCACTCTTCCAGTGTGATAGATGTCCGAACTTTCCGAGGGGCCAACTTTGACTCGGACCACTACCTTGTTGTAGCCAAGGTACGAATGAGGATATCTTGTTCACGACCAGCGCGAACTAACGCTGTGAAGAGATATGACGTCGGAAAGCTACAATCGCAAGAGATTGCCAATGCCTTTTCCAATCGAGTGTCCCTTCAATTATCCTTGAATCCCATGCCGCCAGCATTAAACATTGAAGACCAGTGGCAGCAATGCCAAGAAGCCATCAGAACCGCTGCCTCTGAGGTTCTGGGTTTCACTCGGCCACCAAAACGAAACCCATGGTTCGATGAAGAATGCAGGCAGGCAAATGCAGCCAAACAAAGAGCACGACAAATGCTTATGCAAACACGAACAAGGGCTGCTTACGATCAGTATAACGAGATTTACAAGGAGAGAAGAAGGGAAGAACACCGACTTCTCAAAAAGAAAAAGAAGCAGCATGAGAAGCGCTCGTTTGAGGAAATAGAGAGGTGCCATGACAGGAACGAGATTCGGAAGTTTTACCAAAAGGTAAAAAGATCCTGCCAGGGTGGCAAACCCCGAACTCAAGCCTGTAAAGACCAGCAGGGAAACATAGTTATAGAGTCACAGTCACTACTGAGGATCTGGAAAGATCATTTCTGCAGACTGCTTAGCGGCGATGAAGACATAAATTCCGCTGTCAGGCAGATTGCCCCATTCAGCTTGGACGATGATCAAGAATGCCGTCCTCCCGACCTAGAAGAGGTAAAGCTTGCCATATGCAAACTTAAATCAAATAAGACTGCAGGTGCAGATGGTCTTGATGCCGAACTTTTCAAGGCAGATTGAGATCAGTTGGAAAGGAGCATGCACCAGCTGATCTGCATGATATGGTCGGTAGAAAGCATGCCCGATGAATGGAACCTCAGTATCGTATGCCCGATCCTAAAGAAGGGAGACCCTCACAATTGCGCCAATTACAGAGGGATAAGCCTCCTTAACGTCGCTTATATGATCTTGTCTGCTGTAATATGTGAACGTCTGAAACCCCACGTCAACAACTTGATAGGTCCTTATCAATGTGGTTTTAGACCAGAGAAGTCCACAATAGACCAAATTTTCACATTACGGCAGATCTTGGAAAAAACCCGAGAACATAATATCGATATTCACCACCTCTTTATCGATTTCAAGGCCGCGTATGACAGTATTTACAGAGACGAGCTGTACAGAGCCATGTCTAGTTTCAGCATCCCTGCAAAGCTCGTACGACTATGCAGGATGACTTTGGAGAATTCAAGCTGCTCCGTCAAGGTCGGAAAAGAACTCACCGAGACCTTTGATGTCGAAAAAGGGTTTAGGCAAGGCGACAAACTGTCATGCGATTTCTTCAACATCATACTTGAACAGATTGTAAGAAACTCAAACGTCAACACCAGAGGAACAATCTTTCAAAAGTCTGTACAATTACTCGCCTATGCAGACGATATTGACGTAATGGGAAGAAAAAAGCGTGATGTCATAGGTGCTTTTGCGAGTATTGAAACAGAAGCGGCAAAAATGGGTTTGATGGTTAATGAGGGCAAAACGAAGTATATGCTGTCATCAAACAAGGACACAGAACATCGACTTGGACAAAACGTCACAATAGACAGACATAACTTCGAGGTAGTACAGGACTTCGTCTACCTAGGATCCGCTGTAGACACGGACAACATCAGTGCGGAGATCAAACGGAGAATAACTCTTGCCAACCGTTGCTTCTTTGGGTTAAGAAGGCAATTGAGAAACAAAACCCTCTCTAGAAAAAACAAGGTGACCTTGTATAAGACCTTAATCATCCCAGTCCTGCTGTACCGAGCGGAAGCATGGACCTTATCGAAAGCGGATGAGGAAACTCTTGGTCGTTTCGAAAGAAAAATTCTCCGAATGATCTTTGGTCCCGTATGCGAAGACAATGCGTGGAGAAGAAGATACAACAACGAGCTGTATGAGCTGTACCGCGACATGGGCATAGCCAGAAGAGTACGCATCGCGAGGCTACGATGGTTGGGCCATGTAGAGCGGATGGACCCAAACGCTCCGGCTCGTCGGGTGCTCGAAAGCACATTGCAGGGAAATCGCGGAAGGGGAAGACCTCGTCTTAGGTGGCGCAATCAAGTGGATGAAGACCTCAACCGACTTGGAGTGCGAAACTGGAGAGAGCTCGCCCGAGATCGAAATCGTTATAGGAGGATGTTGGTTGAGGCCCAGGTTCACCCCGAACTGTAATGCCCACCTAAGTAAGTAAGTAAGGCTCAACAAGCCACAACGAATAAACTCCCTACAAGGACTTTAGATTGACGCGGTGTCAAAGAAAAACCTCTTCAAGGAGAATTCAAACGCCCGGCTCAACAAGTCACAACAATGGAATTCCCTTTACGGAAGCAGAATGTCTACAAGTAAAGAGAATCTAAACGCCCGGCTCAACAAGCCACAATGGCTAGACCTGCTTCACTAAGACTAAACGGTAAGGAGAGTTCACACGTCCTGCTCAAAAAGCCACAACAAATGAATTTCCTATGAAGAGACTATCAAAGTAAAAAAAAAGGTAAGGAAGATACGAACGCCCGGCTCAACAAGCCACAACGATCAAATCTCTTTTGCGGGGGAAGAGAAAAAGTATTAGGTAAATTCTTACTTGCCCGGCTCAACAAGTAGTAGAAACCTATATAAATCTTTTTCTCTCTGTGGTGATTAATTCACCTCTATTCATAGACTTTGCCACTGAAAGCGAATGTGAGCTGTATCAGGTCAGTGACAATTTCGTATAGAAAAAATTAGATGGGATGCCAATGTATTGCCCCATAAGGAAATGCACAAGAAGTGATAAGGCACGGAAAATTAAACAATGTTTGGCCTAGGCGTAGGCATTCAAATTAAAATTTTAATTGCGTGCGGGGGATTTTAATCGAAATGAATATTGCACTGTTTTGGTGCGGCATTTTGGGATGAGGTAGGAGAAAGAAATTGTGACGCTTCGTCACAGATCCCCTCCTTCTTCGAAAGACGAGAACCCTCTCGTCTCAGCGTCCTCTGGTACTGGCTGGAGGAGTTTTGTATGTTTTTCTGTTTCGAGGGACTTAAATTCCAACTCTTCTTTTTTTTTTATATATATTTTTTTTCCTTTTTTTCTTTGCACCAAACTCCTATCCTGAGAGAAACAAAAAAAAAACAACGATCGTCCCACGATCATAACAATCAAAAAAAAACTTAATGCAATCGTCCTGTAATCGTCCTTGAGTGCGACTTCATTACTTCAGCTTCATTGGAACCACTTTGCTGCTTCCCTGGAATGACAGCATCGCCTCGGTCACGGTATCGTTGGGAGTCACATCGATGATTCCGCACCCCCTTTTGAATCGTAAATGGTCGTGAGTCCCTTCGGAACACGGAATCGATGCCTCGAAGTGGGTCCGCTATCTGGCTCCTCTGGCGGTCGGCTCTCCTCCGCTGAGTCTTGGTGAGCAGAGTGTCATATTTGCAAGCAACTCCCTGTAACTTGCAAATCAAAGTATATACATTCAGTTTACCATAAACGGTATAACATGAAATTATGTACATAAGATAACGTTTACTTATACATAGTAAGTTATCGAATCATACGATACTCTGCTGATTGTCTCCACAGCGTGCGGTTCATTCTTAAGCCTAAGTTAATCCTACTTATTATCTAATTATTTCCTATACCTCACCTAAGTTGAATTAATAAAAGAAAGTGAAATATGTATACTTCTGAGTATTCTTCTTTAACCAGAATAAAACATAATAGTGGCGACGAGGATAAACAAAAAAAAAAAACAAAAAAAAAACATAATAGTAACTAACGTAAGATGACTGAAAACGATAAATCGTCAGAAAGAAAAATAATTGTCTATGCAATTTCAAAAAGCTTTGGTTTTGATCAATATATCCCTGGAAACAATTTTAAAGTGTGGGAGAAAATATTTAGTCAGTTTCTTCTGCGGGAAAATACGGGAAAAAATACCAGAGGCAGAAAAAGCAGAGCCTTGTGAAGTACTCATGAACTTGACAAGTCCGAGAGAAGCCGTAACAGTCGAATTTAAGGAATTAATGGAAATCTTAAACAAACAATATGGGCCCAAAACAAATAAACATTCTGAACGCTTTAAATTTTATAAGTCACTTCAAGAAAATGGAGAATCTATAAGTGAGTACAAAGTGCGGATCAGAATGCTCTCGAAAACGTGTTTATTTGGTCAGTTCTTACGGCTCGCGTACACTAAACAGACATCGTCCGAATTATAATCGGACGTTGTCGGCCGAACTCTGACATTCGAACCAAACATGTGTTAAACAAATAGAGCACGTACACCACTTCAACCGACAACGTCAGCTGTCGTCCGTTGTCGTCCGAGTACATCCGATCAACCAACAAATCCGAACTTGTTTGGATTTATCGTACGTCGTACGTCAGTTTGCCAGTAGAAGTAAATAAAAATAAAAGCAATGGATTGTGAAAAGCTAATAAATTTCGTTTTTAGTAGGACACCACTTTGGAATAAGTTTTCAAAATCATATAATAATAGAGATGTCACAAAAAATCAGTGGAAAGAAGTTTCGATTGAAATGAACCAGCCTGTCGAAGAAGTAAAAAAAAGTGGAATAATTTCAGGGACCAATTCCGCAAAGAATATAATAAGCACAATGCACCAGGAAGATCTGGTGCTGCAGCAGATAATAAATCATCTTGTTGGACATACTTTGCCTCTCTTTTGTTTTTGGCAAAACAAATCGCTCCTAAACCACTAAGCGGAAATCTTCCATCAGTTTTAACTAGCCCCACTCAAGAAAATGAAAGTGATTTACCAGTTCAAGAAGTTCTAGAATTATCAGATTCTGAGCTATCAGTCACACAGCCCGGACCCTCGCATTTGTCGCAGCCGAGTAGTTCAACAGTGTTCCAACCAGAAACTCCCACGTCGCAACAAAATACAAAACCTAACAAAAAACATGTGCGTTGGACACCTACTAAATCTGGAAGACCTGCGAAAAAACGACATCTTGATGTCGACAAAGAGTATTTGAACATAGAAAAAAGAAAACTGCACTTATATGAGTCCAGAATCGCAGATAAATCCTTGGAAGACCCAGATCGTAATTTTTTGTTGAGTCTACTCCCATATCTTAAAGAAGTGCCACGAAAAAGAAAAATTGCTGTTCAACGAAAGCTGTTAGATGTTTTTTTTTGAAGAGGAAAATCATGGATGTCATTATTCTCCATTAAGCTGCTATTTTATGGAAGATTCAAGTCACCCCAGCTCAGTAGGAACACATTCGAGTACTCCACTTCCACCATATGTGGTTGACATTGAACAGCCCGAGGCATCGACTACAAATGAAATGGATGATTCAGAAACACCAGAATATCTCGAAGAAGATGAGTTGCAGACATACAATCTTAACATTTGATCACAAACCATAATTTTGTTAATTTAAAATACCATTTCATTTGGAATAATAACAACAGTTTGTTAACTTTTAAAATGTTTATATTTTATTTTCACATGCTATTTTCATGACAAAAGAACTGTTTGAAAGCTTCTCGAATGTTAATGGCTTCGTTTGCACTTCTATTTTGCCCTCTGGAAGCAAAATTGATTCTTTGTTCAGTACTTCTTCTTTCAGCAGTGGAATAAGTCTGCGTTGGTGGTCCTTCTTTGTCTATTACAACGTTGTGTAATACACATATACATTTAATTATGGTTTCGGCATTTTCCGTGGTTGTTTCTATACTTTTAGTCAAAATTCTCCACTTTTGCGTTATAATACCGAAAGCACATTCTATTACAACTCGTGCGTTCGACAATCGCTCGTTGAAAATTGTTTCCTCTTCTCCGAGGTTACGGCGTGGATACGGCCTCATGATGTACCGTTTAAGAGGATAGGCTTCATCAGCCAGTAACACCAGCGGCAAAATAGTGTTCGTATTGGGCAGATATTTTGAGATACAAAAATGCCCGTTTTCAAAGTGCTGAAACAATGATGAAGAGGCAAACGTACCACAATCGCTTTGTTGCCCATAAGCTCCCACTTCAATAAACAAAAATTTATAATTTGGGCTTGCAACCGCTTGTAACACCACGGAAAAAAATTTTTTGTAATTGAAGTACATACTGCCGGAATTAGAGGGACATTTCATTCGAACATGTTTGCCATCTAGACTACCTATGCAATTGGGAAACCTCCACTTTGACCAATACAGTTCAGCATTCCTGTAAAGCATTTCATCGGTTGGGATGGGCATATGATCAGATACTAGATTGTCAAATATAGCCTTGCACGTTTCTCTGACAAGTCTTCCAACCGCACTGTCTGAAACTCTGAACGAGAATGCTAAAGATCGAAAAGAGTCTCCAGTGTCAAGGTATCTAAAAACCAAAAATATTGCACAATAACATCACAATTACACAATATATTATAATCTATATTACCGCAAGGTTATCACAAGTCTCTCTGTTGGTGATATACATTCCCGAAAGTTTGTGTTCTGCTTCGTTATTGAAGCTTTGATACCGTTTAAAATATAATTAAATGTACTCAACGACATTCGAAAATACTCGAAAAATTTGATGGGCTGTTGTTTAAGATCCTCAAAAAGGTGATGGTATTCGCCCAGCTGTTTTCTATGCAAGAAAATTTCATTTACCCATATAGAGCGATTTATTCGACGTCGACGAACTAGATGACGGTTTGATCTTTCCATTAAATAAATTTCTTCAAAATCTTCCATTTTAAAAACAAAAACACATTTGTCGAAAGCCTTCAAGAAATAAATTCAAAAACAGGATGTCTGTCAGTTATCGTCAGAGAACGTGTTACACTTTTTTTTCGCGAAAACTAACTTTACGATGAATACGATATTATTAAACTAACGCGATTGGATTTTCCGGATCCAATTAATTAATTTAAGCAAACGAAATTTAGAACGATTAAAAGAAATGCACAACCGGTGTGCCGCGAGGTAAACAGACGAAATGTCAAACGCGCTGATGAACTAAAAAGTGTAACACTCAGCAGGTAGGCTGCTGACACCACGGCTAAGCTCAGCTGGGCTGGGTTCGTAAACAAAAAAAAAAAGTAAGCGTAGCGCGATAACAAGATCGATCGCGAATTAAAGAACCGATTAATTTATTAATAAAAAGAATTGTAAAAGTATTTTCCAAGTACCGGGTGTACTGGAAAAAGATGGGCGCCAGGAAATTTTTAGGTGAAATTTCCAAACCAATAATAAAGGCTGAAATGTTAAGAACCGAATTGAAATACGATGTTTAAATTCCCAAAGGGATTTAAGGCTATTTATTTTGCTTTTATGTTGGGAAAACCTTACAAGAAGTGGGATTAAAAACCCAAATCTTTTCAACAATCAAATGATACAATGGTGGACGGTTAGGTGAACCGTTTAAAAAGTAAACAATGAAAATAACCGGAAGATTGAAACGTTAATTGTTCTTTCCCGAAAAGAACAATTAATAAAAATTAAAAAGGGTCGCGTGTCTCACAATTTTGAGAGTTTTCGTGGGCAAAGAACAACCGAAACTATATTTGACAACACTTGCAAAACTATAACACTCTACTTATCTTTTTTCTATCTCCAGCTATTCCTTCCTCCTTCAAGTTTACTATGTTTCGTCCGTCTGACGATTTCCAAATTCTCAATACTCGCCTCCCACTGACTCTACACAATTTCCAAAACTTTTCTAACAATTTAAAAAAAAAAACTAATCTTCCAAAACTATTTTCAACTTTCAATAAACTTTCCTTTTTCTCAAAAATCACAAGATCGTAATCAAAAACACTTGACGTTCACTAGGTCAACCAAGAAGTGGTTGATCTTGTCAGTTTGTCCTTTCTCGACTTTCAAATTCACACACACATTCATACAATCGGCCAATCGTGTCTCGAGGTTTTCGGTCACGGCTTTCTAGCACATGCAGCCTTATGGCTGACAAGCACCTCCGTTGTCGAATTCCAGCGAGACCTTTCACTCGCACAATTTTCCAGTCACATTGAACTGAAAAAGTTGTTGGGTGTTTGTTCCCAAAACTTATCCAGCTCATTAGTCGAGATCAGACCCCTCCCATAAAACATGTCGAGAAAAATGATAGTTCCTGAAAGTTGAAAATAATACTTCTGGGCATTTTCCCAGTTACTCTACTATATAATCTACTGAGTCAGGGGAAGGATAAAATTCTCTGTGTTACAACTTTTCGAAAATTGAAGAAGGAAGGAAAAGCTAATAAAACCAAAATGAACTACTTTACCCTATTCGGTGGATCTTTGCGCAGATTTGAGGAAAAGGGAAAACTATTAACGTTTCATTCTTATGATTCGGTTTTACAATACTAAAAGTTAAATTTAGGGTGTTTACACTTGCAGCACTACGCTGCACAGTGTGTCTCATAACGAAGTATGGCGTTCACACGTGCCATTTCTATTGTTCTCCTCTGCGATATGTGTATGTATGTGTATAGTGTTGTGTGTGTGATATCCTGCTTGCGTAGTGTGTGTAATGAGATGTGTGCATGATGATTAGTGTAAAGATGATAGTTGTGATGATGATAAAGAATGATGGTATAAGTGAATGAATGTAAGCATGTGTAACTGATGATAATGATGTGAATGTCGATAAATGAGTATGATGATGTTTGTGAGTGACGAAGTATGACATTCTATTAAGTAAATGGTGTGCGAGTCTCCAGAGGCTTCTGGCTCGACACACCAAACGCCGACATCAGTTCAGCTCGTCCGCTGATTACGACATGCACCTATTTTGTCATTTGCTCAAAGCTATGTTTCGATCACATTGCTAAGAGCAAACAACGGAGAAATGATGGGACGAAGAAATGATAGGGAAGGGTTTGAGGAAAAGAGAGGGATATCGAAATCAAAATAACTAAATGTAAGAATGGTTTTTGTTGCGGGAAAATTTACCGTAACAAATTCCACCCTTACCTACCAAAGAGAGAAACTGGGCTTTTCGAAAGAAAAGCCGAAGTAACAGGAAAAGAAAAGGTAAGACAACACAACCAAATGGAGCACACACTAGCAGACAACACAACCAGAACTCAATCGCTCCTGGCGAGAGTATGAGCACATCACAGAGCTTTTACTGCTCTCAGTATCTCTTTGCGAGCACATCCTTGCTACGCGACTACCTTACGCCCTCTCTTCAGGGTCGTCGGAATAAGGTTTGAGGTCCTTGACATTCCACGTTCCTCGAGAGACACCATTGGCATCTTCGAGAACGTATGTCCAAGCCGACACTCTTTTCTTCACCCGAAACGGGCCCACAAACTTCGGAGCTAACTTTGCAGCGTAATAATTCGCTTAGGTTATATGTTTTCGCCGCCTTCTTAGACGCCGACTCTAACCTCATCGCTATTTGCTCCCTAAGCTTCCTAAACTGTTCCCTACTGAAGTCCCTATCGCTATTCCTACTCTGGTCCCTATAACTATCCCTACTATTTTGAATGGGCGTTGCGGTGGAGGAACCAGCAAACGTCACCATTCCCCTACCGAAATTCGCGTAATACGGTGAAACTCCTAAAACTTCATGCTGGGCCGTGCGAATACTGCACGCTACTTTCGCAAGCTGCGAGTCCCAGACCCTATGACTATCTGACACATAAGCCCTGTAGTGTAGTGTAGTCTTTAAAATTTGATTAATACGTTCCGCGGGATTCGCTTGCGGGTGATAATGTGCGGTAAACAGAATCGACGAACCGTAGGCATCACACAACGCTTTCAGTTCCTTACACTTGAACTGGGGACCGTTGTCGCAGACAACAAATTTGGGTACGCCGAACAGAAGGAAAACGTTGTCTTCCAACTCTTTACAGACCGATTTGGCTGTAGCAGATCTCAAGGGAAACAAAAGTGGGAACTTTGTAAAATAATCAACAACGGTTAAAATATAAATAAAACCCCTACTAGACTTCGGTAATGGACCAACTAAGTCCACACATACCATCTCCCATGGATCGGTAACCCCTTTCCTCTCCGTCATCAACCCTGCCGGTTTCTCATTAATCGGCTTCACGCTTTGGCACACTTTACAAAACCTAACATATTTAGTAATATCTGACCTCATCTTAGGCCAGTAATACTTTTCGCCTATCCTAGCAAATGTTTTCTTTACCCCCATATGCCCTGTTAATGGATGGTCATGATTCTCAACTAAAATCTTTTTCCTATCTTCCCTACCTACTACTAGTTTCCACTCGCTACTACTGTCATGGACTAACACATGACTTGACCTAACAAACTTATATAATCTCCCGTCTTCTACTCTCCACGCTGGAAAAGACAATGGTTTCTTTTCCACCTCCGATATCATTTTTCCAATCCAAGGGTCGGTTGTTGGCTCGGAAATCCCAGAAACAACTGGCACACTCCTCGAGAGCATGTCCGGCACTACATGGTCCTTCCCTTTACGATGGATGATATCGAAGTCAAACTGCTGCATACGTACAGCCCACCTCGCCAGCCTTCCCGCTGGATCCTTCAACTTGCTAAGCCAAATCAAGGAGTAGTGATCGGTAATTACCGAAAACCTAACTCCCACCAGATAAGGCCGCAACTTTTCTATCGCCCACAAAACTGCCAGGCACTCTTTCTCTGTGGTGGAATAATGCCGCTCACACCTATTAAGTGATCTGCTCAAATAGCAAATCACCTTCTCACCTTCCTCGAAGGTCTGACTCAAAACAGCCCCGATCCCAAAATCAGAAGCATCAGTTTGAACGACAAACGGCTTCGAAAAATCAGGACACGTCAAAATGGGTGCTGCCACTAAACACTCTTTAGCTTTCCTAAAGCTTTCCTCACAAGTGCTACTCCACTCAAACTTCTTATTTTTCCTAAGTAAATCGGACAACGGCTTCACCAAACTCGCAAAGTTTGGTATAAATCGCCTATACCAGGACACCGTGCCGATAAAACTCCTAACTTCTTTTACATTCTTGGGCGATGGAATTCCTAACATACTCTCTATCTTCTCTGGATCCATGTGTAAACCATTGCGGTCTACAACATAGCCTAAAAACTTCAGAGATGGCCTACAGAAATGACATTTCTCCCTACCAACTTTTAAACCTGCCTTAATAAGTCTTCTGAAGACATCTTCTAAAATCTCCATATGCTTCTCAAATGTATCTGTGACGATAATGATATCATCCAGATACACGATGACATATGGTTCTAGTTCGGGTCCTAAAACATTATCTATAAATCTTTGCCAAGTTGCGGGAGCATTGTGCAACCCGAACGGCATTCTTAAAAACTGAAACAGACCGCGGCCAGGTACCGTAAAGGCAGTATACTTTCTTGACTCTTTTTCCATCGGAATCTGCCAATAGGCCGACTTGATGTCCAAAGAAGACAAGAATTTCGCGTTATTCAGCTTATCCAGGATAGCTGTTATGTAGGGGAGGGGGTACGCGTCCCTGTCTGTAGCCGCATTCAACTTCCTAAAATCTACACAAAACCTATACGTACCATCCTTCTTCTTAATCATGACAATGGGTGAAGCCCATGGACTGTCAGATTTTTCGATAACCCCCTCTGCTAACATTTCTTCTAATTCTTTATCTATGAAAGACTGAATGGCAGGAGATACCGGATAATATCTCTGCTTAATGGGTTCAGCTTCCGTCCTAATCTTGTGCTCCACCATCTGTGTGCACCCTAATCCTTCAGGCATTTCCTTAAATGTCCTGTCCAATAATCTTTCTAACTGTTGTTTTTCTACCTCTCCTACCTCAGTCAAATGCTCAGAATGGGAAATCGAATTCAGCGAATTCTGATTCGAAAATTCCCATTCCCCTGATTGTAAATCCGGGACTGTTCCCGCTAAAGCCCAAAAATCGGCTCCTAAAATCAGACTATGAGGAAGATGAGGCATAACTAAACACCCTACTAAAACTACCTTGCCTTTAATTGTAATTGGAAGTGAAACTTCACCTTCCACCTGTACTTCTACACCATCAGCTAATCTAACACTACCTACTTTGCTAGTGCCTGACTTTATACCTAAGCCTTGTAAAATTTTCCATCCATCCCTACATATGATTGTGCAAGAAGCACCCGAATCTAAAAGCCCTACTAACCTAATCCCATAAATACTAACACCTATATATGGTCTCTTGTCCCTACCTACATGCTCAAGCGCGAAACTCAGATTAACTTCCGCCGACTGGTTACCAGTAGGCAACCCCGACGCATTTAACGGCGCTCTCGTCCTACTGACCCGAGAGTGCGTCTGCCGTTTCCCGAACACTGAGGGCAGTTACTCTTTGTAACTCCCTCTTTCCCACACCCAAAACATCGCCTAACAACGGAACACCTATTTGCAAGATGGCCTTCTCCATTGCAATTATAACACCTATACGACCTTGATGAATTGACGGTCGGACGAGATTGGGTGTTGTCCTCAACAACCGCAACTCTCCTTACAGCCGGCCTCGCTGAAACGAAATTCGAGTTAGGACTTGACTCCTGCACGACCTGTCGAGTTCGATTGCTTTCTTCAACAACCGAAACTCTGGGGGGCTCAACTCCTACATAAGCCAGATCCGGCTCAAGTAGGTTCCTACTTCCACTATTGGGCGGTGGAACGTATGACTCAACGTTAGCCCTGACAAACTCTAAACTGCGCCCTAATCTAACCAACTCGGAAACGCTAGTCGGATTAGCCAATCCAAGCTGCGTCTGGTAGAAAGGGGTCAGATTCTTTTGAATCATTCCTAACTTCCTACCCTCCAAGATGGGTTCGGAAAGCCTTCCAAACATGTTTTGCATCGTCGCCACATACACCCCGATGGACTCGTCCCGTCCCTGTGTGCGACGCCTAATCTCATCTAGCAAAAGATCATCATAATTTGGTGGCAAAAACTCCAGCTTCAACTCGCTGACTAGTTCTTGCCACGAACCTATCGAAACCCTAACTGCCCTAAACCATATCAATGCCCTACCTACAAACAAATCTGCTGCCGACCGCAACAGCTTTGCTTCCGTCACTCCCCGAGCCTGACGGATCTCCTCAACCCTCTCTAGGAATGCGTTCACCGAGGCTCCGCAACGCTCTCCGGTGAACTTAACATCCCACTTCGCTAAATTCTCGAACCTCTCGCTAACATAAACCCTTTCTCTACTTAATTCCCTATTCTCATCTATCCTATTAACATTAATTTCCCTAGCTATATTTTCTTCCCTATTTTCAGTAACGACTGGTGTTAAAATTGGTGCTGCTGTTACTGCTGCTGCTGATGTTGATGCTGTTGATGGCGCTGGTACTACCGCTGAAGTCCTCAGACTATCGGTTGATAGCTGACTACCATCTTCTCTCGCGTCTCCTACTTCTTCTGAATCTAGGACTTCCTCCAAGTCCGCTAATGCCATGATGAGTTTGTTCTTTAGCCCTAATTTCACTTTTTCCTGTTCGCCATCTTCTGGCTGCGACCTATCTAACCTACCTATACCCCACTCTACCTTAGCTAAACTCTTCAAAAATTCTTTACTCTTCCTACTCTTTGGTTTACTTTCTAAAATTTTCCCTATTTCAACTAGTTTATTCTCAACCGCTTCGTAATCCTGTTCAAAACTGAACGGATACTGTGCGGGAGCACCTAACGAACCCCTACGCTCTAAGAGCCTTGCACCACGAAGCGATCGCCGCATTTCGTCTACGGTGCCTACCTCTAACCCCCTACTCTCCATCTCATAAGCAAGCTCATCTTGCGCTAACCTGTATATATCCATATTAAAAAACTAAAAAGTAACAAGCGAAAAAAATTTAAAAAACACTTGAACTAAAAATTAACTTGAACTAAAAAAATAACAAAATCTGCACAAAAGTTCGAAATAAAACACTATCAAGCTCCCATTGGATGCTTGAAACCAGAACAGAAAAAAAATAAAACAAATAGAGATCAATGTCAATTGACACCAAAGTAAAAATTCCAATAAAAAATAAAATCACACAAAACAATGTAAAAAAAAATATATAATAATAAAATAATATGCCAATAGTAGGTACAATACGATGAAATATAATAATAAAAATATAAAACAAAAATAAAACGATAATTCGCGTTGGTTGTGACCGACAACCAATAACACCCTGTAAATTTTCTTCTCGCCAACCGTGCGAGCAATGAAATTAAATAGTGGCAAAGTACACCACACAAACCAACAACAACGCAATGTACACCTTTTATGTGCAATTGCCAATCAAAATTAAAACACAACAATGTTAGGTATATATAATATGCACCTTCGTGTGCAACTGTGAATACAGAACAACAAAAAAAACAATGCTTTGGTATCGGACTCCAAACGTTGCCCAAGAAATGTAAACTGGGATTCTGCAGCAAAACACACTCGCACTTATCCAAAAAAAAAAAATGTTCACCTCACCTAGGGGATAAGAAAAAACCAAAAGTAAAAAGTTCACTCACAGGGAAAACAAAAAAACAAAACAACACCAAAATTAATCACTTCCCTAAGATTTTTATTTGTTTATTTGTTAACAAATTACAGGTACCAAGTACCAACAGATGACAGAATATACACGATGTACAAATGTATGTACAATTACACTGAATGTACGTATATATTTTTTTCTTTGATATGCCCCACGTTGTGGACGCCAATTTGTTACACTTTTTTTTCGCGAAAACTAACTTTACGATGAATACGATATTATTAAACTAACGCGATTGGATTTTCCGGATCCAATTAATTAATTTAAGCAAACGAAATTTAGAACGATTAAAAGAAATGCACAACCGGTGTACCGCGAGGTAAACAGACGAAATGTCAAACGCGCTGATGAACTAAAAAGTGTAACACTCAGCAGGTAGGCTGCTGACACCACGGCTAAGCTCAGCTGGGCTGGGTTCGTAAACAAAAAAAAAAGTAAGCGTAGCGCGATAACAAGATCGATCGCGAATTAAAGAACCGATTAATTTATTAATAAAAAGAATTGTAAAAGTATTTTCCAAGTACCGGGTGTACTGGAAAAAGATGGGCGCCAGGAAATTTTTAGGTGAAATTTCCAAACCAATAATAAAGGCTGAAATGTTAAGAACCGAATTGAAATACGATGTTTAAATTCCCAAAGGGATTTAAGGCTATTTATTTTGCTTTTATGTTGGGAAAACCTTACAAGAAGTGGGATTAAAAACCCAAATCTTTTCAACAATCAAATGATACAATGGTGGACGGTTAGGTGAACCGTTTAAAAAGTAAACAATGAAAATAACCGGAAGATTGAAACGTTAATTGTTCTTTCCCGAAAAGAACAATTAATAAAAATTAAAAAGGGTCGCGTGTCTCACAATTTTGAGAGTTTTCGTGGGCAAAGAACAACCGAAACTATATTTGACAACACTTGCAAAACTATAACACTCTACTTATCTTTTTTCTATCTCCAGCTATTCCTTCCTCCTTCAAGTTTACTATGTTTCGTCCGTCTGACGATTTCCAAATTCTCAATTCTCGCCTCCCACTGACTCTACACAATTTCCAAAACTTTTCTAACAATTTAAAAAAAAAAACTAATCTTCCAAAACTATTTTCAACTTTCAATAAACTTTCCTTTTTCTCAAAAATCACAAGATCGTAATCAAAAACACTTGACGTTCACTAGGTCAACCAAGAAGTGGTTGATCTTGTCAGTTTGTCCTTTCTCGACTTTCAAATTCACACACACATTCATACAATCGGCCAATCGTGTCTCGAGGTTTTCGGTCACGGCTTTCTAGCACATGCAGCCTTATGGCTGACAAGCACCTCCGTTGTCGAATTCCAGCGAGACCTTTCACTCGCACAATTTTCCAGTCACATTGAACTGAAAAAGTTGTTGGGTGTTTGTTCCCAAAACTTATCCAGCTCATTAGTCGAGATCAGACCCCTCCCATAAAACATGTCGAGAAAAATGATAGTTCCTGAAAGTTGAAAATAATACTTCTGGGCATTTTCCCAGTTACTCTACTATATAATCTACTGAGTCAGGGGAAGGATAAAATTCTCTGTGTTACAACTTTTCGAAAATTGAAGAAGGAAGGAAAAGCTAATAAAACCAAAATGAACTACTTTACCCTATTCGGTGGATCTTTGCGCAGATTTGGGGAAAAGGGAAAACTATTAACGTTTCATTCTTATGATTCGGTTTTACAATACTAAAAGTTAAATTTAGGGTGTTTACACTTGCAGCACTACGCTGCACAGTGTGTCTCATAACGAAGTATGGCGTTCACACGTGCCATTTCTATTGTTCTCCTCTGCGATATGTGTATGTATGTGTATAGTGTTGTGTGTGTGATATCCTGCTTGCGTAGTGTGTGTAATGAGATGTGTGCATGATGATTAGTGTAAAGATGATAGTTGTGATGATGATAAAGAATGATGGTATAAGTGAATGAATGTAAGCATGTGTAACTGATGATAATGATGTGAATGTCGATAAATGAGTATGATGATGTTTGTGAGTGACGAAGTATGACATTCTATTAAGTAAATGGTGTGCGAGTCTCCAGAGGCTTCTGGCTCGACACACCAAACGCCGACATCAGTTCAGCTCGTCCGCTGATTACGACATGCACCTATTTTGTCATTTGCTCAAAGCTATGTTTCGATCACATTGCTAAGAGCAAACAACGGAGAAATGATGGGACGAAGAAATGATAGGGAAGGGTTTGAGGAAAAGAGAGGGATATCGAAATCAAAATAACTAAATGTAAGAATGGTTTTTGTTGCGGGAAAATTTACCGTAACAAACGGCAGCAGTGTACGCAGACGAACGTCCGAGATTGTCGTCCAAACAGCTCCGATCCGATATCGGCCGATAAATCGGATGCAGTGTACGCGAGCCGTTGACGAGGCGTTGACAGACAAGCTCATAAAAGGTTTGCGCAGTGAAAAAATTCAACAGGTACTTCTCAACAGAGCAGAAGAAAATTTCGAGAAGTATTGTGAAGTTGCTCTCAATATTTAATTGGCGGAGCAAGCAACGAGAAGCATGAAATCATCCGCAATGTCATAGACCAAGAGCTAACGACCGATTTGCTTACCTCATTTTACCAAGGCTCAAACTTTGCTCATAGAAGGATTTAGCCCCGACAAGTATAAAAGTGCCCGTCTTACACTCCGGTTCGGTCCATGAGGCCTTAAGATTAGGGCTTGAAGTTGTAAAAAATAAGTCCCCATTTACCTCATTTTACCAAGGCTCATCTTTTAATATATTCTTCATTGATTCAATATATACACGAAAATAGCATTGTAAGACGTTTTAGCTGTCCATGACATGCTGTAAGACGCTCGTATATATGTAAAAAAAATGACCCCATTTACCTCATTTTACCAAGGCTGGTTTTTACACACAACTAAGATGACATAAAAACAAACACACATTTCAAGTGTAAGACGTTTATTCGGTCAATAACCCTCCGTAAGACGCTGAAAATTAAATTAAGATAGAAACAATTATAGTCTATTGATTATGTCATTTCTTAAGGTACTCGACATTGAATGAACTTTTATTGCATGAATCGATTAATGGGTTAATATTAGAGAAAAAAACCAAAGTCCTATTAAATTAGAGGGTGCGAATCGGAGATATGGGTTCTAAACCATCTTCATTCATTTTTTCAATATATCTCGAGAACGAAGCAAAATTTTCATGCAATTCCGGACGTTTTTTGTAGAGAGCAAATTTTCCCATCGAAATGTATCTTTTTTAAAATTATAAATAAAAATTTTTTATCCAAATTAGTAAAATTCCCGACAAAAAAAAGTCAATTTCTTGCAGTTTTTAGTTTTGTCAGTTTTTTTTAATGGCATTTCTTTCTGGTTGCTGATAGGTATAGGCAATGCTTTATAAAAAAGGAAGTAAATAAAATTTTCTTTAAAATGCTATATTAGAAAACTTTCTGCGTTTCATATTCACCGAAATATTACCACTTAATCATAGACATTTATCGTTATTTTTCATCCTTTTTATATTGACTGCATTTTTGAGGAAATGTAAAAAGTGTGTTAACTGTTAAAAACTTTTTACTAATCTTTTCATTTATTAGGAAAAGAAATATTTTTTACTCGATGGAAAAGTATTTTATATGTAAAAAAATGCTAACTATATATTTTTTTTTTTTACTTTACAATTACAGTGTTTAATCCTGGTGCTATTATAATTCTTGAATAAAATTTCGAAGGTCTATATCGACATCAACATCTACATCTTCAAAAATGTCATCTTCTGCAATATCGGCGGCTACTTCCACATTATCGCAATTGACTCCCATTCATTCTTTATTTTGTTTCATTTTCATTTGTAGTTTTCTGCAACCACAGCTTCCATGGCAACCTGTAGTGCAACCATTTTTTAGCTATATCTCTGGTGTAGAATGTGTAATTGTGCGAATCGGAATGAGTCCACATTTAGGATCAAAACCAAAGTATAAAGGATCTAATTTATTTTATTTATTTATTTATTTATTGAAATAATTTACAAATAAATTTACAAATTATTTTGTTAAGGCATCAGGGCAATAAAAGCCATAAACGATGCCGTCTTTTTAAGATAACATTAATCTTTATCTTTATTACTATATAATTGAGCTTTTTTGTTTGCAAAAATCCTAAGAAAGAGCAAATCTTTAAACTTACCTATTTAATTGTCCCGAAAATTAATCCATTGGGTAGCCTATAACCATGGTTTGGTTATAGGCTATACTGAAAACCTAAAAAATAACAATTATTTAAGATATCTTACAATTTAAACAATTTTCCGTACTTACAAGCCTTTGTTTACATTCCAAATGACGTTTAGAATAATAATAATTATCAGAATTGCAGCCCATACTCTGTTTCCATAGTGGGTTGAACCAAGGTTGACTTTGCCAACTCCATGGAAACAGCAATAATCAGTGAATAGAAAAATGGGTGCGTTCAAGAAAGTATCTAAGGCGATTATATCCCTTTCGTGACATTTTTTGTTGTTGACTCATTTTGTTTTGCTTTCTGGGTTGTTGGTTGTTGGGTTTTTGTTGGAAATAAAGTACACAGCAGTTTGAAAAAAAAAAAATTGTTCAAAGAAAATTATGTGGAATGCTATTTTCTTTTGGTTTGTTTTGGTTACGTTTTTTCAGCTGTTTATGATTTGACAGATATCTACTTTAATCGTTCGAAAACTCACCTGTGGTCTCAGCCAGCAGCATCACATCTACCGAAAGTCCAACGGAGACCAAAAATTCCATGTCCTTCAAATGACATGTCGGTGAAATTAATTTTTTGAGTGGTGTTGAAACTCGGGAATGGATTTGAAGAGTTATCCTTTGGTAAGGAGTTAGTTTTGACATAACTCATGATCGTATGGGTTAGCTCGAAAATTCTCACCACAGGACAACTCTGCACTGAAAAACTGGCTCTAAATGACAAATGAGTTAATTTGACGTAATTCAGAAAAATGTCAATGGCAAATTGCTGAGACTCATGAGACTGGTGAGTTGAAATTTTTCAGTGTGTCTTTCATATTTTTCTATTATATGGTGAGGAGTCAACTCTGACATATCTCATGATCGTATGGGTTAACTCGAAAGTTCTCATCACAGGACAACTCTGCACTGAAAAACTGGCTATAAATGACAAATGAGCTAATTTGACGTAATTCAGAAAAATATCAATGGCAAATTGCTGAGACTCATGCAGAGTCAAATTTTTCATTCTGTCTTTCATATTTTTCTATCCTATGGTGAGGAGTCAACTCTGACATAACTCATGATCGTATGGGTTAACTCGAAAATTCTCACCACAGGACAACTCTGCACTGAAAAACTGGCTCTAAATGACAAATGAGTTAATTTGACGTAATTCAGAAAAATGTCAATGGCAAATTGCTGAGACTCATGAGACTGGTGAGTTGAAATTTTTCAGTGTGTTTTTCATATTTTTCTATTATATGGTGAGGAGTCAACTCTGACATATCTCATGATCGTATGGGTTCACTCGAAAATTCTCACCACAGGACAACTCTGCACCGAAAAACTGGCTCTAAATGACAAATGAGCTAATTTGACGTATATAGAAAAATGTCAATGGCAAATTGCTGAGACTCATGGTGAGTTAAAATTTTTCATTCTGTCTTTCATATTTTTCTATCCTATGGTGAGGAGTCAACTCTGACATACCTCATGATCGTATGGGTTAACTCGAAAATTCTCACCACTGGACAACTCTGTACTGAAAAACTGGCTCTAAATGACAAATGAGCTAATTTGACGTAATTCAGAAAAATGTCAATGGCAAATTGCTGAGACTCATGGTGAGTTAAATTTTTCAGTCTGTCTTTCATATTTTTCTATCCTATGGTGAGGAGTCAACTCTGACATAACTCATGATCGTATGGGTTAACTCGAAAGTTCTCATCACAGGACAACTCTGCACTGAAAAACTGGCTATAAATGACAAATGAGCTAATTTGACGTAATTCAGAAAAATATCAATGGCAAATTGCTGAGACTCATGGTGAGTTAAAATTTTTCATTCTGTCTTTCATATTTTTCTATCCTATGGTGAGGAGTCAACTCTGACATACCTCATGATCGTATGGGTTAACTCGAAAATTTTCACTAAGGACAGCTCTGCACTGAAAAAATGGCTCTATGTGACAAATGAGCTTATTTGACGTAGTTCAGAAAAATGACAATGGCAAATTGCTGAGACGCATGGTGAGTTAAAATTTTTCAGTGTGTCTTTCATATTTTTCTATCTTATGGTGAGGAGTCAACTCTGACATAACTCATGATCGTATGGGTTAACTCGAAAATTCTCACCACTGGACAACTCTGCACTGAAAAACTGGCTCTAAATGACAAATGGGCTAATTTGACGTAATTCAGAAAAATGTCAATGGCAAATTGCTGAGACTCATGCAGAGTCAAATTTTTCATTCTGTCTTTCATATTTTTCTATCCTATGGTGAGGAGTCAACTCTGACATAACTCATGATCGTATGGGTTTACTCGAAAATTCTCACCACTGGACAACTCTGCACTGAAAAACTGGCTCTAAATGACAAATGGGCTAATTTGACGTAATTCAGAAAAATGTCAATGGCAAATTGCTGAGACTCATGCAGAGTCAAATTTTTCATTCTGTCTTTCATATTTTTCTATCCTATGGTGAGGAGTCAACTCTGACATACCTCATGATCGTATGGGTTAACTCGAAAATTCTCACCACTGGACAACTCTGCACTGAAAAACTGGCTCTAAATGACAAATCGGCTAATTTGACGTAATTCAGAAAAATGTCAATGGCAAATTGCTGAGACTCATGCAGAGTCAAATTTTTCATTCTGTCTTTCATATTTTTCTATCCTATGGTGAGGAGTCAACTCTGACATAACTCATGATCGTATGGGTTTACTCGAAAATTCTCACCACAGGACAACTCTGCACTGAAAAACTGGCTATAAATGACAAATGAGCTAATTTGACGTAATTCAGAAAAATGTCAATGGCAAATTGCTGAGACTCATGGTGAGTTAAAATTTTTTATTGTGTTTTTCATATTTTTCTATCCTATGGTGAGGAGTCAACTCTGACATAACTCATGATCGTATGGGTTAACTCGAAAATTTTCACTAAGGACAACTCTGCACTGAAAAACTGACTCTAAATGACAAATGAGCTAATTTGACGTAATTCAGAAAAATGTCAATGGCAAATTGCTGAGACTCATGGTGAGTTAAATTTTTCATTCTGTCTTTCATATTTTTCTATCCTATGGTGAGGAGTCAACTCTGACATAACTCATGATCGTATGGGTTTACTCGAAAATTCTCACCACTGGACAACTCTGCACTGAAAAACTGGCTCTAAATGACAAATGGGCTAATTTGACGTAATTCAGAAAAATGTCAATGGCAAATTGCTGAGACTCATGCAGAGTCAAATTTTTCATTCTGTCTTTCATATTTTTCTATCCTATGGTGAGGAGTCAACTCTGACATACCTCATGATCGTATGGGTTAACTCGAAAATTCTCACCACTGGACAACTCTGCACTGAAAAACTGGCTCTAAATGACAAATGGGCTAATTTGACGTAATTCAGAAAAATGTCAATGGCAAATTGCTGAGACTCATGCAGAGTCAAATTTTTCATTCTGTCTTTCATATTTTTCTATCCTATGGTGAGGAGTCAACTCTGACATAACTCATGATCGTATGGGTTTACTCGAAAATTCTCACCACTGGACAACTCTGCACTGAAAAACTGGCTCTAAATGACAAATGGGCTAATTTGACGTAATTCAGAAAAATGTCAATGGCAAATTGCTGAGACTCATGCAGAGTCAAATTTTTCATTCTGTCTTTCATATTTTTCTATCCTATGGTGAGGAGTCAACTCTGACATACCTCATGATCGTATGGGTTAACTCGAAAATTCTCACCACTGGACAACTCTGCACTGAAAAACTGGCTCTAAATGACAAATGGGCTAATTTGACGTAATTCAGAAAAATGTCAATGGCAAATTGCTGAGACTCATGCAGAGTCAAATTTTTCATTCTGTCTTTCATATTTTTCTATCCTATGGTGAGGAGTCAACTCTGACATAACTCATGATCGTATGGGTTTACTCGAAAATTCTCACCACAGGACAACTCTGCACTGAAAAACTGGCTATAAATGACAAATGAGCTAATTTGACGTAATTCAGAAAAATGTCAATGGCAAATTGCTGAGACTCATGAGACTGGTGAGTTAAAATTTTTCAGTGTGTCTTTCATATTTTTCTTTCCTATGGTGAGGAGTCAACTCTGACATAACTCATGATCGTATGGGTTTACTCGAAAATTCTCACCACAGGACAACTCTGCACTGAAAAACTGGCTATAAATGACAAATGAGCTAATTTGACGTAATTCAGAAAAATGTCAATGGCAAATTGCTGAGACTCATGAGCCTGGTGAGTTAAAATTTTTCATTTCGTCTTTCATATTTTTCTATCCTATAGTGAGGAGTAAACTCTGACAACTCCGACATAACTCATGATCGTATGGGTTAACTCGAAAATTCTCACCACAGAACAACTCTGCACTGAAAAACTGGCTCTATATGACAAATGAGCTTATTTGATGGCAAATTGCTGAGACACATGGTGAGTTAAAATTTTTCATTGTGTCTTTCATATTTTTCTATCCTATAGTGAGGAGTAAACTCTGACAACTCCGACATAACTCATGATCGTATGGGTTAACTCGAAAATTCTCACCACAGAACAACTCTGCACTGAAAAACTGGCTATAAATGACAAATGAGCTTATTTGATGGCAAATTGCTGAGACACATGGTGAGTTAAAATTTTTTATTGTGTCTTTCATATTTTTCTATCCTATGGTGAGGAGTCAACTTTGTCATAACTCATGATCGTATGGGATAACTCGAAAATTCTCACCACAGGACAACTCTGCACTGAAAAACTGGCTCTAAATGACAAATGAGCTTATTTGACGTAGTTCAGAAAAATGTCAATGGCAAATTGCTGAGACACATGGTGAGTTAGAATTTTTCAGTGTGTCTTTCATATTTTTCTATTTTATGGTGAGGAGTCAACTCTGACATATCTCATGATCGTATGGGTTCACTCGAAAATTCTCACCACAGGACAACTCTGCACTGAAAAACTGGCTCTAAATGACAAATGAGCTAATTTGACGTATATAGAAAAATGTCAATGGCAAATTGCTGAGACTCATGGTGAGTTAAAATTTTTCATTCTGTCTTTCATATTTTTCTATCCTATGGTGAGGAGTCAACTCTGACATACCTCATGATCGTATGGGTTAACTCGAAAATTCTCACCACTGGACAACTCTGTACTGAAAAACTGGCTCTAAATGACAAATGAGCTAATTTGACGTATATAGAAAAATGTCAATGGCAAATTGCTGAGACTCATGGTGAGTTAAATTTTTCATTCTGTCTTTCATATCTTTCTATCCCTGCAGCTACACGATCAAGATATGGTAAGCCATCAGCCTACATATACACTATGTCAAAATCCTGTTCGTGTTTCGGCTGTGACGTAGGCGACTTACAATTTGCCAGGCAAATGGCTTTCAATCGACATGTCATTATATATTTTCAAAATGGCACCCACAAGAAATTTGAAATTCAAAGTTTTTTTCCATGCACTCTTTTCTCTTTTTGAGGGTATTTGACGAAGCTGTCAATTTCATGGCTACTGAAACTGCTTCTCGGGTGGCTTTCAATATTCCATACCAGCTGAGTTTCAATTTCGAAAAATTTGATTGTATATGTAAGAAAATTTAAATGTATTGTAAATGGCTTACCATATCTTGGTCGTGTAGCCCCCGGGTATCCTATGGTGAGGAGTCAACTCTGACATAACTCATGATCGTATGGGTTAACTCGAAAATTCTCACCACAGGACAACTCTGCACTGAAAAACTGGCTCTAAATGACAAATGAGCTAATTTGACGTAATTCAGAAAAATGTCAATGGCAAATTGCTGAGACTCATGGTGAGCAAACACTGAATGGTGAGTTAAAATTTTTCATTCTGTCTTTCATATTTTTCTATCATATGGTGAGAAGATAACTCTGACATAACTCATGATTGTATGGGTTAATTCGAAAATTCTCACCACAGGACAACTCTGCACTGAAAAACTGGCTCTAAATGACAGATGAGCTAATTTGACATAATTCAGAAAAATGACAATGGCAAATTGCTGAGACTCATGTTGAGCAAACACTGAATGGTTAGTTAAAATTTTTCATTCTGTCTTCATGTTTTTCTATCCTATGGTGAGGAGTCAACTCTGACATAACTCATGATTGTATGGGTTGACTCGAAAATTCTCACCACAGGACAATTCTGCACTGAAAAACTGGCTCTAAATGACAGATGAGCTAATTTGACATAATTCAGAAAAATGACAATGGCAAATTGCTGAGACTCATGGTGAGCAAACACTGAATGGTGAGTTAAAATTTTTCATTCTGTCTTTCATATTTTTCTATCCTATGGTGAGAAGTTAACTGCGTGAACACAATGGCTGCAGAAACGGAGCCGCAAGAGATGTCAAAACATGAAATACAAGCAATACAAAAACAACGCAAGACGGAGCTGGACAAGTTAACTTGATTTTAACTCTTGCGGCTCCGGCTCCGTATGCGTATGCGTATGCATTGTGTTCAGCCAGTAACTCTGACATAACTCATGATTGTATGGGTTAATTCGAAAATTCTCACCACAGGACAACTCTGCACTGAAAAACTGGCTCTAAATGACAGATGAGCTAATTTGACATAATTCAGAAAAATGACAATGGCAAATTGCTGAGACTCATGGTGAGCAAACACTGAATGGTGAGTTAAAATTTTTCATTCTGTCTTTCATATTTTTCTATCCTATGGTGAGAAGTTAGCTCTGACATAACTCATGATTGTATGGGTTAACTCGAAAATCTCACCACAGGACAACTCTGCACTGAAAAACTGCTCTAATTTGTTGCTTATTGTTTCTTCCATTGGGTTTCCTTCAGACGCTTCCTGGAAATCTTTAAATTCATTTTAATGTTATTTCAATAAATTGTACACAGATAAACAGGATTTTTTTTCTTTGGATACTTCCAGCTTTGTAGGTAAGAAGCCTTGGCAAAAAGGAACCCGGGCAACGCCGGGTGTTTTCGGCTAGTATCAAATATATATGCAAAGATATTGAATATTGAAGACAAAAGAACATTTGTTGATATATACATTTAAAAAATTTAGATAAGGTATAGGGGAGACTAAAAGTTAAATTTCATCAAATTTGTTGTCAAAGGATCTAAGCGGTTTCCATGCCACTGTTGGATTTGGAAAAAAGTTCTTAGGCCATGATGTTTAATGGTGTCACGTGTTGGTGGTATTTGTGCCTGTTTGGAACTGGATGGATACATTTACAAAGAAAATAAACAATACTAAACATACGTTCCACAAATTGTAAACGTAAACAAAAACATAGAATGTTTATGAAAAAGTAATGAAGTTAATGTGCAAAAAGTCATATGACTAAAAGTTGAGAAGAATTAAATTACAACCAATTTGCAAGTTAAAAAGTGAAGTTGTGTGTTTCATTTCAAAATACTTTTTTCCTAGTTTTTTTCAAGTTTAAATTAAAACCTAGTCGGAACAGTGCCAGCGAAAAATTTGCACTTTTTGATAATTTGCAAAAATATTGGAAACGACAGTTGCTTAGGGTCTGGTTCAACCTAGTTCCATACAAAGAAACTGCAGTCAGTATAAAAAGGATGAAAAATAACGATAAATGTCTATGATTAAGTGGTAATATTTCGGTGAATATGAAACGCAGAAAGTTTTCTAATATAGCATTTTAAAGAAAATTTTATTTACTTCCTTTTTTATAAAGCATTGCCTATACCTATCAGCAACCAGAAAGAAATGCCATTAAAAAAAACTGACAAAACTAAAAACTGCAAGAAATTGACTTTTTTTTGTCGGGAATTTTACTAATTTGGATAAAAAATTTTTATTTATAATTTTAAAAAAGATACATTTCGATGGGAAAATTTGCTCTCTACAAAAAACGTCCGGAATTGCATGAAAATTTTGCTTCGTTCTCGAGATATATTGAAAAAATGAATGAAGATGGTTTAGAACCCATATCTCCGATTCGCACCCTCTAATTTAATAGGACTTTGGTTTTTTTCTCTAATATTAACCCATTAATCGATTCATGCAATAAAAGTTCATTCAATGTCGAGTACCTTAAGAAATGACATAATCAATAGACTATAATTGTTTCTATCTTAATTTAATTTTCAGCGTCTTACGGAGGGTTATTGACCGAATAAACGTCTTACACTTGAAATGTGTGTTTGTTTTTATGTCATCTTAGTTGTGTGTAAAAACCAGCCTTGGTAAAATGAGGTAAATGGGGTCATTTTTTTTACATATATACGAGCGTCTTACAGCATGTCATGGACAGCTAAAACGTCTTACAATGCTATTTTCGTGTATATATTGAATCAATGAAGAATATATTAAAAGATGAGCCTTGGTAAAATGAGGTAAATGGGGACTTATTTTTTACAACTTCAAGCCCTAATCTTAAGGCCTCATGGACCGAACCGGAGTGTAAGACGGGCACTTTTATACTTGTCGGGCCTAAATCTTTCTATGAGCAAAGTTTGAGCCTTGGTAAAATGAGGTAAGCAAATCGGTCACTAGCTCTCCGGCTATCAGTGGTAGGTGCAATAAATAAAAAGTCTAGTCATGAAAACCAACAGCCGTGGAGCAAGCGAGATCGAGAATTAAGTCATAAGTCATCTAATATTCAGTCATCAAATGAAAAGAGTGCACGTGTGTCGTGTCGAATTCACCGAATTTGGAATGAAAAGGGGAGTTGCAGAAGGTGCGAGAGGCAGCACAGTGAAGAGACGTGTCCTGCTAAGTTTTGGACATGTTTTCAGTGTGGAAAAGAGGGGTACACAAGCCGAGTTTGTACTAAAATATTTATTATTTAAAAAGAGTAGTGTGTAGTGCTAACTTGACACACTACTCTTTTTAAAATATTATCCGAAAGGGGGCGCGACAAATTATCTGTTTACATATCTAATAAGAGGATAAAAAGCGACAGTTAACTGCGTACTCAACTTTCGATTTGGAGTTGATTTGAACGATTTTTTGAAGTATTGAACTTTGGTGTTTCTCGTTGCTTGAAAATCATTCATATGGGGGACACTTCGAAAGGGGGGTCGCGACAAAATATCTTTTTGGATATCTTAACGATAAATTTACGACAATTAATGGCGTACTCAGTTTCTGATTTCGAGTTGATTTGACCATTTTAGGGGGGTGGTAGTGCTAACTTTGTGTCAAGTTAGCACTACACACTACTCTTTTTAAAATACTATCCGAAAGGGGGGCGCGACAAATTATCTGTTTGCATATCTAATAAGAGGATAAAAAGCGACAGTTAACTGCGTACTCAGTTTTCGATTTGGAGTTGTTTTGAAAAATTTTTTGAAGTATTGAACTTTGGTGTTTTTCGTTGCTTGAAAATCATTCATATGGGGGGCACTTCGAAAGGGGGGTCGCGACAAAATATCTTTTTAGATATTTTGTGAACGACAAATTTACGACAGTTAATGGCGTACTCAGTTTTTGATTTCGAGTTGATTTGACCATTTTAGGGGGGTTAGTGCTAACTTGACGCGTCAAGTTAGCACTACACACTATTTTTTTTTTAAAATGAGGAGCTAAAATTGTTTCGTTTTCACGACTAATCTACGACAAATTTACGACAATTAATTGCATACTTAGTTTTTTGTTTAAGATCGATTTGAACGGATTTGGGAGGGGGGGGGGGGGGGGGGGGGGTGGTAGTGCTAACTTGACCGTCAAGTTAGCACTACACACGGTTTTTTTAAACGAAGAGTGTTGGAATATTTTTGTGCACCATTGTAACTTAAGCTGTAAATCAACACAATACTCTCTCTTAAGTATTAACAGTATCTATATGCATTACATACTCTAGCCCGCATGTTTTACTTTCTCTAATCTCTAATGCCCAACGTATCAAATAAGAAGCACAGTTGCTTCTATACATTTATCGAATATACATCTCTTTTGTTAATCTTAAGTTGAGTCGCTTTTTATTTCTGCAACAGGTTATGGGCCCAGATTGCAATAGAACAAAAGATTAAGTTTAGTTTTGCAATTTTTTTTTTTTTCGTCAGTCGAAGACTAAGCCGTTAGCGTCAAAAGAATTTGCGGTTTTTTTTACAATCCAATTATTAGCCTTTTTTTGTAATTTATTGTTAAAAAAAGGGGATTAAACATGAAAATGAGTTCTTTATACCAAATTGAGAAACTTAATGGAGACAATTATTCGACTTGGACAATCCAAATGAAAAGTGTCCTGGTGCATGCGGATTTGTGGCCGTTTGTAGATGGGTCGAATGTTTTACCAGAAGAGCCAAAAGAAGAAGATGAATTAGCAGGTTGGAACACACAATTAGCAGCATGGAAAATTAGTGATGGTAAAGCGCTCGCAACAATTTTACTTAGCGTAAAATCATCTGAGCTTTTACATGTGAAGCACTGCCAGAGTTCTAAGGAAGCGTGTGATAAATTATCTGAAATATATCAACCGAAAGGTCCAGCTCGAATGGTGAGTCTGTTCAAACAGTTAATGCATGCCAAGATGACAGATGGTCAGTCCATGTCAGCTCATCTTAATGATTTTTATGAAGTAGTGGAAAAATTGCATGAAATTCAGGTTCTAATACCAGATGAGATACTCAGTATAATTTTATTATGTAGCCTGCCTGATTCATATGAAAACTTTATTGTTGCAATTGAGAGTAGAGATAATTTACCATCGCTAGTTAGTTTAAAAATTAAGCTGCTGGAGGAAGAACAGAGGCGACATGAGAAGGGAAATGAAAGCTCAGAGAATCGACAAATTTTTTGTTTTCACGACAAATTTACGACAAATTTACGACAATTAATCTAATTAACAAACTATGAAAATTTTGAAGTGGGAGTGCTAACTTGACGGACATTAAATTTAGATTTAAATGAAAATAGTGTTATCAATGGGAATGAGATTAACAGCTAGGTTAGAAATTTCACTTTCACGTGAAATGAAATCGAAATCGATCGAAATTAAGATTGGGTGTTCTGCATTTCACTTTTATCGATATCGATTTCATATTTTTCGAAATCGAAGTGAAACGAAATCGTTGTTTTCCACAATTCGATTTCGCCGATTTCCAAGTGATTTCAAATCACCCTAATTTATCAGTGTGAAATGGTAGAAGAAAACAGGCGCGTTTAAAAATGTAAGTAAAAAACTCCGTTGCAACCACACAAAATTTGTTTATTTTACTAGAAATTTGTTTTAAACAAGGAAAAGCTTAAAAATACTGCACAGGAGGAAATATTCTTGAACTTTATGAGCCAACATAAAGATTTTGCCCAAGGCTTCATGAAATGAGATCGTGTCGTCGCAGATTCTTTGTGGGAAAGACAGAAAGACACAACTGGATGAAAAAAAAAGTCAGTAATAATAAAAAGAATCATTTGAAACAAATTTATCAATCAAAACATGAAAATACCTATGTACTTCAATTTTACTTGCCACATATCAATACACACATTGCATTTGGAATCAATCTCAATCTACGTCTTTTTATTTTCTCTGTCGCATACCTATCTTTTCTTTTTGATCTCCAAAAACGAAGCAGTAAGAACAGCACTCATATTTAATTCTCTGACCAGGGAACTCAAGAAACTATTAAAATCAAATAAATTGATTTCCGGATTAGATGACAGGTATCAGCTGTTTTCAATTTCACTTGAAGTGATTTCGAAAAGTTTTCGAACTGATGAAATCGATCGAAATGCAGAACACTGCAAATAAATTCACTCGATTTGCAATTTCGGTTTCGGTTTCATTTCACTCGATTTCTGGAACCTAGCTGTAAAAAGCAAATTCAATATTACTAAAGATGTTAAACATGTAAAGATATTCAACAGTACAGATAAAGAGGAAACGATAGAAAACAAAAGAATAAAAATTGAATCTGACGAACTAAAAGAAATTATACCGAAATATAACATAGACGTTTTAACAAGAACGATGAAAAAGAATAATAATAAAATTCTGAATAAAGAAGAAAATTGTGCAAAAGCCTTGGACTCAAATATGAAGACCAGCTACCATCATATTTGGGACTGTACGTGTACATCAATATCGGACATTAGGCGATTAAAAAAGTTAGAATTTGAAGAAAGGAACGTTACAAAGAAGAAAATAAATGAAATAAAAATAGCAGCAAAGACTGTAGTTGTAGAATTTAGCGATAAATCTTTATCAGCGATAAAATTGATTCTGAGGAAGCTTATATTCAAGTTGAACAATGCAGGTGTTAAAAAACTAGCGCTAGCAAGATTTAATCAAGTATTTAAAAATGTTTGCATACAAGAATTTAAAAATATATTTAATAAGCTGCAAGAAAATGTTAAAGGAGATAAATGTCTAGACATAATATTATTTGAACCTACAAAATAAAGACCAGATGAGAAAGAAATGCACAAACTAATAGAAGAACATCATCAATCAAAAATAGGAGGACACTGCGGTATCAGAAGATGTGTCAACAAGTCAAAACAAAGATATGTTTGGAAAAACATGAATAAAATGGTTTAAAAGTTTATTAACAACAGCGAAGCATGCAATAAAACCAGGACAACAAGGTATACAAAAGAAAATATTGTCATTACAGATACACCCAATAGTTGATTTGAAACAATATCAATTGATACTGTAGGACCACTTAGACCATCTAATGGTTATAGATACATACTTAGAATACAATGTGACTTAACGAAATTTGTAGAAGCATTACCGATAGACTAAAGAAGCGAATACTGTAGCAAAAACAATAGTAGAAAAGTTTATTCTAAAATACGGATGTTTTAAAAAACTTGAAACAGACAAGGGAACAGAGTTCACTAATGAATTTCTTAAGAATATTTGTACACTTTTAAAAATAGAAAAGATTGTTTCTACACCTTTTCACCATGAAGCAATGGGATCAATAGAAAGAAATCATAGGGTATTTAATGAATATTATGAGCGTAGGCGTAGGAGATAAAGATAGCTGGGAAGAAGAAGAAGTAATACTAAAAGAAACATAACACATGAAATTATGTACATAAGATTACGTTTACTTGTACATAGTTATCGAATCATACGACACTCTCTGATTGTCTCCACAGCGTGCGGTTGATTCTTAAGCCTAAGTTAATCCTACTTATTATCTAATAAATTTCTATATCTAACCTAAGTTGAATTAATAAAAGAAAGTGAAATATACTTCTGAGTATTCTTCTTTAACCAGAACAAAACATAATACAGAGGCTGCTCGCGGTTCTCCTGTGTTGAGCCTAGCTCAGGCATGCTGGTGCTTCCTGTGCTCGCCATACCCTACTTGAGATCGTGGAAACTAGGGCTCTGTGATTCGAGCATGATCGCTGGTTCTTCTGTCGGGGGAAACAATCGAGGATCCTAGCGGTCAGATGCTTGGCAGATGGACCCCTCAAGATATCGCGAACGGCCAAGCGACGTACTTCGGCCATTGAGGGTAAATCGGTCTCCCGAAGGTTTTGAGGAGCCGCTCGTTGTAGCACGTTAAGCTGGCGTTCGTCCCATAATACGCTTGCCTTGTCCCTTACCGACTTGACTTGAATCATCTGCACCTCAGGGCCTGGCGGTGGACGGATTAGTACGGCTGGTGGATGGATGGGTTTACAATTCACTCGTGTAATAGTAACCATGCTGGCTGACTCAGCTCGCACCAGCTGCAAAACGACCGGACGGTCTCCGGGATGTGGTCGACGGGGCTGAGTTGGCCGCCTCTTACAGGGATTGCCGGATGAGGTAGGTCGTAGTCTTTTTCCTGGTCTTTTGCCACCTTTCATATTTCTTGATTTTTGCTTTGAGTTAATCTGAGTTGGCCGCCTCTTACAGGGATTGCCGGATGAGGTAGGTCGTAGTCTTTTTCCTGGTCTTTTGCCACCTTTCATATTTCTTGATTTTTGCTTTGAGTTAATTTTTTTATTTTTACAAAGAGTTCTTCGCTGCTCGGTGGTCGGCGACTGAATGAAGTTTTCTTTATTTGCATTTGCCTGCGCAATACCGGCTGCTACTATTTTAGCTTAGGAAATTGTTAATTTGACTTAGATTCTAGGGTAAGGCATATTTATTTTACCTATATTTGCGCCTGAATTAGCATAGTTCTAGGGTAATTTGTCTTTTTGATTTTGCCTATACTTACGCACTTCTACCTTGTCCTAGGGTAAATTTTACCTAGTATTTTAGCTTAGGAAATGGGTAATTTGGCTTAGATTCTAGGGTAGGGCATATTTATTTTACCTATATTTGCGCCTGAATTAGCATAGTTCTAGGGTAATTTGTCTATTTGATTTTGCCTATACTTACGCACTTCTACCTTGTCCTAGGGTAAATTTTACCTAGTATTTTAGCTTAGGAAATGGGTAATTTGGCTTAGATTCTAGGGTAAGGCATATTTATTTTACCTATATTTGCGCCTGAATTAGCATAGTTCTAGGGTAATTTGTCTTTTTGATTTTGCCTATACTTACGCACTTCTACCTTGTCCTAGGGTAAATTTTACCTAGTATTTTAGCTTAGGAAATGGGTAATTTGACTTAGATTCTAGGGTAAGGCATATTTATTTTACCTATATTTGCGCCTGAATTAACAAAGTTCTAGGGTAATTTGTCATTTTGATTTTGTCTATACTTACGCATTTCTACATACTATTTTAACCATAGAAATTGTTTTTTAACTTAAATTCTAAAGTAAACCTTTCCCAAAATGTGCCACCTGAATTGGCTTAGTTCTAGGGTAATTTGCCTTACTGGTCTTAGGATCCTTAAGGTCTTTCACAAGCACCTAGTTCTTAGGCTGGGAAACCACTCTCTTAACATGATATGATTATTCAATAAAAGCATCCTTTGCATACATACTTTGTTCAAATATGCTTTAAAGCTGAAAAAAGAAAGTCCTCGAAAAAAAGCTTTTTTACAATTTCAATTATTTTTATTGCTGCTTTTAAGCAAAAATAATATACAGCATTTATGTAGCAATCAATGAATGCATGTCACTTATAAAAGTCTCTACAATAGGTATTTTTGGTCCGTCCAATATTTAAAAAAAAAATTTTTGTATAAACACACCGAAAAACATTGTGGAGGGTATTGTATGTTTAACACATATAACAGCTTAACATAAAAAATTATACAGTCTAAGAAACAATCAAATTTAAATTTAACGTTGTCCAATGACACATAAAACTTTTGAAAATTAAACCTCTGTCCAACAGTGATTATAACTGGCTGAAGCTTCATTTTCTGCTTGAGGCATTCATCCCTTTTCCTTTTTAAAAGAGGTTCCACGTCGCCATCATTTATGGCTTCCAAAATGAATGAACTCCTTGAATCCTCAATGGTAAACTTTTTCAGAAAACTGCTTTGATGACGGAGGCAACACTCCATGAAGAAGTGTGAAATATAAATATTATCTGTGAATTAAAAATCTTCTATATCGCAAAAATTTTAAAAGGGAAGTGTTCGTACCTATGTCAAGTTGTTCTTTTTTCTCCTTGAATTGCTGCAGATATGATTTCAGAGAACTGCATTTAACTCTTTCTGAAAACATTTCAGTGCCTTTTTCACAAAATTTACTCCATTTTATAAAATCGAAGTCACTATTTGGTTTCAGAAAATTGTAATCGATGGCCATCTGTAAGCAAATAAAATAAAGACAAGTTTAGTCACACAAATATGTATATTTATTTTTTTAATGTTGCTCGTGGCTTCAATAAATTTAAGTTTTCATGAACTACCCCTCAGAAAGTTTCAAAGATTAATTTTTTTTTACCAGATCTGCAGCACGTGAGTATTTGTATAAGGGCCACTCTTGAAGAATTTTTTGTATATCAACATCAATACTCTAATCAATCATTTTTCGTCTGTATCCGGTAGTGTTTTCCCATTGTTTAATCACTGTGTCCCAGTTCCGGTTCTGTTTAAGCTCATCACAGATGCTCTGCAACTCAGCTTTGCTTAGTGATTCTGTGCAATTTTTAAAATAAACATAAATCATTTGCATTGTACTTATTTACCATGATTTTTAAAAACTTTTACCTTTATCGCAATCTTCGTTGAAGGCATGATCAAGCTTTAATCTTTTCGAACACGATTGGTAATTTTTGTTTATTTTCGAAAGAGACCTACGTTGACCCCTATACCTATCATAAAGCTTACCCTTTGGCGGAATTTTGTTTTTTCCTCGTATAAAATAGGAACTCTGTGCATTTAAAATTGTTAAATTAAAAAACAAATGTAATAAAAAACACTACAATACTTGGTATATTGCAGTTAGCTTACCATGTTTTCAGTGGGAAATAATTTAATTATTTCTTCAGCCAAGGACTCGCATTTATTAACAGTCATTTTCTTTTCATTCTCTGTGAAGAACTGAACAATTTTGTGGACGACATTGGTTCGATCGTCTGGAGTTAGTATTTTTTTCATTTGATAAGACTCCAATATTCCTTTTCCCTGCTCCGTCATTGTTAATATTTCGTGCACAGTAACCTTTAAAAAAATCGTAACATTCTCAAGTCAAAGAAATCTAAATATGCAAATTTCATATTTACATCAATTTCCGACGTATTGCTTCTAGATGATGGTGTGGCAATTGAACTAATCCATTCTTCCACTGCCAGTTGTTCGGTTCGTCTGTTTTGAGGTTTTGGGTTTAAAAGAAAAATTCCCTGCAAAATAAAAATATGTTTTTAAAATTCAAAGCTTAATTAGTTTTCTATGGGCTGTAGGCCAGCTGATTCAGATAAGTGAAACAAAATTTTTTTCTGATAGCTGACCTAGAGCCCATAGGAAACTAATAAATATTCAACAACAATGGTCAACACGTACCAAAGTTGAAAACTTGCAGCATTTGGCTCCACTTACATTCTCATTTTGCCATATTCCTAGCTTAGACTCAAAAATCATTTTTGTATTGAAGTCGTTAAATTCATAAAAAAGTTGATCAATATGTCGTTCCTTCATGCATTTTAACCCCTCAATGTTGATATTCTTTTCTGTTGTTTAAAATATGGATAAGATGTATTTATTAAAATGTAGGAAATTTTACCTTTCTAAAACGTATATAGTTTATCATAGAGTCCCCACAATTTCAACAAATAGGATATGTCATCATGGTTTTCGGGTTCAGTTAAAAAAAGGTCATTGTCAATATTTTCAACAGTTATGTTAAAATTTTGATCATTGGGTTCGAGATATGATAGCTGGCCTTCTGAATTAAGAACTATAACTGCTGAATCTGATTGAGGATTCGTGTCTAAATTCAAATTATGAAGAGTTTTGCTGGGTGGAACTTGTATGGTCGGTAGGGTGGTCAATTCTTGAAGTCCACTTGTAGAACTGTTGGGATTTTGTTGATTAATTTTGAAGTATCTAAGGAAAAAAATTTTTTTTTCGAATGAATTCAGCCCCACCTAAAATTTTATGGGAATTAAGAGGAGGTCCATCATATTCCTTAATAGATTTAATTGAAAATATTTCTTCACTTGGCTCAGATTTTTCAAATGACATGTAGTGATCATTAAATACCGTTGGTATTTCTTGACATAGCACGAATAGCTTGTTATCTTCATTTATAATTAATCTTTTTATCAAAAAGAATTTCACGTTAAATTCACTTGTAATAGATAAATAATGACCATTTTTATAGACTGTTCCTAGATATTCAACTCTTTGAAAATGTTTTGAATTAACTTTTAATATCTTGGAGTTTGAACAGTTTGTGTTTTCTAAAGCCGAAGATATCATATCATGGTGTAAATATTGAAGACAATTTTCTCTGGTGGATGTTGTTTTATAAGCAAATTTGAATTGGAATTTCGTTGCTATTGAAAGTAATACATTTCTCCGGCTAGATGTAGCTCTCCCATACGATTTCAGCTCCTGGTGTTTTGCTTCGAACAAAAATGACCAATAATATCTTGGCATTCCAGAGTACTGCATAATCCGTGGGTAGTGGACAAGATTGTGATGTTTTGGTTTTAGATTATCACCAAATAATTTTTGATACAACATGTTGTGTTTCTCAATGAGTTTTTTGAGTTCATATATTGTCTTTTCATTACAGTATGGTAAAAGCAGTATATCAATTATTTTTATAAAAATATAATAATATCATTGACCGGTATTAAGTGACCAATCATCACAGGAAAATGATGAACAAATGTCCACATTTCTCTTGCTGAAGTATTTAATCTTTTTCTTTTCAAGTGTAATGGAGTAATATCCCTAAAAACATTACCTTTTTCAGTATCACCATAAGAAAATGTTAACTTATATTGATTGAGTTCGTCTAACGTAAATACTTTGTTCTTAATATAATATTCTATTATATGAGTCATGTTATAATGTGCAACACCCTCGAACACATCATGCATAAGATCAACAGAAAAGTTTGTGACAACATGAAAAGAAGGGATTTTATTTAAAATTGAGTCTTTGTAAACCCCTGTGGAAGAAAAATCGTCAGTTAAATTGGACTTATAATTTTCTTCAGTTCTAATCAAAGTTGTATCCTCTTGGTACATTACTTTGGTAACTTCATTAGGTGCTAAGCAAAATCTGCAGTAGTGGTTAGATGAGAAAGACTTACTAAATTCTAGAATTTGGTTAAGTCCTAAATTATCACCTAAGATTATAGCCATTATAAGGAAAATCTTTGTTTTCTTGTTATTTAAAATAAGTTCAATGCCTTGGACTTCTAATGAAATAATTTCTTCAACAAGGTTATAAATAGTCAGATCATTTCCGTGGGTCTTTATATCTTGAGCCTTAATTAAAGCAGCCAGATAAATATCACTGATCTTAAAATAATTTTCAAATATAGGAATAGAAAAATACACTCCTGTTATTTTATGAACTCCGCTATGGGACCCAAGTGGATTATTAACTTCAAAATCGTCTGCGAATAGAAAATATGGAAACAAATTTCTATTTTTATACATTGCTTTCTTTTGTTGCCATAATTTTCCATGCTTAAAGTAACTAATATCTGTTGCCTGATTTTGTTCCTCCAAAAATTTTGTTAGCACATCTTGGTTCTCTGGTTTTTCAAAAATTTTGCGAAATTGAAATTTCATATCCATTAGAATACCTTTTTGAACTTTTTCCTCTAAATTGCTTTCTCCATTTTTCATAACATGACAGATTTCTCTGTTAATGTCGAATTCTCTTGGTTTCTGATACAAATCTCGAATTTGTAAAAATGCTTGCAACTTATACTCAGTACCTAAGTCATGGAAAATATCTTTATATTCGTTCGCAAGATTTTGTACTTTTTTGTTATCAATCTCACACAATTCTGATTTGGATATTGCTTCCAACAGAGGTAATATAATCGTATTTTCAACTTGTTTTTGTATAGTTACTGCGTCTTTTCTAGTTTCTAGTAAGATTATCATTGTTGTAAAGGCTTAAAATGAATTGAACAATGCTGTTTTCTATGATGCTTTTACCAGATGATGCATTGATTATTTTTGCACTGTCACTCGCTGTTGGGAGCTGATATTCATTGTTTGGAACACCGTGGTTTATTTTTATCAGTTTTTCAAATACCCCAGAAGTATTGCAATTAAAATCTTCGTTTACATCAATATTTTGAAACTCTTGTTCAGGTATTTTTTTTGAGTCTTTTAAATGGATACCCAAATGTCTTTTATATGAAGATAATCCACTAAATTTTTGTTCACATGACTTTTCAAAACATTTTATATTACTTTCCATATTGCAGCCATGTAGAACTTTTAAATGGCTAAACAATCTATTTATGCAATTGAATTCTTTTAAGCATATGAAGCAATGCATTTTCAGTTTATTGACCGTTAATTTAAATTTTAATTTATGAATTTATTCGCAGATTGTACTTTTGTAGAAATTTATCTTAGGAAAATGAAGATAATAATAAATATATAGCACTTAGTTACTATTTTTTCTCTGAGCAAATACAAAAAGAAAAAAAAAATAGGACTCACCTCACAATTGTTTAAATCTGATGTAGAAAAGTCCAACTTTGTGTTTTTATTATTTTTACTCCACAACTTTCTGCACTTTCACTATCACTAGATATACGGTTTCCTTTTTTTATTTTTATCTCTTCACTATTAAACTTCACTTAAATAGAACCGCGCACTTTCAAGATTACAAACCAAGTGATTAAAACGCACACTCGACTCCACGCAATTAACATATAATAACGGTTAACTAATCAGGGTTTGCCTTAGTGCTAAGGTAATATATGAGATCTAGAATAAAATCACCTTAGAACTAAGGAAATATTACAAATTTAACGGAAATAGAAGAAAAATCACTTGAGGCCTAAGTTAAATTTAGCTTATGCCTGGGTAAAATTTATCTTATATTTCCAAAAGTTGGCGGGAACATTTCACTAGTGCTAGGTAGAAATATCTTAGGCCTCAGGTGAAACTCACGAAGTAACGGTTAACTAATCAGGGTTTGCCTTAGTCCTAAGGCAAAATATGAGATCTAGCATAAAATCACCTAAGAACTAAGGTAATATTAAAAAATTAAGGGAAACAGAGGAAAAATATCTTGAGGCCTAAGTTAAATTGAGCTTAGGCCTAAGTAAAACTTACCTTATATTTCCAAAAATTGGCGGGAACATTTCACTAGTGCTAGAAAAAAATAATTTAAGGCTTATGTTCAAAATCATGAAATAAAGAAACCTAAGAACTAAGGTAATATTAAAAAATTGAGGGAAATAGAGGAAAAATAACTTGAGGCCTAAGATAAATTTAGCTTAGGCCTAAGTAAAACTTACCTTATATTTCCAAAAATTGGCGGGAACATTTCACTAGTGCTAGGTAGAAATATCTTAGGCCTTAGGTAAAACTCACGAAGTAACGGTAAACTAATAAGGGTTTGCCTTAGTCCTAAGGCAAAATATGAGATCTAGCATAAAATCACCTAAGAACTAAGGTAATATTAAAAAATTAAGGGAAACAGAGGAAAAATATCTTGAGGCCTAAGTTAAATTGAGCTTAGGCCTAAGTAAAACTTACCTTATATTTCCAAAAATTGGCGGGAACATTTCACTAGTGCTAGAAAAAAATAATTTAAGGCTTATGTTCAAAATCATGAAATAAAAGTTTACCCATTTCTACTTATAAAAAAGTCTTAAAATTAGTCAAGAAACCCTCTTAAATTTTTTGAACTTTTTGAAAAAATTTGACTAATTTTGGGACATTTTTGCTATCAGAACTAATCTCACTCATGAATATGAGTGAGATTAGTTGCTTTACAAAAAAGGTTCCATATCATTTTTCGACAAATTTACTCCTTCAAAAATTATTCAAGGTTAAAGTTAGTCAGAAATCAAGAAAATTTTTTTTTTCAAATGTTGATATGAAATCTTTCTTCAACAGCTTAGGACTTTCAAAATACAAAATTTCGTCAACATAGTGTAAGCTATTAACGAGAAAGTCGTTTGAAAAAAAAAACGGAACTATGTTAGGTACTGTTTTTAGAATGTTTCGAAAATTTTTTTAACAACATTACAAAGACAATCTAAAACTAATCCTTCACATAAAATTTTATCGAAATCGTTGGAGCCGTTTTGAAAAAAATAAGTATTATATCGGTTGTATGGCAGGTACCGTCATTTCAAGACCTTGAGATTCAGTTCCAAAAACCCACGAAGGAAGACAGACAGAATTGCAGAACCCACTTTTTTCGTATTCTCTGTCATCGTAATGTCATGTTAGATTGTTATTTCAATTTATTTCTGCACGATTGCATAACTTGCCTTATAGCTAGTACCTATAAACTATAATCGCAAATAAAAATCATTTTTAATGGAAAATTGGACGTAGAATACAATAGTCATACTTAAAATACGCTAAGTGGTGGGTTTCAACAGCACTATTCACAAATTATTGTGAAATTATTTTTTCACTTTTTTTAACTTAAAAATTAAAAAAACAAATAATTTTCTTCTAGCTTGAAAAGAACTGGAAATTTTCGAAAAGTCGTCAGCAAAAATCTCCAAAATTTCAAATTTTCACATATTGCAAAAAATTTTTTTTAAATCCTCGGGCAAGTATCTCTTCTTTTTACTTGCGATTATAGGTACGATAAGGCAAGCCTTGCAATCGTGCAGAAAAAAAATTTGAGATAACAATTAAACATGACATTACGATGATAGAGAATGCGAAAAAAGTGGGTCCTGCAATTCTGTCTGTCTGTCTGTCTGTCTGTCTGTCTGTCTGTCTGTCTGTATATGGATCTACAGCCTGAACCAATGGACCGATTTTCTTCAAAATTTGCAGTTAGGGTCTGTGGAGCATCCTACAGAGGGGTTTTTGGAATTGGGTCTCTAGGTCTTGAAATAACGGTACCTGCCATACAACCGATATGATAATACTTATTTTTCTCGAAAACGGCTTCAACGATTTCGATAAAATTTTGTGTGAAGGACTAATTTAGGATTGTTTTTCTTATGAAAATTTTTGGAAAAGGCCTAAAAACGGTACCTCCCATAGTACCGTTTTTTTTTTAAACCGACTTTCTCGTTAATGGCCGACACGATCTTGACGAAATTTTGGATTTAAGAAGTCGTAAGCTGTTAAAGAAAGACTGCATATCAATATTTAAAAAAATTTAGTTTTAAAAATTTTTATAAATTTTTTTAAAAAATTTTGATTTTTGAAAGTAACTTCGAAACTATAACTTTAATTTTTTTCAAATTTTTTGTCAAAATAACTCCTGTTAAGATATAGAACTTTGCATACTCGACTTTTAAAAAACTGTTTTAAAAAAAAAGTGAAAAATAAAAAACCGTTTTTTGGAAAAACTGCTCCAACGATTTTGATTAAATTTTCATCATTCATGTGTATTAGCGATTTCAGAATAATGCCGTTCTTAGATTTTTGCTTGAAAGCTTTGGAATATTTAATTTAATTTTTTCATTATTTTGCGTGATTTAATTCAATTTCCATAATTAATGTGTAGCTGGCAACCCTGTACCACAAAATATATTATGAAGAGCTAATACCAAAACCTTTAACTCAGCCTTTAGATTTTGATATCGTATTTAGAACACAATCGCAAGTTCGTGCGACCCAGTCGTGCCCATTTTTTTATAAAGAACCCGTAAAAAAAATTCCAGCTAAATCAGAAATGGGTCGATCGTTTTTTCGATCAATTTTGTACAATTTAAAGAAGAATGACCCATATACACATTGAAAAGTTAGTAAAATCTCTGATTTTCTCGGCGTTAATGGGCTAAATTGCTTTAGATCTAGGCAAAGTTATGCTCGTCTGTTAACACAAACGAAAAAAAAACATTGCCTTAGTTTTCTAACCAAAATTAGCCTATTTTACGTTACCTAGGCATCTGAAATTGCCTTAGATCTAGGCAAAGTTAGGCTCGTCGGTTAACACAAACGACAAAAAACTTTGCCTTAGTTTTCTAACCAAAATTGGCCTATTTTACGTTGCCTAGGCATCTGAAATTGTCTTAGATCTAGGCAAAGTTAGGCTCGTCATCTGAAATTGCCTTAGATCTAGGCAAAGTTAGGCTCGTCGGTTAACACAAACGAAAAAAAACTTTGGCTTAGTTTTCTAACCGAAATTAGCCTTTTTTACGTTGCCTAGGAATCTGAAATTACCTTAGATCTAGGCAAAGTTAGGCTCGTCGGTTAACACAAACGAAAAAAAACTTTGTCTTAGTTTTCTAACCAAAATTAGCCTATTTTACGTTGCCTAGGCATCTGAAATAGCCTTAGATCTAGGCAAAGTTAGGCTCGTCGGTTAACACAAACGAAAAAAAACTATGCCTTAGTTTTCTAACCAAAATTAGCCTATTTTACGTTGCCTAGGCATCTGAAAGAGCCTTAGATCTAGGCAAAGTTAGGCTCGTCGGTTAACACAAACGAAAAAAGACTTTGCCTTAGTTTTCTAACCAAAATTTGCCTTTTTTACGTTGCCTAGGCATCTGAAATTGCCTTAGAACTAGGCAAAGTTAGGCTCGTCGGTTTACACAAACGAAAAAAAACTTTGCCTTAGTTTTCTAACCAAAATTAGCCTATTTTACGTTGCCTAGTCATCTGAAATTGCCTCAGATCTAGGCAAAGTTAGGCTCGTCATCTTCAATTGACGAATTGACGTCATCTGAAATTGCCTTAGATCTAGGCAAAGTTAGGCTCGTCGGTTAGGTTAGGTTAGGTGGAAGTGGCTGTCAGTCAATGAGTACATTGCCTAACACACTTAGGCCGCAAGGGCCCATTGTGATACCACAGAGATCAGCAAGTTAATCACCTACTGATCTCAGAAACCCGATGTAAGATTAACGAGTTGATCACTTATTAATCTTCCATTACGGGACTAGCCGGTTATTCACCTGCTAGTCGAACCACGTGGAACTTTTAATGTATTTTGAAAGACTTTTAGGGTCTATGTAAGCTAGGTCGCTAGTATCATCGAAGAAGAATTCACCGAGATGAGTTTTCCTCCTATGAAGTAGTGCAGGGCATGAGCAAAGAAGGTGTTGGCTCGTCGGTTAACACAAACGAAAAAAAACTTTGTCTTAGTTTTCTAACCAAAATTAGCCTTTTTTACGTTGCCTAGGCATCTGAAATTGCCTTAGATCAAGGCAAAGCTAGGCTCGTCGGTTAACACAAACGAAAAAAAACTTTGTCTTAGTTTTCTAACCAAAATTAGCCTATTTTACGTTGCCTAGGCATCTGAAATTGCCTTAGATCTAGGCAAAGTTAGGCTCGTCATCTTCAATTGACGAATTGACGTCATCTGAAATTGCCTTAGATCTAGACAAAGTTAGGCTCGTCGGTTAACACAAACGAAAAAAAACTTTGTCTTAGTTTTCTAACCAAAATTAGACTATTTTACGTTGCCTAGGCATCTGAAATAGCCTTAGATCTAGGCAAAGTTAGGCTCGTCGGTTAACACAAACGAAAAAAAACTTTGCCTTAGTTTTCTAACCAAAATTAGCCTTTTTTACGTTGCCTAGGCATCTGAAATTGCCTTAGATCTAGGCAAAGTTAGGCTCGTCGGTTAACACAAACGAAAAAAAACTTTGCCTTAGTTTTCTAACCAAAATTAGCTTATTTTACGTTGCCTAGGCGTCTTATATTATCTTAGCTTTAGGCAAAGTTATGCTCGTCTAATAACATCCATAAGAAAAATGTTACCTTAGTTTCTTAAGCAGAATTAGCCTATTCATCATTACATAGGACGTACCTAAATTGGCTTAATACTGAGCTAAGTTATGTTCGTCAAATAACATCCATACAAAAAACTTTACCTAAGGCGTTTAAGCTAATTTTACACAGTTTTTTTCTCTGGGTGTACATATTATGAAGAATACAACTTTTTCAACTTTTTGCATTGCTTTATATCCGAAATGGTGATTCTTAGGGAAAAAAGTGTGCTTACAATTTTTATAGATAATTGCATCATGAATAATTTTTGTCTTTCTATTTTTATGATAAAACTTGCCGTTTAGTTGGAAAACTCACAAAACCGATGTTTGGAACGTTTGACCTTGAATAAATTTTTTTCCACACGGTGGATTGATGTGGATAATTGACAAATTGTAAGTAATAGGGTTCCCAACATTCATGCCAATTTTAAGCTAGGTGCGAATTAATGTAACCTTGATTGTCTATTTTGACCGGACTATAAGCAGTCTGTGTTGAAACAAAAGCTTATGTTCTCAATCAAATTGCTCATCAATATCATGCCCTATAATTTACGGTCGCTTGCATCTGGTCTTAAAAGGGATACTGACCCCTCATTAATTAAATTAAATGGTAAATGGTAAAATGGTGACAAATAATAGTGGTCACCCACTCCGTCTTCGATGTTAGAATCCATTAATGACCTCATTAGTGGATTGTGATGGGAACTTATTCGTTCCATCTTTTTCAAAAGAAGCTCTATTTGGTATTTTATTAGAGGTGTAAGCTTAGTTGTGTCATATATTGCTTTGTTAGGGAACCACCTTTTATCTGACCTTCTAAACATTCCACAATAAAATCTTAGAACTTTTCTTTCGAATACCTCCATTTCTTTCGCTACCGTTGGTGATATGGTGAACCATGTGCAAAAACCATAAGTCAAAATGGGCCTAGTAAGAGTTTTGTATATAAGAACTTTTGTTTTTCCTAACATTACTCTAGAATTAATTAATGGTTTTAAAGTTCCGGTAACCATTTTTGCTCTATTGAGAACGGCCCTTCCATGCTTGTTGAATCCAAACCTGTTGTGGAAGTTTATTCCGAGATACTTTGTTTCCGAGCGTAGTGGGATAGAAAAATTATTTATTTTTAAGGAAAGAGACTTGCTCTCCCTAACCGCAAGATAGTGCCTTTTACGGCTTGCGTTTCTAAAGCATGTTAACCCACATTTTTGGGTGTTGATTTTAAGTCTCCACTTTTTAAAATAGTTTTCTACAAGTGGGAGTTTTTCTTTTATTTCGTTGAGCGCCAACAGTGGCCGTATATCACTTGCGAATACTTTACTAGAGTGTCATTTGCATAGTGCAGTGAGCCAGGTTCATTCGATGTAGGGTACTAGAGCGGAAAGTCTTGTAAGTATATGTATATTAAATAAGAATGGGCCCAGTATCGATCCTTGAGGAACGCCCGAGTTCACCGGAAAATAAGTCGTATTGTCAGTTTCAATGGAAATTGAGGAAAATCTGTTTGAGAGAAAACTCTGAATCATTTTGATGAGCCAGGTCGGAAGGCCGAGTCGTATGATTTTAAATAATAGGCCATTATGCCAAATCGAATCAAAAATTTTTTCGAGGTCGATGTCTAAGGTCACAGTGCATATTATGTTTCTTAAATTTTGAATAACTTTATTCTGAAATAAGAGCAGGGCATGTTCTGTGCAGTTTCCTTTTTTAAACCCGAACTGGTTGTTTGGAATGATGCCTGCATCTTCACAAAAATTATTCAAAGGATTTGTCAATACCCGCTCAAATAACTTTCCCATATTGGACAGTAACGATATAGGACGGAAGTTGATAATTTCTCTAGCAGCCTTTTTTTTTGCAATTGGCAAAATCTTATCTTGCTTCCAAATCGCTGGAAAGTAACCATTGCTTATGCAATGGGTGAATATTGCTGACAATAGTCTATCCAGTCCATACGGAAATTTTCTTAATAAATAATTCGATATTTTATCAACTCCTTACTTACTTACTTAAGGTGGCGCTACAGTCCGGGTCGGACTAGGGCGTTGTATCGTACAGAGTACGAGTGTTCAATACCATGAAATATTAATCTAACCAATACATTGTAATCTACACTAATATAAGAGTAAATGTAATTATTATAAGAAGAGAGATCAAACTGAGTAGAAGTCAAGTTAGTTGTAAAACAGAGAGCAGTGCAAGCGGACGTGCATATAATAAATTGGGTTTTTTGCCATGATGGCTTTTTCCCAAAGAAAAAATATCTTGTGTTTTATTTTTGCAAGTTGGTTGTCGGTTCATTAATTTTCCTCATATTTTAATTAGAAGTATTATACATTTTGGTCCGAATCGAGCCGGATAGCGAAACAGCGACGCGATTAAGTGTATATATATATTGCATGTATAAAACATAAGCCGAGAGTGTAAATGACGCGAGTGCATACAGTGAATACGAATACATATACATTAAAATAATAAACTGAAAGTGTTGCGCGAGGGCACAATAACTATATACAAAAAAAAAACCATAAGCTGGAAGTCCAAAGTGCGAAAGGTGCGAAAGGAGATAGTGACAAAATACACGTACATACATAGAAAGACAGCCAGCATAAGTACAGGTAGCAGGGTAAGGATTTACAAAACTAAAAATTCTCCCTACAGCAAAATAAATACAAACGACGACGCATTGAAAGGAAAATGCAAAGAGCACACAAAGTGTGCTAAAAATAGACAGCCAGAAGCCATATAAGGAACAATAAAAAAACCCGAATGGAAAATTACCAGGTAGTCGCAACGACTTCCTGAGTAACACACAAAAGTTATGACCGCACAAGCAAACAAGACACTGCATGTATGAGAAAGCGAACGACCGATGGCCTACGTGACCAAAGAGTTGTAGCCGTGCAAGCGATAGCAACCCCTTGCATGGGTACGAGATAGCGTTGGTAGTGGTGAGTACATAAAAAGAATGTACAGCAAAAGCAAGGCACGACAGCTACAGTTGGTTGTTGGGTCATAAGAAAAGTGAACGTTGAGCAATAAACTAGTGCAGTAGCGATTCTTATTTTTGGTTCAAAGAGAAATATTCAGTTTTAATAAATACAAACATTAAAGATACGATAAGGTAAGAGCAAGTAAATCAATATCGATTATAAAAGTGCAAATAGTGAAAGCAAGGAGACAAGGAGAGTGAATAGCGAATAGTGAAGTGATAATAGGGGTATACATAAATATATGAATTTATCCTGGTTTGTTTTAATATTTTGTGTTGTTTGTTGTGTAATGCATCGTAGAGGCTTTGGTATTAGGATTTATATTGCCATTAAAATATTCTGTGCATTTGATTGAAAAGATTTGGTGTGTTTCAGCGAACCAACCGGACCGGGAAAGTGTTGATAGTGAGAGAGTGGCGTATAGTGTGTTGACTGAGAATGTAGTGTGAACAATAGCGCAGTGAAATATTGTGATGGCGAAGGTTTTCGTGTTTTTATATTTTTTTTTGCCCAGAAATACGATGCAGACACACAAGTGACAGGCAGGAATTAGTAGGTAGGGGTAATAGAATGTGCACATTTGAACGAAAGTGCGAAAGGTCCGTAACCGTGCTAGTATGAGCGATAGGTAGAAGGCAAGGAGACAGCATGGAAAGTTGGTTACGTAGATTTATATTCCAGGTTATCGCGAGACCTGAAGACATGAAAAGGAGTCGAAAAGCTGCATGCATACGAAAGGGCTGATAGCGTGTAGGTCAAGTAAGAATTGCAAGGCAAGTGTTAATGATAAGGGAAAAGCCAGGGGACCTACAATAGGGACATATCACATCCAAATTCACTATTCGCAAGGACGAAAGCTATTAGCAAATA